>JAFHAQ020000012.1:0-716300 GCA_017347545.2 Arxiozyma slooffiae | reverse complement strand
ACCCATACACCCATACACCCATACACCCATACACCCATACACCCATACACCCATACACCCATACACCCATACACCCATACACCCATACACCCATACACCCATACACCCATACACCCATACACCCATACACCCATACACCCATACACCCATACACCCATACACCCATACACCCATACACCCATACACCCATACACCCATACACCCATACACCCATACACCCATACACCCATACACCCATACACCCATACACCCATACACCCATACACCCATACACCCATACACCCATACACCCATACACCCATACACCCATACACCCATACACCCATACACCCATACACCCATACACCCATACACCCATACACCCATACACTCCCATACTCCCATACTCCCATACTCCCATACACCCATACACCCATACACCCATACACCCATACTCCCATACTCCCATACTCCCATACTCCCATACACCCATACTCCCATACACCCATACTCCCATACTCCCATACTCCCATACTCCCATACTCCCATACTCCCATACTCCCATACTCCCATACTCCCATACACCCATACACCCATACACCCATACACCCATACACCCATACACCCATACACCCATACACCCATACACACTCCCATACTCCCATACTCCCATACTCCCATACTCCCATACTCCCATACTCCCATACTCCCATACTCCCATACTCCCATACTCCCATACTCCCATACTCCCATACTCCCATACTCCCATACTCCCATACTCCCATACTCCCATACTCCCATACTCCCATACTCCCATACTCCCATACTCCCATACTCCCATACTCCCATACTCCCATACTCCCATACTCCCATACTCCCATACTCCCTCCGTACACTCCTTGACACTGTATGTACTCCAAACTTTATAGGAAACTGTATGATCGAGGAAAATATACTATGAATGTAATAGATTTGTTATATTATTTATAAATAAAAACTACAACTTATATTTTAATAGATTATAATATAAATACATTATTAGAATATATTATATAGATTGTTTATAATTAATAATCCTGATTTTATTATAATAAATTATGTATTATATGATTTTGATCAACACATATTGATATACATAAAATATATATTATATTTAATTTTAAATATACATATTAAATAACGTTAACAAATATCTGTATACTATATTAATATCCATACAATATACATTAGATAACCCAGAATATATATCTTCCTTTATTAAATAGATATCAATTTATCATATATATTTATGTACTTATGTATGTATATATTGGGTTTATTCTAATTTATTTGAATTACTTATATATTTTTATATAAATTTATATTAATATTAATATTCTATGTATATATTATTCATATTATGTATTACCTATAATTGTATGATATACTGAATATTTGTATGGAATTATTATATATTGGCTGTATATTTTATATTCAAAGATTAATATTATTAGTTTAAACCATACTATTATTTGATATATTAAATAATATTAAACTTACATTTAAACTTAATTCATGATGTTTCAAATATATTATATAAAATATATTGTATATTGTAATTTTCATATTTACAAACATAATTTTGTTTTTCAAGATTTTTCGTGTAATAATAATATTAAACACTATTAACAAACAATTGAACCTATACATTAAAAATTATATTCAAAACCTCTAAATATATTTTTATACATGTACATAGAACAAATCTTTTTTTAAGATATCTTTATTGATTAAAGATTTAATAGTTGTATCTAATAAATTTTTACAAACCCATTTCAATTTATATTTCTTTATATATATATATAATCGTTTTATTGATCAATATCTTTAGAAAAATTAAATATAATATAATGAGTTGATTATAACCATATTATTACTATATACACAGAATTACATACCTATTTTAAATTATATATGATTTTACACTTTCTTTAATATGATTATTTATATTCCATACATGTATTTTTCTTATATTAAATAGATTAATTATGTTATATATCTTTATTTTATTAAAATATATATTATATATTGTGTATATTTTGTTTTAAATAAGTTAATATTGAATATTATATTACACGTTGAATAATTTGTAAACATACATTTAAAGGTAAATATTTAATTTTCAAATATATTTTTTTATAATATATAAAATAGTATATTATTTATATCTAATATCATATATAAGATAACCATATTAATTATATTAATTACACTACAATACTTAGTAGAAAGTAAATTAAAACTTTATAAATGTATTTTTAATATATATATATTAATCTATATTTTTAATGATATAAATATTAAAATTTTATATCTTTGTATATTAGTTATATATATTGAATATAAAATATTAATGGTGATATATATATATTTATCTCTGAGAATTTTATAGTATGTATTATGTTTTTTTTATATATTAAAAATATATATTTTATATATCTTTAATATTGTCTTATATGTTAATGATATTATTATATATATATATTATTTTATAATATTTTTAGAATTGTATATTATCTTAATATATTTTAGTTAGTATTTATATATATTTTAGGCATATTATATGACATGAGGAATAGTGATTTTTCCATAGAATAATAATATTATAGAGTGTATATATTATTATATCTATAGAAATTTATATAAATATATATTGAAATATATATGGCATGTAATTGGCACAAACCCAAGTGTGGTATGTCTGAAGATGTTGGTTCCCCTTACCATCAGCGTAATAATAATACATATATTTCTACGAATTTATTAAACTTTTATTTTCTTTACCTATATCTTTTAATTTGATCGGACTTCTTCTACAGTTAGTAACAAGTGTTGAAAAGAAATTAGATAGCGTTTTACATTACCATCTCCCTGCTTCTTTCAAAGATGTATATTATGTTCTTTTATATAAGTACTCATTTCCAATTTTAATGTATGGCAGAAAGAAATACTAAAATATCTTTTTTTATATACATTCTTTATATTTTATCCACCTCTATATCAGTTATCACCCCTACCATTCACAAAAATTGCCCTATCCTTTATCATTTTCCACTTATATTCCTTCTTTTTCTTATACGTTGTCTTTAGAATAATTAATCTGAACCAAATATGCTAATGGGACATCTTATATAATATCAGACTTTTAATTATAATAATACTTTATTTGTCATAGGATAGTGCATTTATAAATAACAAAAGCTATCTAAATTTTTAAACAATGAAACGCCAAACAAAAAAGCTTTTTCTTTCTATAGAATATCTCACTTCTTACATAAATAATATGACAAAACACCCAACACCAGGTATACATCCCAATAGATAATTCAAACATTTCCTCACATCCTTAGTCTTCAAATACCACTCACCTCACTATATTTGTAATAAATTAAATTTCCCAGCAATCAACATTAAATGCAAATTTTTTGTTGTATATCAAGCTTTTGAATCAAGCAATATTATTTTTTAAAAAAAACCCAATGAATCTCATAAAATTATTTGGTTTATTAATTTCCTTTTTTCTTATCAAAGCACATAAGGGAAGATTAAAAACATATTATTAAATCGTAAGTGTGTATATCCAACAGAGTTCATAAATAGTAACTCATAACAATTCTCTTTTTTTACAAAACAAAATTATACATCCATAGCAATTTGTTAATAAAAAAAATATAAAAAAAGGCAAACCAATATGGGTGTATGTCATATATTAGAATAATGGTAAAAAGATTCTTTTTCACAAATGCATTTTTCAATTATTATGGATTATTTGTATTAAGCTGATTCCTGGATTAATTGCTTTTTTTTAATAAAGATGGTTAATTTTTGCTTTATTTAGTTTTCCATTTACCAGTAATTTATAATCTAAATTTCTATTTTGTTTCCCAAAAATAATGTATAATGTTTTATTATGAGAGAGGCCTCACAAACATTAGGTTATGTAATGTCTTCTCAAGTGTCAAAATATTTTGGTTTTTAACATAGCATTGTGGCTTCCCCAAGTAACATATATACTAACAAATTTCGTTACAAATCCTTTGTGCAATTTCACCATTTTCTTTATAAAGAGTAGCCTGATACCTGATCTATAATTAATCTTGTGATGCTTGCTCCTCTTTTTCATCATTTGGTAGTTGCATATATTCAATAACAGAGTGGGAATTGGTTATATCAGTAATTCTGAATTGAGCGTTCACAACAAACAAGGTACCACTTTAAACAAAACTATCAAATGTATCAACTTGTTTAAAAATGTATTCATTCTTTTTAATAGTTTGATATAAACAGGAATAGCAGTTTTGCAATCATATAATCTACTAAGATATTAATAAAGGAGTGAAAAACACATATCTTTGAACAACAGAATATGCATTCATATTAACTTTAGATAACTAACCTGAAGAGATATGGAAAACTTCTAACTAATTTAGTTTGGTGTCTATTATACTCATAGTGTGTCATTTAACAATTTACAGTTCTCTAAATATCTTTCATCATTCTTTCTTATTCTTAAAAAGTTATTCACTGCTTTATCGTATTTGTTGTTACCAATTATTAATCTATCAACCACACCCCACTTTTTTTAGAAGGAAAACAAACTTCAAGAACCACTAGCCATCCTCGAGAAATTTTGAAAAACATAATAAAAGATTCAAAACAAATCCCGAGAGAAAAAATACAAACTCTAAACAATAGAAAAACAATACATTGTTATTGTACTTTTTTCGAGAAAAAAAATTATTTTATCTTCAAGAGAAGCGAGGAGGAAAACAAATATAATACTGCTATGATCAGAAAATGATACACCCAATAAAACAAACATATATATCTCGAACTATATCAATATATACCTTTTTACAATTAACTATACTCAGTGATCACAATAGTATAATAACTTAAACTTCCAGACTGTGTTTTCCCAACATGATACAAAGACAAGTCCAAATAAAAAAAAATAATTAAAAACATGAACATGAATAAATCTGTTTATACCTCATAGAATAGCAACATTAACCCATTCAAACTTCCTATTCCTGTTAATATACCAATACAGACGTAGCTAATCACTTCGTTGCATACATGGACAGAACCACACTAATGTTACTGTAATTTAAAATTCCATTCCCACTAGCATATGTTTCCTCAAGATTAGAGGTTACTAACTCAACGAAAACATGCTACATGACACAGATATAACTATTATTCAAACAAAACTTACCACAGAGATTAAATATCAATAGTAACGTAAAGCATATGTACAGTTTTGCTACCATGTGTAGACACAGTGTTACAATAACAGCCTACCACATATACTTTTCTCTTGTGGTATTATAAAAAAATGAACCTGAGTAATAGATATAAATATTGATAGGTTCTTCATATATCTAACTATGAGTTTTCATAGCATGATAATTGAATGGTGTAATGAGAAAAGTGATTAATTTAGAAATATCATTCTTAAATTTGTACTCCCTTCCAGTGACATGGTAAAACAAATTGATATCTGCTATCTACAAATAAAATAATATGATCACATATTTTCCTGAAGAATGTTATAAAGGAAAAGTCTTTGAATTAAGTACTATATTGTGGATATTTTTGTATATGAGGGAATCTCTCTAAATGGTAAAAATATATTTATCAAATATGTTGAATGAGACAGATATAAAATAGTTCATTAAATTGTCTCTAACGTTCTTCTTATTTACAAAGAGGGTAAAGTTAAATGATAGCATAATCCAATTTTTTTTTTAAAAAAAAAAGATTTCATTTTTTATTTACTGAAGATTCATATTTACTATTGCTGTGAGTCAAGTGGTAATTTTGGCAGACAACAAGTTTACTAATTAGTTTATTTCTATTATATTTCTCTTGTTTTAGTTTGTTCATTATTCGAACATTATGTATTAATATTAGCAGTATTGTGCTTTAACCATTAAATTAAGGGAGTTTAATTAATGAGATTAATTGGAATCAGATCAAACATGTGGCAACTAAAAGACATCTGTTTTACCAATAAACAATATTTTTATATAATATATTTGAGATGATTTAATTCAAATATACAATAATGAAAATCACAATATTGTATTTTACCTAGTGGTTCAAGACTGATGTTATGCGCTTTTAAAAGAAATGAATATTTATGCTTTTTATAAAAATATATCACAAGAGTATCATGTCTAGTGTTTTCACCACAGTAGTATTCTAATTGATATCCTTTCTATATATATTATTCATCATATAATTCGTATCTTTTTTTTTTTTGCTTATAAATTATTTGATGTGTATCATATTTTAATTTATCTTCTCTTCTATTTACTATATACACCCTTAGTAATATTCTCCTACAATACTAATAATACCTCTATTGTGTAATATATTATTATAAGTTTTGCTTTTATAAAAACATCTATATATTGTCTAGTTCAATTAAATTTAAAAATACTATTACATGTTAAGATATATATTCAATAATATATAAATATATCACTGTTAATATATAGCTATTGTGTATATAAGATTTTAAATTTATTAATTAGTATGATCTTTTGATATTATTATATATTTTTATTAGTATGGAGATATAGCTCAACTAATTTTTAAATAACCATAAAAATGTATTATTCATATACTTCTATATATATATTATAGCTACTTTTAATATGTTTAATACACATATGAATATATTGAAATAAACAAATATAATATATGTGGAAAATAAAGTTTTATGTTAATTTATTATAATAATAGTAGATTTTTACAAACGGCTAACAGATGTTAGTCACTGGAATAAAATATAAGTTTTACTAGTAGTAAACAAAATAGTATGTAAACGAATACAAAATTTAAATGCTGAATATTTTTTGAAACATAATTTATATAGTATAAAATATCTGGTTGTTAATATAAAATTATTTAGGAATATAATAATTTCAAAAAGGCCTATTACTATAAATTAATATATATATGATAAAATATAGATATGTAGAAAGAAAAATAGTTATGATAATATTTTAATTCATACAAATATACTAATTATTTATATATTCTTATACTAAAACACATATTATTTAGTATACATTTTATACCCCAAGTTAATCTATAATTCAAAGATTTTTAAAAAATAGTGTGTGATGGTGAAACAGGAGCATTGGCATTAAATTTTAACATACTTTTAAAAGTTATAAAAGCTTAGTTTAATCAAGTTTGTTTCCTCATGTAACATTACGTATCTCTAGAAAACTAAAAAGAATAAACACAATAAAGTCATATTTTTTTGTTTTATTTTGTGGTCAATATATGTGTTGGAGAATTATAAGAGATGTAATAGGAACATTTTTTTTGAACAACTGATTTCCAATATATATTATTTGCAAAGATTTAATTTGGACAAGTATAGTCATTCTCATTCATATGTATACTTGACACCTAGTTTATACATATGTAACGTGTTATTCACTTATAATTATATTAGCACTCTCATTTTAATAGGTGTTATCTAATATTCCTCTTCACCAATTATAATTTCCTATAAACAATTTCTTAAACCACAAAGTCACATTTTGAAGCCATAAACGTGCACTTCTCCTCTGAGGACTACGTTATTAATTTCATTAAATACCACCATAATAAAACTAAAACTAATAAACAATATATAAAATTAAAATTAAAAAAAATCACTATATTTTTAAAATACAACGACAACATATATATTAAAACGGTCTTTTTAAAGAATATTTTCATTTTCTTTAGAATTCTTAGATAGCAACTATAAATTTTGAGAATATGAAAATTTTGCATATTCAACAGTGTTTTGTGGAGGCCATTCAAAAAAATAAAAAAAATAGAAATATCTCAAACAAAGATGTTTCCCATTGCGTTTACATATCCGTTTTATGAAATGACTAAAGATTCTTTTTACCATGTTGAATCCTTCGATCACTTGTTTACATATATTTTATAGGTACCATTTCAAATATATTTTAAATACTCCTTAAAAAGTCAAATCATTATTTCAAAACACTATGAATATAAACTTTCATGTTAAAAACGAAATAGACAATGATTGTTTGTTTATAAGATAGAGATATATAATATACTACAAAATATTTAACACATTTATTTATTCTTAACTATTTCTATATAAATATAGTACATTTCTAAGTCAATGTACTTTGTTTATTTTATTCTATTTTTGGAGAATAACATCCATTTTTTTTTTTTTTACTACGACAGTGTTTTCTGAAAGTACGCCAACTTAACTAGGGGAATTTTAGAGTCCAGTGAATCACAAATATCATACATGCTTGTAAGTATGTCATATTTGTAGGCGTAGAGGTTTGACTGGTATAAACGCTATTTATAAATTCTTTTGAACTTCAAGAATCCACTCCAAAAACTTTTTATTTGTTCTTATCCATCCTGCAATAACAGGTACAAACAGAGGGCACTCCTCAAATTCAAAGTGCACCAATTTATTCATGTCCTTAAAAAATACAGGAAATGCTTTTAAATTACAGAGACCTTGTACCCAAATACTATTTTTTAGTACTTTTTCATGTAACCTTTCCTCAAAAAAACACCACAAAAAGAAGATTATTATTTGGATGTTTCTTTTCCCATTAATATACTTAAAAATAGCTTTTTGTTGCTCTACTTTACATAGCTTTTTGATATAGCATTGTAAATCCAACAAGAAATCTCGTTTTTGAGTTAAAAATATACGACTATTATAATTTGTATTAGCATCTTTTTGAATTGTTTGGTGTGCTTGAAAACAACGGTCAATGAAATATCTATGTTTTTTGTAGCACTTACAATTTTCCTCGATGTTATTATAGAAAATTAATTTAATTATGTCTATTCTATGTTTGATAATCGCTTTCCAAGCATTTTGAAACAATATTTTGAGTTTTCTTTTACCATCTGATTCAATTAATTTATCAACGCCAATAATGTTGAATTTAGTAATACCATCGAAACGTGCATACAATGTCTTTAATGTATCTTTGGAGTGAATTTCAACAAACCTTTAAGACCCCATCTTTAAACAATTTTGAACAGAATTTATAAATTTATTTTCTGGTTGTAATAATAAATCAAGCACCAAAATTTCCGCAGAAAGTTTACCGAAAACTTCACCATAATCTGTACGACAGGAGCAATTCGTTTTGTTCTCCATACATTTTCTACAGAGAGATAGAGGAAATTCATAATGCCATTGAATAAATTGTCTTGGATCTAGACCTAATAAATGCTTTTGTATTGAATCAAATCGTTCAATATTCAGATAATCTTTAAGGTCCCTTACTAATTCGCCTTTTTTAGTATTTTTTAAAAATTTACATAAATTCGGATCCTTAGAAACGTCTCTGAAAGATAACCTATCCAGTCTAAGTTTACTAACAATTGATTCTGGATTTATATTATTTGCAGAAGCAACAAACTCTGAACCGCTTTCTGGAGTTTTATTTTTTGGGGATGTAGTTTGAGAAACTGTTGATTGAGTGGTGGATATAGTAGAGGATATAGGGGTACTTGAAATACAGTGGGAAGCAAATGGTTTGTCTATAGTGGCGGATACTTCAGAACTTGTCGAAGTAGGATGAGCACATCTCCTTTGTATAGGAGTTCTTGTAAAAATAGGAAGAAATGACTTGAATATCGGAATATTTAATATATTTGAAGAATCTGAAGAAGTAGATATACTAAGTGATGACGTATTCTTAGAAGTAGAAATCTGTGTATTTGGACTAGTGATTGTAAGCGATTTAGGATCTCTCACTGAACTCCTAGAATTGGTCGCATTGATAGATTTAATGCCAGTGGTGGGATATTCAATTGCATTTAAATTTTTTGTTGAATTTTGTGAATTGTTATCAGCAGGGTAAGCATCACTGTTATTATTAGTTGTGTCTACTCTTATATTTTGATTTTGTTGTCCATATTGTACTAATGTGTAGCTATTACTGTGCAGAGGAAAAGCAGTGTGCATTTTCTTTCTTAGAGGACCTTGCATCTCTACAATATTATCATTATTCCTTTTAACAATTTTACCTAAGACGGATATTCTTACATTCTCTATGAGTTTGTTATCAGTTCCATTTGAACAACACAAGTCATGACCCATATACTGTAAATTATAAAAATTACTTATCTGTTTTGTAATACATTCTTTCCAATTTATGTCTTTGAGATGTGTTTTCAATTCATTAATTTGAAACGGGATGCGTCTATTTTCGACAGCAACAATGTGAACATAACCACCTTTTCTAATTCTACCAATCATTTGTAGATAATCAATGGGATCAACTTGACAGTCTGCCAAGCATACAAAATTGACTGATGGACAATCTAATCCATTAGATATAAGTTTCGTCCCCATTACAATCCGTGTTTTAGAGTATGCATTTTCAAAATCTTCTAAAATTTTGGTTTTAACTTCTTCTTTTACATCAGCATCAACCATACAACCGGAATCTTCATCCTGAAAAAATTTGTTGTATATATTTCTCATTTTACTCTTGCTACTAAAGAAAAATACCCCTTTACCCTGTTCTGTATTTTTCAGATACCTGTAAATTAAGTTATACACAATTTCTTCAAACTTTGTCTTTTCACACCATTCTACATTAGTTCTGATGTTCTTGTTGGGTACCTCCTCAATTGCGTTAATATACCTTCCTTCTTTCACTATTCTTCTACTTATGTCACGTTCAATTGTGATAATATCCAACAACCATCTTGGAAGCGTTGCTGATATCATTATAATTTTCAAATACTTTTCCCATTCAAAACCTGCTATAGTTGACAGTCTGCTTCTAAATTTCTTTTCTGTCCACAAAACGTGAGCTTCATCAAAAATAATATAACCTCTTTTAACATTTTCAAAAATGTTTTCCCAATTAGCAAGTGTTTCTTTTATACCTCTAGAAGAGAAAGAATCAAAACAACCAACTAAAACATTAACTTTTTTGCTCTTCAAGTTAACCTCATACTCCTTCAAAATATTAATATCTTCAACTATCAAATTATAGCTTCTTAATTTCTTAATGGAACTTATTTTTAAAGCATCATATGGGACAGCCAAAAAGTGGATATAATGTCCAGGGTCAACTTTATGTAATGTTAAAATAGGCAATACATACGTTAAAGTCTTACCAAATGCAGTAGGAGCTTGTAAAGCAAGAAATTTTCTATTGCATAATAAGATATTTAGGGTAAAGTTATGTTGGGTAGCCGACAAAAATTTAAAATTCTTCCCATAGAGTTTCTTTCCCTCCTCAAAAACATCCCATATATCAAATAAGGCAGTATCAGTTACAACTTCTTCAGCTAGCGGACGATGTTCTTCATTACTAGCTGAGCCTCTCTTAACGCTATAATAATTAGTTATTTCTTGGAATTTTTGACACAACTTCTTGGCATGGTAATAATCTAAATCACATTCATATATATGGTCAATATGCCTACTTTTGTCCACACCATAGTTATTATTATGAGTTTTTATGTTGTGACCAAAGCAATATGATAACATTGTGGAATGTTCATTCATTAATAACCCTTCAGGAACAATAAAATGTTTCCATAGAGCAACAAGACCTTGTCTAAATGTTCTAAGTTTGTGGTGTTTGTAATATGATTGATCTTTTGGAAAAGACATAAGTGTACTAGAAAAAGAAGTAGAAGAAATCAGCCCATAATGCAAGATGTCAACAAAAAGAAACATTTTCAAAATAGTATCGCCCGTTGAATTTGCAGGCATTTGTTCAAATGTATGTGTACCAGCAGTAAATCTAAGTTCTCTTGTGTTTTCTTCTTCCTCCTCTTCTTCTGGAGTCTCTAAAAAATCTTCTTCGACATCATTGGAGAATTCTTGGATATAATTGTGTTTTAGCATATCTGTTTTAAAAATTGTTGATTTATCATCTAGTAACTCAATTGTGAAGGGTCTCAATATATACAAGTACCACAATATATGAGTGGTAACAACTTTATCCATAAACAGCAATCTTGAGTCATATTTTTTGTTTTTATTATATGTTGTTTTGAAATAAAACACCCTATCAACTACGTCCAGGAACAGATTTCTGTCGCAACCACTAAACGAAAGAATACTTAGTTCAGGGAAACGTAAAGCAATCCCGGGAGAAATCCAAATACTAAACATTAACAACTTAGTGATTTCGTTGATTAAACGAAGTAGTTTTTTTTAATATTTTCATCATTGGCCTCGATGTCATTCTTCCAAACAATATTAAATTCTTCCATTGTTGATTGAGGAATTGTATCAAATATACTTGAAAACTCCGTGTGATCTATATTTTCTCTATCAATGTTCATACTTGAAGAGAAAAAAACTTTCTGGTAAACTCTTTGTGGGGTACCAAAAGAAAACCACTCCGTTAAATCATTTATACATTTTTCAATTGAAATTGTAAGTTCTTCTTTTATAATACTTATCATTTTAAATGACAATATTTTACCTTTAACAAGAACATACTTTCCCTCCGGGTCAATACTAACTTTGTTCTTTGTGTAGGTATAGTTTTCCTTTACTACCATTGTATACAGTTTTTTGAAGTTGGTGATAAATTTGTCATCTTCAAAGGTACCGTACGACTCAGCAGTAACTCCCACATTAGTAGATATAGCAAAAGCTGATAATACAATCAATTGTCTGATTGCATCCAACTTATACCTAAAAGAAAGTATGCTTTCAACTGGACACGTTTCATTTTTCATTTTCCACTTACCTACATTAAAGCCACAGATTCTGATCCATCTGAAAAGGTATTCTTGAAATTTAGATTCTTCGATAGCTTGTAAGAAGACAGGACATAGTAACTTCTCTAGAGTAGTAAAATCTTTATTTTTAAATGCCTCTTTTACTAGATGGATATCTTCGTCAGATAGAAATTCATTGTTAGCAAAAAAAGACAATCTTCTACCATTCAATAGCAAAAATAAAGGAACGTTAAGACGTTTTGAGTATTCCTTGATAGTAGCAGGATCAAACCTCTTGACTAACGATCCGAAATTTGTATGGAAATTCTTATTATAATGATTTCCAGCTTTAACAATAGCCATACTATAAATGTGGAAAACAAATTCTTCAATATTTATCTTATTGCTATTAACAAAATCATCAATTTCTTGTAAAATTTCAAAATCTCTTGTAGTAAAACTAAAGGTATCAATTTTGATAATTTGAGAAAACAAGCTATTATCCTTCGATTTCCTAGACTGTGGAATACATAAGTTCATATCAACTTTGCTACGATGTTTAGAAGGAAGAGGAGCCATGTATATACGTCTTTCGCCGTTGCTTGTCATACGGTGGCAGGTGACATGAAACTTTCTAATTATTTTACTCTTATTATCTCTAGCAATCCTGCCATCTATATTAGCTACTGTACCGTTGGTAAGTTCGACAAATTCTTCCATTTCCATTGAAACATAGTTGAATAATTCCTTTATTGGCATCATAAATTAGGTCTGTGTCACCAATGTCATAATGGGATAATTTTTTTAGGTTCTTACCTTCCAATTATCTAACTAATGAAGCGGTTAGGAATTTGTTAGCTTTTCTTAAAGATAAAATATCCTTTTCTTGTTTATCAATCAACCAGCCACCAAATAAAACTGATTCTCTCATTGATATCAACTGGAAATTCAGTATCAGCAATCATATTAAATGTAAGTTGTATTTTAAATATAAAGTGTCTTATTATAGTGCACTGTTGGTACTATTCCGTCGAAATAAAGATTCAAGATAGCAATAGTGTGATAAATTACCAGAAGATCAAGAATTGTCTTTACTAGGTTGGTTTTTCATTTAACCTTTTTTTTTTATTTTATTTTTTTTTTTATAACATATCGAGGAAAAGTTGGAATATTTTCTCTTTTCCCAAAATATTTTATAACATCATTGTTTGAACACTAAAGAAGAAGAGAAAAAAATTTTTTTGAAACTTAAATAATATGTTTCTAAAAGCAATATCCAAACTAAATTAAGACTTATTAGTATGAACTTTAACTATTAAAATGATTGAAAAACATATTGGAAAGCAAATAATAACAACATAATATAAAATGGAAAGAAAGTAGTATAAAAAAATGGTGTGTATGGAAAATGGTATAAATAGAGCCATGAATATTAAGTGACAGTTTTAAGAGAAATATATACTGTGTATTATTTTCTTCAGTATAATATTTTATGGTCTATCTCTTTTGCAAGTGTTATTAATGATAACAGCTTACACTCACTCTATTAAAGCTCTTTTGTAGAAAAAAGCCGGAATGACATAGGTGAACAAATAGTAGAATTATTTTAAGCATACCATTTTTTTTCAAATCATCAAAGTAAATACTGGACGCCTGTGGGCTTACGACTTGAACTCATTAGATTTTTTAGTTATATGTGGCTTGCCTTTCTTATCTAACAATTGTATATATATGTATATGTATATAGTATGAATAAATAAATAAGTCTCTTCTTTTACTTTTTCTCTTTTTATCTCTGAAAATTTTTATTTTCAAAAAACAAAAATGTTTTTCTTGGAAACTCATATCTCTACACCCAGACATCACATATAAACTTTGTACCATAATAATCTTTTCTCTCAAGAAAAAACTTCTTTAGTAATTTTATTATGGTAATAATTCCAGCAGTAAACTATTATTATTTCACTTTTTTTTTCTCCTCAACTATTCAATTTATTATGGGAATCACTAATATACATAATATTGGTGTTTTGTTATATTCGCTTCTGACCTAACAATAACATGAGAGCAAGAATATTAATTGTTTATTCCACAGGTTGGTTCAGCCAAATTTTATTTTTATACTTTACAATTATATTTTATTCATATATCAAAGAACTAATAGGTTATAATTAACTTATGCAGTTTAACTTATTGTCTCCAATCTTTTATAACATAAACTTTGTGCAGTTATCTTTGTTTCATTTTTATGGTATTCTTTAAATATAAATCCATCTTTAAATAAAGCAAATAATATAAAGTATGATAACCATAAGATTCTTGTTCTTGACAATCGTAAAAGAAAAAAAAGTAATTGAAACATTCGAGAATCAATGTATATAATATTGTCTCAGGTAAGGGAACTGTCTGGTGAAATTAAATTTTATTCATAATCTTCTTTTATTATTTCAATGGAAATTATTTTACGTATTTAGAAGAAAAACTATTAAAGAAGAAATACCACAAATCATCCATACTCAATGTAGGTACATCTCAACCAACATTTAATGAGATAGAACAAAATATAATAATAATAATAGTAGCAATCTAAGCAATAATACAACTACTATGAGAAACCACATCAACGAATAAGGCAATAGAAAGTGTGAAGTCTTAAATAAATTTCTTCCCCTAGTGAGATAATCATTGCTTAATTCCTGATTTTGGTGTTGAATATTGAAACTATTATATTAAAAATATTTTGAGGAAGTCATATTTTTATAAGTAAAGATTGACTCAACTATTTAGTTGAACAAAAAAATATAATATATTTGGTACATCCTTTTGAAAAGACAACGACAATCAGATATTTTCCAATAAACAGTCAAAGAATAATAGATGGATCGATTTTTAAAAGTAATGTTCACTTCCCATAATATGGATTATAGATAGCTCATTACTGATATTTAGAAGTGAAAAATGATTTTTATAATAATGATAACATGAGAAATTTTTATTACACGGTTCGGTCCTGTTATAATATGTTATAAATAAAACAATATTTACTTTTCATATATTGTTGCCCAACCATTTATAAAGAATAAGCCGCTCATTAAGTCATTTGTATATTTTAACAAAAAATATAGAAATATGTCTACAGGACCTTTCCCATTTCAAAAGTTATCCAAAGATCACAAAAAGGAACCACAGAGTTTAATTCTTAGTTTCATCCGTAGAATATTCTGGGAGTAAAATGAGATGAAAATGAGAATAAAGCAAATACTACATTAATGTGTAGTCTTCAAATGTCAATATGTTATGGAGAGAAAGGAGAGAGTCACATTGCCAGTTGCTTCTGTGGAGTGTTTTGTTTTGTTTTGTTTTTCCTCTTTTTCATTTTTTCTCCTTCTTCTTTCGTCTTTTTTTTTTTTGCTATGAAATTATCTTCAATAAAAATTTATCTGTGTTAGTTTAAAACCAAATGAAAAAACAAAAAGATTCCTTTTTTCAATATCTTGAATATATAAAATAATGAAGAGTAAAGAGAAAGAAGATAAAGCTAATACTGTTAAGGGCAGTAAGAACGTATATAGAATAACCTGTCCTGCACTAATCAACATCAAAATATACCACTTCAGAATTAGCTTGACTCGGTTATTTCAATGATTTAACTGGTTATTCTCTCAAATTTTTTTTTCCTAACATAATATTGTCAAAAGATATGGAAATAAAAAATAATGAATCCTAAACATTATTAAAGCTATTTATATCTCGTTTACGAGTAGCACCACACACACACGCATATTTCACACTTATATTAGACCAAGAAGAGACGCACTGTTGATAACCGTTTTTAAACGAATTTGTAGAACTGTGAACATGGTATGATTTGTCGAGGTATCATTATCACAAAGGTATTTTTACCAAAGTAGATGGGTTGACATTAACAAAAGCATTCTAGTTTCCATAAAAATAAGTATTATTTGAGCATTACTCTATAAAATATATCCAAAAGCATTAGTAATATGAAACTTGCAAACAATATTACTAGTACGTGGTTCTATTAATATGTAAAGGGGATGCTTGTTTGGTAAAATATGTTGTTTTTCTAAAATTTCAATAAAAATGAAGTTGTTCTCATTGTCTCTTTTTAACTTGAATCGATTACCTTACCAGTTTAAATGGTTAGAAATGGTACTGTCCTATTTAATATATCTTTTTTTTTTAAGATAACGAGACTTATCAAGCCTTTTTTTATATAAGGTATTGAAAAGTTTGGAATACACAAGACCAATCAACATTCCATATTTCTATACATTTCTGTATACTATTATACTCTATGTAAGGCTCCAGTGTAACAGCCATCATGATCATAATATTTTACCTTTTGGTACTTTTGTATAACACAGAGTAATTATTTATTATATTATTATACTCTTTGTGTTTTTTTAGTTTTTTGGTTTTTGTTTTACTGTGATGCATAATTATATGCTAAAACACATAATTAATATTTTATACTTTTAAAATAGACTAATATAAAGTTAATGTTGCACCCATTGGAATCTCTTCTGTTTTAAAACCAATTGTTAGAAATATTTAAAGATTAAATGGTGAGAAACAAACATCCCTTTTTAGCAACTCTAAGAACCAATGCAAAAAGAAAATAGTATTCACTTACTAATTCAAAAAGTGAAAATTATCCATTAAAGTTTTTTGTTTTATTATCAGGTTAATGTATTCTTTACAGAATTTCTTAAAGAAATTATATAACTGTAGTTACACTTTGGTCACATTTACTAATTATTATTATTTTTTTTTTTTTTTCATTCCTTCCTTCTTTCTAGACTTTTCATTACTTTAATATTTATACTTTCATATACTTTACTGTACTTTTTAGATAAACACCTCTATTCAGAACTCTTTTTGTGTTTTAGTTATTTTTGAATCTGTAATAATTAATGTTGTATAAATCATAATTTTTAAATATTCTTTTTCTTTTTAAGGTGTCGCTCTGCCTTCAAGTGTTATGATTGTTCTAATATAAGAGAACGACACTCATTATAATAAATATTATCTGAAATAAAAATTGAAATAAAATTTTTTTATGTATCGCTTTAGCAAACCTCAAATTCGCTTTTTATTTTGAGTTTCAAAGCCTCAAATATTCCTTCTCATTTATTTAAAAAAAAATATTTCAAACTGTCATTACAAAGAATAAGTTCTTTAGTTTATAGACCTTACCTTATGAGTTGGATGTATTCATAATAAGAAGTAATTAATTAATCTATTAAGACATTCTTTTCACAAAAGATATTTTTTACATATATTTAAAAATATATCAGTGATTTATTACAATTAATATATCCTGGTAGAATTATAGATTAACCTAATAAGAAAGATAAACCTACTATCCTCTAAGAAACATGTTTTTTGTACAATGTTTGTTTGAAGGTTTATATATATATATATATATATGTTCACAGAAAAATTGTCATTAAACTTATCTTTAATAAAAGGAAGATATATTTATTTAAAAGCTAATTAAGATTCAAATATATCCAAAAAGAACTCTATTTGTGATAAGATCCCTTTATTAACTAAAAATATGTACTTTTTGTTTAAAACTACAATAATTTGCTGTTAAAACACTACAAGTATATTCCCATATTTTTTATTATTTACTACATACATCCATCTTTTTAATTTCTAATATTGGAATGATGATGACACACACGTTTAACCAAGACTAGATATTATTTTAATATTTACCCGGACATTATCAAAAACGACAAAAACACTCCCAATGTGCAACTATGAACTACACAAAACTATAAAAGTGACGACCGGCTATATACCTATTTTAATTTATTTAATTTATGTTCCGATAAATGAAACCTCTATCCCTTAGTTAATTTTATTACCAACATTCTAGAGAGCACTCTGTAAGTCCTAAAAACATCAAATGAACTGGGATCACCTTGACGAAATTTCATTAGACGTGTAACAATATAAGCTGACTTCCAGCAAACAGATCACACCTTATTGACTATTACAATTCAAACTATTTTTAATAATAAGAACACCAGCATTATTATTACAGATATAACCTGAAAATTCATCAGAAATAAAAAATTATTTTTTAAATAGAAAGCTACACCTCCCAGAATATCAGCAGAAAATCTCATTGCTCAGAAAAAATATGCATATTAACCAGTAATACATTCTTACAAATGCGTATGCATATGCCTTGCTTAAACAAACATCCAACATTATGAAATGACAATAAATAAAGCAGTGGAAACATCTAATAATTTGATTAAACAGAAAAAAAGATCGAACGTAATGTGAAATCATAAGAAGCATTTAAAATTAAACCCAATGAAAATAAAAAAAAAAATGTTAACAAAATACAAGAAAGTCACCAGTATAAAATAAGGGTGTGTGAAAATAAAATTTACATTACCTCTGCAAACCTCAACAACTCAACAAAAAAGAAATAACCCAATAACATTAACACCACCTTGTTTAAAGTTACCTTTAACCAATCATTGTTATTAAAAAAATAAAAAAAATATGTATACTTTGACGGCATTAACCCAGAGTGGTCAAATATAAATATGATATGCTAAAGTATATCTTGCCATGATAACAATCACAAATAGCAAAACACAGCATAGGCATGAAAAGCAACACCAAAGAATTCACCTGTACCCACGAGTAAAACATTTTACCCGTGGTATTAACCGATTATTTCTGTAAAATAGCAGCTTGTTGAACACCGACAAAAAAAAATCAACAGATATTGAAAATACTGTTTAGTTAAAACAATATTCAACGTGACAGAAATGTAACTACCATACTATTTCAAAAAAGATTTAGTTAACAAAAACTGAAATCCAATACCAGCAGTCAATATATATTATTACCTTGAATTACCAAATCATCACATTCACCATATAACCTATTGGAATAAAATTACCAGTTTTCAATACTCTACAAATAGGAAAAATATCATATATCAGTTAATGTTAAGGATAGAAAATAACCAATGGACCATTTGATAGTTTAGTCCTTTTTTTTTTTTTTTTCAGAGTTATACAACCACCATTCCCTGACTAATCCACATAATAAAACTTGTCCCTGACTAACCCGCTAGCCAAAACAAATTATTTCCATAATATTTCAAACATGAATAACATCGTCGAAGACTAAACAACTTCACCACAACAACAAGAAAAAAGGCAGACAATATCCATAACACAACAACAATTTTTTTTTTCTTTTCAAAATATTTTTTTCAAGTGCCTACCCAAAAAGCACAACAACACTCACAAGTACCATTACCTATGACACAACAATTTGCTATGTTCAACCAGTCTCTAGAGAAGTTGGAATTCTTCCCCACGGGTGTTTTTGGTATGGGTGTGTATGGGTATGGAGAAGTAATTCCTTATCTCTTAGAACCTAGCAGAACAAGGCAAACAGTGTCGCAGCGAACAGACTTGGGTAGTGTTTATAATCCCCCAGACCCCACTGCAGAATCAAAATAAAGGTTGTTGTGCCACTCGTGCACCTAGAGTGGATGCCACACGCCAGTCTTATAAATCACTGCCCTTCTCTTGTGCTTGTAGAAGAGAAATGTAAAACCGTAGCTCTGTTATTCATATTAGAGCTTGTTGTTCTTAGTTTATCGAGTGTTGGAAAAGTGTTGCGTGAACTACTACTATACCTCTTTAAAAACAAGAATCAATTAAATAAATAAACAAACAACAAACAAGAGAGAAGGAGGGAAGAAGAAACAAACGTGTCCCTCCCTCCTTGGAAAAATAAATAAACAAAAATCTTCCAAAAAAAAATTATAAGAAACATCCCTCTACCAATTTGCGGGGGTGAGGAAATGAATCTACAGGACTGCGTTTTAACAGCAGAACAACTCTCCAGTATTTTTTACATTGATAAAAAAAATTACGGACCTTTTATAAAAAGACTTTCCTAGAACAGAGGATATACAATTACCGAGGGTATGTGTCGGCCTATGCTTCCCAGAAAAACAGGAGAAGTTAGCAAGACGCGAGCCTACGTCTAGGCAGACTCTTTTCTGGAAAAACAAGAAAGGTTGCCAGGCGCTCCGTGTAAAGCCGATGTAAGAAAAACAATTTTTTTTCCTTCTCTTAGCCCGCGCCGTGAAGGGAAACAAGTTACAGACAGAAATCCTTGTAGGCGGAATGTCCCGTTAGCTACACTTTTACTTTTTAGAATTCTCAAAGGAACAGGTTCCAACTTCTAGAGGGAGCTCCCCTAGCACACTCTCCTCCAGGCTAGTGGTTTACGGATGTAAGAAATCAGGACAGATTGCAAACATTTGGAGTTCAAATTACTTTTCCCACTGAACAGATTCGGAGGACCTCGCGGAACATTGCGGCTTTCGCCGCATGTTCCACTTCGGTGTGAAATTCATCAATCACCACCAAACCTATCTTTGATTTTCCACCATGAGAATTCCAATTATTGAAAATATCTTGAAACCTTTTGTTGGCCATATCATTGAATGTACCGACATAGACATCGCACAACTCACAACTGTCTGAAATATAATTGGTGTTGATAAGATGCTTTACCAAGCCCACATCTAAAAGAATACCACTACGTGGACTTACAACACAATTAGACAATAAAACTACGTGTGGGACAAAGACAACAAATACAAATTTTGTTTCAGAGCATTTTTTAATTGTTGCTAATGGTATTTGGAATAAGCGCATTTTACCATATCTTGGTAAAGCATGAATTGGGAATAATGCAGCAGAATACCAAACAATGTCAGAACAAATCTGTTGTTGTGATCCTCTGAAAGAGAAACCTTCGCCGTAAAAAAGTGCCCCGGTATTAATAAATCATATTGCCTGGATTGAATGTTAAAATTGCTACCGTCCACTAAATGTGCCTGGGTAGGTTCTATATCAGGGATCTCAAGTTGATCTATATAGATAAACCCAATAGCCTTTTGCATTTCTTCAGAGACTAAAAGATATTTTTCATTGTCAGTGGAAGACATACAACGATCACTATCATTTACGGCATAAACTGTATGGCCAATTGAGACACTATGCCCTGCAATTCTTTCTAAGGCATCTAACAAAGAGTTTTCAGGGGAATTTCTAATCACTACTATTTTGAAGAGCAATGATACCATGTCTAATTTCCTTGAAGTTGAGACGAGCCCTACTGGAAACTTCGACCGGCATTGTACCATAGTATTTGGTAAATCTTTCGTAACTCATGGTACGGTCTTCAAAACTGTCGATAAATAAAAATGAATGACATATGAATTTAGAATATTCAGAAGGAGTCATCTCTTCACCAGATATCCTGTTAAACTCTGTCCCTAAACTGACACAGCTTGAAAAAGAATTAGCAAAACCATGTCCTACAAACCGTCTAGTAATATCAAATATTTTAATTTTGATTGTTTTCACCGCCAAAATATAATACAAAATATATCTAGAAGTTACCTGGTCGCATCTTTTAATGATATAGTTAAGGTTTCTGCTCTTAGAGTAGGTGCTACCTAATTCAATGCATCGTTTGACAGCATTATAATACACATTTCTACCAGTACCAGCCACTCTAAACATAGTTATTTCTTGAAAACGGTAAGGTCCACCAGCTGAAAAATATATCATCCAAGCTGTAAAAATACTTAGATTGTCGATCATCTTCAAAAGGTGGCTATAGTCGACATTACAAACAAAATTAGAAGGAAGAATAGATGGTAAATCTGACTTAAAAATCTCAAGAATCGATTCGACATTATTTGAGGAAGAATCAATGGGACGAGAAACAGGAGAAGCAGCAATAATTTTCATAGTACTGGCAACATCTTGTAAGCCATATACGTTCTCTGTCATAGCAGCCACTGTTTTATCGAATTTTTCTTTTATGTCCTTGTAGAATGAACGAACATAATTGAGGGAAATGGTTTTCTTGAAACTGTTACAGACTCATTGTCGAGGTACGAAACTTGAACAGGATGTAATTTCATTTCCTGGATTAAATCAGAATAAAATAAACAAAAATTATTCCATATATTACTTTCATTCGAACAATTGGTGAAAATGCCGGTCATTTTTTCACCCAGTCCGGTATCTCAACAGCAATGGTAGAGAGTGGAATTAAAGGCACACTGTCTAATAGTATCTATCAAACGACGATAGTTGTCTAAGGTGACGGTGTGTGGAAAAGCAGAGGAGTACTTATTCCAGTGTAAATCCATTAATCTAAGTAAATATTCCCAGACGGCAACTATACCAGACTCATTATTAAAAAAACTAAAGAAAAAGCATTTCAAAGCAATGACATTGTTTGATTCTCTTGAAAGAGACAAAGTAGGAAAGGTAAATCACTCAGGTAAATTCAAAGGTTGAAAGAAAGATAGATTTTTAAGCATATCAATCAAATAAAAAATTCGAGAGAAGTGTTTGTCTTAAGTTGACAAAGTAACAGTGAATAACTTTTTGGGGAAGACATCCATCTTTTGGAAGAACGTTGGTTAACGTATTCAGTAAATCTACTACTATTTTTAACATTCTCGTATAAATGACTAAAACATCCGAAAGCCTGCTGCTTATTAAACTTTTATAAGTCATAAAGAAATGGTAAAATAATTCGAGTAGTTTAATGTTTTTTGTGTTATATTATTATAATTATAAATTATAATAATTATTAACCCTAATTTTAATGTTTCACACTCAATTTGTTTCATGTAAGGCTTACTGTTATTTCTATTTTTGCTATTTTAAGATCGTCTAAATATTTCACTTGTGTATACGTCTGTTTTCTGTTAGTTCTTATAATATGAAGAAAGGAAGCTTGATTTTTTTTTCTTTTTTTTTTTCTTAAAGATAATTTTAATAACGTTTATAGATGTAACATTAATTGTAACATATGGTTTGTAGAAAACCAAACTTTCTGTAAGGAAAAGTAGCTAAAATATCATAGGCTAAGCTGAATTTGGTCTCATCATGTTTTTATTTTTTGCCTAAGGTCTTTGCGTGAATGTAAACTATCTTTAGTATATTCAATGTAGCAACTTTTTTTGGTACCACAAAGTAACTTGATAGATGTTTTTAAAGAAAAGGTGAAATATTTTGTACTTAGAAAACATTTTTTCTTAAAAAAATACTGTGAAAGAGAGGAAATGTGATATATGTCAAATCATTTCCTTTCGAGTGCACATTAATAGATATTTGTTAATTTCTTATTAAACTAAGCCAATATCAGATATGGTGAAGGATTAAAAAACAGGCTAAGAAAAATTTTCAAACGGAACCAGAAGATATATAAAAAAAAATAATACTTTTATCTACTTTTATTAAAAATTTGATGTATACCGACACCAGTAGAAAACAGGATTCATTGATTTTAGTTTTTTTTTTTTTTTTTTTAGGAAAAACGCTAAAATTGGTTCCTGAAAAAAATTTATTTTTTGATACCTTTGAATGTTAAAAGGGAAGGTCCATTTATATAATATAACAAACAAACTAGATTTTCTTCAAAAACAAAGCATTATCAATGTTGTCGCTTTAGAAAATATCTCAATACAAAAATTGTTATGTGTAATATTATACGTAACCACGGAAATCTATATTGGAGGTGTAACTTTCCAAATAAGTTATTATATTGATTCCTGAATTACCCCTAAAATGAGTATAGTGATAAGGCATCGATTTAGAATGATATTCTATGATTATTTCCAAACATATAAAAGGAACATATGTTAATAGATATCCAAAAAAAAAAAAAAAAATGTTTTCTCTCTATTTTTTACTTTCATATATTTTTTTCTATAAATTCAGGTTTATATTTTGATTTCTAAATGGCTATGATTGATTCTGTATACAAATTGTACAAATACTAGGAGTACATCCGAAGTAAATTATTTTGATTCTATAGACTACTATTTAAATGATAAGAATGAGTGCCCTTACTAATATTATTATTAGCAAACTTTCTTAACTTAAAATGTCTTTTGTATATATATACATTAAGCTTTTAAATGTATTATTTATGTTGAAGATGTTCTTCAATAATTGTGCTGGAATTCTGAGTACTTCCCTTGACTATTAAGTTACTGATGTCATGATGTACAACGTTTTCACTACCACGCTGGTGATGAAGAAAATATTTAACATTAAATATTTCATGGGAATAGAAATAGAAATAATTCATTTATAGAAAGAACAGTTTATATTTAAATTATAAGTATATAATATGCCTTGGTAAAAAGAACCAAGGAGAATCAATAGTATAAAATTTGTATAATTGAATTGAAATGTCCAACGTCATTAAGGAGTTTCCTAAACTTTTTATAAATGACCAATATGGCTACATCTAAAGAATGATTAATAAATAAATGTATAAGCATATTCTATTTACGTTATTAATGTTGATATTATAGAAAAACATCTTGAGTATTGTTTTTTGCTATCAACAATGATATCAGATTTTGTTTTTAAAATATAAGTTAAGAAACTCATATTCATACCTTAAAATATTAATATAAAATCATTGTAATACTAAGGATTTAACATAATAAATTTTAAAAAATGACCATTTAAATACATAAATGGCTGCTCTTCTTGCCTATGATATTTAAATCATCAGAAATTTTTATTCTTTATAATACTTCTAGAAATAAACTACAGTAAAATTATCTTCTTAACGCAATGTGCTTATATATATTTTAATTTATACATACTCGTACTTTTTTTGAAACTGTATAATATCTTCTAATAGAAATGTAATACACCTTTATATGTTCCTTCTTCTTTTTCTTCTTTTACCCTGTCTTTTCTATTGTTATTTCAAAATATCCTTTCATAGCTGAATTAAGAAAAAAACAGAAGAAAAGAAAATTGTTAAGATCTGCAATATAATCTTGAAGAGAAAGAAGAATAACGGCAAACCTAGCACTACTAAGAACAGTTGAGATTCCATTTACAAATCATATATGAATATATATTTAAACATACACCATTTTAGAATATAATATGCTGGAAGACTACAATGGTATAAAAACTTACTCTTCCCAATTTTTTTAACAAGATATCTTCACATGAAATTCAAACCAAAAAAAAAAAAAAAGGGTGATAACTACATGTGATTACATGTACTCATAACTCGTAAACTAGCAACAGTTCGCCTACAATATTCTGCAATTATGTTAATAAACTCCAAAGAATACATTGTTAATAACATTTTTACACATACCTGAGCATCTACAAACATGCTACAATGTTTTGAAACAACATTTTCATAAGATATTATTTATACAGAAGTAGATAGCCCCATATCCAAAAGAACATACTATGTGACATGTAAATAGCTATTATTTTTAAATAATTCCACCACATAAATTCATAATCAACAATAACATGAAACATAGGAAGAATATTGCCAGTATGTGTAAACAGCATATCATAATAACAAACAGCTATATAATCTCCTTTTTTTGTGGTATCATAGCACCAATAAATCAACGTAGAAGATAAAAGTACTAATAGCGTTACTATATACCCAACTATGGCCTTCGATTACATGATAACTACTGATGGTAATAATATCAGTGACAAATCTAGGAACATCATCCATAAATTTTTAGTTCTTTTCTGAGATATAGTAAAACTAACTTGATATTTGATATCTTCAAATAGAACAATATGAACGTATGTCTTCTTAAAACGAGTTTTTAAAGAAGAATCTTCAATTTATGTAAAATGTTGTGAATATTGAGCTTATGGACATCCTTCTAATAGGTATAAAGAAAACTCTAACCGATATTTTGAACACATCGCATATGGAGTGGTGTCGTAAACTATTCCTAATGTTTTTTGATTTTTCTAGATACAACATTATTCATCTGTACAAAACCAAAAGGAGCAAAGATAGTTAAACCGTATGTTTTTGGGATATTTGGTTCTCATTTAATGAGTTGAAGTGAGAGAAAAGATGTAACTACTACATATCTTTGAGCGACACATCACCCATACATAGAAACTTTAAATCTTTAATCTGGAAAAGTATAGAGTACTTCTATCGCGTAAATTCCTTCCATGAAATATATGTATGTAACAGATTACTACATCTTAGTTCTTTCTGTTTTATGGTGTTTCCATGTATTGTACAATATTTGTTATCACAACTTATATTTTTTTTCCTACAGTATTCCAAATCTCATAAGCATAAACTTAATAACCACAAAGTCAGCTTTTATCACCACAAAATCAAAATCTGTCTTACTACAAAGTTTCTCACATACGGTTTCCTTTAAGACAAACTCATCATTTTTCACAAACGCAAACCACTTGTTAATACAAAGTTTCTGCTTGTATGATTGTTGAATAGAAAAATACCTCAAAAGTGGTTTCCCCTTGCTTCAGTAGTAAATGAACTCAACAAAATGTTAAAATACGATCAACGAAAATAAAATTAAAATAACTCAACAAAATAAAACAGATGCAAACCAAATTCTAAAATATTTTCAACAGAATACATAAAAAACAATCAATTCAGGAGGTATATCACAGTAATATAATTAGGAAGTTTGATATAATATATCAACAGTTATCGTATTTGGTTCGTTTAAAAATTTATTTACCGAGGATCTTGAGTTTTCAGAAAACTTTCTTTTAAATTATTCAAATTATGTAGAACCTAATAGGGAAAAAATAAAAAATTTACAAGTCTAGAAGCACAGTAACTTTAGAAAGAAAGACACCAAGTATGCATGTATACTATAGATTCACTATTATTTATTAAGAAATGTTCAGTGTCGTACAAATATTTCCAGTATAGAAGTATTACTATTATATTTTAACATCTATAATCAATTATACTAAATATCCTTTCTTCTTGTCTACAAGTAATTAAAATCAAAAAGGGAGCATATAAGATACAAGCCCTGATATATTGTTTAGAAAAATATAAACAAGTTAAATAAATATTAGGATTAACATTGAAAGATGTTCATTACCTAATATGGAGTATGTGTAGGTTCAAATTTAACGAATATGCATTACTTTCTACACATAAAGGAATGTTATATTTTAAATTCCCTTTTGTTTAATGTCGTTCTTGAAATAATAATAATAGGATAGGATAAGCCTGTCAAAAAGAAGTTATCAATTGCTTGTGAGGATACGTACAATAACTGCTTTTAGTAAATAAAATATATACCGTCATGTACATTTCCACTAGTAAATTTGATTAAAACAGGTGCATTAAAATATATTTGTTTATTAAAAAAGAATAGTTTGTCTTATTTTTGTTGTTCTTTCTTAATATCAAATCGCACCTTTTAGATAAAATTTGTTTTTGTGTCAATAGGGGAAAAAGGTAAGTGCATCGGTGTATGGTATCGTATATTGCTGTGAAATATTTATTTAGTGTCGTTCGAATGTACCCACCTCTTTGTTTTGCTTCTTTATGAGAATATTTCCTGCTCAATCGTAACCGTAAATATGTAGTATTGGCATCTTTACGATTATTGTAAGGCTAATACATCAAAGGTTTAGTTTTATACGATACAGATGGACACTTTAGTAACATTGAAATGTCTAGCCCTTTTTTTTAATTTAATGTGGATTTGCCAATAAAATATTTTATATAAAAGGGGAACAAAAGATAACCTTCTTGATTTTAGATGTCTTTGGAATTACACAATTATTTCAAAAAGTATTTGTTTAGGAAATATTCTTTTATAGTTTTCTTAGAAAGAAAACAACTTAAAATTGTCAATTTACCAAACTACTAGAAATGAATACTAAAACTGCTATATTTTTAACTGCAATTGCCGCATCTGCTAACGCCTACACAATTTCTGCTGCACAAAAGGAGCAGTTGAATATTATTTTCAAAGATGTCAAGGACCATTTAAGTAGCTATATTGATTTAGTGTTGGACCCAGATTCTGGTATTACATTTAGCAACTTACCAGCTGGTTTAATTGATGTCGGTGCTTGTATGGCCACTAATCCAAAGTGTGTACCAAATTATTCGGAGGTCGATATTAACGCTGTCTCAACATTTATTACTAAAGTTCCTTGGTTTTCTAGTAGACTAGAACCTGAATTAGAGTCTGCTGGTGTTCCAATGGTTCCTGTTACCTCTTCTTCCTATTCTCATCAATACACTACTCTCACTCAAAGTCAATTATTATGAAAAGGTTTTGATATGATACATCAAATTTAATGACAACTTTGTGGAAAAATTTTTCATAAAATTATTTTTTTTTAGAAACTATGAATAGCTTGGATATAGAAGCTAGAAATAATTTTCTCTATCCATCACTTTGCTATACTTCACATATGTTAGTATATAACATTTGTAATTTTTTTTTTTTTTCAATACATATGAATCACTGTTTTTAAAATATTTTTTCTATTATATTCCGTTATAACGCATACATTATCATTCCACTTCTTATAAATATTACCAAACTACCATGAAAATCAACTATTAGCTTAACAACGGGCCTAAGGGCGTTATTTCAATAATATTTTATTTTTTTACAGCATTATATAAAATAATAAGAACTCTCACAAAATTTTAATTTGTTTTATACAACTACAATATTTTTTAAACACACTTTGCTTTGTTTTGCTCTTCTCTAAATTTGCCCAATCAACTCGAAGTATTGCTGGTTCTTTCTGACATGAACTTAAAAAAAAATCATTTTATTATGCCCATATTTCTAAAATCACATCAATTTAATTATGGAGATTTGTGAAAATTAAAACATCACTAAGAAGGTGCACATCAGAATAGTTTCATCTCTATTGGTTTCACGACAAGGTTTTTCACTTCTGTAATTTGGAAATCACTTTTGTTTTTTCAAGCTGGATATCATGACTTGTAATGTTACTTGAATGTTAAAATAAGATATCCTGTTTACACAATATTTACTTTCAGGTTTATTTAAGAGCTAGTCAATATTCTTCTTTAACGCAATGGTATGCCAAATTTATCTCATTCAAAAGATGAAGAGAAGGTGCACCCAAAAATATCTGAAGAGTTCCGAACTAAATATCTTTTCTTGTCCCACTCAATTAATATGCATCTTTTTCAAAAGTATCCATTAATTGCGAAGTTATTGGATAATTTCTAAACATCTTAGAAATCTAACTTACACAAGAAGAGTGTTTGGAAAATGTAGAGCCTGTCATATTATATTGTAACTCCATTATTAAAGAAGAAACGCAACTATAAAATAATTAGCGGTACTGTCTGTTTAAAATCCCTGGTTACATTATCAAAAATAATTTGTTTATTTTTACGGAAAGAAAATACACCTGCCAATTCATTTGCATTTTTCTTCATCAATATCTCAATAGTATATACAAAACTTTCATGCAGTTGTTATTATAAAAGTTTCTTTCAATTAATAATAAATCAATTTAATGGTCAATGAAATCCTAAGATTGAAAGAGTTCAGGTATTAGTTTAAACTAATACGAAAAGTTACATAGTTCTGATAATTCTCTCTGATATTGATAAAGGTCATTGGAGTAATCTTGAATTCTCTTTATATTGATATTTCAATAGATATATAATTATTTATCTAAAAATTTGAAATTTATGTCCTTTATGCTTTAGGTAAAAGAGGATATTTGGGGATTTAATAGAATGTTTAGCAAAATTCTATGAATGTCGCTAAATAATGAAGGCATCCATATGTTGTAACATTTTATTACATGTTCTCAATTTCAATATATATACAATACAAATGTGAGGTATTGAATAAACAAAAAGTTTTAAAGTTACAAAATAAATATTTCTTTAGACAAAAAAAAAAGTATAAATTATGTAAATTATTAACTATTTAGTCAACTCTAAAACCTTTCAAATATTTTAGGCTTACCTAGTTATTTTTTTGTATCGCTGTTTCTTCGAAGTAAATGTTATATTTTTACTATTATATACTTTTGACACATATACCATATTAATAGGCAAAGAAAGTTTTCCTTACTGAATACTATATAACAATGGACACTCTACAAAGCAATATTCAAGAAATAAATTATATATCTGTAAAAAAATTCAGAGTAGTTAATTATTGAAACTTAGTTTCAAGAAATGTGAAGTTCTTTACTATGAGGATGAAGTAAAAGAATAAATTGTCATTACCTTACAGAGAAGGTGGACAAAAGCTTCGTACTCGACTCATAAGATCTTCCTTACTCGACATCCAAATAGAATATCTTCAGAACGAAGATAACAGAAGGAAGCAATTCACCCAAAAAGGCATTTTTCAGAACGAAAAATAAAGTGAATTGAGAGTAATATTAATATTCCAAAGCTGTAACAGAGCCAATCAATAGAAAAAACTCTTCAAATATCTCACTTGTATCACATGTGAATTTAAAGAGATAATAAGCTCCTGACAAAAAGCGTTGGGTTAGGAGATAATTTATAGTTATAGGACATGTAAACAACAATTCAATCATCTGATTGATTTCGAAGTTATGCGAAATTTTCTACAGAAAGTTAAAAACATGGAAAGTAAATGGAGACATGAATTTGTTCAACCGGTATTAAGATTTACGTATCTGATTTATTTATAATCAAAACATGTTATATTACTTACCATTTTATAGCCTTTTTTTAACGTTGTTAAGCACAAAAAAAATGAACAAAAGTGGAAAGAGTGATATAAGGAAAGGGGAAAAAATGTTCTTATTTAAATATGATGTATTGATCTTTATATATTTTTACGAAAATGAGAAAAAAACAAAAAAAGAAAAAAAAAATCCTGCAAAAACAGGAAAAGATTTTTTTAGTAGGGTTTTAGCAAAAGAGTTGAGAGTAGACACCAATTATTAAACAATAAAAAAATATAGATATTTTGTGCTTGTATTAACATTGCAAGCCATATATATTAAAGAATTTTTGTCTCAAAAAGAATGTATATTTTGACATGGCTTACTATAACTACTAGTATAGTAACTAAATTAAGATATACCAGAAATTGGCTGACCTACAAACTGTGAGTAAAAGAGGTCCTAAACTAACCCTTTAAGTGCATTTATTGTAATTATTATTCTAAGAGATGAAACATCTATTCTTATTTTCCACTATTTACTTGAATGGATGTGACATTTTTTTTTTATAATACATAAATAATTAAAGCAAGTCATTTCTATTTAAAGAACTAGCTCATTTATTGATAAGTTAAAGTATTTTTTTTTGTTGATAAAGTAAAAAAAGGGTAGATTATTCGATAGTAATTAAAATTTCAATATTTATTCATTACATGTGGATCCAATCTTAAGATACAATTCACTCTTTTTGTATAAATAGAACGTGTTAAAGGTGAATAAGAAGAAGAGAAAAGGAAATAAACTATTGAAGAACAACGTAGATTGAACAAATATATATATATATATACAATGTAGAAATAAAATAATTACAGAAAACTCTTATGTCAAATCAGTATAATTAAGAATTTTCATTACTTAAGACGTTCATTTATCTTTTTATTTTATCCTCATATATACCTAATCAAATCTGTATTAAAATATAGCAATCAGATATCATTCTAAATATATATCACATGTGAAAATGGAGATAAAATTCTTATATCTATTATTCATTGTTCTTTTTCCCCTTGTTAAAAAGAATTATTGATTATTGTTAGTGAGCTGATATAAAAATTCCAAATCAAATACGTTATTTTTCTTTCACTTCTGTAAACAGTTATCATTCTTTTTTTTTCAGTAGTGAATGAGATATCGGAGAAATGACTTATTTTATTAAAAGCATGTTGATTTAAATAGAAGAAAACATTGATTCATATATATTCTATTGTTTGTTTAATAAGAGAGTGTTTTTTTTTTATTGTGAATGCATCTCTATTTTTTTTTTACCTTTTTTTCTTTTTCGAAATGACAAAGGAAATAAAACACTGGCAGTAACGATAACGATCCTTGTTTTTATAAGCTACTAATCAGAAAACTTTTATGACACCATAAAAATTTTATGGTTATTCGAAAACATAATACACTTAATAAAGTTTACAATTAAAAAAAATAATATATTATTAAACCCTAATTGAAGGATAAATAGTTTTTGATTTCCCAAATTTTGATTCTTTACACTTCGTCTAGATAGAATTCAAAACCACAGGTAACTAAATAAGTCAATATCATAGGTACATAGAAAGGAAGTAATTTTTACATATATTAACACTAACATTTTCCTAAAAGAAGTCTCTTACCCAACAATTCTTTTACTACCCAAGACTTCACACTAACAATCGTTGAAGTTTTCTTGTTTCCCCCCACTATTATCTTCAAAGGAACCCAAATTGGTTTTCTTATCAGAAAAAAAGATAAGAAAAGATAAGAAAAGAAGTGTGGTGTAGGGATCTTTTTATCTCATTGGCAAAAAGTAAACGAGAAAAATAAAAAAAAAAAAGGGGGGGAATAAGATATTTTTTGTTCGAGGATTTTTTTTTTGTTGTTTTTTGTTTTTTGTTGCTGATAACAAACAATAGATCAGTTAGTTGCATTATCTCTGAAAAATTTTTTTCTTATCTTTGTGGTGTCTATTATTTTTATGTATTATATGTTTATTTCTTGAGATCCCTGTTTGGAAAAAAAAAAAGGAAAATTATATTAGTGTAGACACTAAAAAAATAACTGTCACTATTCTATGACAAGAGGGATGAGGAGGGATGAGGAGAGAACAAAAGTAAGTATTTAAATATATAAGCTGCCATCTTGTTTTATATTAAAGATGTTTCTTCATTCTGTTCTATGAACCTAATATATTTTTTAGTTTATATATCTTCGAAAAAAAAAAGAGTTAAAAGTAAGAGGAATAGTAAATTTTCTTTTTTTTTTTTTCTCAGGCTAGTTTAACCAATCAGTAGTACAACAACAACATATAATAGTATATACAAACAAAATGGCCACTGAACCTGAATTCCAACAAGCTTACCACGAAATCGTCTCTGCTTTAGAAAACTCTACTCTATTCGAAAAACATCCAAAATACAAGAAAGTTTTGCCTGTCGTCTCTGTCCCAGAAAGGGTCATTCAATTTAGAGTCACATGGGAAAACGATAAAGGTGAACAAGAAGTCACTACAGGTTACAGAGTTCAATACAATTCCGCTAAGGGTCCATACAAAGGTGGTTTGAGATTCCACCCCTCTGTTAACTTATCCATTTTAAAGTTCTTAGGTTTTGAACAAATCTTTAAGAATGCTTTAACTGGGTTAGATATGGGTGGTGCTAAAGGTGGTTTGTGTGTGGATTTAAAGGGTAGATCAGATAATGAAATTAGAAGAATATGTACCGCCTTCATGAGAGAATTATCTAGACATATTGGCCAAGATACTGATGTCCCAGCCGGTGATATCGGTGTCGGTGGTCGTGAAATTGGTTACTTGTTTGGTGCCTTTAGACAGTATAGGAACTCTTGGGAAGGTGTGTTGACTGGTAAAGGTTTGAATTGGGGTGGTTCATTAATTAGACCTGAGGCTACTGGTTATGGTGTCGTATATTTCACTCAAGCTATGATTGATTATGCTACAAAGGGGAAAGAATCCTTTGCTGGTAAAAGGGTCGCTATCTCTGGTGCAGGTAACGTTGCGCAATTTGCTGCTTTAAAAGTTATTGAGTTAGGTGGTATTGTCGTTTCACTATCCGACTCTAAAGGTTGTATTATCTCTGAAACTGGTATCACTGCTGATCAAGTTGCTGCAATCGCTGAGGCTAAGATCCACTTCAAGACTTTGCAACAAATTGTTTCAGAAAACTCAGCCTTCGCTGAAAATAAAGTTAAATATCTGGCTGGTGCTAGACCATGGATTCATGCCGGTCCAGTTGATATTGCCTTACCATGTGCTACCCAAAATGAGGTCTCTGGTGATGAAGCCAAGGGATTGATTGCTGCTGGTGTTAAGTTCGTTGCTGAAGGTTCTAACATGGGTTGTACTCCGGAAGCTATTGACGTCTTTGAAACTGCCCGTGCTACTGCTCAAACCCCATCTGAAGCAGTTTGGTATGCCATTGGTAAGGCCTCTAACTGTGGTGGAGTTGCTTGTTCTGGTCTCGAAATGGCACAAAACTCTCAAAGAGTCCATTGGACTAGAGAAACTGTTGACAAAGAATTGAAGAAGATTATGATCAACTGTTTCAATGAATGTGTTGCTGCCGCTCAGGAGTACAGTAATGAAACCAACAAAAATGCGTTGCCATCTATTTTCAAAGGTGCTAACATTGCTGGTTTCGTAAAAGTTGCCGATGCTATGATTGACCAAGGTGATGTTTTTTAAGTTAGGTAGAAAAATAATTGACTAAAAAGATAGAAATGATACTGATTCATTTTTCTTCATATTATTATGGTTTTGTTTTCTCCCTTTCGTATTAATGATAATGTTTAATGTGGGTGAATGATGATATCTTTTTACAGATATGTATTATTATATGGGTATATAAAACTTTCAAATTTAATAATTATTCGTACTAAACAATTTTTTCTTCTCTTTTTCCCCTCTCTTTGTTTCTTGTGATTGTTCTGCTTTATCTACTTAAAAGTGTCTTAGTAGTCCTAGATATGTTCATTCTTCTTGTAGTACCTTTGAGAACTCGCTTTACTTGCACATATATATTTAATCCTCTATTTTTGTTCCTTCTAAAAAAATAGTAACGAAGATAAAAAAAAAAAAAAAAAGAAAGAAAGAAAGAGAAAGAAATTTTCACGAAAAAAGCGATGAGGTGAATTTTTTTTTTTATTCGATTAAAAACAAAGTTGATTTGGAAAGGATGGGTATGTGTGGCATTAGTAATTGTATTCTTCTCTAAAAATACCCCTTTAGATGAATAGGTATGTGACTTTAATAGTTAATTAACTTAACATTACCTGTTTCAGTTTAGTATTCTTTGAACTATCCTTTAAATACTTTTTTTTTAATTTTTTCATTTTATCCCTTCTCAATAGATAAGAATAGGATCCACATTAACATGGCTAGAAAAATTGGTAAGAATTCGAGAAATGCAAGACAAGCAGCTGGTTTATACGATGATCCAGAAGTAGAAAGTTTGAAAGATTTGCCTCGTGCTCAAAAGACAGATCTAAGTAATATTATGATTAGAACAGCAGCTAAAAATGAGGCATTATTGGACGCAAAGATAAGGAAGAAGAGAAATGATAAGAAGAAATTAGGTAAAAAAAGTTTAGAAGAAAAATTATCAAAATCTGTTACTCATATGGATAAAGAAAGATTGACTCGTGCATTAAATATTTCTAATAAATTGGATGGTAAAATATCCAAAGCAATTGCTCGTGCCAAATATGTTCAAAGTTCTAGAAAGGCAGGTTGGGACACTACTAATGAAATGATTAAAAGGGAACTACAGCTATTTAATGGTGAGTTTAATAATAAAAATCAGGGGAAGAAAAAAGTTGTAAATAGCGAAGAGGTTATGGAAGAGGATGATAACGAGAATGAAGAAATAGAGAAGCCATTTATAGATGAGGATTCTGAGAATGAGCAAAATAAGAAAAAAGTTCCAACAAACATCTTTTCAGTACTTGAAAATGAAGTAGAAGATTAAACAGAGGTGGAAACAGTTGTTATTTATTTCTATATTTTATAAATAGATTTAAAGTAAATTGCTCTTAAATAACTATTTGGTGTTTAAAGTAGGGGAAAATTAATTCAAGATTTTGGGATTAAATTATAAAGGTATAAATGAATGCATATATTTTATAACGTTATGTATAATAGTGGGTTTATATATAGTAATGAATAAATTCTATTTAGTTGACCACCTATCTACAAAAATGCTTAATATTTGTATTTATTTTTATATAATTTGGTTTGTATTAGTTTAGTTTGTTGAATTCATTTTTGTTTTCTTAGACTGATATATTGGACATATTTTCTAAACTAAACTTATAAAATAAAAAAGTAATTACAAAGATAGCTATATTACTTGTTACCTCTTTCTTATTGATGACACCTGGCATTTCAGATTTAACCTATAATATTATAAACAAATATCCCCATTTAAGCAATCTTTTTTGAAAACACACATAGAGAAAAAATAGCTACCTTTCATATCTTTATATGTATTCTATCTAACGATATTCAATTATTTAAGTCCTCTCACTTATTATTTTTTTTTTTGCCTTTTTTTCTCCGAATAGATAATTGAATACATTATGCAAAAGATAAAGGAACAAAGGAAAAAAAAATAAGGAAAAAAAAAACAGAAATATGAATAAGGTAAATTAGTAACATATCTCTTTTTGGTCTCGAAAAAATCCACTAAAGAAAAAGAACTGATCATTCTTCTGACATATTCTTAAATACATATTAATCTTAAATTTATACATTAACCAACTTTCTTTATCACCTTAGTTTAAACAAAAGATAAATTGCTAAAAAGGAAGAAGAATAAAACTTTTATTATCTTTTTTTTTTTTTTTTTGATACCTTTTCTATATATAATACTGCTCTCAATATTATCATTCACCCAAAGTAATACATACATGAAAGATGGACACAGATGTATCCCCTTTAATGGTGTCACATACTGAATCATACTTAGAATTTCAATCAAAATCGAAAGAAAATAAAAAGCTTAACAATGGCCCATTAGATCCTTCAATCGAGAAATCAAAATATAATACTATACCGTATTTTTCAAATTATTATCCCATAAGTGATACAAGGAACCAATATAAAAAAAATAATGATAGTAACTATTCTTATTTAAACTTTTCTTATGATTTTTCATTACTAAATAAAAATGATACACCTTTTTTTGATAAATATTATTCTATAGATTCTAAGAAAAGAACGGAATATCTTTTGAAAAAATATTACGAAACAAAGAGAAATACTTTTGAAAGAAGCATTGGTAGTTCTGATAATTATATTAATCCGTGTCAGAACAATACCGATGCCTTAGTTGAAGATATTTCTAGTATTAGCAATAAAAATAACAATAATACTTATAATGATAGTTCTAGTTATATCACAATTAAGCAACAAGGTCATAACACACAAAGGGAAAGAAATATATCTTTATTACACGTAGATGAATTTCTGAAAAATTATCCAGAAGAAATAGATAACTGTTCAATGGATGGAAGATTTGACCCAAAATTTGATGGTTCAATGGTTTCAAAAGCTCCAAGACAATTAGACAACAAAGCTTTCTACAATATAAAATCAACCTCTTCATATTTTAGATACATGGAACAACTACGTACCGTAGTGAACATTAATGATCATCAAATTAATAAACATAGACAATGGGTTCCCATGAAAAACAAAAATTTGGAAGCAAGTCCTATGAAATCAAACGATGTACTGTCAGGCAGCACCTTGTCTTCTCCCTTCAAATCTACTCTGACTAACCATTTTGATGATATTTCAAATAATGAAAATACTACTTGTACACACTCATCAACTCTCACCGGAGAAAACTATGTTATCAATTTATATGGTCCTAATTCTGGAATAATGTCTTCACCATCAACATACTCAGAAAATAAATTGCCATCATTTATATATCATTGTTCTATAGCTGTCGATGATGAAGTTTTTATATTTGGCGGCCTTGTTCCATCATATAGATACGATGAAGAAGCACCTGACCTAAACGATTTTGAAGTCGATGGAATTAAATATCTACCGCCCCCATTGTTAGATGAAGTCCTCAATAATCCATGTATGGTGACAAATCCGTTTGTATATATTGTCACAACTAGCACAAACCATATTAAAAGGGCTCCTTTACTGGGACAAATACCACCAAACTTTTTATGTGCTACAGCGAGCATGTTGAATGATAGATACATATTTTTATTCGGTGGTATGACAGTGAAAACATCAGCAAATTTTGATCCTGTGACAGAAAAGTATTATATAAAGAAAAGAGCGTTCGGTAATAATGTCGGCTACATATTTGATACAAAAACTTTTTATTTTACTAAGATCGAGATTTTGTTAGGTGAAGGTTCCAACAATTTAGGCACTGTTAGAAATTTTCCACCAAGATTTGGTCATGCTCAGGTTTCTATAAATCATTGTGACATTTGCAATTCTTTAAACAATAGTAATTTAGGTTCCTCGTTCAAGAGTAGCATTGGTAATGATATTTCAAAATTATCCCTAGCAAGTAACGGTCAATTAAATACAATCCTCATTTTTGGTGGTTATAAACGAGTTGGTCATGAAAAGTATATAGCTACAAATGATTTATGGAGAATAGATGTTTCTATAACCATGCATAATAAAAGCGGTTATATTAAATTTGGAACATCTGCTACAGCTTGTTTAATAATTGGTGATAATAACAAAGGTAGTATGGAGCTGCCACCAAAGAGGGCATTTATGGGCTACTCTTTTATAAATAGAATACCATATTCCAATAGTGCCGTTGGAGAAGAATCCACCTCTGTAAATTTAGAAAATGTTTTACAAACACTAGGTATAAAGAAAAAAAATGACGAAGTTGCTAGTCAGGACAGCACTAAGGAAGATTATAATTTGTCAGAAGAGTCTGATTCAATTTTTGCTGAAAATAATAATCAGAGAAGAAATGAAAAGATAACTTTACAAGTGTCAGTTGATGAAAATATAAACTACATTCCACCAGATGATAGATATTTGAAATTAAACGATACTAAATTTCCACTCAATAGTCACTTCCGTAAGTATTTGGAAAACTCCAAAACATGTAAAACACTTTTGATCCATGGTGGTTCCAATGAAACTAATGTATTTGGTGATCTATGGTGGTTTAATTTTAATTCCTGTAGATGGGAAAATATTGATTTGTATGGTAGGATAAGATGTACTAGTGATAAAGATAATATTCTTGTACCAATTAATTTAAAACTGGTCGGTCACTCATTAAACATTAATGGTGAAATATTATCACTAAAAGGGGGGCTTAATGAAAATGATATTAATATATTATATGGAAAGAAATGTGTAGCCTCAGTATCTGAATCCAATTTAGATGTTGAAACTATAAAATTAGATGACCTATCGAATAAATGTTTTGATTTAACCACACAGTGTTTATTCGACAGGGAGATTATCCGATATTGCAATGGTGATTCTGACTCAATAATAGTCAATGTTACATCTAACTCCGATCGTTACATGCCGACATTTTTTGGAACTAGTAGTATTTATGCTAACGGTAAATTAGTAATAATTGGTGGTATTTATTGTAGAAGAAAAAATATTAAACATCTATATCTTAGAGGTACGTTGCTTTATGCTATTCCAGTGAGATATAGTGCACTATGAATACTTATAATTATATACAGACTTTTTTTTTTCCTTACGCAAAGAATATGAACAATTTTATTTAAAAATAATTATTAAACAAAAGTAAAATAATCATTCTATTAAGTTATATATGAACTGAAGTAGCAATTGAATCATGAAAAGAACCATTCCTTAACAAAAAGATACCATTATTAATATAATATGTACAAAAAAAAAATTAAAAACTAAAAAGAATTTACAGAGTGCTGTAGATCTATATAAATGTGATAAATTATATTAATAAATAGCTTGATATTATTATTCAAGAAGGAGAAACGATAAAAAAAAATCTTTTCACAAGTAAGTATAATGAAAATAATAATAACATTGAGGAATAAAGACAAAAAAAAAAAAAAGAATAAGAAATAAAAAGTTTTTAAAGCGTTACTGAGTCTTTTAAAAACCATTTACAATTTAACTGAATTAATCAAATTTTGAATCACTTCAGGATTGGACAATGTTGTAACATCACCTAATTGATCTGCTGCACCAGCTAAAATCTTCCTTAAAATGCGTCTCATGATCTTGCCAGATCTAGTCTTTGGTAAATCATCCACTAATATTATTAATTTAGGAGCAGCAAACGGACCGATATCCTTTCTGACAGTTAAGATCAAATGTTTTTTAATATCTTGTAACTCTTCATCAGAAGCATTTGCCACAGTGGATTTATTCTTTAAAACAACAAAGGCAGCCACTGCTTGACCAGTTAAATCATCATTAAATCCAACGACAGCGGTCTCAGCGACCATATCCTCTTCAATCAAGGCAGCCTCAATTTCCGCAGTAGATAATCTATGCCCAGAGACATTAACCACATCATCAACACGACCTAAAATCCAAAAGAACCCATCTTTATCTCTTGCAGCAGCATCACCTGTGAAGTAATATCCTGGATAAGGTTTTAAATAGGTGTCAACGTATCTATCATGATTCTTCCAAATAGTTCTCGCAAATGAGGGCCAAGCTCTTTTAATAGCAAGAACACCTTCTGCATGTTCATCATTAATTTCTTCTCCTGTAGTTGGATTTAAGATGACTGGCTCAATACCGAAAAATGGGAAAGATGCCGAACCTGGTTTCATTGGCGTGACACCACCAGCCAATGGAGTAATCAGATGAGAACCAGATTCAGTTTGCCAATAAGTGTCTACGATTGGGATTTCATTTTTACCAACATGTTCTGAATACCATTCCCAAACCTCTGCAGCGATTGGTTCTCCAACAGATCCTAACACTCGTAAAGATTTTAATGAATAGCCTTCCAAAAATTGATTGCCAGCACGTTTAAGCAACCTTAACGCAGTGGGAGCCACATAGAACTGGGTAACTTTAAATTTATCGATAATGTCCCAGTAACGAGAATAGTTTGGGTACGTTGGAGTACCTTCGAATACAACAGTGGTGCAACCGGCCAATAGAGGACCATATACGACATAAGTGTGACCTGTAATCCAGCCGATATCTCCCGCAGTGAAAAAGATATCTTCCTTGTGAGTGTCAAAAGTGTATTTCATTGTCAAGAGAGCGTTAATTAAGTAACCTGCAGTGGAGTGTTGTACACCCTTTGGAGTTCCAGTGGAACCGGAAGTGTAAAGTAAGAAGAGCGGGTGTTCAGAATCAACAGGTTCACAAGGGTAATAATTTTTATATTTGGCCATTTCTTCAGACCAGATTAGATCTCTCTTTGGTGTATAGGATACATTAGGGTTGTTAGTTCTTTTAAAGACCAGAACATTTTCGATGAATTGTAAATCTTGGATTGCGATATCGACTATTTTTTTAGTTTCGATAATTTTACCGCCACGTAAGGATTCATCTGTGGTAATAACGAATTTACAGTTAGCGTCCAGGATTCTATCCTTTAAAGAATTAGAAGAAAACCCGGCAAATATGACTGAATGGATAGCACCGATTCTCACAATTGCTAACAGAGCAATTAAAGCCTGTGGGATCATTGGCATATAAACCGCGACGGTGTCATTCTTTGTGACACCCATAGAGAATTTCAAGACTTGTGCCATCTGTGAGACTTGTTCCAATAATTGTTTATATGTCAATTGAATTGGGTTTCCCGTTGTTGGATCATCTGGTTCGTATAGAATAGCTATTTTGTTTGGTGTCAAAAGGGCGTGTCTATCGACACAGTTGTAGCAAGCATTTAATTGACCGTTAATAAACCAGGCATTATTTTGAAAAGATGGTAATCTGTTGTTATTGGGATCAGGGATAAAAGTATGATCGAAGGGTTTAAACCAATGCAATTCATTAAGAGCTAAATTACCGAAAAAAACCGAAGGGTTTCCCAAAGATTGATCATAGGCAGTTTTATAATCAGCAAAAGTACCGTGAGGACCGAGGTTAGGTTTATAGTCTTTGATAGTGATTCTATCTTTAATATTTTTTTTCTGTTGAATGATTTTGACATTAGTCAAATGTTCATATTCATAATGTTTAGAGTCCTTTTTACTAAAAGATAATTTATTTTTAATTGAATTGATAGTAGAATTAATAATTGATTCAGAATTATTTGAAGTAGGGACTGAAGACATTTTTTTTTTTTATTGATTTTTAACAAAACCAAACAAAACAAAAAAAAAAAAAAAAAAAATAAAAAATTATTAAATTCAAAAGTATATTAAGAACGATGTTTAGTATTTATAAACAGTGGTGTATTTATAAGTTGTTTCTTCCTCTTGCCTCGAACTTTTCCAAGATAAAAAAAAAATTAAAAAAAACAAAGAATTAAGAGAGTAAAGGATAAAACAGTAAATTAAATATTACACGTAAATTAAGAATTAAATATTCTTCGAAGTGAGGAAAGAGTATGTGTATATAAATATATTTACATCAAATAATAACAAAGGGGAAAAAGGCTTCTTTTTTTTTTCTAATTAAAGCAATGTAAAGTAATATTTGTATTAATAAAAACCATTTAAAGAATCTGTTGTCGAACTGAAACATACGAAATTGAGTTAAATAGGTAAAATAGTAGTAATAAAATCAAAAGAAAGAAAGATCTTATCATGATTGATGATGCTTTAAACACTTAGTATTCTACTACTACTATATTACATACATATATCATATTATTTATTATTTAATTAATTATATTCAATCAGTTGATATAATTTCTTCACATGGGGGAACCAAGAATTTAAAATCAAGTGGAGGGAGGAAAGACTAAATAAATAAATAAATAAATAAATAAATAAATAAATAAATAAATAAATAAATAAATAAATAAATAAATAAATAAATAAATAAATAAATAAATAAATAAATAAATAAATAAATAAATAAATAAATAAATAAATAAATAAATAAATAAATAAATAAATAAATAAATAAATAAATAAATAAATAAATAAATAAATAAATAAATAAATAAAAAGGAGGAGGATGGTAGGTGGGGGGATCCATTACGTCATAGAGAAAGAATCATTGATGTAGAGAAAAAGAGAGAGAGGGGGAAGAAAAACAATAACAATAACAATAACAATAATACAACCTATTATTATTTTTTCAATTAATCTCCACTTTTTTTTGTTTTAATTTTTTTGATAAAACAAACGACACTTTTTTTTTCTACAACTGCTTTCCCTCAAACATATAACATATATATATGTGTTATATTATGTGTTATATATGTTATATACAGTATATATAGTATTACTTACTGTATATGTGTTATATACAGTGTACTGGTATTTCCATGTCGTCATGCACGAAAGAGGTGTAAGGAGGTTCTCTTGTCTCTTGTTTTAATTCCGAGAAGAAGATTATCAAGACAAGAAATAATAATTCTCTCTTTTTGTTGGTGTTGTTTTATTTTCATTATTTTTCATCTTTTTTGTTTTTCCTTTCTAGAAGGCATCAAAACAAGGCTTATATACAAAAAACCTGTTTCTTTAATATTCAAATATATGATCACTTATCATTAGAGTTCTTCTTATTAATGGTTCTTTTATTTTTTAGTTTGACATATATACATATATCTTTTTTCTTACCTTAGTTGTTGTTGTTATATATCATATACACACATATTGATACCAGAAAATAAAATAGAGAAAAGAGGAAAGATAAAATAAAGAAAACGGTTTACCTTATAAGAATATAAACATTTATCTATATGGTACTATATTAAATATTATTAATATTATTATTATAATAATAATATTAATATTTCTTTTGCATATATATATTAATTAGTTTACTTATTATTCCTTTTTTGTTCTTTTTCTTATAAAAAAAAGAAAGACATTTGTTTTTATACCATCTATTTACATTTTCATTTTCTATCACTTTGATTTACTACACTGTAATCATATCTAGGTTTTTTACTCATTCATAGCTATATTCCATATACTAGACTTTTTCATTACATCTTCCATTTTTTTTTAAACTATATTCAATATTTTTTTTATCTTTATCAATATGAAATTTTCACTATCGAATAACCATATGAATAACAATAATAATAATTATTGTTATATCTATAATAAAAGATATGTTCATAACTGGATATGTCTAATATTGTTTGCTTTATTGTTTTTCTTCTCTAACATTCAAACATCATTAGCACAGGATTTAACTACAACCACTACTTCAACAGATCTTACTTCTACCTCTACCTCTACTTCTTCTTCTTCTTCTTCTTCCTCTTCAGCTTCTTCAATTTCTAAAAAATCTAAAAATTCAAATAAAATGTTAAAGACTTCCTCTTTACTGACATGTATGGATAATTCCCAATTTACTGCACATTTCTTTGACGTTAGATATTATCCAGATAATAAAACAGTCGTATTCAAAATTGATGCAACAACAACAATAGATACTAAAATTATTATTGATGCCGAAATCATTGCATATGGTTTGAAAATTACAAAGATGACCTTCAACCCATGTTCTTTGAATCAAGTAGGAATCTGCCCTCTGTCTCCAGGTAGAATTGATATCGAATCAACCTACGTCATAGATTCAAATGCAACTAATCAAATCCCCTCAATAGCTTATACTATCCCTGATTTAGATGCCCAGGTCAAAGTAGTCGCCTATTCTACAAATGATACAAGAAAGACTACTCCATTAGCTTGTGTACAAGCTATTCTAAGTAATGGCAAAACTGTACAGACTAAATATGCCGCATGGCCAATCGCCGCTATCTCTGGGATAGGTGTCTTGACATCCGGGTTTGTCTCTGTTATAGGTTATAGTTCCACTGCTACTCATATCGCATCCAATTCCATCTCCTTATTTGTCTATTTCCAAAACCTTGCAATCACTGCTATGATGGGTGTATCAAGGGTTCCACCGATCGCTGCCGCATGGACCCAGAACTTCCAATGGTCCATGGGGATAATTAATGTCAAATTTATGCAAAAGATCATCGATTGGTATATACAATCAACTAACGGTGAATCAACTGTCATTTTAGCAAACAAAGACGTCCTTTCCATCTCCGTTCAAAAGAAAAGGAAAAGAGAGTTGTCTTTAGCCTCCTCCAGTGACTACAATTTTGATACAATCACAGATGATTCAAGTCTATACACAACTAATGAAAGAAACAGTAAAGATTACTCTGCAAAGATCTTGGTGTTAAGAGGTATTCAACGGGTTGCATATTTAGCCAACATCGAAATATCAAATCTTTTTTTAACTGGGATAGTAATATTTCTGTTTTTCTTATTCGTTGTTGTTGTATCTTTAATCTTTTTCAAATCTTTATTAGAAGTCCTCACTAGAGCAAGATTAATGCCACAATCTTCAAATTTCTTTCAATATAGAAAGAATTGGGGTCAGATTATTAAAGGCACATTATACAGATTGTCAATCATTGCATTCCCACAGGTGTGTCTTTTAACTATCTGGGAATTTACTCAACGAGATTCACCTGCTGTAGTAGTCGACGCAATAGTAATTTTGATAATCATTGTAGGATTATTAATCTATGGTACCACAAGAGTTTTATTGAATGGGGTAGAATCAAAGAGGCTATATAAGACACCTGCATATTTATTGTATGGTGATACCAAATTTTTAAATAAATTTGGGTTCTTATATGTGCAATTTAAGGCAGATACCTTTTGGTGGTTGTTTGTATTATTATGTTACTCCTTTTTCAGATCACTATTTGTAGCCGTGTTACAAGAATATGGGAAAGCACAAGCAATGATAATTTTCGTTATTGAATTGGCTTATTTCGTGGCATTATGCTTGGTTAGACCATATTTAGATAAGAGGACCAACACTTTCAATATTGCTATCCATTTGGTCAATTTAATTAATGCTTTGTTCTTTTTATTTTTCAGTAATATATTTAGACAAGCTGCTGTTGTATCGTCGGTGATGGCAATTGTCTTATTTGTTTTGAATGCAGTATTTGCATTATTTCTATTAATTTTCACAATTGTTACATGTACATTAGCCTTAGTACATAGAAACCCTGACGTTAGATATCAACCAATGAAGGACGATCGTGTCTCCTTTATCCCCAAGATGAAAAATGGAGATGAGATGACAGATTACAACAATAATAAATCAGAAGCGGAATTATTTGAATTAAGACAAGCGGTGCTTGATACAAATGAAACAGAGAAGGAGAAAGAATTAAGAGATGATGCTTTTGCAAAGAAAAAACAATTGGTTCAATTTGAGACTAACACTAATTCACTTGATGATGAGGATGATTCCGAAAATGAAAATGTTAGTGCATTTAATTCAAATAATTTAAGATCATCTGAAGAGTATGTACAACCATTCTCCACATTAAACAATAATAATGGTTATTTAGGTTTATCAAATGGATCTGCATCGTACGCTGGTAGCTCAATGTCAAATCTATTAAAAACTGGATCAAGATCACCCGTAAAAAATAGTACCAACAAGAATGTAGAGAATTTGAGAAAGCCAGAGACAAGTTTTTATAATAATAATAATTATCCATATTCTAGGGACTTTTTGTAGGATATATACTTGTATTTTATATTACATATCAAAAAGTTAATATTTATTATTTGTTTGATACAGTAGAAAGGAGATACATTGCTTCAGTGATCTACTTGTGCAAGGGGAATAATCTGTACTTATAGTTTTTTTTGGAAAGAAAACTATTCTTATAGAGTAAGTACCATATTTTGTTTTAATTTCTCTCCTTTTCTCTCTCTTTTTTTTATTTAATTTTTATTTTATATATTTCTTCACCCATTTCCTTTCTTACTGGTCAAATACCATAAATATTAAATGTTATAAAACAAAATAATATATTCAGATTACTTTTTAGCTCCTTACAATGGGTATATTTGCCAATTAATTATATTTTGGAGAAACAGAATAATAAGAAAACCTCTCCAAGTGTTCATATTAGGGAAGCCTTTTCTCTAATAATATCAATTCTAATCTATTCACAAGAGAATGTGCAGTTATGAAGCCATTGACACTACTATAAATACACTCTTGAACCAACATAATCGTGTAACTTATTTTGTTCCTCGATTACTTAGAGGTTCCCATCAAACACTTTGAATTTCCTGATTAGGAAATAGTATTACTTCAAGGAAAGTAACCTTTTTTTTTCACAATCTTTTTTTTTTCGCTCTCTGTTGTTTTAATTTTCATTTTTAAAATATAAAGATTAAAACAACTCTAACTAATTACAATTTAAAAGGACACTAAGGAATTGCGCATGGTGTGTAGGAAAAAACACTAGTACCTCGTATATAAACAGAGTTTCAAAACATCTAATATATAAAGAATAATATAATCAACATTGTATAATCCTCTATTATTTCTGATTAATTTCTTTTAATTAACACGTTAATCGAATAACAGTTACTAATTTTTTTTTCTTTTTTTTTTTTTCGTGTGTGTGTGTGTGTGTGTGTGTGTGTATCTTTCTCTCTTTGGCACTGATAATGGTAAATGCTCAAACTGAAGGTCATTCTAGCAATCAATCACAATCAACAAATGGTAATTATATATTAAACAATTATTCTGTGACAAAATCTTCTTTTGATACATTTAATAATAATAATAAAGATCAATTAAGTAATAAACATATTTCAGAAACTTCAAATGGTCAGACTACTACTACTACTACTACTACTAACAGTGACGTTATATCCATAAATAATATTACTACTGCTACCTCACCAGTCATGAAGACCGCGGATACAGATTTTAAAGTAAAAAAACCAATCGCAAAGAAACAGAACAGAAATAGATTATCATTTGTATGTCAAGCATGTAGAAGATCAAAAACTAAGTGTGATCGAGAAAAACCTAAATGTACTAGATGTGAAAAGATGAATCTTGATTGTGTCTATGATGTAGCTAAGCAACCAAGACCTAGGATTCCTAATAAAGATGCCACTATTGCCAAGTTGGAGAAGGATGTGGCTTATTGGCAAAGCAAAGCTATGAAATTATTAAACCAACAACAAGAGATAATGTCTTCGTTGCGAGATAAAGGGAGATCAAATGATGGTAATAAAAATAACAATAATAATACATCACTTCCTGGAAAAGGTTTGATAATGAATAGCAATGAGTATACTTTATCCATAGATAATAACCCTGTTAATTCAAATTTTGATGTTGGTAAAAATTTACCTCCCTTACAGATGACAAGAAATATTGGTGATAATGATAATGATGATAAATTAAGAGATATTGAAATTAATTTATATAAAGACCATCCGACGATGATTCTTAGCAAAGTTATGAAACATGATGTTAAACCATTATCGGAAAATTATATCATCATTCAAGATAGGTTTATGGCATCATGTATAGCATCTGCATTTATGTCACAAAATTCTAATTCTATGATTCCTGCGTTGACTGCTAATGTAAATATATCTAGGGCTAAAGAAAGTGTTAGAAACAATGTTACAAAACTGAAATATATTCTTATGAAACAGTGTACAGATCCTGCAAAAAAGGCAAGGATCGAAGAATTTATAGATAGAATCTTAGAAAATACAAATTCGTCCAAAAGTTTAAAGATTGGTATGATTCTTTCCATGTTATATAATACCGTTGGTCATCAATATCTTGAAGACTATTGTGCATCAACCGATAATTATTCAGATCTTTTAAAATCATTTATTCAAGAGTTTGAAAGGTTGTTACCGCCATATGAAATCATTCAAAGTTATAAAAATCACTTTTATCAATATGTTTTTCCCAATTTACCTTTTGTACAAAAGGAGATATTTGAAGAATCAATATCTCAAACTATCACTTATGATCCCAATGATCCTTCCAAGATCAAATTAAATTTAGGGTGTAATCATTTAAGGGACAAAATTGAAAATTTATCAATTTTAATGGTCCTTCTGAAATTATCTTATATTTCCTTAAAAGCCATTATAAATGATAATGATACTGATGATGAAAACGAAAAAGCAAATTACAACGTACACATTACCCCGAAGGAAAGTAATATTTCAACTCAACAAAATGTGCATAATATAAACAAGAGGGTGGGTGCTAAAGTGAATAAGAAAGCTAATTCTGATAAAAAGATCAAAGTCAATAATGATTTGTTTTCATCTATGCCTATTTTTGTAACACAAGAACAAGTGAATAAATATCCAATCTCAAATGATTTTATTTTAATTGCACAACGTTGCCTAGCGTCAGAGAATTGGTTTGCTTGTCCCAACGAAAACATTATTACATGCTTATTGTTTATTTGGTCCTTTTTTGCATTTTCTCCAGAAGAAGGTGATTTCTTTTTAGAGCATCCAACCGATATAATTAGCAGTCTAATTATGATGCTTTCTACTTCAATAGGGTTACATAGAGATCCAAGTGATTATGCCCAATTAAAGGAGCCTTCTTTATCGGATCAAAGATTGTTGAATCATAGAAGACTTTTGTGGGTCTCGGTTGTAGGCATCTGTTCCTTTGAAGTTACTTTAAAAGGTAGATATCCTTTACTTTCTTCAGATTTGATGTCATCGTTTCTTGACACAAAAGCAGTTAATAACATCAAACATTATATGGAGAGAGTATCAAAGGATATGACAGGAAGTGAAGATGAACTGTTAATTAAAATACATGAAGGGACTGCTAAGAGGGCACAATTATCATTATTACTTGTTGATTTAGATAACCTTACTATGTCCTATAATGATACATTTTCTTTAAGGTATTTAGAGCTGTTGAGAGAAAAAATTGAAATATATATAGCAGAGAATTTTCCATTAATAGAGTTAGAGAAGAAAAAAACTAAAGGAATTAAAGAAAAAGTTGAAGATTTTAACCCTTGCAGGAATTTAGTAGCAAATAAGAATTCTAATGCATTGCAAAGCATTTTAATATCAAAATTAATGTTTCTGAGGACATCTGCGGCAATATATCTTCATTTTGAAGTGAAAAGTTTAGAGGATCCTTCATTATTGCCATATTATTACAAGTATTTAATACAAACAGCTAGTGATTGCCTTAGCCTAATCAAAGTCATTAATGATATTTTTAGTAATGAGTATCATAATTATGTATACAAATCCGACTCCTACAATATTACTAAAATGATTCAATTGGCAATACCTACTGTATCATTTACTATTATTGGTATTATTATAAGAGTAACTCTAATGAATAAAAATATTCTCGATAAGTTCCAAACTAATATTAATAACCTCACTTTAAATCAAAAGGCAGAATTAAATATGAGATTCGAACACACAACTTTTATTCAAAGAGAACTAGAAAATACACTTGAATGCGTTTATGTATTTATTTCACAAAATTTAAGATTTACATACTTCTCTGTTTTCAAACTGTTTGCAGTTGGCGATGTTGTATTGCAAAGAATTAGGAATGGTGAAATATGGCAGGGTATTTGCAAGCTCTCTCAACTAAAAGGTTTACAAACAAAAATAACTAAAAATTTAAGAATGACATTGGGTGTAAATATAGAACAAGGTGTTGATTTGATAAGAGATTTAACAAAGAGAAATTTTATTGAAAAAATTCCCACGAATGAATTAACAAAGTTATGCAAAGTTATTCATGATATACATGTGACTATAAAAAAACCTCAATCAAATCTAGAAGAAGAACAAAAAATATATATTCCACCCTCTGTTCAGTTAACTTTAGGGGGGAAACAGCATCAGACTCCTATCACACCTTTCAATACAAACAACCAAGATGCTACCACTTTTAATGAGTGCGCTGATATTCCATGTAATAATTTGTCGATTCCATCTCTTCCAACATTAGCTAAGAATTCACCTTTAGCACATCCTTATAATGGACAGGTTCCATACATCGTAAATAATTCAACTGATTATGGGTTTGGTTCACAAACGCAATCATCTCTATCAACAAACTATAATAGCTCGCGAATGGTTAATTCAGTAAATGCCGCCTCTAAAAACGTTGCTGTGAAGTCTTTTCCGGGAGCTGTAGATAATAACAATGCTTTTCCTCCTATATTAAATGGAAGTTTGCCTCCTTTAAATGTGCCTGTACCTTCTTCGATAACGAATTTTGGCAAAGGTATTTCTAATGTCACAAATTCTGCGTATGCAATTAACACTGCTAATACTAATAATGCGTTTTATAATACCCCTAATATTTTAACCAGTTCAATGCAAAATGATATTACTGTTTCTAATAGCACACCTAATGATAATAATATTAAAAATGTTCGTAATCTAAATAATTTTTCTATTAATGAGAATATGGCCAAAGAATATTTAGAGAAAACAAAGTCTTCCAATATAACAGATCAAAATGAATTTTTTGGAGGTTTTGATTTTTTTGACTACGACTTTTTATTTGGCAATGATTTTTCCTGAATATACTGTGTATTATAAATGGTATTTTATATCTAGATAATTGGAGCTATTTTTATCTTTAATGTGTCTATATATATATATGATAATTTTATATACAACTTTGTGATATACTATATAAAAAAAAATTGGTTTTTCTCCCAAGAAATGTTTAATAATCACCATGAATATTGAAAGCTTATAAGTTCTTTTAAAAAGTAGAATATAAAAAATAGAAGTGAACTTCCTGTTCACTTTTGGTCTAATTTGTTTTTAGCAAACTTGTATAAAGTATAAGATAATAAAGTTATGAACCCCATTGATGAACCCAAAATTACGGCAGCTTGTCGATAATCTATATCTGTAATTGCTTTTTGAACTTTTTCTGGTAACTCTGGGGTGTTGTTTTCTGGGACTAGGGCTGCCTCTGTGATGTTTATAAATAACTCATTTAAGGAACTTAGCCATTTGGAAGATATGTGTAATGGATGATTTAGAAACATCTTCTCGCAGAAATCATCTGGTTGAGTGTCGCATCTTTGTTGTTTATCTAAATCAGCTTTAAGTCCCACAATTATAATAGGCAAACATTTAATATCTTCATATTTACTAAATAATTCCAAAATATAGGAAAATGAATCTGGGTCACTTGAATCATATGTTAGACACAATACATCACAGATTTTCAATTTTTCTTTATTTAAAATCAACTCTATATCGGTCTCACCAAATTCTTGTAAGATTAAATAGTATTGTTTCCCACCTTTAAGTTCCAAACTATTGACCGCAATTTGAGGTTTTATCGTTGGTTCGTAGTTATTTGAAAATTGTCTTCCTAAAAACATCTCCAGTAATGTTGTCTTTCCACTAAATCTTTTCCCAAAGACAAAACAATTGAATACTTTACGGTCCGAAACCGATGATCTATATAGTTTTCCCTGTCTTCTTCTGTGTCTTCTTGATTTTGTTATTTGTAATGCTACCCTAGTATCTTCTTCGAAACCAAAATAAACTAAATATTCAGTGACAACTCTATGATCTAGATATGTTGTCATTGCCCATTGTGCTAACCAACCTTGTAAAGTGATAAATCCTCTGTTATTTATTACAGTGGAATAAGGAAAATTCAAAGATAACCATAACTTGGGTAAACCAGGTGTAGTTTTAAACATGGCTTCAAGTTCGTTATCATCTAATCCTCCATCTTTATTTCTATCGAATTTGACGAATAAACTGACTAGAAATCTATATCCTTTGGGGCTCAATTCTACACTGGCAGAATTCGGTACACTTACCTTTGGATGAAGATAAGCATCATCTAATGATAAAAAGTTTGTGTATTTAAAAGTTCTCAATATACCCCATATTGTTTCGTGTCTTCCTTTTTCGATATATATTTTATTCAATGCCAAAAACCCCCAAAGAGAGATGCCAACCCCTGGAACATAGAGAGGATATTGAATCCTATTAAAATGAGAGCTGTTGCTTTCTTCTATAGAGTTAGGTAAACTTTTGTAGTTATTCGCTGATTCGTAGTCATGTTTATAATGGCAGATATCCCTTTGAGTTATTAAAAGATTTTATTTTATATATTCTAGTTCATCGATATCAATATCTTTATGAAAACATTTTCTTTGTAAGTTATTCATCTCTTCATCATTTAAAAATCCATCTTGGTCATTATCACATAAAAGAAATATTCTTTGTAAGGTTTCAATTGCTAAAGGCTTCAAATCACCGATCCTTGCATCAAATAATGGCGTGATTGGGTACATAATGGCTCTTTGGCAGAGATAAAAAGTTTGACTGACATTATACTTAGTCTTTGCAGATGCTTTAATACAGGTATCTATTTCTTTAAATTCCATTAGAATAGGGATAAATTCTTCGTCTTCAACTTTTGTATCTTGAACATCACTACCATATCCACGATTTTGATTTGACACTGTGTTTAATGTTATAGTTGAGTTATTTTCCTTGTTAATCTCATTATCTATTGGAATGTCACATTTATTTTTACATAATATAACAGGAATATTGAGTCCCAAGGATCTAAACATCATCATCCGGTGGAATGATATCCTCTCATAAGATTCATGTTCTGAATATACAAGCCAGATAACATCCGCACGTTTTAAAGTGGTATGTAAAGCTTGTATACCTTCATTGTTTGTATCGATAATAATTGTACTAAAAGAAGAGTTTGAATCTGATGAGAAATCTGGAGGTAATGTAATAGGATTTAATACATCTTGTATATTAGGTATAAATTTATTTTTAATTAAGCTAACCAGTAAACTAGTTTTTCCCACATTGTCATCACCACAAACCACAATTCTAATTGTTTCTTTTGTCATCACTAATAGGTTAAATAATTTTTTGCCTCAATTGCTTTCTAATCATATTGAAAGAGACGTACTTACCTTTTTTATACGCCTGTTCTTTATATTTGAAATTGCATAATGTCTCTTAATCTTCGATGGAATATTTGATTTCTGCAAAAATTATGTCTGCGGTTTTTTTTAGTTCGAGATATAGTCGAATTTTAATGAAAATTCCAATTTAACTTATAAAATCCATATAAAAACCCCAGAATTTGTCTAAGATAATTCCCAAGAATCTCAGCATTTTCATTATGACTTCGAATTTGGCATTATGTATTGTCGTATTAAAGGAACTGCTCCTTTAACGGTGCTCTTCTATTTAATATTTGAACTTAATTGAGACACACATTCAATATTCAATTAAACAAAGAAAAAAAGAAAATACCTAGAAAACACAGTTTAGTTTATTTTTATCTAAAATATTTTTTTTTACATTTTATTAATCGTTAAATTCCAAATACACATCTATAAATGGATATTCTATAATATATAAACAAGTAAAATTTAACGTAATGAATATCAGTATTTTGTAAACCAATAAATAAAAAAAGACAGCAGAAACACAATAAGATGACACTGAGTGTGCATTATTTCCTTCTATCCTTGGTTCAATATCTTATTCTCCGCGCTTCCTGTACTTGTTGTTTCAATCTTTGATTTTCTAATTCTAAGTTGTTGATACGTTGTTCTGTGATATTAGACTCAATCTTTCTAGCTTCCCTTTCTCTTGACCAACGTTTCTCTAACTCCTTAATCTTTAGTTTATATTCTTGTTTTGAACCTGTGGCTGATAGTAAAGGAGAAGGTAAGTAATCTATGCTATTTGATATGATTGATGAAGAAAATATCGGACTGTTAATAATGAAGGATGTGTATGATTTAGTTAAGAAATTTAAAGCCTTTTCATTGAACCTTAGTAACGATTCTACTTTTGTCTTTAAATTGACTATTTTATCTAATCCATTATTAGGATCTTTTATAAATGAAATTTTTTTAAAAGATTTCTCTATTGACTCATTTTCTAGAATAGGTTCCAAAATATCTATCGTTTTTAATAAATAATCGATTAAGACTTGTTTAAATTCAGCAAACTGTAGACTTTCTCCCTATCAGTAAATATTGATGTATTATGTTTTAATTGATAAAAATCGTATTGCAATAATTTATATTTATTTAAAATTCAATCTCTTTCCTTAGCTAATTGGGTAATTAACTTCGCATGGTCTCTTTCAATTGTCTTATAATGTAATTCTAAGTTTTCCACCATGTTTGGATATTTTTCACTTATATCTTTCACTGATTCATTTAGTTTAGTGCTGTTCAATTCTGATTGTTTGTCAATTTTATAGGATAAATTATCAATCGATTGTATTATAGTGGTAATATCTTCTAGTTTTATATTCTCTTAAGAAACTTTATTTTGATACTTTATTATAGATGAAAATTGGGTCAAACATTTACTTTGTTCAGATAGCTTAGACATTAAGTTATCTTGTAAAGAAAACAATTTTCTTAATTTTTTTTAAACATTCATCATATACGCTTCATACTGTTGATGTATTTCTTCAATTTTGGAGGCAGTTTCGGAGTTTAATTTTATTTAGGAATTGATATTTTCTATCTTATTATCAGATATAGTTTGGTTTGTAAGATCAAGCATGATTTTGTCATTAATCTCTTTCTCTGAAGTTTCAATGGGTTGATCAATAGGAAGAATATTTCTTTGTTAGAGTTTTGGCGATATAGTTAGTTCAAGTCAATATTTTTGAAATTGTAAAAGTTTATTCATGACAAATGATGATTCTTGTCCCATAGTACTTTCTGAGATTGGAGTTATATCACAAAAACCATCTGGATCAGAACCTTCTTTTATTGTTACAATTAAATCCTCTAGAATTGAATTAATAATTACAGTTATACGGTCATAGTCCTTTAGATGTTCATCAGTCATCTGTAAAGTGTTATCATATTATTTCTTTAAGCTTTTTAATTCTTTTTGAGTATCTATTAATTCCGCCTTTAATTTTTTATTTGCTTCTATCAGATTACTAATTTCGTTAGCATAGCAATTATTCATATTAATATTTCTCTCGTTACTGTTATCATGAATAGAGGTAGTAATTGTATTAATTTTATTGGATAAATTATCAAACAGCGAGTTATTGAACTCTCTAACGTTTAATTTATTAGAATCAGCCTCATTAATTACTTTAATTACTTCTTCTAGAGCGAATATTTTAATTTTATTTTTTTTTTTCAGTTGATACTGTAATCTTTCTAACTTATTAGGAGTAACCAATGATTTAAAATTAATTGGTCGTGTATCTAGTGTCATAGGACTGAAATCAGATAAACCTTGATCATAGTCAATAGAAGGTGGTGAACAAGTGTCTACATTAACATCTTGATTTCTTCAAATGGCCATACTTTGATCGACTTGAGGAATTGATTCTTTCTTTAATTCGCTTGCATCAATATTTTCCGTATTATCTTCATCTCGTGAATGAGTGCTATTCCTATAACTTTGCATCTCTTTTTCTTCCTCAAAAAAAAAACACACTATTTTTTTTTTTTTGGTTTGGATTTATCATTGTTAGCTAGTATATCTTTGTCATTGTATATTGATGTATTTATAGATTGTCTATTAGGTATGGATGCTGTAAGTGGGATCTTAGTAAATTGTGATGGGCTCATTAAATTTCGAATACTGTGATTCTTTATATTACTTGTTGTCAAATCACTTTCTTTATCATTGAAACCTCTGATCTTGATTTATTTCAGTTCTTTTATTCCTTGTGTTTTACTTGTAACCGTGTCGTTATTGGTTGATTCTTGAGAAATATCTTTATTAATGTCTAGTATCGATTCTAACTTAACCATTTGCAAGCTGTGTAATTTTTATATGTATTAATCAATCCCTTTACCTTCTTATTGAAATGATTAACACTCCCAAGTGTATTGTATTCAGATTTATTGTATACATATATTTATGTATATATGTATATTAGAGATGGGTGGTTGGAAAGCATAGTGGTTTTAGATGAAATAAACTTTTTAAATGGGGAAAGAAAAATGGTCAACGAGACAGATTATTAATGCTTTCTAATACTGATGCAGAAAGAGATAAAGATATGTGGTTGGACATTAATTGATAGTCCTAGTGTACAGTAGATGTTAATAAGTCGTTAAAAAGTGAAGACAAGTAATAGAGGAGACGATGAACCGCTAAGTAAAGGTAAATATAATTAATTGAGTCATTATCCCAGTAGCGGCAGTAGTATTTATTTAAGAAACAACATTTCATTAGTATACCTATTTTCCCTATATTTACATGATCCTAATCCCAAATATCTTCCAAATATATATTTATATACAAGTATGTATAAATAAATAAACTATATATAGAGAGAGAAAGACGTGTAATATAACACTATTGCTCCTTTGGGTTCTTTAGTTTTTTAGTAGTTAACTGAATACCGTGCCATTTAGCGATATCTTCTTTTAAAAATTCATTCACCATTTGATGTTGTCTAACAGTGGGCAAATTGTTAAATTTCTTAGAAACGATGTGTATAGAATACATAGATCCACATCCACCAGAGATGTCTCTCACAGATAGTGACATTGGATCGTATTCTTTTAATAACTTTTTGAAGATAGTCTCTTCTTCTGTAGTGGAGAATTTTTGATCATTAAGCAATTTCTTATGATTTTGTGACGACGAAATGGGTTCTTTGCTTTGTCTTTGTACATATATATAATGACTTGGTTGTGTATAGAATCTGATTAAAGTGAACGTAGAACAACCTTCCAAAGACCTTAAAGTAGAAACATTTTTGTTTATATTTGTTGAGTTGATTTTTCTTCCTATCAAATGATGGAATCTATTCCTGGATACAGTTCTAAGCATTTTATTTCTCTATATATATATTTTTATTTAGTTTATTATCTATAAGTATCAGTATGCTGTTATAAGATCGTTTTGTTTGGGTCCGTTTCTTTATTCTTTATATTTTCCTTTTTTAACTTATTTCACTTCAAATAAACCTGCATGCATTTGCATAATAGTGACGAGATGGATGTGAATGTTACAGCTCTTGAAGTTTCAAAGTGGAGGAAGTCAGTGTTAAAGTTGTTTGGATCATGGACGGTTCATTATCTGTCTCAGTGGCTAAAACGGTCATGCCAATTCACATGGCAGAGGAGAATGAACAGGGCAAAAAATAAAAAATAAAAAATAAAAACGCAAGAAGCAATAATTTATATTGAAGGACATCATTCTCAGAGGGTATGTGTTCTATAAAGGCTTTAAATAGGAAATAGCATATATAAAGACCACATAAAAGTCACACTGATTGATTGTACCGTTAAAATATTGTGTGTATTTTGTGTAGTTAATATTCAATTAAAAGTTTACGTATTATTATAGTTTTTTCTGGGTCTGTTTTCAATTGAAGTTTTAATTTAATTTGTGATGATATATTCATTTTGGATCTTTGATAAGCATTGCAATTGTATATTTGAAAGAGAATGGACTTTAGGTAGTAACACAAGCAATTCAAATGTTTTAAGTAGTGGTACGATAAATTCGAAACAAAATGATGAAGTTGGGAAACTGTTATATGGGATGATCTTTTCTTTAAATTCAATTTCTCAAAAAATATCAACTTCAATATCTGATAATCAAATAAACAACAATATTAGGTCTATATCTACGGGGAAATTTAGAATCCATACCATGCAAACCGGCACTGGTCTTTGGTTTATTTTAATAACGGACTTTAAACAGCAAAACTATTCACAAGTGTTACGTTACATTTATAGTCACATTTATATAAAATATGTGGTTCATAATTTCCTATCACCGTATGATTTTGCCTTGAATCCAAAGGAACAACGAGGCCAAGGTATTAAAAAGATTAATAATAGACATTTTATCAATTCGTTAGAAGCGTTTTTACAATCTATGTTAAATTAAAATATGTGCTATTGATAAATATATAAATGTTTATAAAGATAAGGAGATAAGGTTATTTTGTAATGTATAATTTGACAATATATACATATATGAATAGTGTAACATAATGAAAAATTGGTGATCTTTGTTAAATATTATCAATATCATTATCAATATTTACTTACGTACCATTAAATAGCAAATCTGTCCAGAATTCGTCATTCAAGGCATTATAACCTAATGCTAAAGAATTTATGTCAGTTAGGTAATCATTCAAATTATCGCTGGCAATAGATGAAGAAGAATCCCTAGGCAACATTGTTTGACCAATTGGTGCATTAGTATTAGCAATTGTTTCTGCTAATAGATTCGACTTAAATGAGAAGTCCTTTTTATTCTCTTCAATCGATTTTTTTTTGTCATTTGGAATCGTAGAATTATCTCTAGAATTTGAATATAAATTTGAACTTATGTTAATGTTTGGAGTATTATTATTGTTATTATTAGGTAGCTCCTTTTTAATATTTTCGTTTTCCTTTTTCAATTCAGAGACAAAACCAATATTGCTAGGAGTACTGATCTGATTATTGATAGTATTTAAATTCATAGGGTCTGAATGCGTTTTACGTGAACTTGCATCTTCACTGTGTATTAATTGTGTATTAAATTGAGTGCCTTTGTTCATTTTTGCTTGTGCTTCGTTATGTTCAATTTTTTCTGCTAATTCAGTCACTTTTGTTGCATATGTTTGACCAAAGAGCGCCACCACATATTGGAATTTATATAATCCAGTGTTATAAGGGAATTTTTTCGATGCATTCTCTAAACTGGTCGATACTTGCTTCACCAAATCTATAGTACCATCAGTTACACTGACAAAATGATGGAAGGCGGGAATTGATACAGCAGCATATCTTAATTTTAACATTAACATCCCCACAATGTAAATAATTCTTGATATATGAAATAATGGGAGAGATGCAATTAAGGTGTCTGATAATGTTAAAAACTCCCTTAACGATGTAGTACAGCATTCATAACATCTTAAAAAGGCTTTAGTTATATTAGATGGAAGTTCTGTCTTTTTTTCTATAGTTTCAAATCTTATAAAATTATTCAATGTAAATTGGTGTAAATAAGCCTCGACAGAATAATAAAATGCTAAAACACGAGAACGGGAATTTGGAATCTCTCTAAGAACTTCATCTAATTCCTTTTGAAATCTATCAATCAATCTTTGAATGTATTGTTCTGTTAGTTGATAATCAAATAGTATCTTATCGTCTCTTAAATCCTTGATCTCATGTAAATGAATATGTATCTTTTCTAATAAATGATTTAATTTAGCAAAAGTTATTAATGTTTCATATTCTTCTATTTGTAATTTTAAAGAAGTTATATTATTATTTGTTTTATTGCTTTCCTTGAGACATAACTTTAAATTTTCTATACGTTGCTTTGTTTTTTCAATGGCATTCTCCGTAACAAAATTCCATCTTGCATGTATAGTTTGTCTTAAATAAATTGAAATATTCAATGCAGAGATGTATACTAATAAAGTTAATTCTGAACCATTTTCAGCCTGTTCTAATAAACTCTTTGTTAATACTTTGTTTTTATTTGGAGTATCGTCATTGAACATGCCAAATAGTCGATTTACAGATGCTGGACTTAGATCTTTCAGTAAGCAGCAACAAATGTAATTGAATAAATGGTATCGTGTTTTGTTTGACCATTCAAGAAAATTATACCACATACACAAAGTTACTAAGGCCTCAATAACTTCAATTGATTTATTATTCAACTTAAATATTTGGATAGTTATTAGATTAATGACGAAACTGTCTAGCTTCATCACAGTGTCACGCGTTGTTTGTTCTTCAGTCATAACTTTTGAAACTATTGACATAACTACAGAAAAAAATATTGGTTTATGCATTCGGATATCATTAACAGAGGCTCCATCACGTATATGAACAAATGGTAATCTACTTTGGTGAGCAATTACATCAGTGTATAACTTTAATCTTAATTCTGCTTCTTCCATGGATATAATACCAATATAAACGGGATCTGAAATAGTTGGCAAAAATAAACTATTTTCCACTAACTTATTCCATTGTGTAGACCACAAATTGAATTTATTTGAAATTTCACTAACTTTGCCCTTTAATAATATCAACAATGATCGTAAATTCTTTTTGAAGTCATGATTCATATGATATTGTGTCTTCTTCTTAATTGCAATAAGATTGCTATCATCTTTGTTTATTAGATTGGTTGTGCATGTTAATTGTTTATGTTCATTAGATCTATCATTTATGGGTTGCTTCAAGTTGTCGGAAAAGGACATTATATTAAGAGAGGAAAGTGGTGGTATGACTTTATTTTGTGTAACATTATTTGCAGTAGGTATTTCGTTTCTTACTCCATTTGATGAGTTGCTTAGATTATCTTGAGCAGAAAATATTGCAGTATGGAGTAATTCTAATCCTGATGAATTCGAACATTTTATGTTATTATCATGGTTATTGTTATTAACAATCTGTTTAGAAAGTTGTTTAAAATTTGTTTCAGATGCGATCGGATGAAATCGTGATAACATATTATTATTTATACCAGTGGATTCAGCGTAATATTTTTCATTACTTAATAAATTTTTTTCTGTTAGGGGATTTATTTGCGCTGGTACAAAAGTTGAAACGAATTGATTATTACTGATGTTATTATTTTGATGCTTAGGTATTTCTGTCTTCATATTAGTTTGCGGTAGAGACATGTATACACTGGAACTATTAGAGCCCAAAACATTTGTTGGTGGATCTAACGGTAAATTGTTTTGAAACAAATTTGTATGTATATTAATGTGTTTCTTTACCATATTATTATTATCGTTTTTGTTTTCTGAACTTGAGGTAGAAGGGGGATTATCTGAAACCATCGTAGTTGTATTTTTTGTAATAGGTGTATTTATAAAAGGACCTCTTGGTGTTATGTTTCCAGAGTATTGTATTACAGACGAAGTTTCGATAGAATTGGAGTTTACTGATGAAATGCTATCAATGGGGCTTGTTTGTTCTAAAGTTTCATGGTTATATTTTGGAGTGCGTGCTTTCCTTTTTCTAGTTCTCTTAGCCAAATCAAACGTGCACTTCTTTTTTCGTTTTAAACATCTAATACAAGGCTTTCTATATATATCATTAGGATCAGATGGGACACATTTTTGTTTCAAACTATGACATCTGACACATGCGAACGTGTTCCTTTTGCTCTTTCCAGCCATGTTGCTTTCTAGTTTTGTAGGACCTAAAATTCTAGGATCATTATCAGGTATACCTTGAATGATTGTTAATTGTAAATCTGTATTGTCTTGAGTATAAATGTGTGCAGATACTGAATTTCTTGACGTAGAATTGTTTAATACATCTTTATTTGACCCAATTAAATTATTGTGTTTAGTCATCTGTATTAACCTCATATTTCTTTACTTAATCTAGCAGTGCCGTACACTAATTTAAAACAACTCACTGTAGTTATATTTCTTCTGAGTTTTTACTCGTTGTCGTTATCGTTTTTTCTTTTAAGAGTTTTTACTTCCTTTCTTGATGTTTTGGTTAAATCTTTTTTGAGTGTATCCCTCAGTACTATCTATGGATGGAATTTCAATGATAGTAATCAGTGATGTTTAATTGAGATGATTATTATTATACAAAATATAGTGATCCTTCTCCTTACTGTTTAAGATGAGCACATTTAGTATAGTCATCTCTCATAAAATAGTTTTACCGGGTTTTACGTTATTTGTAGTTTTGTTTTTGTCGTTTTCAAAAAAAGAAAAAAAAAAAATAAAGATAAGCAAAATCGCAATGTTCGAATGAAAAATAGAACTACTGCTAAGTTTATCTATCACAAAAGGGGAAAAACCACAGAGAGGAAGCTAATGCTTGGCTGATGTCCTCACCAAGGATTGTATAAGAGAATGTTATAAATCTTATATATAAATTTTATTTTTTTTTTTTTTGATTAATAAAAGATTATTTTACAGAGTTATTCACAAAATAATTCGTTAAGGGATAATAAATAGAGTGAACTATATATTTGTATGTACAATAATAAATAGAATATAATAGTATACAGGGGAATTGTGGATATTAAAGGATAATAGCACTAACATTGTAAATATATGCGAAAATGGATGGTTAAATACTAATACATGTGCTTATGCTAAACTTCACTTTATGACTTAATGCAAATTTGTGAGCCCTCCTTCAATCTTTGTAAATCTGCAGGAGATTGAATAGCTGGAGGTGTAGGTGTAGCATTTGGTCTCTTAGCACGGTTATGAGTCATATGACTTTGAACTAGATGACCGGCTGCTAAAGCAGAACATAAGGACAACTCACCAGCCATAACTGCACATGCAATGATCTTGGCTAATTGACGAGCATTATCACCTGGATTAGTTGGATGTGGACCACGAACACCCAATAAGTCTAGCATAGCGCCTTGTGGTTCCAAGACAGTACCACCCCCAATTGTACCAACTTCAATACATGGCATTGATACAGAAATTCTCAAGTCGCCATCAACTTCTTTCATTAATGTTATACAGTTAGAACTTTCCACATTCTGTGCTGGATCTTGACCTAAAGCTAGGTAAACAGCGGTTAGTAGATTGGCTGCATGAGCATTGAACCCACCTACAGAACCAGCCATGGCAGAACCTACTAAATTCTTGGAAATATTTAGTTCAACTAATGCTTTGACATTACTCTTTAATACTTTTTCTACAGTTTCAGCTGGAATGGTAGCTTCTGCTACAACACTCTTACCACGGCCTTCAATCCAATTAATGGCGGCTGGTTTCTTATCAGTACAATAATTACCAGAAACAGAGACAATTTCCATATCTTCCCAACCAAATTCTTCTCTCATCTGTTTCAAGACAAACTCAACACCTTTTGAAATCATATTCATACCCATAGCATCACCGGTGGTAGTTCTAAATCTAATGAACAACAAATCACCAGCTAAAGCTGTTTGAATATGTTGTAATCTAGCGAATCTGGACGTGGAGTCAAATGCCTTCTTCACTTTGCTTTGACCTTCTTCAGAATCCAACCAAATCTTGCAAGCACCAGATCTTGTTAAAGTTGGGAATCTCACACATGGACCTCTAGTCATACCATCTTTAGTCAACATAGTGATTGCACCACCACCGGCATTAATAGCTTTACAACCACGCATAGCAGAAGCGACAAGACAACCCTCAGTAGTAGCCATTGGGATATGGTATGGAACACCGTCGATGACTAAAGGACCAATAACACCAACAGGTAAAGGCATATAACCAATTACATTTTCGCAACAGGCACCAAAGACTCTATCATAATCGTAATTCTTATATGGTAATCTTTCAGTGGCTAAAACAGGAGAATCAGATAAGATAGAAATAGCTTGACGACGGATAGCGACAGCTCTAGTAGTATCCTTTAATTTAGTTTCTAATGCATATAATGGCAATTTCTTGTTTATAACCAATTGAATTACTTCTTCATCATTCAATGTGGCAGCATTACCCTCTTTTAATATAGTCTCTAATTCAGCTAAACTCTTTGGTGTTTCGACTTCATGTTCAGGTTCAGGTTCAGCAGCGGCTGACATATTCTTATTCTTATTCTTTGATTTACGTTTATTTCTCTTGGATTTGGACTTAGTTACAGAGTTTTCATTTGATGCAGTGACTTCCTGAGTTGTTTCCTTACCTGAAACGTCAAATGTATTATTTTGTGATTGTTCCTTACCATCGCTAATCATTTTATCAGTCTTATTTTCAAGGGCGACTGGTGAAGATACTGGCTTAGCTTTATTACCATTCCTTCTTTTGATAAATTCAGCCACAGTGTAACTGGTATGAATCTTAGCAGCATTCAATAGATATATGTTTATGGAAGCACTGATAATCAAGGAGACAAAGACTACTTTACTGACAAATCTGTCACGGATAACTTTACTTAAATAGTGCAATAAATATATGGCGTTGTCGCTAGAATTATGAATAAAAGTAGATTTAATGTAATAATTCAACGGAGTCACAGAGATAATGATGTCACTATTTGGTAGTAAATTAGTATTTTTCTTTAATAAATTTGGTAAAATGGAAACTAATTGGGTAGAAGTAGAGGACGATGATGAGTTATAGATATGAGTGTTTGACCCATAATTTATTAATAGATGGGCTATAGATAATAATCGAGGTATAAAATTGATGATGTTAATTATGATGAAACATAGAATTAAAGAAATTTTACCTATAATAATAGCAGTCTCAGATTTGAAAATTTTGTTTACTTTTAAGATTGAATTATTACTATTAGTAGTAGTAGTATTGTCACTAGTTTGAGAAATGATATCAGCAGTTTGTGGAGTTACGCCGTCTTCTTCTAAAGTTTGTTTGATAATTGTAGATCTATAGATTGAATTGATCTCCAATTTCAAAGATAAGATAGCTGAGAAGAAAGTGATAGTTAGAATAAATTCGAATAAAACGATTAAAGCGCAAAGTAAACAGAAATTAGAAAGTGTTGATAATTTATAGGTGTAAAGAGAGCAACCGATAAATGCAACTAAACATAATAAAGTGTCTTGTACGAAACGTCCACCATATTCTAACATTGTATCGTATATGATATCATCATTGGACCTATAATGGTTGTTTGATGGATGACTAAAAGTTGCACTAAGTTCATTAGAAGAAAGACGGGTAGAATATAAATTTGCTTTAAATAATACAGATGATGCCAATTTAATTTGATGTCTAAACCCTAATACCACGACGATAAATGGGATACCTTGTAAAAGCGTTGGAATGGATATGTATTTTTGGAAAATGTATTGAGATACAAATAAAGAAATGAAGAAAGAACAAGTTGAATTGATCAAAGTAGCGAAACTTAACCAAAATTTTGAACCAGAAAATTTCATTTCTTCATATAGATTAATAAAAGTGTAACACATAGTCGAATAAGATATTAAAATGATCAAAATATTTAAAGAATCTGTATTTTCATAATTTTTAGATAAAGAATCAATAGTTTTGATCAAATTATTGTATAAGGAATGTCTTTGTTGCCAAAATTGATTGATCAAATCGTGAGTATAATGAGTGTGTAATCTCCAGTTAAATTTTTGAGAGACAATCTTTGTATTAATCTTTGAATCAGAGGATAAAATGTATTGAGTATCATTGATTTGATATAAAGAATTATTTAAATTTGGTAAATTATTTATATCAGAATCAATGAATTTCAATTGATATAGATAGAAATGTGATACAGATGTATTTGTAGATAAAGTATTAATAACTTGATCAAAGGAGATTGAAGTTAAATCTTTTTCATCCAGATTTTTGTTGTTAATGTTATTATGATAAAGGTAATGAGAACAACTTTGTAAAAAATTGATATCAGAATCTGGTAAATTCAAAGTATTATTTATGTTATTATTAAGTTTTATAGAGTCAAAAGAGATATCATTAAAATAATATTGTATAGTGGCCACATAAGCAAAAGTTGACCATAGAAGAACCAATAATATAATATGAATTGGTCTTTTAGCAGAGAATCTAGCTAAATGAGCTAGAGGTTTTGCCAATATATTAAATTTTTTACTAAATAAAGGCATTTATCCCAATAAACAATTCCACAAATATTCAAAGAAAAAGGAAAAAGGGAGGAAAAAGAAAGTTGTTCTATTTGTTTAAAATATCTTAACACTTCTTATAATGGTCAAATGTCTGTTTTCCTTGAGTTATAATGAGATATATCTTTAGAAGCTAGTAAAAAAAAAGTAAATAAATAAACAAGTAAAGAAGTAAAGAAGTATTTTTTTTATTGAATGTATAATGACTGCAGCAATGGATATGCCTAAATATATTATCAAGCTCAAATTGTTAATACATCTATATATATATATATATATATATATATATAGAGAGAGAGAGAGAGACTAAGATGTTTACAAGAGAATAAACATCGAATTACATTGAAAGAGAACTTTTATGGATAGTTTTTTATATCGGTCTTTTCTTTTCTTTTCCTCTTGTTTCTCTCTTTTTTGTTTTTTTTTCTCTCTCGAGGGAAAAAGAAAAGATGTCCCGGCACCTCCAACTAAGAACAGAAAATGGAAACAATAGTGCGTTTGTTATTGTTCTTTTTCATTTCGTTGGCTAAATTATTTAAGATTCAGAGAACTTAACTATCCATCAGTAAAAGAAAGAGAGAAAGAGAGTAATAACCTTCCAGCTGGAGTGTCTTCCTTTCGTCTCTTGTAAAAAGATGAATTTCCAGAGCAAAACTGCTCCTCTCTTCCTTCCCCTCCCCCAACCGGTGGTCGTGCAGCAGTCTTCTCAGGTGTTCGCAAAGAGGATCGGGTGGAGGAAAAACAAAACAAAACACTTTGAAGGTCCTTCCTAAAACGGGAAAAGGAAAAGGAAAAGGGAAAAAAAAAAAGAGGTTTTCCAAAGAACCACCAAAAACATGTATTATTTGCTATTAAAAGTTGTTGGATTGGAATCTTCCATTGCTTGTGTTTTTTTAATGGTCCGATATCTAGCTGAAAAAAAAAAGGAAAAGATACAAATACAACCGATGATTCCATTCATCTTTCCCTTTCATTTTACATATAGGTTATATTATATTATGTTTATTGGTAAACAATGTTTTTCTGTCAATTTGTGGAATAATAAAACTTGGCAGAACTTGTATATCCTTTTCTTAGTTCTTAATGGTTTTGTTTTTGTTTTCCTTTTTTTTTTTTGCTTCCCATCTTTGAAGTAATAGAAACAAACAAAAAAAAAATAAGATCAATTTAGTAAATCCTTTACATATATGTATATAATGGTGCTTGTTTAATTTAGAATATAATTACCAGTTATAAACATCCCTCTTGAGCCTCTCACTACTAATTGTACATTCTCATCAGTTTCTCTTGTAAAAGTTAAATCCATCTTACATTGACTAGTTAATGGTGGCTTAGTACCTAAATTTACAAGTATATATTCTTGGAATTCATCGTCTGAATCGCTGCTCGTTTTATCCTTATCTTCTTTTTTGTCTTCTTCCAAGTTTTCTGGTTCTTTCACTTGCTTTAAAGTTAATAAAATATCTTCTAATTCATCAAAATTTGAATCATTCCATCCATTGTATCTCACTAAATATAATGTAGATAAATCACCATCTTTCATGGGTTCTTCTCCTTTCATTTCTTCATTAGACATTGATTCTTCAGGATCTATACTCACATGTTTCACTTTTATTTGAATTGATAGTTCATTCTTGCCAATAGTCCATGACTCTTCATCTTCAAGTAAATCAAACAGTGATTTAGGAATATCTGGTTCTAAATAGATTTGAAATGAGGATGTACCACTGACCATCTAGTATTCGTTTGGATAGATAATATATATATATATATTTATTTGTTTGTTTGTTTGTTTTTCTTTCCTTCTATTATTTATTATATGACGGGTAGAGTCAACTTTACTTAATTAACAATTTCTAACTCTCTTCATTATTGTTCTTCTTGTTTGTTTGTTTGTTTGTTTTTTTCCTCTCTATGTCTCTCTCTCTCTCTTCTTTTTAAAAAAAAATTATAGGACGTATGAATCCGTAGATATCTTCTTTTTTTTTTTTTCTTTTTTTTTTTTTGCGAAAATTATTATATTGAGAGGATGATACAGATAATAAAAAGTATTGGTGTTTGAGATTGGTTGTATATTGTTGAGGATAATATGCATACAAAGACAAGATACTTCTAAAACATCTAGTTTGGTACTGTTATTTGCCTTGATAAAATAATCATTCTTTTTTTTTTCCAAAGATGTGTAATATCCCCCCTCCCCCTATCTGCTGCTACATAAACTATATACATGTATTCTCCTTCCTACTCTACGTACTCATAAGTTCCTTTCTTAAGTAAGTTAGCACAGACTGGACATCTCGATGACGACGCAAAAATAAAAAAAAAAAAAAAAACAGTGATGTTCCTTTTACCCTCACTGTAAAAGAATTATAACGTTAGAACCCCCCCCCTCTTACTTTTTTGTATGGAGGTATGGATTACAAAAGGTCGCAAAAACACTCCGATACGGGGAGTCGAACCCCGGTCTCCACGGTGAAAGCGTGATGTGATAGCCGTTACACTATATCGGAAACTAAATTTTCGAAAACGGAAATTCTCCTGGTCTACTTATGTTTTTGTTTTAAGCACGTGTGAAAGTACAACTTTTTAATTAGTTTAGGTAGAATAATTGTATAAATTAATTAAAGTGTTTTAAACATTTGTAGAATTCTTTAAGAAAAATATTGTTTGTTCTTTACGTTCTTTTTTTGTTTAGCTAAACAAAAAAAATAAATAAATAAATAAATAAATTTATTGAATATGTACAAAACTTAAAAACAAAAAAATTCCGTTTTTTTTTTAAGGACTTTAAGCAAAGTAAGGAAAAACTCTGGGCCCAGAGTGCGAGAGTATTCGAACGATCATCGGATTAACTTTATTGATAAATGATATAAAGTTGTTGAGAATGAGCGCTTTTCTCGATAGTATTATGCTCGGATATGTTATTGTATTCAAGGTTATTACTGATACTGTTCATTGTATGTGGTACTTGATGTTAGGAGAAATTCTGAAGTAAATAAAACTAATTGGTTATGTAATCTACTATGTAAATCCTTGATTTCTTCTGGTAAGAAGAAAGATATAATGTACAAATTAATATACAGAAATGGTATACACAAGTATCCAGTTTTATCCTAAGCACAAAACATCGAGTTTATATATTTTCACTTTATGACGATTTATTTCGAATTATTATCATAGTTTACTCAACGAACCAATTTTCATCCACACAGTTTTATTGTGTTTGTGAAATTTTTATTCAAAACCATGATAACATCGAATAATCATTGTTTACGTTTTACCAAAGGTAGTATCATATTTATTTATATTTTCCTCATTCGTAACTATGGAAATTTTTCTATCACGCCTTTAGTCATTGGATATATAGTAAACATTCTCAATTTTATATTAGTTAGATTTAGTATACAAAATATATAATAAAGTTCTTCACTTTCTTTTTCTATATACAACATAGAAAAAATAATATACAAAGATTGTGAATAAGATAAAAATAATGTATGATGAAATCTTTGGCTTTATATATGTTAATATTAAGCCATTTTCCTCTACGAACAGTAAGATATTTATTTAAAAAAAACTCAACAACTTTTCGTGATCTAACAACAATTTTTACTCAACAATTTATCGTTTGGTGTCTGCTAAAATATTATTGTTCTATCTATTTCTTTCTAGAATATTCTATTTCAACAGAAGTAACGCCTTTAATAATATTATTACTAGGTAAATGCTGGAATGGAAGGTTCTAGAATAAATTATGATGAACCAATAAGATTTTAATAATAGATTATCCCTTGAGGATAAATATTCCAGCAAAAATATCTCATAGTAAATATATCATTAGTAAGATATTTTACCCCTTGATACTTAATTAGGATACTCCTAGTTTCCTAAAAAGTTAAGGTGATATTTTACCAATTGCCCGTGAAATAAATACAGTGGCAAATAACATTGTACAATAATATTCGATACTCATTTCCAAACATATATAAGGAACATGAAGTAATCGATAATCTAAATTATTTCCTCACTCCTTTTACACATTACATTTTTATGCTATTATACATTATTATCTTTTATATAGCTTCTAGATCACGGAAGAACGATTATTGAAGAACATTTACCGAAGAACAAATATTGGAAAAATATCTCCAATACATAGAATACATATAATACACACAAACATTTAATAAATACATAATAATATATTTTAAGCTAAGAATGTTTACTGCAAATAATAATATTAGTAACGGCGCTCATTCTTATCAGTAAAAAACTTCGAAGTTATTCTTCGCTTCTCTAAAAGTTACATAATAGTAATAATATTAAATAATGTAAATATATAATGTGTAAAAAACTGTGAGGAAAATATTTTAGATTATCGGCTACTTTATGTTCTTTAAATATATTTGGAAATGAGTATCTAATATTATAGTATATCATCATTTGTCAGTGTATTCATCTCGAGTGCAATTAATAGATTACCATGTTAATGCTGGAATTTTTCCAATTTAGGAGATTACTGTGCTAGTTGTTTATTTATTATGCTAGAACTGTTCCCTATATTGGAAATATATTTTTCTTATGGAGAAAATCTTATCTTCCAGAATTTATTTTATATATAAAGAAGGAATAGATAGATTTGACCATATATATAGGTTTATATAATGTATAGTTATCATACATAGAATAAACCGAAGAAGTTTACACTTAAAAACATTACCATATAATTATTATCGAAGATTACAACAGATCTACTTACTATCATGTCAAATATTACCACAAATCCAAATAATCCTTCTCTTTCCTCTCATGGCACTCACGAAGGCATTAGCTCTCAGGTTGATGGAGCTAAGAATGGTAGTCCCATTCCAAACCCAGTTACCACTGTTCCTAATCATGATAATATGTCTCCTTCCCACAAACCATCTTCTTCCACTGATATTCCTGAAAATATCTTCATCCATAAACCAAGTTCTACTTACATGAATGGTAATATACCTTCCCCAACATTTATGGGCACCGTTAACCATTCTCACTCCAAACCTTATCCTATACCTTTTTCAGGACAGTCAAATATTCACTGTGCTCCTTTTCAGCATTACTTGGACCTCAGAATGTATCCTTTCACTTTTAACCCTATTATCATGACAAATTCCTTCACTCCACTTTTACCTACCTCTACATCAACCAACAATGCTAATACTTCCCCTTCCACCACCATTCCTGTGAGTCACTTAACTACTGACCATAAACTTTGATACATCACACAACCTACTCGATTTCCTGAGTGGATCAGAATGTTTGCTGATTATCTTCGACAAAATGACTTGACCCACTTAATTCCTACTTCATCTAACATACCTATTACTTTATCTACTACTGATAAAGACTACTTGGTCACTGTATTCACACATTACGTCCGTCCTACTGCATATCCCAATTGGTTTGCTGAAAAACTCACCAAACCATATTTTACTTTGGCACACGCTATTTCCCTAGCATTATATAAATACGGTAAAACAAAAACAGGTTACGAATTTGCACATGAGCTATACACTATTACTTTCACTCCAGACACTGAAATCTATGATTTTAGACTTCGAATTCATTACCTCCAAGAACAATGTTCACATTATGGCATTTCTGTTGATGAACAACAAATCATCAAATCTATCATTTGTCATCTACTACCTGGATATGAAATTGTTGGCATCCTTTATCGTTGTCATCCTACTACTTATAAGCTTAACCATGTATTGGATTACATTGCTGCAACCCAAGAACAATTATCTTATTCTATTTCCACACCCACCATTTCTTCTTCTTCTTCACCTATTCAATGTCAATTATGCTTAGCTAAAGAACACCTTGCATCTTCTTGTCCTACATTTTCCGTCAAGCCCAAATTACCAACACGCTTTTCTACTTCAAAACATCGTTCCAAATCCACTACTAAGCCCATTCCATCTAAAAAATTCATTTTTAAGAATATTGCTTTAAAAAAGGTTACACTTACTCAATCATACACTCCCCCTGAAACTCACAAGTCTTCTACACCCTCACTACCACAAGTAACCAAACATCAATACCATACACCTCTCACTGCATTACCTTTGCACGACTACTTATCCTCCAAACGTAACAGTCCACCTCTCTCCAAAACTACAGACGTTTCTGTGATTCCTACTATTTCACCTACTTTAATTTCACCTACAACGTCACTACAATCATCATCTACTTCTCCAAAATACACCAAGGGTGGTACTACTCTTCCTCAACCACATTCTCCTTCTAGTGAAGCGACTACTAATCCACTTCATCCAATATATAAGGACAGATCAAAGACTAACCCATTTTCTACTCAATATGTCAAGACGTCCCATCAATTTTCTACAGAGTCATCAAATAACCTTATTCATGCTAATATCAATTCCTCTCCTTTTATCCAAGGTATTTTTAATCAACATTCCGTTTCTACTCATTACCATACTCATAATTCACCTCCTTCGCCATCATTTACACATTCTCATAATACCATCTCGGGTGGTATTCCCTCAGCCAATAAACCTGCTACAACTAATTCATTGCCCTCTAACAACATAGAGATGAACAATGAGAATTCTTCAACTGAAGATGTTGTCGTTGAGCATGGTAAAGCTGCTAATTTTTCTAGAAAAAATTTTGACACACAAAATAAATATGTTGAAGAATCAATACCCATTCAAAATGCTTATGAAAGAAAAAGAAGTCAGATAGAAAAGCTAAAGAATGGATAAACAAAAAATAATTAAAAGAGGACATGAAAGGTAATATGTCTCACAATTCTAGCATGGGTGGTATGCTGGAATTTTTCCAATTTAGGAGATTACTGTGCTAGTTGTTTATTTATTATGCTAGAACTGTTCCCTATATTGGAAATATATTTTTCTTATGGAGAAAATCTTATCTTCCAGAATTTATTTTATATATAAAGAAGGAATAGATAGATTTGACCATATATATAGGTTTATATAATGTATAGTTATCATACATAGAATAAACCGAAGAAGTCTTCATATAAAAACATAACCATAATATTATTATCAAGAATTAACAGATCTACTCTTCACTATGTCTAACATCACTAAAAATATGGAAAATCTATCTCTTTCCTCTCAGTTAAAGTATTAGGAAACTTGGAATATGTTATTTAAGTATCAGGGGAGTAATATATCTTGGTAATGACGAAATTATTATTGTTAATTTTTTGCTATAAAATATATACTCATGAGATCATATATTATTAAAAAAAATTATCCGTTCACCATATTTCTATTCGGGAGCCTTTTATTTCAGCACTCATAAAGCATTTACAAGAGCGGAACTTGGATTTCAGGGAAATCTGTTCCAGCTAAAAAAATTGAAACATTCTGAATGGATAATATTTTTATTCTTATTACATTCTATTTTCGCATATTTTTTTATTGTTATAATAGTGGTAATATATTCACAATTTCCAAAAATATTCAACGACTTCGATTCTACAATGAAATAAACCTTTATGTTGAAAGTTAACAACCAAGACAATTAGCTCGATGTTCCCAAAAAAATTTTTTTTTCAAAGCTGGTACTGTTTTAGGAATACATAATGAAACTTATAATACTTAATTGATTTATTTTTTATTTTGTTGAAAGATATTTGACCTAAAAGATTGCAAACAAAATAATATTGATTGACTATAGTCTCTTCCACTTCGTGTTTATAAGCTTAATATTTGTAATAACAATACAAGGTATAAAAGAATACATTTTTTGCGGAATAAACTTGTTTCTAGTGGAGAAGAATAAATGATTAATAAACACTTAATAGGTGATTTGAAATGCAATAATATTTTAAATAAAATTAATGTGGTAATGTAGCCATGCATGGCATCAAAAGTTGTCGTTCCCTTTGTATAAATAACTAGAATCCTTAGAGTAAAAAAAAAGTCATAATATTTCTTGATTTTTTTCTTGAGTATGCATATGTAGTGAAGACAATGAGATAATGGTTAATATATTTTGTAATGATTCTGAGTTCCAATTTGACAATTGTAATCTCTCGAATTCCAAAAATAATGTATTATATTTGATTCTCATATACAAGAATGATATTAAAAATAAAAAGTAAAATATGTGAAAGAAACAGAATCTTCCATGTAAAATAAGTGGGAAACAACATAATTTTAAAGCTAAGTTACGTGATTTTCAAATAAAACATTCCATTTTTCATATATATTAAATAATGATACTAAATCTCAGCTAAAACATAAACCTAATTTATAGAAATAATATGTTTCTCGATATCTTTTATATGTAAAAAGATCAATAACAAGCATTCGAATGTTTGCAAGGTTATCATGCATTTATCATTGTATATCCATAAAAATTAGTAGGCACACTTTTTAATTACTATAAATAAATCTGTTTTCAAACCGTATTGTGATGTTATATTTTAATAATTAACTAGTGAACTAAGGTGTAAATATTTCTATAGAAAAAAATATTTGTTTATAAATCCACAGTTTTAAAACTCATTAATAACTGTTTAGTTCTAGTTTTTTATTTAATATTCATTCATTTTTTTTCTTTCTTTCTATGTATCTTCTCTTCCTTTACGTACCTTTGATATAGATAACTAATACATATTATGAATAATTTTCATAATTGAATTAAATAATGTTAATTAATTTATTGTATAGAATACATTTTGTTCTTTCAGGCATTTTATAGTTATTTTTTTTTCTCACTATTACTTTTATGCATTGAAAAGTAGTATTTTCTCACCATGGAATTGTTACATTCAAGTAATATCAAACATAAAATGTAAATCTTGGCCGTCTGTTAATCTCTTTTGGAAAGGTTTACTTTCGTAAAATGGATATTTACAAAGTGCTCCCTCTAAAATTGTTCTCTATAATAGCAATGGGTGGGTCAACATCTCTATTCTACCTGCCCACTCTAAGAAAGAAAAATTAATTCAAAAAAAAAAAGAAAAGGGAAGACATAAGAGAGCTTTAACGATACAACTATTACACCAGGAAATTTTTTATTTTATTTAATTAAATAATATATGATATATTTATTTACTCAGATAATATTTAAAATTTCAATAAGTGTGGTCTGTCACCACTCTTTAAGGAGAAAGAAGCAGCTAAGTATTGCTTTAATAATGGAGTCTTCTTGATTTCAACTAATAAAGCCTTGTCAACAACCTTTTGGTCTTCAATTCTTTCAGTCTTGATTTCCTTTTGTTGTTGTTCTGGGAATAAGTTAGCTTCCTTCTTTTCCTTCTTAGATAACTTAGAATCTCTAGCGAAGTATGCGACGTTGAATTTTTCAACGTTAACAGATTCGACGTTGATCTTGGTAGAAGTAGCAATAACGTAACGAGCGTTAACTCTTCTTAATGGAACACCGTTAACCTTGAATGGACCAGAGACTAATAAGGTGTTGTCTTCTAAGTGCTTTAAGTAAACAACTCTCTTACCTCTGAAACGACCAGCTAATAAGATTAAGATAGTACCTGGGACTAAAGAGGCACGTAGCTTTTGTGGTCTAACTGCCTTTCTAGTCTTCTTTGGAGCTGGGACGTCTTCAGATGGATACCACTTTGGAACCTGTATAAAAACAATTTGGAATAAAAATGTAATTACGATTACACCTGATAATAAAAATAATGTCACAAAGAATATTATTCGATCAGACAATAAGAAATGGTTGTTAGTAGAATGCACTCTATAAAGTAAATAATTAATGCCTAAAACTTGAACGATTTCATATGTTTAATAAATTATTCCGAACAATATAGTTAAACTTCTGGTAATTATCGGCATGACCAATATATAGCTTTTTCTCCAACAGTTGGGTATCATATTTTCTTTTTTTTTTAATCTTATTTGAATACTACAATATTCAACTAATTCACTGCTTTCTCATGATCTTTTCTTACGCCCGGTGTTCTCTATTTATATGAAATCCACCAGTTCACAGTTACACTATCATTTCCTTATTATCACTAATTTAACATACGGCTTGGGCACTCATTTTGGTGTGTATGTTTCGGTTCTGTTAAGTCGATGATTAAAAAAAATTTAGTATTTATGTGCGAACCTTTAATATATATCCTTAAATGTTACCAAAAGATTTATTATATTGAAGCCTATTTTAAGTTAGCAATAAAAAGATTAAGGCTATTGAGCGCTGTTACAGATTACTTTGAATTTGTTAGTTAAAGAGGCACAACCACAAAGAGTCCATTCAACCTAGAGGTTTGCTATGAAGAGAAAAGGACTTTACTGCCAAACTTCACACTGCTTAGCTGATGTGTGTGGTTCTAAATGGAAACAGAAAGGTATCGTCATACTAAGCGTCTCCATTCAGCAGGGAACGCGGAAATTGGAAAGGAGCCCTCCGAAGGCTTTGCGGACAATCATTTCTGAAACGACCTTGCTCCTCTAGTCGGTCTTGTTCCCTGTGACCCACATTATCCTTCCAGTGTCATGTAGACCACGTTCTCTCTCACCAGCACCTCTGTGTCCGTCCCTTAGTGCAGCCGCAGGGGTCAATCCACACCACCTTCTCATCCTTCGAATGATTTTAATTTTCCATCTACAACGCATTGCGCACTTAACCGGTTAAAACTATTTCCCAAAAAAAAAAAAGACTTATTGAAGTTTATTTGGTGTACGGATGTTTAATATTAAATACAGTCCTGTAGAGTGTCATATTTTTTTTATCTTTAAAACATACAGGTAGATATCATTTTGCATTAACATAAAGCTAAATTGATATAATGAAGTTTATTAATGGTCAATTTTTTTAAATAAACCTATTCAGTATTAGTACTTATTTCACTACGAAAAAAAAAAAAAAAAAGGAAATAAAGTTCCTTCTTAAAAGTATATTAACATAGAAATAGCAAAAAGTTGTTTGTATTTGTGTGTATGGAGCTTATGGTTGATACTGAATCTGGAAAATAATACGACCTGTACCGACATCTACAGAGGCTTTTTTATTATCTTTAATTTCTGGATTGGTTAGACTAACTTTACCTGTACCAATGGATTTGTCTTTCTTTAATTTATGTAATTCTAAAGCCTCGAATTCGACTACACCATCCGGTATAGAACTGAAATGAGCGGATTGAGCTTGATAGTAGCATGATCCATTGGAATCCCACTTACCTAAACCAGTCTTAAATATTTCATCCCTTTGTTCACCCTTAATTAGTGTAACTCTAACAGAAACATTCTTGCCTAGGTTTGTAGCGGCCAGAATAGATATTTTACCGTGACCTCTAGATAAATTGGAAGACGAACTAGACTTGACACTTTGATTTGAACCCTTCATTAAGTGACTAACACCACCTAAAGTGGGAATAGAAAATTTATTATGATGACTCTTTATACTCTTGCCTTTATTTCTTAAACATTCTGCATCATCGGTAGGCGTTGCATTATTATTAGATATATGTGTTCCTTTGTCATATAAAACATTGTACTTTGGATAATTCACAGCATGATCATCATTTGCAACAGTTGAGTTGTTAGTGCTATTATGTCGATGATAGTTTGAGGAGTTTCTCATATTCTGTTGGTGGTTCATATTAACATCCTTTACTACTGAAGTGTTATCCGTCATAGATGGTGTAATATTTCTGGATTTACTTTTCTCAAGTGAGCGTCTTGTTGGTAACAATTTATTAGCACCAACTGTCTTAAATACGTGGCCACTGGCTTTAATACCACCAGAGGCAACACCAGTGACAACGGTAGTACCAGTGCTACCCACTACTCCACCAACAGTGCCAATGGCCTTTAAAGGTGTTGTATCTGTTAAACGCTTTTCTTGGTATTTAATTTTTGGTTTAATATATTCAGGAATAAATGTAGTTTGTATCTTAATTGCACCTTGAGTATTTAGTGGATATTCCCAAGTTTGTGTCTTATTTGGTATAATCCCTTTAGTATCAAGCATCACTTCACCTAGATAATCATTGTCACCTGCACGATCCCAATCCAATAGTTTTAACATTACTTTACTATCTCTCTTTGATTGAATTATTAAGTTTACAGTTTCATTCCATATAGGGTCTAGCGTCTTCTTGATGATTCTTGATTTGAATGCTTTCAGACCATCAATATAAACCTCAACAAATGGATCAGACTTACCATTTCTATCGGCGGCCATCAAGTGAGATGCACTTATTAATTTCAAAGAAAGAATACCAGTGTTCATCACAGTTTCTTCTATAGGTAAGTCCTGATAAGTTGGGTAATAATTAAATCCTACTTCAAGAGAAGCATTCTTAAATTCTATCTTAGCTGGCTTGTCGAATCCGTTCTTCAGCAAATCAAGAGTTGATAAATAGACTTCAGAGACAAAATCATCTTTATCTTTCACTACTTTTTTCTTGGTTACTCTAAATAATAGTTTACTGTTTTTTAAATCTCTGATCATAACATTAGTATTGGCAGATAAAAATGAGCCTCCAATATATTTATTAGAGATACATATTGGATATGCTATATTATCTACCAAAACTTGTAAATAGAAAGAGAAAGGTATCTTTCCTTTCGAAATGGAAACAGATAAGACACCTGAATTATGGTTAATTAATTCCTCAAAAGACATCTTTTCTTTAGAATTGATTCTGTTTTCCTCCTCTTCAAATATATCCTTAATTTCCACAATATGCCAATCATCAGGGTTTTTCTTCATTTCTTCTCTGTACTTTGCTTGAGTCTTTTCAAATTCTTCTTTCTTAGCATTCAATTCGTTTTCCAAAATTTCTACCTCTTTTAATTCTTCTGCAGAATATATTTGCATAGTATTAATGAATTCAAAGCCCAAATTAATAGTATCCGCTGTTTTAGCATTATTTTTGTTAAACAAATTATAGGTTTTTGGTTTACTGCTAAATCCAGGTTTACATGAATAACCCTTAGAATCCTCATTCTTTTGCAAAACGGATGATACTGGGAATTGAATTGAACCAATTTTCCTATCAGCTCCAACGGTTTGGTAATCTGCTAAAGATAAAGATAAGATTTGGTTTTCAGATGTAATTGGGACGTATACAGTAGAGTTGAATTCAGGTGTATTAGTGTCTGAGATGTGTTCAGATTTGTACTTAACATGCTTATTAAGAGATATTGTAAAGTAAGGATCGATATCACCAATACCACTTAATGTAGATCTAACTACCGCGGAACCCACATGAATCTTCAGACAACCCAATGGTGAAATGGTTGAAGAACCTATTGCAGCAACTCCAGTCAATTTAAGCGGTTTCCATTGAGCTACAAAAAATATTTCACCTTGTGGAGAAGCTTTGAAACTATCTTGGCCAGCTTCACTTGCAGTGATCAAATCTTCTACAATACTCGAATATGAACATAATAAAATTTTGGAAGAAGCACGATTATCAAATACTTTAAGAGTTAACTTCGACTTTTCTTTTGATATAACCAAAAATTCTTGTAATTCGTTCCAGGAAGGTTCATTTATACGTTTTAAAATCCTATAGCTTTTTACTAGTGTTTTATCTAAAAATAGTTCTACTGATGGGGATAAGGAATTTGATATTTGAGAGGTGATTGGTAAGTATTTGATCTTTTGTAGTGTAAACTTAAGAATACCGGCACCTGACTCTTCTACTTGTTCTTCTCCAATACTTTCTTCTTCCATTGATTCTTCATTTGAAGCTTCTTGTGGCTCAATTTTTTTAGCTTTCTCAACAACTGGATAATAGTGAATAGAATATTCCAAAGTACCTTTGGTTTTTGAACCAAGTAGTAAACTTTTAGATGCATTTTCAATAATAGGAGTTTGATAAAGTGTATTCATATCAAATTCCATCGAACCAATTATTTGATCTTTTCTAACGTCATTAAAATCCCAACAAGTCATTGATAATTTTTGGTCCAAAGAATTAATTAAGATATATTTAGTTTCATTCCAAACTGGGTTTTTGGTATCACTTTTAATAGTGGTATGGGCACCACATTCTTGATTTGGTAATGATTTTTCCGTCTTTAATACGACATATGGGTCCACGGTATTTGTAATAAAATCAGAGCCAATTAAATTACTGGCGGAAGAAACAGTCACTGCGATGACTCCGATAGCTTCATTCGATTGGGCTGCCATTATTTCTTCAACATCAATATCCATATGATTTGGAGCGTATAACATTGGGCCAGCGTTACTATCTATTATTTTCTTGACAAAAGTTTTTAAACCTGGTAAAAAGGACATCACATCAATACCTAAAGTATCACCACCCAGTGGTTTCAAGACAAAATCAATTAATGGAGGTTCTAACAATTGAACAGAGACAATTTTAATATTTGGAAAAGTCTTGCCAAATGTTAATTTGACGCGAAGCTTACCTGCCACATTAATATTTTCGACAAGGACAGAAAGAGTCTTGGAGACAATACTCTTACCTAAAGTAACACCAAGAGAAATCTTCGGGTTTATTTTTTCTTTAGCTTCAATAGGAGTCATATCTGAAACATCATTGGGTGTAAATGCAAAGGACCAATCCATTTCCACGACATCTTTACCAGCTTTAGTGTAGGATTTGATCCCCTTAATTGCTGGTGCTTTAGAACCCAATGTAAATTCTTCTAAGGTTAAAGCATCGATACCGTAACCAGGAACTACACCAGCAAGGATTGGATTTGTAAAGTCTTTAACTTGCTGAGAGAGAATTGGCATATATATGACCCAAAATTTGGATAAAAAGGAGTTTAACCATAATGTAGTTTCAACTTTACCCGACATTGTTTCAACCACAGTAATTCTTTTTAAATCATCTCTAATATTTCTATTAAAACGACGATATTCTGCATTATATACAGAAGTAGTACCGAAAAAGACAAGTCCCAATGACCACCAAGATAACCCAATATAACCAAAAAGCCAAGCAAAGAAACATGTACCGACAATAAGCACAATATTTGAATACCAATCGCTGTAAAAATTTTCTATAATATATTTCTTAGTTAAAGCGGAGTTAGCAATATCTATAACTCCCTTCCCAGAAGAATTGAACCCCAATATTTTTTTCCAAGGGAAAAGATTACTCACTGAATCAGTTTCCACTAGATTGTTTAAAGCGTCTTTATCTGCTTGTGATAAATCATCAAGTATACCTGGACCCGATAGTGATGTGTCATATTTGTTTATATCTCTACTAATAACGCCCCTTTTATCCTTAGGATATAATTTTTCTAAGGGAACGGACTCTAAGGTACCTTCCTTATTGGCTACCAGTAAATCTCTTTTTCGACTTATAGCATCAGCAGCAATAATATTTGGGATATTCTTTTTTTCCTTGGAAGTATTTTCAAAGTCAGGTTGATTGGTATCAATTTTTTTGTTGAATCTTGAAATGTTATCATTTACAAATGAATGGCGTTCCGCTCCTGAAGCATATGTTGCTTGCACCTGCTTATTCAAATTACTTTTCTTGATTTGTTGTTGGTCGTTGCTATGTGGGTCTAAAGGAACTGTTGGTTTAGACCCCTGTGAAGATGTTGGCATTTTGGTATTTTTTTGTTTTTTCAATTAACTAGAAGAAGTTGCTTAAATGTTATGGAATTGAACAAAATTATTTAACTGGTAATACAGACTACTATTTTTAAAGAGATAAATTCTGTTGATGTTGATATTAAAGAGCTGTGTAAAATTAAAACTTAATATATTGTGTTTATTACCTGAAGAAATGATTTCAGTATTAATTAAGCATAATTAAAAAAATTGTAAAATCAATGATTGAATAGTCATTTGTTAGCTGGCTGGTTGATCGGATGATTCCTTCATTATTTTTTGGTTTTTTGGATTTTCCTTTCTTTTTTTGCCGAACTCTTTGTTTCTTCTATGGGGGGATTTGACTGCCTTCACGGCGCTGTCAAAATGCGTCAAACCCGTAAAAACACCGAAAAAAAGCCTCTTGTGTCCCGCCAAATGAGAGTGGTATAATAACTTTAATGTCACATAGAATATCATTTTATCCAGACATACATTTATATATATGCATATATATATATATATATATACGTAGGTATGTATGTTGAAGTCCATGTGTAATCATACCACTCAAAGATATCTGGATGCCAATTCCGCGCGTTTTCTAATGGCTTGAACAATTTGATCTGCGGTGAATAGTCCACTCTCGAAAAGTCTATTTAAGAAACAGTAGTGATAATTGATGTTTAAATCCTTTAATCTAAAGGAGCAATATATTAGTTGAAGACAAATTGAATTATTTAAAATTTCTGTAGGGACATTTTTGAATTCATCAATCAAACAATTAATACATTTATTAACCATTTGTAATATTAGTGGATTTGTGTTTAAAACATCTGTCTGTATTTGGAAATCTTGGATTGTATCTTCTTCTACTTCATTGTCCTCTTTATGTTTCTTTCTTACTTCTTCTTTTTTTAGTTTTTCATTATTTTTTTCTTTATTTTCGTCTTTTGATTCATCAGTTAATTGTGCTTGAGACATTTTCTTATCATCTTCTGCCTCAAATTGATCGTCTGTATTCTCTCTTATAATGCTTGTATCTTGATCATCTTGATTATCCTTATTCTTAGTTGTGGCTTTCCGATTGCTTCTTTTTGACGGGACCAACTTATCGGTAATATCTTCTATTAAAGGGATGATTATAGGAATAGTTTCAATATCAAAATTTTGCAAATATATGTTTAAAGAGCTGTAAAGATGTTCTCGTACTACTTCAATTTTTCTTTTAATAACCATTTCCATTAGTGAATCGTTCATTTTAGTATGTGAATCTAATGAATATGATAGAATTTCATTACGAATAAAATCATATCTCATTGATAAATATACATTCAATAAAGCATCTGAACCTTTTACATCGAATGGTGGTATAACACTCAAATAGTTTAAAACCTTTTTAATCGAATTCACGCTGAGATTAGTAGAAAGTAGTTTCACTAAACCTATTGCCATAGTATGGCTTATCTCATTTAAAACATTGTTATATATACCTTCTACAATATTTGAATCTGGAAATTTTATTTTTAATGACTTACTGTAAGAGAAAATCATGATCGCCTCTTGATAATGGCCAGTTCTGATACATGTTCTAGTCAAAAATGGTAACTCTGTTAAGTCTGTTATATCTTGTAAGTTCATTAATATAAATGTTAAATTTTCCTGTGTTTCCTCTTTATTTTTCTTTTTATTAATGCGTTCTCTTAATTTATCCAAGGCGACATGGAAATCATCCTTTGGTTTATTGTTTTGGTTTGAATATGTGGAGGACTTGGAATCCATTTTTACCAAATCATCTGCATCCAATAATTCATCTACTAAGATCAATTGATCATCTTTTTGTTTTCCACTAATATCAGAATTTTCTTGGATGTTTTGTGCATCCATTTCCCATAACTGTTCTAAATTTTCATGTAATCTATTCAAAAGAGACTCATTTGATGTTTCATCAAGTATCTGTTTTGAGACTATCTCTTTATTTTGAATTAATATTTTCTTCAATTTTTGTTCTAATATAGATAATTCGGCATCGATTTCACCTATTTCCTCCACAATCGTTCCATCTAGTGCTTGAGATGATAAATAAGTCTCGTAGTCTTTATTTGATGATTGTAATATTTCATTTAGCATTTTCAAGCAGTGTTCATGTTCATCATCATTTGATGCAATATTATCCAATTTTAATTTCTCATAAATCACATTCATCTTGTACGATATTAAAATGAGTCAATATAGTATAGTGTGATATTAGGTATAATTTTTTTTTATGTAGTTTAATAGAAATCGACAATGATAGTGATAATGCGGAGTGATAAGATGTGAAGAGACAACTATCCAAAAATTCAGAAGAATAAAATTAAAAAAAAGTAGTTGAAATTCTGTCCTAATGATGTTATTATCAATGTATACTTATTCACGCTTCTTGCTCGATTGCCGAATGCTGTTTGTTGTTGTTGGTGGTGGTTGTTTTTTGTATACAGTTTATGCTTATGTTCAGTAAGGCTTTCTCGCTATCTTAATATTTTGTTATATTCCAAAGAACGACAAAGGGAACAAAGAGAGAAATTGAAAAAAAAATAAGACAGAAAAGAAAAAGAAGGAAGGTTGAAAAGTTTTGGAAGGTTAACCAAATTTTGTAAATGGTTGTTGAAAGAAAGTTAGTGTGAGAGAAATATATTGTCTCATAACTGTGATAACCAAATAAACAAACAACTCGTTACTTTGATAAGATGACATTCGTTAAATCTTTTGAAGTTGAAAATCCTCTTGAAACAAGTTTAAGGGGTTTTGCTTTGGCCAACCCCTCTATCACTTTAATCCCAGAAGATAAGATTCTTTTTCGTCAAACAGATAAATCGAAAGTGGGATTAATCTCAGGTGGTGGTTCAGGTCATGAACCAAGTCATGCAGGGTTTATTGGTACTGGTATGTTAAGTGCTGCGGTTTGTGGTGATATCTTTGCATCCCCAAGTACCAAACAGATTCTTAACGCAATTAAACTTTTAAATGAAAACTGTAATGGAGTGTTGTTGATTGTTAAAAACTATACCGGTGATGTTCTACATTTTGGTCTTTCTGCTGAAAGAGCTAGAGCCTTAGGTATTGATTGTCAAGTTGTAGTTATTGGTGATGATGTTGCTGTTGGTAGAGAGAAAGGCGGTATGGTTGGTAGAAGAGCACTAGCAGGGACCGTTTTAGTTCACAAAATTGTAGGTGCCTTTGCCGAATTATATTCTCCTAAGTATGGATTGAAGGGGACTGCTCAAGTGGCCAAGATTGTTAATGACAATTTGGTAACTATTGGTGCTTCTTTAGATCATTGTAAGGTTCCGGGAAGACCATTTGAAAGTGAATTGTCTGAGCAACAAATGGAATTAGGGATGGGTATCCATAATGAACCAGGTGTTGATGTTTTAGAACCAATTCCAACTACTGAAGAATTGATTGAGAAATATATGTTACCTAAACTATTAGATCCTTCAGATAAGGATAGAGCCTTTGTTTCATTTGATGAGAATGATGATGTGGTTCTTTTAGTCAACAATCTTGGTTCTGTGTCTAATTTTATTATGTCCTCTATCTCTGCTATTACCACTGATTTATTAAGGGACAAATACGGGATTGTTCCAAAGAAAGTAATTGTAGGATCATTAATGACAGCATTCAATGGGAACGGTTTCAGTATAACTTTGTTGAATGCATCAAGATGTTCTAAGGAAATGCAAAATTATTTTGAAGAAATAAAAGACGTTATTGATTTAATTGACACACCAACCGATGCACCAGGTTGGCCAATTGGTGAATTTAAGAATAAAAAGGCACCAAAAGTTAATGATAATATTTTATCTAATGACACTAAAGTGAGACCTGTAGGGTAAATATGATTTTGATACTGTCTCTAAATGGATAAAAGCGGGTGCCAAACAAATTATCGAAAGTGAACCACGTATTACTCATTTAGATAATCAAGTTGGTGATGGTGATTGTGGGTACACATTAGTAGCTGGTGTGAACGGTATTGTTACTAATTTAGACTCGATTTCAAAGGACTATTTATCAGAAGCTACTGCACAAATCAGTAACATTATTGAAGATTCTATGGGTGGGACTTCAGGTGGTTTATATTCCATTTTAATTTCTGGTTTTTCTCATGGGTTGATTCAAGCATTACCAGATAAAGATGATCAAGTCACTAGTGACGTAGTGGCTAAAGCATTGAAAATTGCATTAGAAACTTTGTTTAAGTATACAAAGGCAAGAAAGGGTTCTTCCACATTGATTGATGCACTAGAACCATTTGTCAAGGAATTTGTTTCTACAAAGGATTTCAATAAAGCTGTTAAAGCAGCAGATGAAGGCGCAAAATCTACAGGAACATTTAGTGCAAAATTCGGAAGAGCATCATATGTTGGGAATTCATCAAATGTGGAGGATCCTGGTGCTGTTGGATTTGTTGAATTTGTAAAGGGTATGGAGAGTGCTATGTGATAGTAAGCTAAAGTGAAATCATATTTCTCCATATTGGTACGATTTTATGAATTGTTCTGTTTAGTCATTTATTTTTTTTATATATATGAAGGCATTTATGGAAATATTATCTAGCGTTGAAGGTATATACACAATTGTATATATGTATATATTATTTTTACTATTGCAAAGAGAACGCTCTATATTTTTATGATAAAATACAAAATATTAAAACAGGAATGTGTGTTATTTATTATCGAACTGAATTCGAATGGTTTCACTTTCTTGTATAGATTAAATTCACGTCTTCAGAGCTAGAGTATCAACCACAGTCAGACAAACTACCTAAAAGATTCAATAGATTCTCTTTTCTGTGTACATTTTGTTCCTGTACAAAGTTGTTTGTCCACTTTCCCCCCCGAGGAAAGACATTCCTTAATATTTTTGAATAAATTTGAAAATTTTCATCTGCAAAGAATCAATGAATGAATAGATAGATAAATAAATAAAGAATATTTTATTGAAGTAGGAAACGATATAGAGTTAAACGTAAAATATAGTTGACAGTGTGGGAAAAAAAAAAAAAAGGAAACCTATAAATATTAATAATGAGTACTGATTTTGATCGTATTTATTTGAATCAATCTAAATTTAGTGGTAGATTTCGTATTGCAGATTCTGGTTTAGGTTGGAAACCATCTGCTGCTGGTGGTTCCGCATCTCATCAACTTAGAACACCATTTCTTTTACCTGCTGCTGAACTGTCCACTATCCAGTGGAGTAGAGGTAGTAGAGGTTATGAATTAAAGATTCAAACTAAGAACCAAGGTGTTGTTCAATTGGATGGGTTTTCTGTGGACGATTTCAATTTATTAAAAGGTGATTTCCATAGTAGATTCAACATTCAAGTGGAACATAAGGAACATTCTTTGCGTGGATGGAACTGGGGGAAAACCGATTTAGCTAGAAATGAAATGGTCTTTGCTCTTAATGGTAAACCAACTTTTGAGATTCCTTACACCAGAATTAATAACACCAATTTGACTGGTAAAAATGAAATTGGTATTGAATTTAATTTACAAGATGAAAATTATCAACCTGCAGGTGACGAACTAGTAGAAATGAGGTTTTACGTTCCTGGTGTTGTAAATACTAAAAATGAGGATGAAGAGGGAAATCCAATTGAAGAAGATGATGAAATTGGTGAAACTGGTGAAAATTATGGTGTGAAAAAAAGTTTGGCAGAGGCACTTTATGAAGAATTGAAGGAGAAGGCAGATATTGGTGAAATGGCTGGTGATATTATTGTTTCCTTTCAAGACGTTTTCTTTGCAACTCCAAGAGGTCGTTATGATGTTGATATTTACAAAGAGACTATAAGATTAAGAGGTAAAACATATGAATATAAATTACAACATCGTCAAATTCAAAAGATTATTTCATTGCCAAAGGCAGATGATATACACCATTTGATTGTTCTCGCAGTAGAACCCCCATTGCGTCAAGGTCAAACTACATATCCATATCTTGTTATGCAATTTCAAAATGATGAAGAAACAGAAGTTCAATTAAATATCGAAGACGAAGAATATGAATCCAAATATAAGGATAAATTAAAGAAGGAATATGATGCAAAGACTCATATTGTTATGAGTCATGTCTTAAAGGGTATCACTGGTTGTAGAGTCATTGTTCCAGGGGCGTATAAATCCAAATATGAGCAATGTGCAGTCTCGTGTTCCTTTAAAGCTAATGAAGGGTATCTTTATCCATTGGATAATGCCTTCTTATTCTTAACTAAACCAACTTTATACATTCCATATGCAGATGTTAGTTCAGTCATTATATCGAGAGCAGGTCAAACTTCTTCTTCTTCAAGAACATTTGATTTGGAAGTCTTTTTGCGTATGAATAGAGGTAGCACTACATTTGGTAATATAAGTAAGGAAGAACAACAATTATTGGAACAATTCTTAAAATCTAAGAATTTGAAAGTTAAAAATGAGGAAAAAGATGCCCAAGAAAGATTACAGGTTGCTTTGGGCTCTGATAGCGAAAATGATGATATTAATATGGGATCGGCTGGTGAAGATGAAGAGTCACCAGATGAGGATTTCAAAATTGATTCAAGTGATGAAGATGATGAAGTGGCAGAAGAATTCGACTCTGATGCTCCTCTTTCAGATGAAGACGAGGAAGATGAAGATGATATTAGACCAACTAAAAAACCAAAAACTGAGTGAAAAAAAAAAGTAGCTAAGTAAATATATATATATATATGCATGTATACGTTAAGAACAAATTATATATATAATACAACTTTGTGAGGTGTGTATGTTTCTTCTTCAGGTAGGGGTCCATTTATCTTTCCTAAACTCTCGAGAGGGTATATCTCCATATATGAATGTATGTTTTTTGTTGAACGTGCTGAATAGCTATATAGGAATATAAATACCAAGTTTTCCACCATTTTTTCAGTACATTTATTTAGTTGCTGAATTTATTTATTTTATGTTTCGTTATTAAACCATGTCTTTCGCAGATCAATCTTGTCCATAAAACTCTAAATCTAAAAAAATTTTAACTTATTTTTTTTAAAAACGATACCTTAAAAAAAAAATAAAAAAATAAACAAATATTGAAAATAACAAAAAAAAACAAACATGTAAGTACCCTAGGCATACGAACAATATAAACCGAAGGGGTTTGAATAGTACAAGAAGTCAATATCTCAGTCATATTCTTAAGTCATATATTATATTGTCAGTAATAAATAGTGGAAATAATAATTTATTTGTCTACTGTGGTTATGTGAAGATCAATAAATAAAAATAGCTCGCAAAAAATATAATACAAACAAGATATCTCAACCATAGGTAATTTTATCAAACATTCTTTAATAAGACAGGATGAGTGAGGGCTCTAATTTAAAAGAAGATTTAAATGTGTTAAAGGATATGTATTCTGAAGTAGAATTTTTTTTTGATATTGGTTCTATTGACCAACATACTGTACTTTGAGGAAAACTTCCATTCGATATGTTTTTATCAGGCGACCATTTATTAGTTCAATACGAAGGTTTCGAAGATTTATATCTACTTAAATTACCTGATAATGTCTTATCCTTTTTAATTGATCCTGAATTTTATCCAAGTGTCGAACATGGGCTTAAAATCGCCATTAATTCATCATGGATGTCTAAAAATGATAGAAATTGTATAATAAAAGCTATCAATAAAGAGTTTAGTGAATTGACTAATCCAATATCTGGTAAATGATGTTTCCAAATTCATATTTTCCAAAAATATCAAAATATGTCGAAACAAAGAAGAATATAGAAAATTTAAACATTTATTAAACATAATAAACCAAAAAAGAAAAGGAAAGAATAATTTTACTTGTTATGTATGCATGGAAACTAAGAAGGGTAATAGAATTATTAAATTGCCTTTGTGTAGATTTATTTCAAGTCGTATTATTATTAGAATGGTTAGTGAGGGACGAATAAATAATGTTAGATGTTCTGAGTGTGAATATAATGAAACTTGCTTAGAGGTACTTCATATTATTTTCAAAAAATGAAAGGAGAACTACTCACACCGAGTATACCATTCGAATTCTTTGATGATTTGTTACCAGAAGATATCTGTCAGAAATATAAGGTCCTATTCTTTTCCCAATGTGCTGTGGAGTTATCGAAATGTTTATCTCACTCATACTGTACCTACCTAAGATGTGAGAAGTGGTGTATTAATAATGATTTGGATGATTCCATGATGGGGTGCAACAGTTATAAACTTACATTTTGCTGTGATTGTCCCCACTCATGACATGATATAACAATATATGTGCTAAAAAATCACTATCACTGAAGAAATCCTTGAAGAATACATTGATGAGACAGAAAAAAAAAATAGTGCAAGAAATAAAACTATGGAAACTCAATATGGGAAAGGGATGTTAACTTTAACCGTTAGTGATTATATGGTTAGAAGACTATTAGAGATTGCCATTAGCACTGAAAGTTCTGATTTACAAAGGTGTCCAAGATGTAGATGTGTAGTACAAAGGGATGAAGGCTGTTACAGTATGAAATGTGAAATATGTGGTACCATATTTTGTTATCTTTGTGGCAGTTCATTATTCGTTGATGATTGTTACAAGCATTTCGGAGACCATAAATTACCGTGCTATGGAGATTATTTGAAGGCATGACTTGAACGAAAGACTTGTAAAGCTCAAGAAACAGAAATGTTTTATCACTAACTAAAAGTATATAGAACTTACACATACATACACTTGCGTATATTTATAGGTGTATGGCTACATATAAGCATCCATCCTTAATATTTATATCCTATTCTAAAATACCATGAGACTGAATATCAGGTTGATATTGTAACGACCACTTAGGTCCTATGAAAGTTACCAAAAAGAGATCTGTTAAAGTGAAAAACCACGATGCAATATAAATTGCAAATGATATAATAGCCACTAACCTAACGACAAATTGTAGAAATGATAATCTCTTATCCATAACAACAATCGTCAAACTTTCAAAATTGTATCTGAAAAAGATACCAGGCACGTATCCTGATTGTAACATAGATCCATCATTACTATGATAACGATATTCTGAGACAGAATACTGATTAGTATCAACCTCTGCACCTAATTTTTGATATATAGTAGGTACCACAGAAGTGTAATAGACGTAAGCTGCTTGTGGATCATCCATATCAAATTTGGCTGAAGCATCCAATGGGTTATCGATATAAGGGTAGAAATCACCAAATGAAAACTCATTAATCACATGAGCAAAATTGATCAATTCAGTTGGAGTGGTTTTGAAATCTCTATAACCAACACCCTTAGCAGTGATTTGTAATTCACCTGAAACTCTATTAACTGGCACGGAACCAAATATGTGGCAGCCATCAAGTTCAGGTAAATGATGGTAAGTATTTGGGTCATCTTCGTCGTAATAACTTCTCATATCAATCTTTTCTCTAAATTCTGCAGGAATGGCCTCCCCCAAAATATCATCCATATCTGGGGTAACAATATGTGGCAAATCATTGACTCTAACATCATAAGGAATGAAAAATGGCATATCTTCAAACGTTAATTCCTCAGAAGCAATCTTTCTATCCATTGTAGAATCTCTAACATTAACATGAATATATTCGCATTTTAGATGGACATATAAATCTAAATTAATTTGTACATTTTCTCTTATTTCAGGGTCTACGATATATTGTTGTTCTACATAACCACCAAAATAGTTACCAAATTCTGTATATGCAATAAACAACAAAAATAAATATGTAAGAAGGGTGGTAACACCACCTTTCGAGGATTTCTTCTTATATTGCTCCTCAGTTTTGGCTATATATAATCAACATTGAATGGTACATTCACCACATCATTATAGGTTTTACTATGTAAAGAAATGGGCGTGAACAAATTTTGAATAGTTAGTAAGGGAATATGTCAAACAAGTTGGACTATATTTTCCTGCATATATATATATATAAAGAAGACATACGAAAGGCATCAAATGTCCTTAAACCAGCCATTGATATATCACTTTTATATTTTAGTTTTTTTGGGAGTAGTACTGACACAGGTTTGGTCAGTTGTGGTTACCTATTTGTATATATATGATTATCTTTTCTATAACATTCCTTGAATAACACAATTTTTATCGAAATTTTCTTTTTCAGTAAAAACTTAATCAACATCATATACAACAATATTTAAAAACAGAGTAAGCCAAAAAAAAAAAAAAAGAATATTGCACTAATTAACAGTGATCTGTTTAAATTAAAATATATAGAAAAAAAAAATAACTTAACCTTAATACACTTCGTTAGTTATCATCATATGTTAGAGTTAGGTGTGGTCACACCAATGGTTTTGTGAACAATGATGGTCAAAAGGAGATCCAGATTTAATAGGCGGTAGAATTTCATTAAAAAGCTTACCCTCACTAGATGGTTCTGGTTCGGATATACATGGCTGCCTCTTCTGAAAGCACATAATTATTGCAGTTACAATACAAAACAGGACTTGAATACAGTATCTCACACATCCAAAAACAAACCTACTGCCAATATTAACTCGTATAAACCCCCAATCGTCTTCTACTACTTGAAGAATATTATCATAATCATCTACAATAGGCGGTAAGGTCCGTAAGATGATTTGTAACACAATTGAATTTAAAAATGTTGTAGTGGTTAATGGTGCATATATTAGTGCAATTAGGAAACTAATTATACTTACATTTTTTGTTACTGGCCTGATTAGTAGCCACAGAAACATAAGAGTCGAGAGGAAACAAATACAAGAACATACCCATCTTAATAAAGAACATCATTTTGCCCCTTCATTAGAACAAGTAAATAGTCTTGCAATAATGATAACTTTCTTAAAATCAGTATAACCCTCCTCCTTTTTGCTGTTATTTGTTTTTCTATTTGTGCCTGTGATATTTTAAATTATTTACTTTACGGAAGCTTGTATACATAATGTGGTCCTTGTAAACATATTATCTTCCCTTTGATTATTTCTAATAAAATGGAGTGAAGATCTAGTAGCAAGTTTATAAGTATACACAATGGAGTTACCCAACTTCCTAGAGTTGTTTCTAGCCAATGACAATAATTTACCCAATTGAATTCCTTTATCCCTCATTAAAACCATCATTATATCCATACCGTTATTTTCATTTGAATAGCATACTCTTTTTGTCGTATGTTTATATTTTTTAAATTTTACAGTAACCATGATAATTTACTTTAAAAGAATTTACACGATATAAAGTGTCAAGTAAGTATTCGTCAGTGAAACAAAAAAAACATTATTCATTATCACCTTAAAAAATATATTAAGTCCAATAATGTTTTTAGGATACCAACCCTTAGCTACAGTTAAAGAACGAAAATAATTGTACAAATTCTCTTTCTGTGTCTATCAATTCCTTTTTCAAAGTGGAATAATCTATCAGAGAAAACATAAATTATAGTGTACAAAGATGCCAGTTACTATTTCCAGTACAAGTTAAAAGTGGGAATATATAGTAGAATCTGTGTTATGACAAGTGTCAATACTGTACTCCAAAGTATCAACCTTTCGACATTTTTCATCATCTCCATCTGAATATACACGTATTATATGTATGAATGCTTAATTTTGTTCATATATACAGAGTGTATATTACTAAGATACTTTAAATCTCAAATAAACATCTCGAGGAACTCTTCATCTAACAGTGCATATGTTCTAATTCTTTAGAATTTGTTTCAAAACTGAGTTGGATCACCTGTGGTTTTGTGACGCTCAACTTTATTATTTATCAGCGGAGAAAATTAAACTGAAAAAAAAAGTTAACAAAGCTGAAAAAAGTCGAAAATAAACAAACAAACAAAACGAAGATGCTAAATGTTAAAAAAAAAATATAAGATGATTATATATAAAAAATATATAACAATTGAAGTAGAAGGAAAGGCTATTTATTGTTGCATTATATTGAAATATATAAAAAACAATTTAAGGGAAATAGAGCTGAAGAACAAAAAAACATGGCTGAAAAATTGAAGGATATGAAAGGATGGAAAATCCTGATAACAGATCAAAACGGCAATATTATTGAGGATGAGAAAAGAAGTAGATTACGCAGAGGCCAAGGGATAGAAAGAATAGTGATAGAAAGACAATCTGATGGATTGAGACTAACTCGTGGGGATACCATTAAGGTACGAAATGCTAAACCTTCCAAAAGGATTCCAGATAACATTTTGTTCCGTTTTATATCAGACATTAAAAGAAATACAATGAATAATGTATTAGAAATATGGGTTTTTGACTACGTGAAAAGAGATAAAATAGATCCGTACACTTTTTACAGAGATTTGAAACCGAAAGTTTTGGAATTGAAGGAAACATCAGAATTTTATTCCAGAATGTTTGAAGATGAGATTGATCAAAATGAATTATTTTTAACTTTGGAACCTTCAGAAATATTATTATCTAATTTTATTTCTAAAGTAAATATAATTCAAGATAAGAGCTTAGTGAGAGATCCAGAAAGGGACATTGTTTGTAGATATATGTGCGATGCTACATTTATCAAATATGCTAGTTTTGAATACGATAAGGAAATCAACAAGATCCAAGATATGTCTTTTAAGGTCCTCGAAGAACATTTTAAAAATATATTATTTCCAACAGAACAAAAACATGATATGTTAAAGGAACAGAAATCCTTATTATCAGGATCAAAAAAATCAGCTAAGATGTATAATATAGATTTATTGATGCCTTCCTCACCAAGCTCAGATTCAGATTCAGATGAAGATGAAGATATTTCCTCTTCCGAAGAATTTAAAAGCGATCCAAATGATGTTAGTATTGATAGTTATAGTTCTGAAGAAGAAGAAGAAGATTCTATTGATGAAGAATCCGAAAATGACTCCATTGAAGAAGAAGAAGGTGAAGTCGAAGAACCTTCTACTACTGCTCGCAAAAGAGGGCGTCCCAAAAGTTTAAATCCAAAACCTAGATATATTAAGAAAATTAAAAAACCAAAGAAGAGTCAAACTGAGCTATTTATCAAAAAATTCACAAAGAGAAACGTTGTTAGAGCTAAAAAGAAGTATACTCCATTTTCCAAAAAATACAGTTCAATTGACAAAATCCCTGATCTTAACAATACACCTGGTTTTTATCAACAGTCTAAAGAAGATATATACAATCAATTAGAATCTAAATTAGAAACAAAGAAACAACATGAAATTGTAGAAACCATTTTTTCTAAAGTTAAAAAACAATTATATTCATCTCATGGTAGAGAAATGATTGTGCAATCAAAAGACTTTAATGACATTATTCCTGGTAGAGAAAATGAATTTGCATCGATATACTTAAGTATATATAGTGCCATAGAGTCAGGTTCTGCCACCACTGTATATATTGCTGGGACACCAGGTGTGGGGAAAACTTTGACAGTACGTGAAGTAATGAGAGAAATATCAAAATCTGCTGTCAATGATGAATTACCTCCCTTCTCGTATGTAGAAATCAATGGGTTAAAAATGGTGAAACCTACCGATAGTTATGAAGTGTTATGGAAAAGAATTTCAGGTGAAAGTCTGACATGGGGTGCTGCAATGGAATCATTAGAGTTTTACTTTAATAAAGTACCACAAGAAAAAAAGAGAACAATGATTGTGTTATTGGATGAATTGGATGCATTAGTAACTAAAGGTCAAGATATCATGTATAATTTCTTCAATTGGACCACATATGAAAATGCTAAGTTGATTGTTATTGCTATAGCAAACACAATGAATTTACCTGAACGTCAATTAGGTAACAAAATATCATCTAGAATTGGGTTTACAAGAATTATGTTTAGTGGTTATACACATGAAGAGTTAAAGACAATTATCAATTTCAGATTGAAAGGTTTGAATAATTCCTATTTCTATGTGAACACTAAAACGGGTAGTGCCTTTTTAATAGACAACGACAATGAAGAAGATAATATAAGCAATGAAAATGAGATCAAGAATAAATTACCTCCAGGAATGAAGAGAGTCCAGTTACGTATGAGTCAAGATGCAATTGAAATTGCTTCAAGAAAAGTTGCCAGTGTGAGTGGTGATGCAAGAAGGGCTTTAAAAGTTTGCAGAAGAGCGGCTGAGATTGCAGAACAGTACTATATGACTAAACATGGGTATGGATATGATGGAACCAGTCAAAGTAAAAAAAATGAGAATGACGAACAAGACGATGAAGATGAAGGAAAGACAAGTGAAGATACTGAGGAAGTTCAAACTGTTCATATTAGCCATGTGATGAAAGCGTTGAGTGAAACAATTAATCCTTACTCTGTTAAATATGTCACAGAACTATCATTTACAAGTAAATTATTCTTATTTGCTCTTTTAAATTTAAGTAAAAAGACTGGGCTACAAGAACAAACATTAGGTGATATAGTTGATGAGATCAAAAATTTAATTGAAGTAAATGGTAATAATAGGATCATTATTAATTTACAAGATATGCTTTTTGGCAGAGGGATTCCTAACAATTACGAGCAATTAAGAATGATATCGTGGGAATGCTTAGTCAATGAATTAATCGAAGCTGGCTTACTAATAAAACAAACTATGAGAAATGAAAGATTTTCATGTGTTAAACTAAACATTCCTATTGAGGATATAAAAAACGCATTATATCGAGATGAAACTTTAAAAAACTTATAAACTTTTTGCCTTATGAGTATCATTATTATTATTATATTTCACACCTTCCAATATATATATATATGTTACTATAAATAATATAATTCATTAATCCTTATGATGAGATAGTTTATTAGGAATGTTGATGATGATTATAAGAAGTTCTGAGAGATACTGGTGAGGCAGAAAGAGATGCATTATTAACATGATTATTGTTATTATCATTATTTCTATGACTATTATAATTGTGACTGTTCTTTCTCTGAAGATTTATCTTGTCTGATGAGGAGTTATTTGCATGACCTTTAGATCTATTTAAAGTAGTACCGTTAGCCCTATCTGTATACATCAATAAGGGATCTCCTGGTGTTTTGATTTCATCTATCGTCAATGTTAGATTAAATATTTTAGCCAACGCAATTTTAAAAATTTTTTGAATATGAATTGATTTTGCAGTAGAACAAAAGATTAAAGGTGCATCCATTGCTTGTGAATATTCCATTGCCACTAAAGAGATTTCTTTTTGATACTTCATGTCCATTGTATAAAATAAATCGAATTTGGTACCAACTAGTATGGGTATAGCCAGGTCATTTAATCCTTTAGATTGTCTATACCAATCCTTTATGGATTTCAATGTCTTTGGTCTAGTTAAATCAAAGAGAAAAATTATCACAGAGGATCCAACAGCAGCAAGCGGTAGCATGTTAATAAATTCACTCTGTCCACCCAGATCCATTAAAGAAAACACTATCTCTGTTTGTTTTAATTTGATTTTCTTTTTGAGGAAGTTTACACCTAACGTCTGAGTGTATTCATTATCAAATATATTTTGTACATATTTTACCATTAATGACGTTTTCCCTACTTGTGCATCCCCTACTAGTCCAATCTGAATATCGATTTGATTTTTCACATCTGGAATTGGGTCATGAGGACGATTTATACTAGTTCTAGTAGATTGAGACATTACCTTAACTGAAATACAAATGGTGAGTTTAACGACGGCAACAGTAGTAATTTGGAAACGGTGAATATGAGGAACCACAGGCAATCAAAGAACTACTGTGGCTCTTAGACAGGTCATTTAGAATGGTGCCCATTAACAACTAAAATAAACTGAATAAATTTGTATATATACTTGAATATAATCTGCCACCACTCTCCTTATCCTAACTTTTTCCACCAAAAGATTCCCTATTACCTATAAGGTTAAGTACCTCGAGTAGTTTTAACCAGAGTCTATGACGTTTAAAACATACTTTTTCCGAATATTTTCAATATTTTTAACAATTCATTATTTTTCCTAAAAGAGTAATAGAGAAACAGACATGGAATATCGAGTAATAGCAAAAAGCAAAAGACTGCTTTAGGGAGGTACGGATGGTACAAATTTAATTTGTTTTCCTGTTTTTTCTGTTTATGGAAAGATTCTCTACATTTCCTAAATAGGAAAAACAGGAAGAACTCGTAAATGTAAATACTTATAGTTTTCTTACTACTTTCATGGGAACAAGCACTTCTTAATTAGACGGAAAGAAACAGAAAGCCGTTGAAGGAAGGATTGTCTTCTAATACCTCGTTTTACATATTCTAGGATCAAACAAAGGAGAACTTCAGTCTGGTACGTGCAAGGCCCCGCTGAAAGAACCTCCTTCCATCTCTTTTTCACGAAACATTAGTAGTTGATGTGTTTTTCCCCCCCCCCCCCCCCCCCCCCCACCGAGACGACTGCAACTCTGTCCACTCTGAGGGCTAGAGCAGCGGAGACAATCCTAACTTCCTTCCAGTTCTAACTTTTGTGTTTACCAGAAAACCTTAACGGTCAATAGGAAGAGGTGGACTTTGTGTTAGGAGGCAAATATCCAGTTTAGTTTACTGCAACGAGCCTACACACACAACCATTTACTCCAGGGGCAAGATGGTTTGACCACAGGGGGGAAGTAGTCCTCTGAACCTTCTGAGGGACTCTCAATTTACTTACTAACCGCAATAATAGGACAAATGTAATGTGTCTTGCCCTCTCATCTTCCCGCTAGTAAGAAGATGTTATGATATCTTTGAAATAGTAACATATTATTCAATCGCCTACAGATATCTTATTCTAAATTATTAGACTGTATAGTGGCACTTGTCGAAGTAGAAGATATTATTAAAATTAGTGTTGATTTAAATAAACTTGTTTTGTTAGTGACGCAATTTCCCTTCTTTTACAAAAAAAAAAAAAGAAACCGAAATCAATTACTAAACTAACTCAAAAATGGCTGTTGGTAAGAATAAGAGACTATCCAAGGGTAAGAAGGGTTTAAAGAAGAAGGTTGTCGACCCATTCTCCAGAAAGGAATGGTATGACATCAAGGCTCCAACCACTTTTGAAAACAGAAACGTTGGTAAGACTTTAGTTAACAAGTCCACTGGTTTAAAGAACGCTGCTGACGCCTTAAAGGGTAGAGTTGTTGAAGTTTGTTTAGCTGATTTACAAGGTTCTGAAGACCACTCTTTCAGAAAGGTTAAGTTAAGAGTTGATGAAGTTCAAGGTAAGAATTTATTAACCAACTTCCACGGTCTTGATTTCACTACTGACAAAATTAGATCCATGGTTAGAAAGTGGCAAACTTTGATCGAAGCCAATGTCACCGTTAAGACTTCTGATGACTACGTTTTAAGAGTCTTCGCCATTGCCTTCACCAGAAAGCAAGCTAACCAAGTCAAGAGAACCGCTTACGCTCAATCCTCTCACATTAGAGCTATCAGAAAGGTTATCTCTGAAATCTTAACCAGAGAAGTTCAAAACTCCACTTTAGCCCAATTCACCTCCAAGTTGATTCCAGAAGTTATTAACAAGGAAATCGAAAATGCTACTAAAGACATCTTCCCATTACAAAATGTCCACATCAGAAAGGTTAAATTATTGAAACAACCAAAATTCGACTTAGGTGCTTTAATGGCCTTACACGGTGAAGGTTCTTCTGAAGAAAAGGGTAAGAAGGTTTCCGGTTTCAAGGATGAAATCTTAGAATCTGTCTAAAAATATATATATATATATATATGATTCGTTAATTATATTTTATTTTATATATATACACATATATTGTATACATATACTATCAATAATTTAAACAACAAAATAAAACTGTCTAATATATTATGTGATTGTTTCTGTATTTGTTGCTCCTGAATGTTTGTTTTAAGAAGAAAGTCAGTAAACTTCAAAGAGAGTCAAGGATATATAAAAGTATTCTTTTCGCCTTTTATTGAAATTCTATTAAAATTCTCTAAATTACATATTAGTCTTAAACTGTAAGCTATTTATATTTACCACTTGAATAGTATATGAGTTCTAAATATATTTTATCATCATCGTAGAGCTATATTAGAGTCCATTTCTTCGTCGGAACTCTCCTGAGATGATGCTTGCATTTCAGAAGTTTCTTTAATCACATCACTATCTTCTTGTTTTATATCCTGTGCTTTGCCAACTAATTCTCCCTGTTCTGTTTCTGATTCACCAACTTCATTTAATTCCTCAGGCTCATCTTCTTCCTCCACTTCCTCATCTAAGTCAACATCATCCGAAAACCCATCAGAATAACGTTCAAAATCATCTACTTCTGCCTCTGGGACTTCTACATCACTTTGTTCTTCAACGTCTATATCCATATCAACATCACTATCCTCATTATCTTGATTAAGAGTAAGTTGTCTTTTCTTTAATTCTTCCTGGAATAGATCGGTGATTTTAGTGAATATTTCTGCATCCTTTAACCACTGGTCCTTATACTGATTTAATTCTTTGGTCAGTTTTGTAATGTCATCTTTCAAAGTTTTATTAACTTGTTCAGCTTCTTGTGGCCCTACACTAAAGTCATCAATAGTACGATACTTAACTTTATTGATATCTTCAACAATTGTCCTCTGACTAGTATCCCTTCTTAAATAATTATTTTTTATTAACAGGTCAGTTAAAGGTTTACCTAACTGTGACTCCCACTGTTCTCGACTAATACTAATTTTGGTTCTACCATCATTCAATGATTCGATTTCTTTATTGATTGTATCAATATTTTTATACATATTGGTCAATCTATCTAATTTAAGGTGTAATTGATCTCGACACTTCTTCAAATCTTTTAACATATTATGTGCTCTATCTTCAACTGTATCCAACAATATTTGGTTATGTTGCAGCCAATTCTCATATGATACTTTTTTACTCTCTATAGAGTTCTGTAATGCTAAATATCTCAATTGTGATGTATCGAGCATTCCATCAATAGTTTGGGCATTAAACAATTCAACATCTTCCTCATTATTTTTATCTAAAGTACCATTAAGAACTTTATATGCTAATCGTGTGGTTTTACCTAACACTTCTAGGTATTTATTGAATGGTACATCAAGTTCACTGTAAAGTACCTTGGCTTTAACTTGTTTTGTAGATATATCTACTGAACTCATTTGAACAAACTCTTTAACTTAATTTTGGGTACTGCAATTTTGATTCCTAATTTTTATACAATCTAAAATAACAAATGTAGTTCAATGGAGGGAGAACAGTATACAGTTCCTACAGTTTTAGCCATGTTTGAAAATATATTTGCAGTCTCTTATAATATTTATTTTTAAATATCTTCTGAAAAAATTTAATCGAAAAAAGAATGATAAAATGGTGCTTAATAATAAAAATTATCTACAAAAGTTACTGAAAACCAAAGAGCTGACAAACTACTGCCTTTATTGAGTAAAAAAAAAATATCTGACATTATATGACAGTAATAATTATGTAAATGATTCAATACGAATATAAATACAATGGATGCTTTGAAAAAAAAAAATGCAAATATAATTATAAATATATATGTATATACGTATGAAATTTCTTAAGTCAATTCTGGTCTATCCTTCTTTTTATCTTTCCCTCTGATCAATATATCAGAAATACTTTCTGATTTTTTCCTGAGACTACTATTAATACTACTACTTCTTCTAGCCTGTCCTACATTAGACTTCTTAAGGTTTAACATGCGTTGTAAAGGTGGTGCATACTCTATTTGTTTTGAAAAGGGAGTCTTCCATTTTCTACACCATCTTCTTGGCCATCTTCATTATCAGGCTGGCTACTTAGTTCTCACATGGTGTTCTCCCTGCTGAGACTAATGTTTTATAAAATTCAATTACTCTCTTATGAGCACCAACTCTCAATTTATTGAAATTCAATACTTGCAATCCTTCCCTAGAGACTGCACGCGATAATGCTACATATGCTTGCCCCTTTTCAAAGACTTTTTTCAAATCAACTTTTACACGTGGTAGAGTCTGTCCTTGTGATTTATGAATAGATAAAGACCACGCTAATAATAGGGGAATCTGTACTCTAGATACTAGTTGTTTACCATTCTCATCCTCAATAGCCCAATCTTCAGGTTCCACCAAAACAGTCCTTGTTGACATATCGGAAGTTTTAAATCTGACTAACGGTAATTTTCTTTGTTTGGAACTGAAATGTAACTCCTTTAATAATGCTTTCTTACGATTCATACTTTGTATTGGTTCTTTATTATCAAATTGTTGATCCTCTAAAAAATCAAAAATACTTTCACCAAGAGGAGTATGGGATTCTTCTGGTTCATACTTACAATATGATTCTTTAATCAATTTTTGTCTAATCTTAACGTCATCATAGCCGTTTAAATCGTTCTCTTCATTATACATATCTTTCAACATTGACGGGTCTTTCTTAATTGTCTCCAGTTGCCGTACACTAAGATCTGGGTTTTTAATCATTGTCTCATAAAACATATAAGTATCTCTATCAATAAAATCAATAATTTTTCCTAGGGATCCATTCACCAAAGTAGCATTTATATTTTTAATCATCATTACCTGAGCGCCAACTTTCAATTCAAGATGTTTTGGTGCCAGAAAATTTTGTAACAATTTTTCCTTTAACTCTACATCATCTAAAGAGCCACCATCAATAGCATTAAAATTATGTATCTTCCCAGGTAATTTATTCAATCTTATTGAATTTGCCCTATCAACTTCATTTCTAGTACTATACAATTCAGCAGGAATAATATCATCATCAGGAAGGGGTCTATTCAGTTTTTTGAATTCTCTTTCAGTCTCCTCATCAATTTCTCCAAGTCTCATTTTATTTAACATATCTATAAATTTGGTATCACCTTGTTGTCTGAACACCTTTTGTAACATTATGGTATATTTGATTCCAGATTTCCATGCATCAGAATCAAATGCAAACTTAGTTGGATTTGTTGGATCCTTGGAAACTGGTGGTAGTTGAAAAAAATCGCCACAAAATATAACTTGAACACCACCAAAGGGACGCGAATTTTTTCTAATCTTTCGAGCAATATAATCCAATTTATCCAATAGATCTCCATCCAACATCGATATTTCATCAATAATCAAGGCACTAATATGTTCCCATCTTCGCACATATTTCTTTGATCTCCTCACCTTTTTATACAACTGTTCTGATGTTCCTTGCCCTAAACCAATCCCTACAAAAGAATGTATTGTAACACCACCTATATTATAGGCTGCTAGCCCAGTAGAGGCAGTAACAGCAACCTGATCATACTCATACTTTTTCTTAAGAACTTTAATCATCTCTCTTAGTAAAACAGATTTACCTGTACCTGCAGAACCTGTATAAAAAATGTTATGACCATTTTTAGCTAATTCAATAACATATTCCTGTTCTTTAGATAAAAAAATTGGAACCTTAATTTTAGTATTTACCGGTAATTTAATAGGAATATTATCAATATCATTGAAAGGCATTCTTTGGGTTTGTAAAAATATTTTACCATCCCACTCATTCTTTTTCTGGGTATGCCTACTTCCCAGATCAGTTCCATTAATGATATCTGGAATATATATGGTGACAGATTCGACCGATTCAGAGGAATCATTAAAAGTTGGGTCTGCAGTATTAGGAACGGCCATACCATGGATTTCATCACAATTTTCCGTTATCTCCTGTTGTAAACTCTTGTGTAAATCTTCACTGGAAGAATTATTTATTTGTATAGCATTAAGAATAACTTCATTATCTTGATAATCTTCATCTATCTCATTAACTTCTTTACATAGATGAACATCATCATCACTTTCAGTAAGATCTTCCTCACTTATACTAATTGGTTTAAATGGAGATCTAGAATCCCAAATAGAGTTATGTACAGCAGATTTTCTATTGATATGCGAAAATTTTGTTGGATCATTGATAATTGATGATTTATCTTTATTCAGTTGTAACATTGGAACTTGACTCAAAATGGGTTTATTTATAATATCATTTGTTCGATTCTTAGTTTGATTATGAATATTATCATTTTTAGATCTATTTGAAGGCCTAAGTAAACAATCAATATTATTAATACTTTCCTCTGATAATCGATCATTTTCTATAGTAAACTCCCAGTCACTGTCTGAATCAGAGAGAATATTTTTTAAATCTTGAGCCGACAGCTTAGCTTTCTTGACAAAGGATTGCTCATCATGTTGATAAAATGTTCTCTTTTGTAGCATTTTAAAGGTATTCCGAATTGGAACAACCAATATATATGTAGTTGTCCCAGTGATTTGAAAATTCGGGTTATATTTATTTGTAATATTCTCTATAAACACTTTCGGCAATTCATATATATGTCATTAGGTTGACCTAATTAATATATAGATGTATTAGTATTCACAGGATTAAAAAAAAAATAGAGAGAAACTGTAAAAAATGAACGGCTACTTTGAAGGAAACTTTAACCAATTAATGTTTGTATTTAGATATGTTAGTGAAATCTTGGTTTTGAGGGAATGCAGCAACTTACCTAGAACAGAAACAAGGCAGATTAGCTATAATAAAGAATTATTTCTTTTCTTTGCTTGTTTTCTATTACAATTAATATTTGTTTTTGTAGAAGTATTGGTATTACTTGAACCTTACAGAGTATATTAAGATGAAAGGAATTCGTTGTTAGATTCTAGTTCCTGTTTTCATTAATAACTATTTTATAACTTGAGCCATCTATTCACATAACTGATATATCTTCTCTTGATTTTATTTGAAGACAATTCTACAAACCCTCATTTTGGTGTTTAAAGGTTTGTTGATCCCAATTTTGACTTTTTTTTTGTTTTGTTTTGGTAGAGCTTCAAATTTTTGTTTACGTGCTTTTTTTTTTGTCAAACTCATCTCTAGTAATTGATTGATCTTAACATTGGGAGAAAACTTTGACTACCATAACACCACCTTCAAAGAAGCTTTCCTTTTACTGTTTCCCAAATCTTATGATTACTAACAACGGGACACAAAATTTAAGAAACTATATTTCAAAATAAGAGTAAAGAGAAATCTTCATTAAAAGAGTAGGAAAATCCCAGATAAGCATAACCTAATACCTTGAATAATTTTTCAATACAACATTTCTTCATATTCTTTTCATTCAGTACAAAATCACTTATTTATAGATTATACAGTTTTATAAAGCACTGGTAGTTGTTACAGGCAAGACAAGTCTTTCGATGGATATGTGATGAAAAAATGATTTGAATAAGCAATTGATACTATTTCCAGGATACCATATATATGGTATTATAGTTCTTATATGGAACCAGATTCAAAAAAAAAGAGCGGGGTAATGATTTTATTGAATTTGTATTTAAACACTCAACCTAGAAACTTCCATACCTTGAAAATCATTTAGGTAAAACAAACTGTAAAATGTGAACTCTTCACTGGTTGGAAACAAAGTTTTTAGTCCCAAAATAGATTTGATTTATTGTTAGTCCTACTGTCTCCTGGGAAGACAAGCAGAAGAAAAGTTCATTTCAAAAAGCTGATGAACGTAACCTCCTCTACAATAGCGAAAAAAAAATGGTTGTTATTCCAAATGTCAAAACATAATGGGACGTGTTTATCTTGACAGATAGCATAATTTATATTTATAACCAATATATATATATGTGTGTGTGAATATATTATAAATATCTTTTAAAAGACATATACAAATTTTATTAGGATCAAAATGGAATAACGAGGTTATGCATATGCAATATGAATAACTCTTCACATACTATTACGTCTATACAATAAAGACACTGGATCTATATCACCCTCAGTTGTCTCTTTGGAACCTGGTATAAATGGCATTTTATCGTTTTCGATTAAATCTTGAAAGAATATTCTTCCATAACGAACACCTACTTGATAAATTTCTTCGAATTTTGCAAAATCTAGAGTATTATATTCATCAATCGGTGGTCTTATATATATTACACCTGGTGTATGTTTTGCCTTCTCTAACGCATTTACTGATGCCACATAACCTAACCTCATTTGAATTTCGGCCATGTTTGGAATATTAGGGTGTGAAGAAAAGGGATTCCATCTATTAAAAATAATCCAAAACCCATTCAAGGAATCACCATAGTTCATTGGTGTCCTATCGTCTACAGAACCAACATCAACAGCAAAAATGGTTTTACAACCACGTGCCTTCATCTCATCAACAGGAAGGTTATCTACATATCCACCATCTAATAACATAGAGCCATTGTCCTCTAAAGGTGGAAGTAAACCAGCTAAACTCATAGAAGCTCTAATATATCTCCAAGCATAGCCAAAAGAATGAATTTCTTGGACGGATTCGGTAATGTTTGTAGAGTTACAATAATATTGTATCCAAAAATCTTCAATTCTTGTATCCCCAAAAGTTTTCCATATCCCACGATTGAATTCATGACCAGTAGTATATGATGTTACAGGCCATGTTAAATCAGATAACATTCTCCATAAGGAAGAAACGCGACCAGCAAATTTCTTGATACGGCCATAAATTGGAACAACGTCGTAATCTTTTGCGTAGATACCTCCAATGAATGAGCCGATCGATGTTCCCCCAATGATATCAATTGGAATACCTTGTTCTTCTAAAGCCTGTAATATACCTAAATGACTGATTCCTCTTGCACCGCCCCCACCTAAGACTAATCCAATGGCTTGACCAGATAAAAGTCTTGCCAATCTTATAAAATCATTTTTATGTGAATGAATTGGATTATAAGTATGTTTTTTAGCTCTTGTTAATCTTGATGTAAAACTACCTACAGTATTTTTGATTGAGTCAGGTAATAATTTAGAGATGTTGTAAGCTCTTCTACCCAACTCTGTTTGGGTTATTTTATCTAATAAAGATACGCCACTTGCATTTAGCCACTTGTCATTTTTAGTGACATTCTTTGCCGACAAACCGGTGTCAAATTGAATATGATGATGAGAATCAACCCAAGGTCTATTACATAACCATTTATGAGTTAAGCCAGGTTCCACATATCTTTCTCTATGTAAAAGAATCAATTCTGTTCTTGCTGAAGTTTTGGATCTCAACAACAACTTTTCATACTCACCAATTTGACAATTTAACTGAGCATCAGCTAATAGAAGAATACAATCACCTTGATCAATACATGTCTTTGTCCATGAAGAGTTAACAGCGGTATCCGCAATATAGACAACAATATTATAAGTACGTTCTAAATCACTGAAATATCCACTTTGTTTCAGTTTAGATAATTTATCAAAAGCATGTCTACCTAGGTGGAGAAGTGTGGTCCTTTGAGTTAATCCGATAGTCTTCTTTCCAACTTGTTTGAAAGCTTGAATGAGTTTCATAGCAAAGGATTCAACTGGCAAACCATTTGTGATAGGTAAGATAGTAATTGTTCTATAAGTGATATTTCTTGGGTATAATTGAGAAGATAAAGGAGACGCTGAGGAACTAGAATTGTGATGATGGTGACTGAATATGCTATTTTCTGATGAAGGGGATTGACAGATATTCTGTTTGTGTCCCATATCTATCAATGATTTAATTGAGGGCGAAGTCATTGTAGCAATTGATGATACTGAAGAAGATATTCCAAAATTAGTTACATTATGTTGGTTGACATCCAATAACTTCTTAACAATCATCCTTGATACTCTAATTAATATTGATGGATGTTCTGTAGCTAATAATTCAAAAAGTGATCTTGATAATCTAGCTAACTCTGAGTCTCTAACAGCTACAATGGTAGAAGATCTCTTCATGGCAGTCAAGACTTCAACTTCTCCAAAACTTTCTCCTTGAGCTAACTCACCAATAATTTTTGTGACTGGTTGTTGACCAATACGAAAACTTTCAGTGCTTACATTACTTTGATATTGTCTTAATCTACCATTCAAAATGACATATATTCCATTTGCTGGGTCACCTTGTTGGAACAAAATGTCAGAAGCATTGATATGTATCCATTCCAAAGCATGATCCAACTTCCATAACTTCGTAGACAAATTGTTAATTAAAGACTCAACGATTCTTAAATTTATTGAATAATATTTATCATAAAGAATTTCCAGCATTTCATTAGAGAGAACTGCAACATAACAATCCGTTTGAGCAATTAGGTTAACAAAAGACCGATATCCAACTAAAGAAGATAAATAGCCAGCTATACCACCAGATTCCACCGTATATATTAGATGTTCTGTTAAGAACTCTTCAGTATCTACTTTATTTATTTTGTTTTCGTGTGAAGACGTTGTAGAAAAGACCGTGACATCTATCTTACCTGATATAAGATAAAAAAGACCTTGACTATCTGAATTTTGTTTGACAATTGTTGTACCACCTGGATAAAATTTTATATCTAGACATTGAGCGAAATCTTTCTTTGCTGAATAATAGTCCAAATTTTTTTGTATAGTAATATTTCTTAAATGTTTATTCCTGTGGGAGGACAGAGATAAAGAAGAAGAAGACGTCCTTAAGGATGGTTCCAATTGGCCTGTTGTTGTATCAAAAGATGTTTGTGGCAAAGAGGGATGAGGGTACCTATTCTTTTTAACAACTGCAGCGGTACTTGGTAGAATAGTCAAATCTGTTGGAGTCAAACTTACCACAGAAGGTGATCTTGAAGAATGGCTACTGTTGTAAGAGGCGTTAGATAGTATGAAATTTTCCTTTGTGATACCCCAGAATTTAAAAATAATGTCAACAAGAGTCATTTTTAACACTGAATTATTGATGTCATTAGTGCTATCATTGATTGCATTAAAAGTAGAATTAGAAGTATAAAGAAGTATATTATTCTGTGTCATTTGATTATAGTCGATAGTATCAATATCCTTTTCACTGATAATTTTAGAGTTGAAATCAAGGGAGTCCTCAGATTGATTTAGAGATAAAGGTACAGATCTTTGACGTTTTGAAGAAGGATGGAAACTTTGTATAACATTTTTCACCAAATAATATGGTAATTGAATATTATTTTTTTTATTCAAGGATTTTTCAATTTGGAAGAGTTCATGAGTAAGACCCAAATAAGAGTTAGTTATTTGGAAATTGACATGATACAATCTATTTAACACCGTTTGAATCAAATGAGACCCGTCCTTTGGATACTTGGATAATAATCTTTGGAAAGCATGTGATGGAATTATTGCAATAGTGGATTCCACAGTGGCACGTGCGATCAAAGTTGGTGAAGTTTCCAATACGTAGTTAACTTTCGAGGTGAATAACTTCAAAATATCAATTAACGAAGATAAGGGGTTCCCTTTCTTAACGATATTCAGTAGCTGGAATTTCCCCAACCCGTCTTTTAGCCAAATATAATTTGTGTTCAAGGGGTCATATTCTTCTTCTTCTTCTTCTTCTTCTTCTTGTTCTTCAAAGTTTATTGATAAGCCAGTGAAACTTTCATTCAATCCAGTGGGACTTAGGACAGCATTATTTATAGGTGATGAAGAAGGGGAGGAAGTGTTACCGGAAGAAGTAGATGAAATTTTATGATAGACTTGAAAGGATCCATCAAGCACGACAATCAATCCTAGATTATCGTTAAGGACAATCATATCTCCAGTATCAATCTTCCTTGTGTACATATTGTTGATCAATTCTTTTACAACGTGGTTATCTAAATAGCCGAATATTTTAATAGCTGAAATGATTTGTTCCCAGATTGTTCGTTCAGTATTGGGTCCGTTTTCAAACTTCTCTTGTCCTTTGATGTTATCTGTGGTAAATAAGATATCATCTTTAGATATTTGATGGGTATTAATATTGACGTTGCTATTATTATCAATATTATTATCAATATTATTATTATTATGGTTGTTGCGGTTGTTTATGATTGGACTAGTATGTTGTCTTAAGTTTGATTCATTTAAATTTTTATATTGAGATAGAATTTTATCTTTGAAAAATGTGTAAATGATATAGGGAAAGAAGGGGATAATAAAACATAGTAAAATAAAGGTCATAAGGAGTCTCCAATGATGAATCAAAGATATCAAATATAGAGGTATATAGGAAGTAAAAAATAATAAAGGAAAGGAAAGGAAACGGTTAGTAGTAGTATAAGATTGTGAGTTTTCGATTAATTGTTCAGGTAAGATAGTTGTGATGTTGTTATTCATGTGTATAAATAAAATGTAAGTTGTCACACTCTTTTTGTCGTTGTGTTGGTTTATAAGTGATTGTAAAATAATCTTTTACTACAAGATATGTCAACTGGGTAACTAAGTTTAAAAGGAGAGACAAGTGTCAAAACTGGTTCCTTTTTCTATTTTATATATTATCTTTGGATTGTTCAAGATAATTTATTGTTATTATTATTGTTATTATTTTTTTCCGCTACAGAAACAAAAGAAAAAGTGTCAAGAATATTTTGACACAAACCCTAAGTTTATTTTAGAAAAAATGGTTCTCGTAGACCAAAATTATTGTTGAACCCTACTTTTTATATTTTTTATTCCCCAACCCCCCCAGGTTTTTACCCGTAACAAAAAAAAATAAAAATACAATAAGTGATAGGTCAAAATAAAAAAATATATATATATTAAACGAGGTTAAAAGTGGAAGAAAACAAGCAATAAATGGTACTATAGTTACAAGGGGAAAAACACACACACAAATAAAATTGCCAATTACCATTTTATTATTGTTAATATTTCATTGAGGCCTTTATAAATTAAGAGAAAAAAGGAAAAGAAACGACAACAAATACACAATGTCGTTTCTTTTTCCTTTTTGTTCCTAGTGTCTGTAATAGGAGATTTGATGCCTCGTTGCCATGGGAACAATAAAGACACAAAATATAGTGACAAATAGTGAAAAAGATATATAAACCAACATTTTTTTTTTTTTTGTTAAGTTATGTCTAAGAATCTGTTCAACATATATTCTCATCATAATAGTTAAATCTTTTTTACTATATTCTTATCAGGTAAGTACTACCCACAGAAATTACTTACTAACAATATTAAGTAATTTAAAAAAGCATAAAAAAAATAAGTAAATAAAATAAGATGAGTTCTGTTGCTATGAATACTGCTGCTGATATTACAATTGCTACCAAGAAATTGCATGATATGACTATCAATGAACAAAAGCAACTTTATGGAAATCAACCAACTTTGAACGTTTATTTAGCAAATCTTGCAAAGAGAATCAGAGAAGAAGTTCCTAAAGGATATCAATTACCAAAATCTATGAAATGAAAAAATTTGAATGAATTGTGTTGTTGTTGTTGTTGTTGATTTTTACTCCATTTTATTTTATTTTGGTTTTCTTTTATATATATATTTATTTATTTTTTAACAGTATATATATATATGAATTTAAAATAATACTTTTGTTTTTGTACCTTTCAAGATTTTTTCTTTGCTTTTTTTCCCTCTCTCGTTTATAAAAGGGGGGGAGAAGGGACGGCAAATGATAGAAAGAAAGAAAGAAGGAAAGAAAAAAAAATGATATAAGATAACTGGGGGAAAAAAAAAATAGACTTACAGAAAGAAGGAGAAGTATAGTTAGATTACAACTTCTATTTACATAATAACTAAAATAAATATTTAAATTATTCTACAAGTAAAAAATATAAATAAGAGAACAATATCAATTAATCTCAATATTAAAATATGACTGAAAATAAGAATGCTGGTGTTACTGAAGATACTTCATATCACACAGGTAATGAACCTGGTAATATGGGTATGGCATGGTACAAGAAGGATTTTTCTGAAGAACTAAGACAGCTGGGTGCTAAAATTAAGAGAAGTGTAGAATCAGGGTATCGTTTACCTAATACTGAAACCGAAGGTAACTTAAAAATGAACCAATAATAATAATAATAATATGTTTGCAATTGATGATTATTGAAGTCTATAATATATATTTAATTTATTCTTTCTTTCTTTCTTTTGTTTAACGTATATACACTTCTTCTTCTTCTTCTTCTTCTTTTCCATTCTATAATTATGGTTTTATTAATACACAGATGTGTACACATGCTTGTTTAATATTTTAATCTTTTTATTAAGTAGTTATATATATATATATATATATACTGCCTTTGAAAAACCAAGCACTTTCCATAATAATTTAAAATATCTAAATGATATGTTCATTGTATTTTAACCTTTCTGTGGTTTTTTTTAATTGTGTGGTGCATGTGACTATTCAAACAAAAATATATATACATATATAGAATAAATTTGATTTATTTACACTTCCGTACACTAAATGAACTGTTTACACAACCACTCAAGGTGTCTGGACGTTGTGTATTTCGTTTCGAATCGTTTCGTTTCGTTTCCCCACCCCAATATGTTCCTTTGGAAAACGAATAATATCATCTCTATTTATTTTTACTTCTGTTGGTGGTTTTTCTCCTCCAGCATTTCTTCCAGCCTCCACATGTGATAAAACAACGATCTTGTTGTTGTTTTATTTTACCTTAGTTACAAGGATATTTAAACAACCAGCATTAAACAAAAGTGGATCAACTTTTTTTTACTTGAGAGTATTATGATTTGTTTGTAAATTTCATGTTATTTTTATTTCCGTCCTCCTTCTATTTCGAGTCTCTTGCCTTGTCTGTTTTGTGTTGTTTTGTTTTGTAGTTTCTTTTAAATATATATATATATATTCAGTGAACTAATAAAGGTCTTTGAAACCATCAAATTTCCCTCACCTCACCCAAAAACTAAGATAAATAGAAGAATAAAAAATAAAAATGCCAACCGAAGAACAAAAACAACAATACTTAAAAGATGTCAGTGAAGCAGCTGAAAGAGTTAAACAATATATCATATTGCAACACTCTCCATAGTTACAAAGACAACAACAACAACAACAACAACAACAACAGCAAGAAACATTTGAAAGGATACCATTACCTGGCAACGATGCATCAATGCTGGGTTTGAATGCTACACCCGGTAGTGGGTCCACTTTGGAGATGTGGGAAGAATCAGTAGATCAAAGATTAAGTGAGATTGACTCCAAGTTGAATGGTTCTGATTTATCTGCCATTTTAACTAAGGATGATATGGACTTTTAACAATAAAAGAAATATATATATATATATAAGCATTTGACTGTTCTTTTGTATTTCTCTCTCTCTCTCTTTACATATATATATATAGCATACTTTTTTTTTCTTCCTATTTATTTTTATACTTTGATTTTATTTTTGCATTTAATAAATTATATCTCCTTGTTTATTTGTCTCTCTTTTCTGTTAGTCATTTTGGTTTTTTGTTTTTGTTTTTATTTACATTCCTTCTTATATCTGTTGTGATTATTATTATTAGTAGTAGTAGTAGTAGTAGTAGTATTAATTCATAGATTAGCTTCGGGCCATTTTCCTTTGTAGTAAATAAAAGGAAAAGTGGCGGGTTAATCAAGTAAAAACAGGCAAACCCGCCTTTTCTAACAGAGGCATGCACACTGAAGAAAAGACTGTCAACAATCCGCTAGACATGTTCCGCCCGTTTGTCTGTGTGGAAAGAGGCGGCTTCTGTGGAGGCTTTTTCTCTTCCTCTTTTTTCTCTTCCTTTTTTTTTGTTTCTTGTAGCATTTAGAACCGGCGGAATAAATTTTGTCGTTGTCTTTCTCGGCTTTCTTTAACTTCTTTCCTTATTTCCTCTTAAATTTTTCATCTAAAACAAAAAAATAAAGATAAAAATAAATAAACATGATTAAATTACAATCATCAATATATATATATATATATACGTTTTTATTATATATAACAGATTAATTAATAACTTCCTTCTCTTTATTTACCCCTCCCCATACACTTACACACATATATATACATACACACACACACACATATATATATATATATATATATATATATATATATATAAAGCTTTGTTTTGTTTTGTTTTGTTTTTTTTTGCTTTTTTCAATATGAAATCAGAGGCTGAAATTAATACAGAAAAGATCAATAATGCTATAAAAGTAATACAATGCAAGAACTATGGACCTGACATCTCACTAGATCCGTCCCATCCAGACAAGTCGAACCATGGGAAAACAATTGATTTGACTAAATATACCCTAGAGAACGGTGAAGTCGTCTCCACCATAAACAGACTAAATAATAATGTCCCTCAAATCACCAATCATATTCCAACTGACGAGGAAGTGTTTGACCCAAACACAGGGCTACCTAACCACATCTTCATTAGGGACCATTTCAAAAAGGAGGGGAAATTGACACTGAGTCAAGCTATCAGGATTATCCAAATGGCTACCGATTTACTCTCAAAGGAACCTAATCTCTTACACGTGCCAGCCCCAGTCACCATTTGTGGTGATATTCATGGCCAATATTTTGACTTACTTAAATTGTTTGAAGTAGGAGGCGACCCATCAGTGACTCCATACCTTTTCTTAGGTGACTACGTCGACCGTGGCTCTTTCTCCTTCGAATGTTTGCTCTATTTGTATTCTTTGAAATTGAACTTTAATGACCATTTTTGGTTGTTGAGAGGTAACCATGAATGCAAACATTTGACCTCATATTTCACGTTCAAAAATGAAATCTTGCACAAGTATAACATAACCGTCTACGATGAATGTTGTAAATCCTTCAATGCTTTACCCCTGGCTGCTCTAATGAACGAACAATACTTCTGTGTTCATGGTGGGATATCCCCTGAACTGAAAAACGTGGAAGATATCAACACAAAGATCGATAGATTCAAAGAGATCCCACCTCGTGGACTAATGTGTGACTTAGTCTGGGCCGATCCAATAGAAGATTATGACGAAGACACAGATGTAAATTTGCAGGATTTTTTCCTACCCAATGAAGTTAGGGGCTGTTCCTATGCATTCACATACAATGCGTCTTGTGATTTCTTACAACGGACAGGTCTGTTGTCTATCATTAGAGCACATGAAGCACAGGACGCAGGCTACAGGATGTATAAGAATACCAAGAGCCTAGGTTTCCCAAGTTTGTTGACCTTGTTTAGTGCTCCCAATTATCTGGATACTTATAAGAATAAAGCTGCCATTTTGAAATATGAGAATAATGTCATGAACATTAGACAGTTTAATATGTCGCCTCATCCATATTGGTTGCCTGATTTCATGGATGTCTTTACTTGGTCACTACCCTTTGTTGGCGAGAAAGTTACTGAAATGCTTGTATCTATTCTTAACATATGTACAGAAGATGAATTAGAGGAAAACACACCCGTCATTGAAGATCAATTAAGACAAAAGAGTGGTGGTTCCACGAATCAAAATACCCATGAAACAAAGAATAATGTTGTTGATGATGATAATAATAATAATAATAATAATAATACTGTTAAAAACTCTATATTGGGCGATGAACATAGACGTGAGGCTTTAAGGAAGAAAATTTTGGCTATAGCTAAAGTTAGTAGAATGTATTCTGTTTTGAGAGATGAGAGTGAGAAAGTTCAATATTTGAAGGATATGAATCATGGGATTTTGCCTCGTGGTGCTTTGGCACATGGTGCTGATTCATTAAATGAGACATTATCCACATTTGAAAGAGCAAAGAAGGATGATTTAATTAATGAAAAATTGCCTCCTTCATTGGATCAAGTAGAAAGGGATAATAAGGAAAAATATGGAGATATATTGAAAAAGACAGATAACAGGAAATGATCAATATATATATATATATATTGTGGGTGGTCAACCATTGCAATGGAATTAAATTCAATTTATAAGGTGAAACAATGTTGCCGCTGATAATCAGTAATAAATGGACATAAAACAACAATAATTTTACAATTTTTTTTTTTCTCTTTGTATTTACTATATCTATTATTTTACAGTTGTTTAAAAATACTTATCATATATATAAATATATATAGTCGTTATAATTTATATATAGAAAAGAAAGTGAATGTGCATATGTCTCCAAGTTTTGATATTTTTTAGAATTAAGAAGAAGAAAAATAAAATAAAAAAGAGAAGCTGAAGATAAAAATTTCAGTAAGTATTAATTTACAAATCTCTTAGTTGTGTAAACGTTTTTCATAGGAATGTAAATCATGAACACCACCTTCTAATTGAGCAGAGGCAGTTCTGAATTCGAATCTGACATTACCGTTAGCGGACTCCTCTCTTAAAGCAGCAAGAGATTTGACACCAATATCTTGACAAGAGTGTTGTAAACCGTTGTATAAGTATGGTAAGAATTTGTTAATGGAACCTTTGTCAACGACAGCACCAGAGACACCTTGAGCGACCAAGACTTTATCAGACTCAGAGAAGTATCTAGAAGTAGAAGCGTTACCTTTCTTACCAGTCTTTTGCATGGCGTCGATGGAACCCATACCACGGTAAACCTTTAATCTCTTACCATCTCTGTAGAAGTAATCACCTGGAGATTCAGTAGTACCGGCAAGCATACCACCCATCATAACACAAGAGGCACCTAGGGCAACAGCTTTAGTGATGTGACCAATGTTTTGAATACCACCATCAGCAATACATGGGACACCGAATTCTTCAGCGAATTTACAAACGTTGTAAACTGCAGAAGCTTGAGGTCTACCACAGGCCATAACTTCTTGAGTGATACAGATGGAACCAGTACCCATACCAATTCTTAAACCATCACAACCGTGTTGAATTAAGTTGGCAGCTTGTTCTCTAGTAGCGACGTTACCAGCAATAACTTCTAAGTCTGGGTAAGTCTTCTTAATCCATTCTAACATTTCAACTTGGAAGATGGAGTTACCTTGGGAAGAGTCGATGACAACAACGTCTAAGCCAGCTTCAACTAATAAAGATAATCTTTTTCTGTCCGCTGGTAGAGTACCGATGGCAGCACCACACAATAATTGTTTAGTAGTAGCGGATTTGGAAGCCAATGGGTAGTTTTCGTTCTTCATTAAATCTGTTCTAGATAACATAGAGACTAAGTTGTTGTTATCATCGATGATTAATAACTTACCCTTCTTGATTTCCCTTAGGATTTTGTTACCTTCAGATAAAGTGATACCCTTGTGACCAGTAGTTAAGTCAGCGAACTTGGTCATGACTTCCGAGACAGCGACAGTATCATCTTCTAAGAATTGAACGTCACGAGAAGTGACTAAACCTAATAACTTACCTGGGAAAGTACCATTTTCTAAACAATAAAAAGAGGAATGATCTCATACAAATAATTTCTACGATATTTCACCAAAAGGAACAGTAATAATTGTATATCACTGTCATCCCATTTATTAGTGAACATTAAGGGAGAAATATTTGGAGAAAAGAGAATAGTACAATGTTAGTAATAACATTCGATTACAAGAAGGTAAGAATAGAAAAAGATACAATCTTTCAATGTATTTGATTTTTTGTTATCTTATTCAATAATTAATGGCAAAAGAGACGTTATATTCAAAGGAAGAGAAAAGAGATAGAAAATTTCAACAAAGACGAGTAAAAAACATCAGAGTTTAAAATTGTCTACACGATCGTTTGATCTTAAATATAAAAATTTATCAGTAGAACGAAAGTTATTAATTTTTAAAGTTAGATCATCACATAATTTATACTCTTTTTCTTTTTTTTTTTTGTCTTTTCCATCTCTTAATTTACTTTCCTTAGAATAAATAAGTACACTTTTTTTGTTTAGAAAATAATGAATAACATAACAAACACAGACATATTAAGATTAGTATCAAAAAAAAAAAGTATAGAAAAACATACCAGTAACAGGGAACCCAGAGAAACCTAATTGTTCCTTCATGGCTTTAACCTCGGCGACAGTAGTCTCTGGAGGAACAACTACTGGGAAGTTAATAAAACCGTTTTCGAAACTTTTAACCTTTCTGACCATGGCAGCTTGTTCTTCAGGGGAACAGTTGTGATGAATGATACCGATACCACCGTTCAAAGCCATATAGATAGCCATTTCAGCTTCTGTGACGGTATCCATAGGAGAAGAAACAAATGGAGTGTTTAAGGCGATTTTCTTGGTCAATTTAGTTTGCAATTGAACAGAAGAAGCTGGGAAATCAACAAAACCTGGCAAGACTAAGAAATCGTTATAAGTTAAACCACCTCTGACATCGGAATCCATTAATTCAGAGACAGATAGACCGTCCTTCTTTTCAAAGGTTTCCAAATATTCCAAAGCGGTTCTATAATCTCTCTTAGCGGCGACCATTGCTATATTCTAATGTGTTTAGATTTGTTTTGTTGGATTCTACCAGTTATTCTGGAATTGGTTTCTTTTTTGGTTTGTTAACTGGAACAAGAATAAGAAAGAAATGTGAAGGGGAATAAACATAATGAAAAGCAAAAAAAAAAAAAAAAAAGAACAGAGAAACAAAATTTATCCCCAGTTTCATTATGTCCAGAATTTTCAAAATAAGAAGTAGAAACCCAAGTGTAGAGAAAGGAAAGAACAGAAAAGATCGGTCTATAAGTCTTTAAATATAAATCGATGGGAAATCCAGAAAAAATTTATAGCTTTTCTTTCTTTCAAAGATGAAAAAAAAAAAAAAATTTTTCACTTGTTTCTCAGCTCATCACAAAAAAAAAAAAAAAAGAAAAGAAAAGAAAAACGTTCCACTGCTCGAAGAGAAAGAAAAAGCAAAAAGTAACAACAAGCAAGAAAGTTTTTTCCAGATTGGGTAAAACGGTCTAGATCAAATATTTTGTGAGGGAAAAGGAACAAAACAACAACAAAAATAAAAATAAAAAAAATAAAAAAAAAAGTATATTTCTATTTGGTTTTAGTGTGGCCGTCGTGTTTTCTTTCTTTGTCCCATTCCTCATTCGATTATTTATTATTATTCGAACTAAATAAAATGGCAGTAAAGTGCCTTTTGCATATTAGGTAATATCTTCAGATGGCTTATAGCTATCCAGTGTAAGATATAAAATTATGAGTGTAGAGAAATATATATATATATATATATGAATTAGTAGGATATTACACGATATGTTCTACGCATGTATCACTTATTCCTGGTTCCTTCTAGAAAACCAAAGAAGAAAACGTTGGTCTATAACGGTATTACCTATCAGTTTTCATTTAAAGTTCAATTTAAACTATTAGCATCAATCTAAAATGTTTTTTTAACTAACAGGCAATGGTTTTCTGTTTCTTTGTACTTTTTAATATTTTGAATCTCTCTTTTTTTTTCGTTCCAGTTGCATGGCGGTTTTCTTGCGGCTTTGTTTTTGGATACGCGGAAATAAACATTCGCTGGTAAGTTTCTCCCTGCCTTTATTACTATTAACCTGTCGGAATTTTATTGAATTACAAATGGGTTTTTTCAGTATTTTTCTTTCTTCCTTGTTTCCCTTAACCTCTTATTTTTAAGTTGTTTTTCTTAATAAACGATGGACAAACAATTATACGTTAAAGCCACGTCAAGTTATAAACAAAGATATAACTTGTTTTTTTTTTTCTTTTGGTTTAGTAGAAAAAGCAGTAAATATATATACTTATTTTAACCTCTTTGAAGCCAACAAAAGCAATTCTAGTCTATCTACTGGTTAGTATTGTTACCTTTTTTTTTTGATTTTTTTTAATTTTGCTGTTTAATTTTAGAATAAAAGAAGAAGAAAAAAATAAAATAATTATATTCAAATAGAAACATACAATGAGCAAACCAGTCAACGTATATTCAATTCAGGAAGTAGCACAAAGGTTGGATGATGAAGTCCCTATTATCTTCCATAGGTTAGGTTATAAGCAATCCTTTAAATTGATTGACACAAAATTGTTTCTTGGTTATTCAATTGCTGTCGTTGCAGGGATCAGTTTTATTCTAGATAAGAAGTTTGGACACAATAATGTAATTCAATATCAACGTATCCTTGTTATCTCATATTTCGTTTTGTCATTATTATTTTGGTATTTTACAAAATTTATAGAAAAATCTACATTATATATCGGAAGGAAGAATGATAAAGATGGCACTACTGTAACTTTTAAAAGAGATTTCAAAGAGGCTGTTCCAGTTTATAAAACTGTTTTCATTCTTAAAGATAAACAAAACCAATCAAAGAGTTTAAGTGTTGACTTACAGATTAATAAAGTGTTTAATGAAAATGGTTATTTACAGACTGATTTGTTTTTCCAATGGGTTAAAAAACAAATCGAAAATATAGATTCAAAAAGAGATTAAACTAGTCTTTTGATATATATATATATATGTATATAGATATATTGTTTTTTTAATCTAAATTGTTTTAATTGGTTTGTACAATCTAAGGTAGATCGTATATTATAAGATTATTCATACTATCCATTTATATTATATAATATTACAATATAATATACGGTATGATAAAATTAATATATATATATTATAATAATATATGCTATAAATATATAATATTCTATATGTATAAACTAGGTATGACTATTGGGGAAAAGACGATTAATGTTTTTGTTCTATTATGTCGGTACAGCTAAATTGAAATAAAAGAAATGTAAAAACTATGTTTAAAAAAAAAACTAAAAAAAAAAATATGCGTTAAATTACAGCCTAACAATACAAAAACCAGGTATTACCTTGATATGCACTGATTTGAATACTAATAGGTAATTTTTTTTTTTTTGCTTTGTCAATTATGTGTTATTTTCAACTAGTTAATAATCGAAATTTTACACTCTAAAGAATGGTCAGTGTATACGAATATAATTTCAAGATTTTTGTATATATTTGTTTCTTTTTTTTTTTAAAGTAGCCTCTCAGATATTTTTTTATTGCCTATTTCTGGAAGTCATCCAGAAATATTATCTTGAATATGTAAGGAGGTCTAACTAGAAAACCGAAAATTTGTACTTCACGAAGAATGCTTAAACTTCTAAGTGAAGTACCTGGAACAGCTGGAACTCTGGACCCAGATTGTAGATTGTTTTCGAATGATATCCTGATTGGTCTTAGTGGTAGATTTCTGAGAAATTTATCTAAGAGACATTTGATTACTGAGATAGTGCTGAAGGTAATTATCACCCAAAGCCTCCTTGTTATATCTCTTTGGTTATACCTAAGTAATATAGTTATTTACAATAATAATAACAGTAAGAACTATATAATTAATTTACTAATTAGAAATGACAACTTTAAAAAATTGTTTAGAATTTTATATAACTAATTACCATTTTTTAGTTAGTTTAAGACTTGAGATAACCCCTTACAGAATACTGTAATACTTTATACTCTTTTTTTTTGTTATGGTTGTAATACTTTTCGGTACCAAAAATATAATTAATTAGAGTGAAAGCTCTTTCAATTTCAAAGTATATATTATAAAATGTATTGTTTTCATCTAAGCTTAATAAGCAAAAATACATATTATTAAAAAATGAACTATTCACTAGGTTTTTTTACTAAAAACGGTTTTGTTATATAATTATCTTTATCAGTTCGCTAGTATTTTTTTTTTTGGAAACCTGTTTTATGGTGTTGTATTTGGAAGCTCGTAGTGTCATAAAAAAAAATTTAAAAATATTTTAAGAAAAATATTTAAAAAAAAGTTTCAAAAAATTATGAAAGATTAATTCTTACTTGTTTGAAAACATAGTAGATAAACCTATTATATATATGTATATTGAGAAGATATTGATAGAGTGTTCATACCTTGAAGAGGTTGGACATAATCATAAAGTAGGTCCGTTGAAATCAGTGGATAATAGTTTATTGGTAAATAATTAAATAGAACTTCTTTGGTTTATCTTTATGTATACTAACTATTCATATTATAAATCTATATATTAATAATTCTATCTATTTCTTCTTTCTATATAAAATATTTTTGTTGGAGAAAAAAATTTGTCAAGACAAAAATATATAATTCAATAAATATTAGGAACATGTAAGAAGCCCTAATTGGAAAATCCTGAAATACGTAGTCCGCGGGTAACGCTTAATGTCGAGGCGAAGGACTTGGAACAGCCGAAACTCTGGGCCCAGGCTGTGAGTGTATTCGAACGAATGATCGTCGGATTGACCTTGGTGGCAAATTACAGAGAAGCTTATTTAAGAGACCTCTGATTATTGAGAGAGTGTGCCAGAGGTAATTATCAGCATTCATATTCTTATTAGATCTATTAGGTTCTACCTAAGAGAAGACTAATAAGAATAAGACTAACAATAAGATTAACAAGAGAATATCCCACATCTATAATAAGGATTTTATAATTGGTTTACTAGTTAGAGTCAACAACTATATAATTTGTAAGTGTTTATATATAATTAATATCCCTATTTTAGTATATTACTTGAGATAACCCCTTACAGAACAGCTAGAGCAAAATAAATAAACAACCAGCATGATAATTTCCTTAAATTGGAAAAGTCCACCATATATATAACTATAGATATAATAAACTAGAGACCGATTTACCTATTCTATAAGTCATAAATAATCAAAATATTAAAATTAATATTTTTCAAGAAATAGAATTCCCCAAGACCATATACATAAAAAGAAGAGAAGGATTATTCTTAATTTAATGAGGTTTGTCACCGCGATTTAATAACTAAAAGCTGGAGAGAGGTTTTAAAAAATGTATGTTTTTATTCGTACAGCAAAGTATTGTTTTGTTCCTTTTCTTCTTCTTTTTTCTTTTTTTTTTTTTTGAGAAATGACTGTATTTTATTCAAGTACACCATAAAGTAAAATATGATCTTTTCTTTACACAGTTAACCTTGTATTGTCTAACATTAAACATCTCGCCCTCACTTAGACTTTCGTGACTTCGTAAATATATATATATATATATATATATATATATATTTAATATCATATCACGTTCCTTTCTAATTTATTTTTTTTTAAATCTGTTTTGGTAACTCTTTTTGTGGTAATGAGAAGTGGTAATAAAAAATATTTTGTTTGACCAGGAGGAACCAAAGATAATATCTTAAAGATAAAATTTATAAATTGAATACAGTAACTGATACAAACGGTAGTACAATAATTCTAGACGAGTTTCATTTGACAATTTGTGATTTTCTTAAGGACATATATAAGTAGGCAGGATATCAGAGTAGTTTCATGAATTTGTGAGTTTATATAAATCAGGTTCTTTTTATAACTCCTTTATATAATTAATATATAATTTTATAGAAAAAGACAAAAACAAGATAACCCACTATATAGGTATGTATAATTAAAATTGGTGAACTCTATCCTAATGTTTCCAATTTAATCTTATGTTTTATCTAACTCTCTATCTATATCAGATTCGATTGACAATAATCGAATATTTTGACTCCATGGCCAAGCTGGTTAAGGCGTGCGACTGTTAATCGCAAGATCGTGAGTTCAATCCTCACTGGGGTCGAAGTTTTTTGGTCTTTTTGTAATATGCCGTGATACTGTAATATCCGGGAAAAAGTAAGAGGGGACTCTAACTTTACAATCCTGTTACCGTGAAGGTAACCGAGCATCACTGTTGTTGTTTTTTTATTTGCGTCGTCGTCAAGTTGTCCAGTCTGTCGTAGCTTACTTAAGAAAGGAACTTATGAGTACGTGGATTAGGAAGGAGAATACATGTATATAGTTTATATAGATATACATATAGAGTGAGACAGAGAGATAGACATATAGATATAGATAGCGATATATAGATATAGATCTTTACCCTTAGATAGAATTATTATCTATCTAGCCAATCCATTTATTATTATAGTTTATTTACAGAATCCAAGTTCTTCAACAGTACTCTAAATAGGGATTAGAGTTGAGCCATTAGTGTAAGAAATAAAAGTATATTATAGATACGAAGTATGGGTCAAATTTATTCTTCCAATTTTTTTTGTTACAATTTTTGCAACGTGGTAGACAGACGAGCAAGAAATAGAATTATATTTTGCTGTATATTAGCTATTTACTCTATTTATTAATCTCTGTATGTTTTTATTTAAATAACTTGATTTATCTATTTTTTTTTTAAATATGATAATTTACACCTGTAATCTGATTCAGGGTTATTTTTTTTTAACAATATAACATTTAAATTTCCTTTATATATAGTCTTTGTTGAACCTGAGCTTATACGTGGAGTATGAACTTGTGAGCTACCATGTGGTCTAGGGAAGTCATCGAAGGAAGAATTAGACATGTTTATAGTTAGAGAGGCAAAAAAACAGAGCTTATATAGTTATATGTTATTCATCCACTCTGGTGTTATTTGTGTTTCTTTTTAGTTCACTAAAAATAATTCTATTTATTTTAACTTGGAATATTTAGATTATTCTAGTACATTGATCTAATAACAATGCATAACCCATATGGTTAGAGTATTTACTAAAAATGTATTTTGGAAAAAAGAAAAAAAAAAAAAAGAATGCTTAATAATGTGTCACATTGACAGCTACAAGGTATAGGTTCAATCTATATTTCTAGATATAACATTAGAACTTGCGAGTTGAAGTTATTTAGATTAATTAATTTAACTAACTTTTATACTCTAACTAAATATCATATATTATATAAATGGTTTTTGCCTTGCTACTTCTTGTTTTGCACCTTTGAATCTTTATCTTACTAACCTCTTAATTTCTTTCAATAAGTTCTATCTTTGAAAATGTCAGAATTTCAATGTAAATTTACTGGAGGATTGAAAGCAAGTTCCGAGAGAAAACCTTTACTAAAATATACTTTATATAGAGTTGCCCTTAATGGTACTTTTATATATTTTTGGTCATCCAAATTTTCAAGTGTTGGATTTTTACTCCAGAACTATGTACTTTCAAGATTTAGGAACAAGGTGTAATGAAAAATTAGAGTTATTTTTTATATAAATATTTATGTTTGGGCTTAGATCAAATGTCACCTAACGTTCAAAAAAAATCTTACCTTTTAGAGGATATAAAAGTATCATATAATGAAGATTTGTTATAAAATCAAACATAACATAATCAATAATATTAAGTATTCTATTAGAGTTAAGTCTTTATAAATATTTTATTGAAAATTTTCCCTGTTTGATATATTATTGTAAACTATTATCACTGAAGGTTGATAAGGTACGAAGTTACCCAACATTCAGGAGCGATTTTAAATAACATGACAATTTTTTCTTAATAAATCAAAAATTCAAAAAAAATTATATATATATTACAGTATGGATAGATACATATATAATGAACACTTTTGTTAATCGTTTCAAGCATTACATAACCACACAACATGAATTAGTCTTCTTAGCTTGTTTATAAAACATTTTAGAACTAGCAGTCAAAGACTCAGATTTATCAACCAGATTGTCCAATTTTTCTCCTCTTTGTAAGACATTCTCTATAGTTTTATGAAGAACAATCTTAGTTTCATCCAATTCTTGTTGTACTTTCATGATAGCATCAGCTTGAGACGGATCTTGATATTTACTGATATACAACTCTAAATCTTTCATTTTTAGTGACTCATTAGTCTCAGTAACTGATTCCCAATCACTTGGAGGATGAGCTACCAAATATTCGTCTAATATTTTATTGAGTAAAGTGTATGCAGGTCTAACAGGATATTCTTTGTCTGTGATTAAGACACCACATATTCCCTCAGTTCTTGCATATACATGACCCACATAGTTTCCTTCTTCCACACTTTGTCTTTGTCCAGCAGAGGTTCTTGTAGCCACAGTGTCGGCAAAAAAAGTCATGAATTGACCTACACTGCTTCTTTCAAAGAAACCAAATTGAGATAAATCTTTCACTTCAGTTAATTCCAACGCTTTATCTGTATTATTACGAAGAATCCCAATATAATATATTTTCATTTTTTTTTTTGTTTTGCTTTTTGTCTATTTATATGTTTGTGTTTGTGTGTGTAGTTAAGAACCAGTTGATCTAAAGGTTGAGTTATTATTGAGAAAGTGTGTCTAATATCTTTTTTTAAAAGTGCTTCGTTTTCAAAGAGACGATGTTTTTTATATGGATTATTTTTTTTTTTTGAATTACCTAGGCTACTTAAATTTGAATAATATTCAAGAAGGTGAAAAAAAAGAATGAAATGAAATAATAAAGGTATATAGAGATGAACGAGGAAATAGAAATAAAAAGAAAGTGAGATAGATCAAATTATAATGAGTGCAAAAAGAAAAACGTAATAAAAGTATTATTATATCATTTACTGTTTTTTCTGATTTTTGTAATATATTATAATTCGTCATGGAGCTTTTTTTGAGATTTAGAATAATATAGTTTAACTCTTCTCTTTCTCTGTCTACTTTTGGAATCATCAATATCTCAATCAAGTAGTCTAATACATAAATAAAAGAAACACTTGAAAAAAGCAAAATAGCTACAAATTAACATTATCAATAGATATATTATTATGGGACGTCAAATATAAAGAACAAGATAATGATTTTGATTGACTAGAAATGGACACAAAAGAAAATAGGCCATCTTTACGTTTGTTTATGCGTCTGTTTCTCTGTTCCTTATTTGTGGCAGGATATATGGAGCTAATCTAGAGATGATTATGGATTAGTTGAATTGGACAATTAATTGCAATAAGATGACTTAAAAAGTTTTACACGTGATATATATGTAAATGTCTGCATGTGTACGTGTTTGTGAATTATTTTTATACGAACACTATGTGGTAATATTATTGAAGGAAATAACTATACTATTATTAAATTTAATTTTTTTTCGAAGAGTATTTTAATTTCAATTGAAGACTCACTATAATAGTTTCAAAAAAAAAAAAATATATATATATATATAATATATTTTGCATAGCATTTCTAATCATGAGTATAGGAAAAGTTAGAAATTTAGAGTGTAATATTTAGCCAGGAAATCATATTATAATTAAAGACACCATTTTAAATATTCCATTAGATGTTGTTATATCTGAGATAAATGAATTAAATGGAATAAATGAGAGTAGATATGGAATTGAAGAAAAAGTTGGGGATAAAGGAAATAATGACGATAGTGGTCATAGTAGTAGGAGTATAAGCGAGTCGAAAACCCAAAAATAAAGAAATGATTAAAGAAAAAAAAAAAGAATCATATTGAGTTAGAGGAAATTATCATTTCAGAGAATATTAATCTTATTAATCCACATAGAATTTTCTCTCGACTTACTTTTCAGGATACAATTTTATTTATTACAAAAGAATATGTTTTAAATGATGCCGGAGAAAAAGCTGGAACTTTTCAATTGCCTAATCAGATTTAAGATTCGAATATTGATTTCCCATATGATCCATCTCTTAAATGAATTCTTCTGGACAAAGAAGTTTCGGCTGCGGAACCTTTTTTAAACTACACTGAAATTTTTGAAAATGTATCCAGATCCATAAAATCTGAAAAACCAATAAATATGAATAGTACAGATACTGAAGAAAATCTTGTCAGAAACTAGTGTGAAACTGTTAGCGTATGTGATCCTAATATAAAAATAGAACTTACTAACACATGGAAATTGTTACTTTTTTGACAAAAAAATGAAGATTTGATGAGTAAGATGTCAAACCAAATGAACACAGGTCAATATGAGGATGAAGATGAATAAGTTTGTGATCTTAACGCTGGAGAAATTAATTTAGACTTTTCTTGTCCTTATATGATGGTCCCAGGACCATGTAGTGAAAATTTTAAATTGGTGTATTCTTGTTTTGTTTATTCTAAGAATGATCCAATCGAGAATGAATGTTGAAATAAATTTAGAGTAATGCGATACCTTTTTGAGAGAGAGAAAAAGGCATTAATATTATTCGAATAATAAAGTGATTCCAAGAAGAATGTCTCAAATGCTAATAACAATAATATTATATTATATGCACTACAGGCATTTAGTACACGTTATTCTTTCGGATGTTATGATTAGATTTATCCATGTTTATATGGGAATTATTTATTATTTACATAAAGTGTATGTTTATATCTATATTTACAAGATTTAATAAAAATAATTTACTTTTGTATGTGTCTGTTGTATAATTATTGGAAATTCCTTTCTAATTCACAAAATTTTTCATAGACTTGATCTTCTGTCAAATGATGTATGGTTCTATCATCCCTTGTTCTTACACTGAAAGTGTTACTATTCGCCTCATTTTCACCCACAATAATTAAATAGGAATAGTCTTTACATAATGCATCTTTAATTCTGTAACCTACAGATTCGGATCTTTTATCGATATCAACATTAAAATAGTGATTATTGAATGGTACTGGTTTTAGAATATCAGTAGTACGGTCATTAATTTCACCAGATAATCTTTTCTTTAATTTTCTACATTGATTTACTTGTTTTACATCGTCTGTCTTTACAGGGATAATAATTGCTTGACATGGATTTAACCAAAATGGCCATTTCCCTTTATAGTGTTCGATTAAAAGTGCCATAAATCTTTCAATAGAACCAAAGATAGCTCTGTGGATCATAATTGGCATTTCATATTCATTATTTTTATTTTTAAACTTTAAATTGAATCTTTGTGGTAATTGGAAATCTAACTGAATGGTGGCTACCTGATGTTTTTTACCATTATGATCAGGTACCATAATATCTAATTTAGGACCATAAAATGCACCATCACCCTCACTTAATTGCCATGGTTTATTTAGTTTCCCAAGTATTGATTTTAAGACATCTTCAGCATGATTCCATACAGATATATCACCAATGTAGTGGTCAGTAGGTCTAGTTGATAGATTGATTGAGTATCCAGAAGTGGAATCACCTATTTTATTAAAGTTAAATATCTGATTGTAACAAAGATCTACTAATTTTAAACAACTAATTATCTCAGATTCGATTTGTTCTTTTGTACAAAAGATATGAGCATCATCTTGATGAAATTTTCTTAATCTAGTTAACCCACTTAATGCCCCTGAAGCCTCATTTCTATGTAGTGGTGAAAAATCAGCGTATCTGATTGGCAATTCTTGGTATGAATGATCGAATCTATTAAACATCATACAATGACCTGGACAATTCATAGGTTTCAAACCGAGTGTTTCTTTTGAAAGATCTGTACCTTCCACTTTAAACATATCATCTTGATAATTTTCCCAATGGCCAGACCTTAACCATAGAGATTTCTTATATATTAGTGGAGTAATCACCTCGTCGTATTTGAATAAAGATTGTTGTTGTTGTAATTTCATAAATTGAATTAATTTATTAAATATTCTAGTCCCATTTGGTAAGAAAAAAATGGAACCAGGAGAAACAGGATCTGTAATATACAATTTTTGTCTGAAGGCAATCTCTTGAATTAAACTGGTCGTATTTGAGGTGGTGGTGGTAGCAACAGTTTTATGAAAAGTAGAAAGAGGAACTAACCTTGATTTTGTGGCGAGAAACTTGCTACTGAGTATCGATATTTGATAGCTATACTTCATTTAAAATTTGGAATTGGAAACTTATTGCCCTTTCCAAGTTGCCTGTGTAAATATCGGGGAGAGATACTGGTGTACATGGTTAAGTAGACAAGTAAGCACTATGCTGTGTATAAATCCTCTTTGGATATTCCCACTCCCTCGAGGAAAAGACTCCTTATAAATCAAGAAAAAAATTAAAACGTTATTATACGCAAAGAAAATTAGATAAGGAGAGAGACAGAGATGGAAGAATGGTGTTACAATAAGATATATATATGTGTATATGTTCGTGTAAATAAAAATTTTCAAAATAAATATATTTAACCACAGATATAAATGGAATTTGTCTTTCACAAAGATGGTTTTAAATTTAACATCGATTTGCTTCTGAAAGAAGTCTGGCTCTTTAATCGTATTGAATTACCTTCCAGATAGAGAGTCTCTAGATTCGGTAAAGACCCTAACACCTATCCTAAGGATTCAAAGCTTTGATCCACTTTATTGAAGGATATCTATCTATAGATCAGCTAAATTAGTTAACTGGGATAAATTTTCTATCTTAGTGATACGATTTGATGTAACATCTAATGTAGTCAATTTTGTATTTTTCTCCAACCCTTCAACTTGAAGTTATAAGATTAGGAGTTAAATATAATTTCTCTAGCTTTGTCAATTCTCTAACTCTTCGATCTTATAAACCTTATTACTTTGAATAGATATTTTTTTTAAGATTCTAGATGGTGCAACCTGACTAACCTTGGTATATGATTTTTACCTAACCAAATTTCTTGTAAATTTGTTAGTCCTTTAAAACAATCTTTATCGATCTTTGAAATTTCATTACCACCAAGTTCCAAATCCTTCAAACTGATTAAAATGTTTAACCCTTCAATTTTTTTAATCTTATTTTGGAAAATACAAATTCTCCAATTCTTTTAAATTATCCAGATTTTTAATATTTTTAATGTTATTAAAAGAAAGATCCAAATTCTTCAAATGCATCAAATTATTAACATTTTTTGAGATATGTTTAATGGTATTATCATAGAAATCATGATCTTCCATTGTATCCACAGGTAAAGAATCCACTTCACTAAGACTTTCTACCAAATTTTGTCTAAGACACAGAGTTGTCAATTTAGTGAAACGAACCAAATCCAAATCCCCTAAAGCTCTGATTTTCAAATGTACCAAATTGATCACTTCAGTATCATCTGGTAAATCTGAAGTCAAATAAGAGTCTGCGGAAGGATATTCGATGTTGTTGTCTGGTATCTCTCGCATAGTTAAAGGATCAACGTCTTCTGTTATTTGATTTTCTTGCTGATTCTCTTGGTTATTTTTTACTGGACCTTAAGGCTTGTTTATTATATTGTTATTAATTACAAGAAGACAAATTGATTCGTTAGAAGTATTATTAATCATACACTGTGTAAGAATAGGTACAAGTGTATAGGTATACATTGTTTATATATGTGTCTGTATCTGTGTCTACCTTTTATGCATGAAATTGAAGAAAAGAGTGTGTCTGTTAAGGATCGTATTACATAGGGAATATGTGTTTACCTATAAATCACATCACACTACAGCACATTACTTTCATGTTAATCTTATTAATATCTACCAATTCTATATACGTTGGATGGTTAAGAAGAATGAGATGAGTTCTATACACAGCAATAATACTTCAATTGATTGGTGAACAACGTCTACAATATATTTTATGTGTCTATTACTTTTGAATGATTAGTAATCAAACAGGATCCAATAAAATTTTCATTTGAAGGAAAAAAATTGAAAAAAAAAATATCTAATGTCGATGTGAATTGAAACAGAGAGAGATTATACAAAATCTAAATAAAACATTTATGTGTTAGAACGTTCTGGTTTCTTTTGCACTTCTCTATTTGGTATTGAAAACAATTGACGTGTTTTGTATAAACAATTGTCATTTATTTGTATTTTAACATTCGGAACAGAACTTGACAATAAAGATAATAAAGAGGAATTACAATTCTTCGCAATGGATCAAAAGGATTCTACCCAGATCGTCCCAGTAGCAGTCTCTACAGTTCAAACTGAAGATGAATTTAAATTTGACAAATTTGAGACAAAGGTTAAAGATCGTCAATTTTATTTAGGTGAATATGATGAAACAAATGATAATATTCTATCTGATAAAATATCGCAATACTATTCTCTGCCTAATTTAATCCAATATTTAAATAATAATAATACGAAATTTCACAATATCACTTTACAATTCCCTGATTCTTTAATTATGGATTCATCAATAATCACAAACGTTTTACAGAAATATTTCCCCAATGCACAATTTCACAAAGAAAATATGGAACTAGGTGTAAGTAAGCCTGTAGATACTAGCGGCAATCCAATTAGAAGGTTCTGGATCTTGGCTGATACCGCGTATAGTGCATGCTGTGTAGATGAAGTCGCTGCAGAACACGTTAATTCAGATTTAGTGGTCCATTTTGGTGATGCTTGTTTAAATGCTATTCAGAAGTTGCCTGTGGTTTATATCTTTGGTAAACCTTATTTAAATTATGATAAAATTATCAACAGTTTTATCAAGAAATATCCAAATAAAGACGTTAAAGTATGTTTGATGTCTGATGCACCATATACTATTCATTTGGGAAAAATATATGGAACTTTAACTGGTTTAGGTTATTCAAACATTGTTTACACTCAGATAAATAAGGATTTGGCAGGCTCGAATGCGATTATATTGGATGAATCAGTCAACGATAACAACATTATGAATCATCCTGAAATTAAAGAAATATACACATTGGGTAATAGGAAACTTTATGGTAAATGTGGCATTATTGAAGACCCAACAGATTTACAATCATCTTTTGAATTGTTCCACATCACTATCCCACAAGATCCTCGTTTATTATATTTGACTACTGTTTTCAATACTGTAACATTATATGATGTGGAAAATGATTCAATTATAGATGGTCCCTTTCCCTCCTTAATGAAACGTTACAGGTTCATGAACATTGCAAGAACCGCAGGTTGTATCGGTATATTGATTAATACTTTATCACTAAGAAACACAAAGGAGACAATCAATAAACTGATTAAATTGATTAGATCAAATGGTAAAAAACATTATTTATTTGTAGTGGGGAAACCAAATGTGGCCAAATTAGCTAATTTTGAACCAGTAGATATTTGGTGTATCCTTGGATGTGGACAAAGTGGAATCATTGTTGACCAATTCAATGAATTTTTTAAACCAATTATAACACCATATGAATTAACATTAGCATTAAATAAAGAGATTACTTGGACTGGGAAATGGATTACGGATTTTGATAAGGCATTAAAAGATCTTACAATAGAAGGCGATGAAAATAAGGAAGATGAAAATTGTGGTGACATGGTATCTGATAATGATGCTCCAGAATTTGATGTTGTTACTGGTAAATTTGTTTCTACATCAAGACCTTTAAGACAATTAAAACATTTAGAATTAGAATCTCCTTCAAATGATTCTACTGATTTAGTAAAAAGTGTAAGAGGTGGTACAGTAATTAAAGGTACCGTTTCAACTTCAGCAAGTTATTTACAAAATAGAAACTGGAGTGGACTGGGTAGTGATTTTAAAGATGATGAAGAATATGATGAAGATGGTGCTATTGTAGAAGAAGGAATTGCTGGTATTGCTCGTGGTTATCAGTTCGATCGTCACAATGCAATTGAAAAGAATTAACAATAATTTTTCTCATAATAAAATACGCCTAAGATGATACCGAGGTTAGTGGTTATGATAATTGTTCTTATTACAGTGTTATATATTATTATTTCCCGACATATTAAGGATTGGAAATGCAGGAAGATTCTATTTTTGGTTATTTACTTCAACCTAAACTAAATTATACTGTGTTAGTGCTGGAATTTTTCCAATTTAGGAGATTACTGTGCTAGTTGTTTGTTTATTATGCTAGAACTGTTCCCTATATTGGATATATATTTTTCTTATGGAGAAAGGTTTATCTTCCAGAAATTTATTTTATATATAAAGAAAGAATAGATAGATTTGACCATATATAGGTTTATATAATGTATAGTTATCATACATAAAACAAACCGAAGAAGTCTTCACATAAAAACATTACTATATAATTATTATTAAGGATTACAACAGATCTACTAACCATTATGTCAAACATCACAAAAGATATGAAAAATCTATCAATTTCTTCTCAGTTAGGAGTATCTCTGAAACAAAATATATCAGTGCTATAATTTATTCTGTAAATCTCTTCTTTTTTTTTTCGTATGACACAAAAGAAAACCATAAATAACTTATATTAAATAGAGTATATTGAGATTTTTAATAATTCTGAACTTGAACATATTGAGTTTTTATATGTTTCTTTTTTAACAGAAATTTACACATCTATTTCAAGTACTCTAAAATCTAATTTTACAGTAGCAAATTTTTTCACGTCTTATCCTCGATGAAAATTCTCTTTGCGCTAAGATCTTAAATTATTATGTTGACATTTTCCATCATATGATCATTTCATTTCATAATATAATAATTGTGATATATTGTAAAGCCAAATGTGGTGTTAATAATAATTCATACTAATATTCAAAATGTTTAGTTGACTCTATTCCTTTTAGCTTTGTATTCTATTTTGCATTTGATATTCCCTATGAATTTTCTATCAAAAATAATAGAAATGAAATCATACAAATTCAAAATTAGCTATAAATTAAAAATTGAAAATAATTTAGTCTTTTCTTGAATATATTAAGTGAAGGTCGTAAAAAAGTTCCATTAATATTTGAGATTTAAGAATCTTTTTTTTTTATGGATCCTATGGTTTAAATATTGCCAGTGCTTTGATTGGATAGACTTCTTTTCTTTTATATACATTAGAAAAAAGAATTTTTTTGTTTGAACTAGAGGATTTTTGTACACTTTAAATATATGAACAGTTAGTACTTTTTATATTGGCTTTTTTTTATTATTTGTTTATTTTAGACACCTTTTATACAATTGTGCGTTTAATAATCGTCTCCAATTTTTTATAACAAATTATAATTTTTTTTTTATAAAATTTTTACTAATTTAAAAAAATATCTCTCACGTGTAGTGTAAACATTTTATACAATAATTCATAACATTACTGTCAATATATCTTTAACACAACCAATAAAAATGCTGGAATGGAAGATTCTAGAATAAAATATGATGAACCAATAAGATTTTAATAATAGATTATCCCTTGAGAATAAATATTCCAGCAAAAATATCTCATAGTAAAATATATCATTAGTAAGATATTTTACCCCTTGATACTTAAATAGGATACTCCAAGTTTTCTAATACATTATTATGACAATCTATCAAGTACCACTGGAATAAATACAGTGGCAAATAACATTGTATAATAATATTCGATACTCATTTCCAAACATATATAAGGAACATGAAGTAATCGATAATCTAAATTATTTTCTCACTCCTTTTACACATTACATTTTTATGCTATTATACATTATTTTCTTTTTTACTACTTCTAGATCACTGAAGAACGATTATTGAAGAACGATTATTGAAGAACAAATATTGAAGAACACCTTCAGTATATAACACACATATAAAAAAATCAATACATACACAAAAATATATTTTAAGCTAAGAATGTATGCTAATAATAATATTAGTGACGGCGCTCATTCTTATCAAAAAAAGCTTTCTTTATTCAAAAAGAAAACAACATAACATTATCTTAAAATAATTTATTACCTTTAGAGATATTTTTAAAAAACAATATATCAACATTAAAAAAAAATAATAAAAATGGCTTTTGTTCAAAATATTGAAAAACATACCTTAGTTCTACACAAAAACTATCACTACCTTATTGAATGCCTTGGTGTAAAATAAGTTTATAAATAAGTGGAAAAAGAGTACTTACAAAAATCTTCTTTTTGTATAATAAAAAAAATATTTCCAGCTTTATGCCGATCTTTTATTGTTCAAGGATACAGTATAAATGCTGTATTTTAATTAATCAGAAATTAATGATGAAAACGATTAAAGTAACAAAAAATTTTCCAATCAAAATATATAGGGTTTAATTATAAAATCCCTATAATTTTACTTAAAATCATGTATATATCAAGAACTACCTTCAAAAAAAAATATTATTTTTGTTTTTTTGTTTCTGTTGAGAATGAGTGCCTTTGTATGATGGATAAATCGTAAACATTCCCAATTATTTTTCAATATTTGTCTTAGAGTTATTACAATACAAATAGAAGTAAAGTTCTTTACCCTTCTTCTCTCTATACAATATAGAAGGAATTATATACAAAAAGTGTAAATAAGTTGAAAATATGATATAACAAGATCCTTGTGTTTTTATATACAAATATTTTTTTTTTTCTTTACGACCAGCAAATTTTCAACCAAAGAGTTTCACCGACGTTTAGTGATAATAATATGATAAATATTCAACAGTTTATGATTTATTGTACACTAAAATCTCATTGTTTTATTCATTTTATTCTAAAACATTCTCTTTCAGCAGTTTCCACAAACTATTATTTTTTGATATTACCTTTAAAAATTAGTTAAATTGAATTTTACTGGAATTGTTAGCCTAACTCCCCAATTCAGGCGATTATAGGCTGTTTGACAATTCAGAGATATTTATAGGCGACGACTGTAAGTGTTGCTTTTTCTAAATAAGTGGGCCAATTATTTAAAATAAAAGGAAAAAAAATAATGTATTACACCTTTGTACATTCTTTAATACACATTCAAATAAACAACTATTCTGTTACTCATTCTTATATTTTATAAACTATATAAATTAAATAATAAATAAAAACATGTAAAACAAATAATTCAGTTTTACAAAAAAAATTTACTATAATTCAAATTGCAACAAATATATTGATTTTCAATTCATGTTATACCACAAAAAGGAAACAATCGACAACAAAAAAAGTAATCCCCACTTTGAAAAAGTGAGGTTTATTTCACTGTTTCTTACACTACCCTGTCTTCTTATTACGTCAACATTCCTGTGGTACACCAACCACAGTATTCTAGAACTTTTTATGTGTATCAGCTAGTATTGAGTTCTAGCAACCACAAGACAATAACTTAGTTAGAAAACTTTTTCAAAAAAAAATAGTGTGGGGACAATGGATAAGTGTTTTATACCCTTGTGTTCTAAAAAAAAAAAAGCCTTTTGTGGTTTGTTTGAATCCAATTATATCTTAAAGCATTGTTATTAAATATTAATTTAGTGTTCTTATTCTACTTGACATATTTTAGGGATTCTAAAAGAACTTGTACAAACAGAATAATTAATTGCTTTAAGTTTTTTTGTAAAAATTATACAAAAAAAAATAATTAAGAGCGGATTTTCCATTCTTATTTTTATTAAGAAAATTGGTAAAAATATTCGTATCTCTTTTAAGGATTTTGTGATCGATGAAATGTTAATGAATGTTTCTAAGTTTCTTAAAATATATTTACGATTTTTTTTTCTTGGTCCAATTCTTTATATATTTTTTCCATAATTATATACAATAAAAAAAAATTAAAATTCAATTAATAAGATTCATAGGGTATAAAACAATACAAACTTTGAAATATGTCATTTTTCTAACTTTTATTATGAACTGTATTTAATTGTATTTTCATAATTAAGTGTATATATGTTCCATTTACATTCTTCTATAAAGTATTCCTTGTGTAAGATCAATTCATTACCAATAACAGGTTTTTCTAAGCTTTCTGTAGTAAAGTTAAAAGGACCTAAGTAAAGTGTTATAGTAAACTGGAAGCGCTCTAAATATATATTAACAAAAAATATTTTAAATCAAAGACAGTAATTAATACAAAAGGTATTTAATTACCAAATCGGTATTATAATATATAGTAAGTTATATAACCTTCTTGTATGCGTGTTCTTTTTTTCTTGTTGTATATATTTCATATAATTATTATGAAGAAGAAAGTAACCTGAACATGGGAATAGAATGATGAAAAAGAAGTCCTTTATATGTGTTTGGATATGGGAATGGTTGAGATTGCTAAACAATATGAGAACGATATATACTATGTTAAGATAATAATAGCTAAAATGATTCAGCTTAAGACATTAAATGAGTTACCCTTTGCAACAATTTCTCATATTTTACTAGATAGACTCTCAAACTCACCGTTCGCTGCAGTTCTGGAGGGTTGGCCGAGTGGTCTAAGGCGGCAGACTTAAGATCTGTTGGACAGTGTCCGCGCGAGTTCGAACCTCGCATCCTTCATTTTTGCCAATTTTTTTTTAGCAAAAATTTTAATAATTTTCCTTTTAAAAGAAAGCAATACAATATATCTATATATTGTCTGCATATGTTCAGTATTGAAGGCACAAACATTTACTAGAAAGTGATATAAATAACAAACCAATGAACATTTTTCTACCAAAAAACCAGGACCATTTAATTGTCAATTAATTTTTGAATTTATTTAAATATAACCCTACAAGATAAGGAAAATTACTCACTGATTCAATAAAACGTTCTTGCTATTTTCATCAATCCATCCAATACACGACTAACGTTTCTCTTTAGCTAATTCAGACTGGAAAAATTGCATAAACAATAAAACAATGTTCAAAAAATATAAAAACCAGGATTTAGACATGACTTTTTGGTGGAAGAAGAATCCAAAGACGCCCATTGATAATGTCAAATTACTCATAGAGCAACTTTCCAAAATTAGTGGAGCATCCACCGTTGATAGTAAAAAAAAATTACAGGGAGAATGTTGGAACTACTTAATTGCTATTAAAATATATACTATGGGAGAGGCAGACCCCAAACCAACACCAGGGTTACTTGACGAAATGTTTAAAGAGATGCATGAGTTAGATTTATTTTATGAAATATTAGAACATTTTACTGATTTAGAATTTGAAGCAAGAAAAGAGGTGGTTTTGCTTTTTGCCATTTGTTTGAACTACTCGAAGGACAATAAATTTGTTACTGTTGATTACCTCGTATCCAAACCAAAATCATTACATTATATGTTACGATTAATGGAATCGTCCTTGCAGAAGAGAATTCCTCCTCAAGACCTTTTTTTGCTTGTTGGTAATATGATTCTTGAATGTGTGAAATATGAACAACTAAATAGGATCATTTTAAAAGACACTCAACTGTGGAATTTTTTCCAATTTGCAACAATAAACAACTTTGAGATAAGTACTCAATCTTTACAAATATTAAGCTCTGCGTTAACCGAACATCCTAAATTAGTTTCCCAAGAATTTTTCTCTAGTGAAAGTAATATTACCAAATTTATTCAAAATATAAATAAATTAATTGCCCATGGATCTTATGTTACTAAGAGACAATCCACTAAATTACTAGCATCCTTGATATTGAGGAAATCCAATAATCAGTTGATGCAATCTTACATAAATTCACCTGACAACTTGAAATTAATTATGACTGTAATGACCAATAAATCGAAAAATCTTCAGTTGGAAGCTTTCAATGTATTTAAAGTAATGGTTGCCAATCCAAGAAAGACAAAGCCGGTATTCGATATTTTAACTAAAAATAGAGATAAATTGTTATTATATTTTGAGAAATTTGGAGTGGATAATATGGATCAAACATTTCAGGATGAAAGGAATTTTATCATTCAACAAATCGATGGATTGCCGAGATTAATGATGTCTCCTATAAATAATGATGCTGCATCAAACCCTTCACTTTCAATCGCATCAGCTTCATCATCTCCAATTCAGAACGCTTAAGTAGTAACTATGAATATAACCAGTTTTTTATTTTTATTTTTATTATTCTCACATAACATATCGAACGTATAATTGATCTTATTCTACATAGACTAATATAGTTTTTCTTTTAAAAAAGAAGTTCTTTGTTAAAAGTTTTTTATTTTTCATCTTTTGTTAAATTAAACCAAAATTATTCTTATCTTGAATACGATTTTTCGTAGGAAACTAATCAAAAAAAGTATTCTACGGAATGCTTTTTTATATACCAAACAACTTTTAAAATAAAGTGTTCTAATATTTCTGACCACTCACATTTTTTTTTTTTGAAATTGACTCGCTTTTTATTCCAATTGTTTCCTCCCATTTCCCTTTTGACTTTTCTAGTCTGTGACATTCGGTTGTCAATGCTTAGTTTATTTGAAGAACATAATTGTTCTACCGAAACTTCCTTAACCGCATTTTCCTTATTTATACTTTTCCTAATTGAACTAATTAGTGTCATCGAACTTTGAGAGAGTAAGTTTAATTCACCTTCAAATTTTTTAATAATGCTAGATCCTCCCTCTATTATCCTGTCAGTAAAACCATTTTCCCACATGGGAACTTGTTATTCTAATAAATTATTGATTTACGCTGATCCCCCCCCCATTTTTTAATCCTTCTACTGAGTCAAAGGATCCAAAATAATAAACACATTTTGTTTCGTATTTCAGAAGGCAATTATGAAAATGTCATTAGCTTGTTCTATAACATATACCAAACTTAATTATCTACCAAAATCTTCAACAGTTACTCATAGTCTTTTCCCATGTCTGAAGATGCAGTAAGGAGCACTAATCTAACACAGTAAATCTAGGTTTCTGATAATACATCTTTGCCAAATCTGTTCTGAATACTAATTGACAATTATTCAGTTCTGGTTCTGAATATACCAAAGGCTTCCTTTAAACCTAGAGACAAAAGTATATTTATTTCAGAGGTTAATACGGATATATCACCAACTTCAATCCCAGTTTAATTCCTTGCCAGTATGACAGACAAATATTCGGTAATTAAAATCCTTAAGTCCACTGACTCTAATATATTTTTCAGTTCATCATGTCTTCTAACGTACCAAAGTCTACCAAAATATATGAAAGAAAGATAAAATAACCGAACAGAGTAGCTTCAACAATCAATAAAGAATCACGATGTTTTAATTCAAAACTTAATTTTAGTATTAAATCTTAATCCGTCGATACTATTATGATGGGTACTTTTTCAAACTTAATTAAGAAATTATTAAATTCAATTATCTTATTATCCACTGATTTAAAATTACTAACATTACTTAACAAGGTATATGAATCCAAAATATCATTGAATTGTTTTAAACTAATCTAAACACTTTTCAGCTGTTGAATATTTCGTTTAAATTCTACAAACATACTAAACACTACTCGTGCGGTGACTAATACTTGCAATACAACCTGCAATAATATCATGATAGCATTTATCTAAGGAGTATTTAATTAATCTAGTCTTATTTTTGAAGAAAATGGAATTGAACATAGACCAAACATATTAAGCTCCATGTTTAGCTAATGGCAAAATTAATAACCTTATCACATAATGCCTTAACTATTGGGTCTCCATTGCGAAAAAGAATCAGCCTATAAAAGGAAATAAACTGATGGGTTTAGATTATTCATCTTTTTAAATAGGGATAAAAACTTTATACATTGATAAGTAGGTAGGAACTAACGTGATAAAAATGGTAATAAGTTATATTGAAATTGATAAAGTCCCTTGTTTTTCTTCATGAACTATATATATATATATATATATAATGTCATTCACATAAATAATCAAACTGTCGTCTTTTTAACATTTCTGTATTTTCTCCCTCTTCTCTTTTTTAATTTTACCCTCATAAGTACTAAAGAACAAGATTATTTTTGGTTAACCATTCTGACATAATTAAGGTAATTAATCTTAATGTAATTGGAGAGTTTGGATTAACCAACAATCCGAGGGACGTAATTTACCTTTTTTAAAACTAAACAATTATGTGTCTCAAGATTGAATGCTTCAAAACACTTGAACTTTCATTATTTTCATCTCTTTCGTCAGTTCCAGGTTGCAATGCTGGAATACTGAGTACTTCCTTTGATGATTAGGATAAGGAAGTCATTATGTAAAAGTTTTCACTACCACACAGATGATGAGAAAATTTTTCATGGGAATAGAAATAGAAATAATTCATTTATAAAAAAGAATATTTATATTTAATTTATAAGTATATATTATACCTCAGTAAAAAAGAACCAAGGAGAATCAATAATAGAACATTGTATAATAGAATTAGCATTTCCAACATAACTAAGGAGTTCAATAATCTTTCTATAAATGAGCAAATATATTATTTCTATATTACACTGAAGAAAGATAAAAGGAATTAAAACCTTGAGACCACCATTCCTTAACTCCTTTCTTCTCTAAAATACAATATTCAACCCGTACAATATCTATAGAACTGTTCAAAAAAAAATATGTTGCTAAAATAAGTTTTCAAGAGGTAACTAGGCGTAATGCCATTCCTTGATCTGTTATGACATATTTTAGGACAATATTATGATATATCCACACTCAGAAGAAGGAAAAGAGAAAATGACGAGGATGAAAAAAAAAAAAACTCTATTAATTATATAAATATTACATAAAGACAAAAATAAAAACGACTAAACAATTACATGTTTGATATATTATAATATCACATAACAACAACAACCGTCATTAATTGTTTTCCTTCTCTATGACTTTTCTGTTTTATTTTTTTTTTTTTGTTCGTTGGCTTATGTTACGTCATATTACCTGGATAAGATAATGGGGTCACTGGCAGTGGAGTGTTAAGGTTTTCATCAACAGATGGTGAAAGAGGTGGAGTGTATGGCCTGTTAAAAAGATCAGATGAGTTATTTCTTATATCAGCATCATGATCACCATCGTTATTAGTATCAGTATCAGGTAAATTTACTTTAGAAAATTTAGAGGAAGTTGGAGAGATAGAAGAAGACGAATCAGAACTAGATGCCTTTTTTCTTAAGACCTCAACTTTATTATTATTATCTTCTTGTTTTTCATCCACCTCAAACATATCTTCTGAAGATTTTGTCTTTAGCAACAAACCATTTTTATTTTCATCGAATCCATGACCTTCATTTTCAGAGTCTCCTGTATACATAATTTCACTCTTTTCTTGCAATTTGGTCTTTCTTTTCAAATCTGTTCTTGCATTCCAACAAGATACCAATAAAATCAATGTAGTTAGACAGCTCAATACAAATGCTGTCCACATCAACCCTGAATATGCTACCCCAGTCTGAAATACAACACCATAATCGTCGTGGTGTGTCCCTGATTTAATAACTTCGATGACAATAGCACTAATTGTGGCACCGATACCATTGAACAATGAAGTTGAAAGAGTAACACCAAGCAAAGTGTACCAACTCCATATATATTTCCCATTAGTAATCAAGACGTAGATAATGAAGCCTATGACAATAGCAGAAAAAATAATTGTCAAAAGATTCATAGCCAAAAGTGCTGATATGGAGGGAACATATTCATGTTGCCTATCCAAAAGATCTCCTTCTAAATGTAAATCGTCGGCTGAAATGTGTAACCCTTTTAAATATGGTTCAAAATCTGATTCCATTAGCGAATCATACACAATATTTCTAAAATCTAAATCTTGTACAGCATGAGGTTTATTACAAGAGAGAATTTCTTTATCAATATTGGCTCTACATAAAGTGAAAATTGATAATCTGTAATAAGTTGGAATCTTCAAATAATCCAATAAAGTTGGTGTCATTTCACGTAAAGTCAATTCAGAGATTGGTTCCACAGATTGCGCATCATTTAAAATACTAATGATTGGTTTAAAGGTATCGGGATTCTCTTGAGCCCAAGAGGTTATAATGACCAATGATTTAAATGTAGATTCTGGATTAGTGGAAGAATTCAACAAATTAAATAAAGAAGGGATATATTTAATAGTAGTCGAATTAGGTGTTAATCCATTTTGCAACAAACTAATAGTCGAAATAGATTTTGTTTTATTGTTTGACACTTCTAAAAGACTTTCAAGGGCCAATAATTGTGCTTGTGTAGCTGTAGTGTTTTGGACCAATGCTAAAGATTTAATAATATTAAGATCTGTGGTAACATTTTTTGAATTATTGAGAATATTTACCAAAGCAGGTAAAGCCACTTTAGCTTTTTCATTACTTGTAATATTTTGTTTAACCATATCTGTTAATATGGTTAGAGTGGAATTAACATTGGTAGAAGAAGTTAATAAACTTTGAATAGAACGTAAAAGTGGTTCTTTTAAAGAAGAAGAAGAAGAAGAAGAAGAAGAGGCTAAATTAGACAAACCATCAAACATTTGTGTCAAATTTGCACTTGTATTTGTGTCTGAATTCAATTGCAGCATTGTAGATAATGTTGAAAAGTAGGTTGAAATTTGTTGTGATGAAATCGAAATATTTGATTGAATTATTTGTAACAAAGCATCATTTAATTGTGTTACATTATTAGTATTTTGATATAAAGAAAATACAGGTAACAAAGAGATCTTTTCAGATGCAGTCATTTTATTTAAAATTTGCAGTTCTTTAGTTGAACTTAAGGGATCATCTGAATTTGATAGCAGTTTCAAAGTAGAATCACTAGCTTTTAGTAATTGGGTGTCATTAGAATTTTGCAAAATTGGTGAAATCAATTCAGATAAAGAGTGTAAAGTTTGGTTCCCATTAGTTGAATTATCAATTAGACTTGACATACCAAGTAATTCTTTTGTAGATTCAATTGGATCACCTTCCAAAGCCAATGGTGCCAATTTAACTAAAGAATCTATTGTAACCGAATGATCACCCGCATTAGATAACAATAATAATAGTGGAGATAAAGCCGAAGTAGTGGAAATAGTTTTCAAAGCACCAAATATTTGATCTAAGGATTGATTTGGAGCAGTTAAAGCGGAACCTAAGATTGTCAAAATTGGTTTCATTTGTGGAATGACTTTTGAAACATTAATATGAGCTATATTGGCATCACCCAAGTAAACATTATTAATTGGTTTATAGTTTGAAGTAGAACCAGCAGTAGCTATAATTACTAAAATAAATGATATAAAAGTAAAAATTATTGCAACTATTAACCAAGGGACATCTCTACCATAATCGTTTCTTTGCTTAGACGGAATTATTAATCTCATAATATCTTATTAAAACAAGTGGCAATAAAAAAATGTGTCGATTTTTCCTTTCTTTCTTTTTTTGATTGCTTTATCTGATTATGATATTTATTGGTTTTGATGGTTCAATTAATATTAATTTGAAATAAATTACTTAAGTAACTTTTTTTTGAATAAAAAAAGAATAAACATCGAAAGAGAAGGGACATAAAGTTTCCAAGACACTTTCATTTATTTATATATGATTTAATGATAACATTTAAAATTATTAAGCCACAGTTGTTGAGAAAAAACATATAAAGCCAGAAAGACAAAAGAAAACCCAAGTAATAAAAGCAACAACCTACCATGATCATCACAACAACGTAATATTACAACTAACTATTATTATTTTTTATAGAATAAAGAAAACGATAGAGATAAGAATATGGAATCATCAAATAAAATTTCTTAATATTTTTATTCTTATGATAATACCCATTGATCAAAAAAAAAAAAGTTCCTTTCAACCGTTTATCTTATTCTAGTGACACTACATCGATGATCTTCTCCACTCTTCCACCTTATTATACACACACCTAAAAAAAAAAACAAATAAATAAATAAATATTCTGTATATCTACTATGCATACGTTTAGTAATTTGTAGGATCAACAAATCATTATGATTTACCTTATTCCTTCCCCTCTCCCTTTGTAATATTATTCGAACCTTATTACCAATATGGATGGTGCAACAACAATGTCAAAATAAACGATTACGTAATAATAACCATAACAAAATAATGACACTAACGGAATGGGGGGGGGGGGAAATCATCTAAAATTGTTAACTGATACTAATAAATAACACAGCTAATGAACATTGTGATATCAAACAAATAAAAAAATATGTTTTCACTCCACACTCCACGTTTGCTTTTATTAGAATATACGCTATTTGCTTCTGTCACGTTCCTCCATCCATTTTGTTTCCTTTGTTCAATTTCTAACTTTTCTCCTCTTGTTTATTTTGTACATATGTGTATAATTTTTTTTTTCCCTCACCTACCTTTTTCTCCATATTATTTGTTGCCAAATATTAATTATTATCATTATTATTTTCTCCTCCCCCCACAGAACCGTAAATAGAACAAATATCTCCACTTATATTACCGTTTAATGTTGTTTAAATATATACAACCATAACCATAACCATAACCATAAACATAATCATAACCATATATATATGTATAAGAGATAAGATAGAGGAGGAGGACCTTATTTAAAGTTTATAAATTTATAAAAAGGGTATATATATAAAAAAAAAACAATACAAAATATTATGTATTTACATTTCCATAAGTGAGTCTTCTGGTTTATAAACTACAGTATAATTAAATGTTTGAATGACACCTTGGAATTGGTTAGAATAAATAGAATCTGCCAACACTAACTGTAAAGATATACCAAAGTATGGTCCCCAAATATGTCTTCTGTTGCTATTACTAATATTATTATTTGGACCATTTTGATTTCCTTGTCTTATAATCGAGTCTTGTCCCATTTTATCCTTCCCACTTTCATCAAATCTTACTTTACCATTTATATTACATATTAACGTACCTGAACCTGGAATAACATGATAATCTAAACTTGTCAAAGTATGTTGTGTGGCGACTACTTGTTGTTGCCATAATGTTAGAAATTGCATGGCATCAGGAAATGGCACTGAATTGTATATTATTTTGGCATTGGGTGGTTGTGCAAATAACTGCAAAAACTCTTGCAGTTTGTTTACATCTGTATTATCTAAATGTGCTAAAATTTTCTTAATAAATGTTTCTGTGATTGCACCTTGCTGATTTGTATTAATAGCACTATTACCATTCATTCTTGTGTATTTTATATATCTATATGCTCTTTCTATCTGTGTGTCTTTATGGAAACTTCTTCTTTTTATTCCAACTCTACAATTCTTCCTTTCAAGAAAACCTATTCTTCTCTTAATATTATTCTATTTTTTTTTATTTTTGTTGTTGTTGTTGTTACATCTAAACAACTTCAACTTTCTATATACTTCATTCATTCATTCTCTTCTCCAAAATGTGTGTTTTTTTTTTTTTGGTGAACAAAAATCAAAACAGGAAAATATTTTAAGGAACGCTGGTTTCTTACCCATTTAGGCAAAAAAGTACAGCCTTCGAGAAACTTAATCACCCACCCACCCAGATTGAACACAATAACCAAAAAATACCGTATCCAAACGAATAGGTATTTACATTATAATACAAAATAATAGAAGAGCAAATAACTCAAATTGATTTGACTATTCGAGAGATCCCTTTGTGATTTGATTGATCCAAATTAGCAAAACCCAGCTGACTCTATTCTTTTTTTATGTTTGATCTCGATGGAACCTCTTCATCTTTTGATTTGATTCAACCCAATTTGATTAATTCTTCGATTGAGGGAAGAAGTAAATGTGCATATATATATATATATATCGAAAAAAAAAATGAAGAGCAATCATCTTCCTGTTTCAATTATATCAGACACCATTTTCCAAAAATGAAAAAAAAAAAAGAATTAAAAATTATTTAATGCTTGTGCAAAACGAGTGGACGTTAAAATTCTATCTATTTACACTTTCCTTATATCAACAATCAAATAAATAAACTACCATACAAATATAATAAGCATATAAGATCAACAATGCCAACGACTCTTTCAATCGAGACCAATCCGCCAAACACTCCAATATTTAGAGACAACCTACCATCACTATTACAATTTCCAAACAGTTGTAACGTTTCACCAAAATTGCCATACACCCAATCGAATTTAAGTATCAAAAAACCATGGACAGCTCCAACTAGTCCAATTCCAACATATACATATCACCGACGACGACAACAACAACAGCCACCTAGCTGGGAATCTGATAACCCCACAATCTTCCCCTACACTATTAGAAAATTCTTCTTTACAATTGCCGAGACTTAAAAACATCCCAAATAATAATGTAATCACTAAACAAAACGTGATTTTGCCCTCCTTGAGACACCTACAGTTGTTACCTGATCCAAGGATACAGGAACACTCATATATGTATCCAGACACCTCGGAGAGAACGCCAATGTGGAGAACTAATCTATTAGAGTGGTGTAAGAATGAAAACTATAAAGATTATATGTCAATTAAAGAACAAAATATTGAGAGCAGAAATGGTCGAACCACAAATGACAGATTCATGGGTACTGGTCCATTGAAAGATTTAAGAATTTCTAAAGTTCCATCGATTTTACAGAGTAAAGATCCATTCTATGGTCTTTCTGATAAACCATGGGAATTTAAAAGTCCTTTGACGCCACCGATGTCCCCAAAAAGATCAACTAAACCAACTTTTGATAAAATCAGTAATAGCACTACCGATCAAAAGGGTACTTTAAACAACAACAACAACAACAACCATGATAATAATATCGATAAGAATGTACATGACAAATTTAATCCTATCATTAGCGAAAAATTAATTCAATGTGTCAAAAGACAACAAAGAAACAATTCAAATGGAATCAATAAAACTATACCCTCTATCAATACACATAAAAAGACAAACAGTTTTAAAGCGTTACAAATTAAGAAAATGTTAATGGATAGAGATGTTTTATCAATTAATTCGAAAAGAGACTTAAAAACTATTAACAACAATAACAATTATCCTAAATTCAAAAATTCGTCCGATGATACTGTTATTACTAAAATTGCCACATCACTAACTACTACCACAGGGATCATCAACAAAAATAATATCGACGGTAATAGTGTGTTTATACCTACAAAAAATGGTACAAAAAATACTTACACATTATTGTCTTCGCCGACCTTAAGTTCAAATATATCAAGATCTAGATCTCCTACAAGAAGAAAAAAAAGTAAAGATAACAAAACACCTAACAATAACACTTTAAGATCGCGCTCTAGATCACGTTCACCAATTCGTATTGTTAACTTCTCTAATGCAACTACTACAACACCTCCACCTGCCCCATCTTTACCATACCAATACCATCACAATAATAACAATAATAATCAAAAAACTTATTATTCACTACCACGTTATCATACTTTTTCATTAAGTAGATCACCTAGTCCTATCTGCTTACCAGAACCAACCAATAGTATTGAAAATAACTGTCACCGTAATGATAAAAGTCACGATGGTTATAACACTAATAGTTACGGTAATAATATTATGTTATATTCAAACTATGCAAATAAGAAAATATTTTCCACATCTGTACCAAGATCATATTCAGCACCCACTTCCACAAATACGTCTCCATTAAGAGGTAAAGGAACACGCCATTCACATACTACTACTACTATAAGAAAATGTGTATCATGCGATTCACAGGATTCTCCTTGTTGGAGACCAAGTTGGTCAAAGAATAGACAAGATCAATTATGTAATTCTTGTGGGTTAAGATATAAGAAGACAAAGACGCGTTGTTTAAATATGAAATGTAAGAAAATCCCCACTAAAAGTGAATTAAATATAATGAAATCACAAGGTAAAACAACAGGTATCGTAGCTAACAATCCTGCTATAATCGGTCCAGTAGTTGGGTACCGTTGTTTATTTTGTAATTCAATTACAGAGACTTTAGATTGAACACACCAAACAAAATATATACATTTACATACATATTCCCATCTCATATAAATTTTCATCAGTAAATATCTTTATATATATTGTATGCTAATAAATAATTTTTGATTTTATTCTTTATAGATATGGAATTAACAACAATCATATATATGAGGTAATATGAAGCAAAGCAAACATATACGTTAAGCATTAGCCACGCCAAGAGTAAAACATCCCTATAATTGCAATATTTTCTCTATTCACTTATAAATCCAAAAGGGCAAATATTCCAAATTCTTTTTCTTCTTCTTCTCCTCTTTTTTTTTTTTAATATTATTTAGAGAAAATGGAGTTAAAAAAAAAAAATAAAACAAAAGATTTCCCTCCACTTTTCTTTTGATGAAAAATCTTTAACGAAAGGAGGAAAAAAAAAGAGGAAATTTTTTTTTGCGATGCCCAAAAACAAAATTTGAAAGATTTATTTCACTTTGCCTTGTTTTTTTCGTTCGATAACTTTCTTTATTTCCTTAAAACACTTACTTAAAAGTCTGACTCTTCCTTTTCCTGATACTTAGCCCCTCTCATTCAGAGATGTTTTAGTTTAGTTCTGTTTAACCAAGTTAATTTTGTCAAACTTTGCTTATTTTTAATGACTCCTTTTCTCTACTTCTTCTTGTTTATTTCTTATCACATCTTTTTTTTAAAAAAAATTATTAATAATACCGTTTATTAAGTGCATTTGCTAGAACAGATCTATTTCCAATCTTTATATATCTTTGCAATTTTACGCTCCTATATTCAATTATAACAAAAGGTAACAAGTAAAAAAAAAAAAAGATCCAACTGATTAAAGAATATATTATTCTTATTCATATACAATTTTTCCAACTCAAGTAGATCTAAATTACAATGGCTGGTGCTATCTTAGTGAATTCTGAAGTTTGTTCTTCCACTGCTACTTTAACTGATTTGTCTTCTGTTAATACCTCCACCACTCCTACTTCTACTCCTACTGCTAATACTATACATTCAAAACCAGTCGCTTTATTAAATGATGAAACATTGGATGCTTTACTACAAAATATTAAAAATGATCCAAACTTACATATTCTTCCCCATGTATCTGATCATGTCGGTATTTACAATACCTTGAAACAACGTATCGATTCTATCAATGATGATACATGTTCCCCTGGTGAAGAAAACTCCTTTTTTGTCTGTGATATGAACGAGCTTCGCAACTTATACAAAAATTGGAAATTGGAATTACCTCGTGTTCATCCACACTACGCTGTGAAATGTAACCCACAACCAGAATTAATCAAAGTTCTAGCTTCCCTTGGTATTAATTTTGATTGTGCCTCCAAGAGAGAAATCGATACAATTTTGAAATTAGATGTTGAACCACATAGAATCATATATGCAAATCCATGTAAAGTCAGTTCTCATATTAGATATGCCCAACAAAGTGGTGTTGAAATGACTACTTTTGATAATGTTGAAGAATTATACAAGATTAAAAAATTCCATCCATCAGCTAAATTGTTTCTTCGGATCGCGACAGATGATACTACTGCTCAATGTAGATTATCCACAAAATTCGGTGCTCATTTATCTGCTGTACCAGAACTATTACAAACTGTTAAAGATTTAGGATTGAATCTTGTTGGTGTTAGTTTCCATGTCGGTTCCGGCGCATCTGATTTTGGTTCCTTATATAAAGCTACCAGAGATTCTCGTTGGGTTTTTGATATTGCTGCTAATGAATTCAATCTACCACCTTTAAAAATTTTAGATGTAGGTGGTGGTTTCCAATTGGCATCTTTCAAAGAATCTAGTAAAATTTTAAGATTATCCCTAGATGAATTCTTCCCTGAAAGCTGTGGTGTTGACATCGTTGCTGAACCAGGGAGGTATTTCGCAGAAACTACTTTGACTTTAGCTACACACATTATTGCCAAGCGTAAGATTAATGACAATGAAGCTATGATCTATATCAACGATGGTGTCTACGGTAACTTAAATTGCATTCTTTTTGATCATCAAAAACCAACACCAAGAATCTTGTACCATGACAAAAAATTCCATTACAACGATTTTAACTCTACCTCTGAGGTACCCACCTCTTCTCATCCGTACAAAGTATCCATTTGGGGGCCAACTTGCGATGGTTTGGATTGTATTGCTACTGAGTACTATATGACTCACGATCTTGTAGTAGGTGATTGGCTATATTTTCCAAATTTGGGAGCATACACCTCTTCCGCTGCTACTCCATTCAATGGATTCGATCAACATGTCGATACAATCATTATCAATGAAGATCTTTGACAAGACAAAAGAAAAAACAAAAAAAAAGATACTTACTTAATTATTTGGCTATTTTCCCTCCTCCCCCTCTTTAATATTTTGAATTATGTTAAAATAGATTATATTCCAAGAAGAAATAAGAAGTTAACACTATATTCCTTCCATTCCTCCAAATCTACTTATGCTTATTTACTTTATATTTTTTTAAGTAGGTCTCTTTTTTTTATGCCTACTTTAAATAATACACTTTGTACGCTGCCTTTTTCATTACCCCATTTATATGTAACATAAATATCAACTAATCAAATATACGCAAAAAAAAAAAGAAAACATATTCACCTTCCATTTTTTAATTAAATATGAATCTAACCCCAACTATATTGACCTGTAATCAATAAGTGGTTATTTTATTTTATTTTATTTATTTATTTTTTTTTTTTTCAAATTCTGTTATATTCTTGTCTTTTCTTTCATTTTTCGAGTCTCTAATGATGTTAAAATTAATATTAAATATTGGTGGGAAAACATGAGAACACACAAACCTATACACGCTAGTAGTTTAAAAATAAACAATCTTAAACTGAATTTGTGTCACATATATCCCAATAATGTAATCTTCTCTTTTTTAAGGACAAAATAACGAAGAAATGAATACTGAAGAACTTTGTAGACTTGCAAAACCATAACATCGATAATTGAAAAAAGTGACACCGTTCAACAATTGTCAAAAAAAAAAAGATACAACCTCAACAATTAAGTGAATCCAATATTATAACTACAAATACTACTTTATATAGTAACAACAATGACTTAAACAATGTTTTAATGCCGTTAGATTAATGTACGTTACTGAGTGAAGGAGGGGTGGATATTTCATATTAAGTCATTTGAACAATTTAACATGCCCTACAATATATACTAGGGTCGGTAGGCTTATTTATCCTAAATACATATGTAGCCATTATGGTTTGATATCTTGGGCCATTGTCTTGTGATGTCTTACACCTCGATATTATACCTTGACATAGACGAAAATTATAAATGTGGTGGACTACCAACCCATGACGATGGTTACCCATAGACTTTAATAATAATTGTAAAGAAATAGACCATATTAAAACAAATTTTCCCAAGCAAACAAAAAGTCGAATTTTAGATATTAATAGACTCACTAGAATTAGTATTATATCCAAGATATTTCACATGTGAAAGACACTACAACTATAAAGTAGAATTTTTATTTACAATTACTAACTTTTATATGAATAGAGGTGATGGAATGATAAGTAATTACCATAAAGTCCCTGTAATGGGGCGACGATGACATGTGAATTTTTTTGGAAAAGACGAAGATTTGGGTTTCATTCTACAATTTCGACAATAATAATGACAATAATGGGGGTTGGGTCTCTTTTGTTGGCATAAGCAAATTTTTACATAACATTACATACAAGAATTCAGAGTCTGCAGACAAAAAAAAAAAAGAGATTTTAATCCTAAATAAATGATACTTTTTCTCCAAGCTTTCGTCCATTGTGTTTCGTAGTCTTCCTTTATTAGTTAGATTGTGAAAATAGAAATAATTATACCAATTCATGATGTTACTTCCACAGGTATAACTTGTGTCGTTAAATTTTGTCTTTTCCACTATAATATTTTTACCCAAGTGCTTTAATTTGAAATAGAATAATACAATCCCATCTTCGTATGTCTCACCATCCATATACACTTCTGAATGGTCCATTTTGGTTCATTACATTATCTTTTCTTTCTCAGTAAGATTATTGCCATGACAGTAGCGCTAGCAAGATCAGAAGAGCTATTCTTTTATTTCAGTTTATTTTTTGATTTTACTTCGAAGATGAAAAATTTTTTTTTTCTGCAAATGAAAAATTTTAGGAAAAATATCAAATAAAATTAATTAAAATTTTCTTTTAATTCATTTACAAAGAGAAACCAGGATTTCCTATGATAATATTTGTAGAAGAGATGTGGGGAAGGAACTTACTTATTATTTCTAGTTAGTGGCTACATTTATATATGTCTGTGTCTTCTTCTTTATTCTTACCTGCTATGCCAATATTTGTACTACTTGACATAGTTTACTCTTGATTTATTTATAACTAAACGCTTTTTTTTGTATTAAAGAACTAGTGAATCTTCAAGATTAAAGAGAGCATCAAGTGCCGTTTTTTATTCGTTTGTTTTATACTGTACAATATTCTCGACCAACTTTCCGATATTCTAGACCGTCAGTTACCTATATAAATATCTAACCGGGCTATATTACTTCTGCTTTTCCTTTAGTTTTTGTATCTCTTTATTTGATCTGGTTTAGAATTAGAGACATCGTCTACCATCCATATTGTCAGCATCTCTTCATTCGAATATTTTTTAACTATTCGTTCGCATTCTTTGTTCTTCCAAGATCCACGTTTTTGCATACTATATTCCCTTATTTTATCATATATAAATTATATAATCAAACATGCGTAAGTGTAAAGTCTTTGTTGGTAACTCCCACCCTGAATTAGGTAAACTGGTTTGTGAACGGTTAGGTATTGAACCTGCTCCATGTACTTTAAAGAAATTTGCCAATGGGGAAACTTCTGTCCAAATTGGTGTCTCTGTGAGAGATGAAGATGTCTATGTTATCCAATCAGGTTCTCCTACTGTCAATGACCATATTATGGAGCTATTAATCCTAGTCTCTGCTTGTAGAGGTGGTTCTGCAAGAAAAATTACAGCTGTGATCCCTCAATTCCCATATTCTAAGCAATGTAAAATGAAGAAACACAGAGGTGCTATTACTGCAAGAATGTTAGCTAACTTATTAGTTATGGCAGGCGCCGATCATGTTGTATCTATGGACTTACATGCCTCTCAAATGCAAGGTTTCTTTACTAAACCAGTCGATAACCTTTATGGAGCTCCAAGTTTAGCTAGATGGATCAGGAAAAATGTTCCAGATTATCAGAATGCTGTTATTGTGTCCAAGAATGCCGGTGGTACAAAGAGAGTTACTGCTTTAGCTGATTCTTTAAAAATTAATTTTGCTATGATTCATACTGATCGTCGTCGTTCTAAAGATCTTTACTCTCAAAATAGAGACTTACAACAGTTGAAATTAAGAAAACAATCTATGTTAAGAAAGAATAGACCAATCATTAGACAAGGTGATAACCCAGATGAGGAAGAAAATATCATATTGACTAACGGTATTCAAACTGCTAGAATCCGTAATGGCCACGTTATTGGTGATGATGAAGCCGATGACATTAACAACGAAAAAGCTGTGGAAAGTGACGAAGAAGATCTTACTTTATCTGTAAGTGATTCTCATTCCTATGCTCTTGGTGGTACTTTTGATGCGGCTGATTCTGAAGATGAAGACGCAGATGCATCCACTGTCCCAAAGGAAAAGTTAATCACTTTAGTTGGTAACGTTCATGATCGTGCCGCTATCATCTTGGATGATATGATTGACAGACCAGGTTCCTTTATTAGTGCAGCTGAACATTTAGTTCAAAACTGTGGTGCTAAGAGAGTCTATGTCGTTGCTACTCATGGTATATTTACCGGTAATTGTTTGGAAGAATTAGAAAAATGTCAATATATTCATCAAATTGTTGTGACTAACACTTACCCAATCTCCAAGGAAAGTTCTGAAAAATCTAAGAAGTTAGTTGTAATCGATGTGTCTCCAATTTTCGCTGAATGTATTCGTCGTGATCATTACGGTGAAAGTATCTCCGTTTTATTTGACTCGTTAGCCACTCTTTGATTGAAATTCGAAGTACTAATATTTCCATCTCTTTGTCATCGTTTTTTTTTTACTATCCTCTTTTACTAGCCATAAACCTTTTTATTTTTATTTGTGAATGCCATTTTATTTTCACAAACCCTTTGTTAAATTATATCTCTATTGAACAAATCTTTAAACTATACGAAATATTAGAAATGAATATATACACATAATATATATATATATATATATATATATAACATGTTGAATCTTTACACATCTCTGTTTTATCTTCTATTCCCATATTTCTGTTTATTAGCGACATATATTATTAAAATCATGTGAACACTTAAGAATTCACTGTAACCATGAATATATCAACATTTGTTTATTTATTTTTTGCATTGCTTTTTTTTTTGTTTATACATAATGTCCATTATCCAAAAGAAAGTAACATATCCATAATTTTTACGTATTATGTCCAAAAATATACTTTCTAAGTTCACTCAAATCCATCTTTTGTGTTTTACTACTCGGCGTTAATCTTTGCTTATTTTTTCTTAATCTACTTTCTAAGGATTTTCTACAATTGTAATGAACAATAATTTCCTTTTCATTAGAGCTATAAAACCAAAAGATACTTTCTGTAGTAAACGAATGAAAACGTTTTTTACAAATACAACAAATATTCTTTGAATTTATTTCAATAAAATCTGCAGATTTATGGTTTATTGAATAATTCAAATTTGTTAATTCATTACGCATAATGTTTTTTTTCAGAGAAAGATCCTCATTTCTCATTTTCTTATGCCTTAGAGAATATATCAACAAATCTTTAATATCTTTTACCGGAATACTTAGAGGAATTGCCTTCAGAGCTTCAACAATATCTAATTTATCTCTATAATCCTTTAAAAATATTAGTAACAATTCTTTCTTCGATTCACTCTCCTTTCCGTAATATTCCTTTTCAATAATTTCTTTTAAAAAAAAGATTAACATTTTAGAACCTACTATAGTGTTTTCAACATAAATTTTATTGCAGTATTCTTGAGCTTTTTTATAATCACCTAGTTTGTTAAATAAAATATCAATCGATATCTCGTGTTCTTTTAATCTGTAATAAGGATACACTTGCATCAACAGGATGAAATTCTTAGTTTCTATCGATACTGTATGATCAGACGTTACACTCTTTAAAATTAAAATAACATCAGATGGATTATAATGTAAGTTACTATTTTTAAGAAAATCCTCTAATTTGTTTTTATTTGCATTATTGAGATCAAAAACATATCTTTTGACCAGATGATTATATATCTCTGGATTTACATCATTGATAGTACTGCTTGCAAATTCAAGATACTTCAATGATAATGATTTATCGATACCATCAACATAGTTATAGATTTTCAAACTGTCTCTTTTCAGATTAATAATGTTGTTATTTTCAAATATAGATACCAAAATCTCATTTCGTACATGAATATCATTAATAGTTCCCAATAATTTAGTTAAGTAATAAAATAAATCATCTAATTTTTCATTTGGTAACAACATTAAATATTTAATAATAAAATCTCTTGCATTAATATTAGCTTCAGATTGTTCATCCTTAGAATGTCCATGAAAATCAAATAGAAACTCCAAGGCATCATGATGCATTCCCTTATAATAATAAAAATCAATGAGCTCTTTATACATCTTCTTATCTTTTAAATCACTAACAACTACTGCTTTATCACATAAATTTTCGACTCTAATCAGTGGACCAACCATTGATGGGAAATAAAGAACATATGTTTTGAAGAGAACAGTTTCCACTAAAGATAACATTGTTTCTATTCTTATTGGATTATGACTATCTAACAAAAAAAAATCTAAATTCTGAGGGATATGCCTGTTTCCATAATCCCAAGTAATAGTTCTATCAGATGAAGCCTTTTGTTGTTTTACTAATAAATTTCTTAAATGACGTCTCATATCGGTTAAATACGGTAGTACCCATTTTTTGATAAGTTTTGGATTAATCTTATATCTTTTTTCCTCATCTTCAGATATTAAATCATTGCATTTATGTTCCTGTTGGGAGATTAATTCCACTAAATATGATATTTCTTTTGGAAAAGTTTTTAAAATTATTAACTGAGGCGGTGCCCACATAGTTATAAACAAATTGAAAATATCTCTAATAACAATTTCCTCGATTTTGTCAATATATCCTATAGGAACTTCCTTTCTCCTTAATCTACCTTCACTTGTATTGTCATTATGAAGTTTTATAATTGTATTCTGTAAGGTGTCAAACATTTGCAGGCACCACATAACAGTTAATTCTCTTAATTTCATCGCACATATATCTAGAGATTCCTGCGGATCACTTGAAACACATAATTGCAAAGCATATGGCGAATTAAGAAAGAACCTGTAAAATAAAATTTTTCTCCAAAGATGATAAAAATTTGAGTCATGATACATTCCACATATAGAAACTTCACTAATATTCGAGCGGTCATCATTATCATTTGCTAGATCATTACTATAAGGAAGACTAATACCACTCATACATAAGCTGTTAGTCATTGTGGAACATCCACTTAAATGTTCACCTTCCCCATCATCGACCTGGTATAAGTACAATAATAATTGATCATCAACAGTCCATACAATATAATATATTCCGACCAATTTAATAACTTTTTTGATTCCCTGCTCAACATTTTCCTCCAAAAATGTAAAGCCGTTACTATAGTCAACAAATTTAATAGTAGTTTGATTATGCAGTAATAACAAATCAGAAATCATGTACTCACAATGATTAAAATACTTATTCCATTGAAAAAATTGTTTCTTATCCATAGCGATTAATTTAATCTCTTGATTAGTGATGTCTACTGTAAACATATTTTGTGTAATCCCATCGAGAATTAATGTTTGATTTTTATCTGAAGGTTTGAAAATATATCGAATATCTTTATAATTAGTGCTTGACACAATGTTACGCTCATCTTTATTCTTGTTATCCCTCCCTTTTGTTCTCCAAAACATATATTTACTTTGCTGTGAATTACTACTCGTCATAGATTTATTTTCTAATGCTACATTTGATGACGTGTTTATTATATTATCCTTTAGAGAGACTTCCTTTAAGCTTAATATTGCATCAACAGCATTATCAGGGTATCTTTTTGAATAAACTTTATCAATTTTCAAAAAAGTTTCTACTGAAGATGTGGAGGAAAGTGTAGGTGTAACATTTGATAAATTACCACTAATTATTCCTTTAAAATTCCAAATATAGATACCACTTGACATTGTAAATAATATTGCCTCACCTTTAGAAACTATATCTATAGATTTAACCGTTTGATCCTTTAAATGTTTTGGTAAATTTATTTCCAGCATGTGACTGTAAGTCCTTCCCTTCCAAAATAATACCCTTAAAGTAGATGCTTTCGTAGTAGAATAAACCAAATATGTAATAGAGTCATTGTTAACACTAGAATTTATATTTTCATTTTTGTTACTATTACTTTTATATCCAAATGTTTTGGTTTTGCTACTATCCCTTAATTCCTTTACATAGGTTTTAACCCAGACTTGCTTTATACCTCTCTTATCACATACTTTATCATATATTTGTAAATTAGCACTGTTAAGTAATACCACCATAGATCTGCACTTAATAAAAATAGTATTTAATTGTTCAGAATATAACATATCCTGTATATGCAAATCTATATTGGAGGCATTAGATAAATTTTTTAATAAATTAGAGTATATCTGAGATAATTTAAATTGCAATGGTCTAACAACACTTTCTACTATTGAATTTGAATTATCAAGTAGGTATAAACTATCAGATCTCCCGGTAATATCATTATCAATTACATAGACTTCAATGTCCCCACCATTTTTGGCCACCAATAATCTATACGGGTTATCAATAAGCAAAGTAGATACAATTCCGGTAGAATTAATGGAACTGACAAGTCTGCTTCTTAACATTATAACTTCAGATAATTATTTTATGAACATGGATATGACATAAAGTATACAAACCTTGTGTTTCTGCTAAGTTGAGGTGGTGGTTTCAAAAACGTTTAAAAAACCTTTCCTTTAGTATTAAAAAGGTTGCCCCGCTCATATTCAATTTTAATATTGCGCTATCAAAAAAGAGAAACAAGAAACTAAAAATTATTAAAATAGCGGATATAGAGAAAACAGAATCATCATAAAACATGATCAGTATACAAATAGTACACACACACACACACACATACATACATATATACATATATATATATACTTTAAACCCAACTAGATATTGTTACAACGTCACTTCTTTTTTTAAACTCAATAGAGTAAACACCATAGCTTAGCCCATCATGTTCTTGGGCACCGATCCAATCTCTCGACCTCAGACCATACCTTTTTGAACCCTGATATCCAATTAAGGTATCTAATATTAGAATATTAACAATCAAATCTGTCTGTTCAGGATGCTTGGAATCCCAAGTACCTATAACATTATCTACATTATCTGAATTAACAGGTGTTCTTCTTTGAATAGGGGATACAGGTTTACTACTCATATTATAACCATTTTCGTTACCTGTATCTTTTGTCTGGAATACACCTAGATGCATTAATACTAGCAAAATATCAGAATCATCAGTGTAAACATCCGTCCCCCAAATTTCACCATTCCTCCACCTCTTATTTGATCTCATATGATTAATAAACTGACACACGATCTCTGCTGGAATATAAACCGATATTCTTTTGTTAATATAATGCATGCTTAAATTATGTAGAAATGGAGGGAAATCTTCTAGTACCTCATTCAATTTGTTTTCCAGTATTATGTTTTTATTTTCTTCTTCATTTGGGCAGTTCTTATAGTCAAACATTCTACTATATCCATGTGGATTATAATATAAATATTTTATAACTTCAGGTGCCTTTTTATATTTATTTCTAGTAAAATATAAAATATTGCTTGAATCCACTATAATATTGCTATCTTCGGTATTAGACAATCTTTTCAATGACTGTTCAGTCGATGATCTACTTTGGAGTCGAGCATTTCTTGTTGAGTCTCGAATAGTTTCCTGTAATGACAAGATCCTAGATTGTGTTAACCTGTACTGTTCAGCAGGATCGTATATACTATTTCTAGAAACTGCATTCGGTTGTAAAGATTCAGCGGTGGACATCGTAATTCCGTTAGAATTACTAGTGATGGTAGATCCCATTGTTGTGATTATATTTCTAGTTCAGGTATTTACAATAGTTCTAAAAAGAATAACAAATCTGCATATGTGTAAAATATTTATCTGCTCATCAAGAGATTAACGTTTCTTTAGAGCTTTTTTCTTAAATCATCTCTAATAGGTCATCCCTAAACTTAAATTTTTAAGTTCGTTCAGTAGATTTCCCCTCTCTCTCTTTCAACAGTTTCGTTATCGAGATTCTCCAAATAACGAAAAACCATATAAGACTGTAAATTATACATCCGTACATCTACTTCCTCACAGAAAAAAAAATAAGAACTGTTTACTTGCAAAGAGTTCCTAATAAAGTAATACTCGTATTTTTTACCTTTAGTTCAAAAAAAAAAAAATAGGTAGTCCCGTTGTGGTAAATCTTTATCTCATGTAACAAAAACTAACTACCTCGACAAACAGAGGGAACACTGTGTCAGACACTGAAACTTTTGTTTGGTGTGTTGTTGGAGAAAGGGGGACGGGGAAATGAATCTCTTTTAGTGAGGTTCTATGTTATGCCTGCGAGAGTCCAAGAATGTCTAGAGGGGAAAATTCTGATAAAGCTTTGAATGTCTCTTCGCAGCAGTTGTTCTTGCTGAGGAACCAATTGTGCCTAGATAGAGAGGGACGCCCATACAGAGAGAATTCGGAGAGAAGGTTGGAAGTGGTTGCAGAGAATAAAATTCTGTTGGACTGAGAGGGACAGAGAACGGGAAAACCCAGTGGAGGAAAGAAAGAAGATTGCAGGAAATACAGCTTCATTCCACATGAATTGCAAGAACACAGTATTACGATCTTTCAATGCCTTCTGCCTATCTGTAGTGGCTTACACACACCCACAACACTATCAATATACTCATTATACTGTAGAATAACACTCTCCTTGTCTTACCTTCAAGTAATACTATAGAAAAAAAGGTATACTTAGTAGTTACAAATAATCCATAACTTTTTTTTTTTTACGACCTCAGTTTTTGTTGTTTTATGAAGTACAATTAAGCACAGATACTCGACAAAATGGCCGGTTTAAAAGACGTTGTTACTCGTGAATACACCATTAATTTACACAAGAGAGTATGTAGAACCGCAGTAAAATAGATATGAAAAATTTGAGCAAACCTAGAGGAATAAGTATTATTTACAAAAAGTGAAACCATACAGGCAAAGGATTTAGGGATATCGAGAATCGAAATCAGAGGATAAAGAAATTATAAAAGTCAATAAATTATAATTTTTCACTATATACCACTCGATTATTAGGGAGAATTTAAAATTTTTTGAAAGAATACTCCTTTTTAATTCAAAAATCCAGTATATTGAAATAGATATTAAAATTTAGCATAAGTTATCGGTATACTAGCTATCCACAAACAATAATATCTTGATATTTCCTCACTCAGATGATATTTAGACATTTATATGAATGAATTTATTGGAATAATGGTTTACTAACAATTGGATTATACGAGGGAACCAAGCAATTCACATAGCTTTTTCCTGTGTCGCGTATTTTTATTTATTTATTTCTTTATTTTTTATATTTAGTTACACGGTGTTAGCTTCAAGAAGAGAGCTCCAAGAGCTGTCAAGGAAATCAAGAAGTTTGCCAAATTGCACATGGGTACTGAAGATGTCAGATTAGCTCCAGAATTAAACCAAGCTATCTGGAAGAGAGGTATCAAGGGTGTTGAATACAGATTAAGATTAAGAATCTCCAGAAAGAGAAACGAAGATGAAAATGCTAAGAACCCATTATTCTCTTACGTTGAACCTGTCTTTGTCGCTTCTGCCAAAGGTTTACAAACCGTTGTCGTTGAAGAAGATGCCTAAATTTAAATATATACATTCATAATTAATATATAATATTTTCATTGTTATATTTTTAAGAGTGTTATTGTAATAAACAAAACTATCCATTAATCGCTTTCTCCATTTTCTTTACTCTTCAAAATCACCACCTCAAATAAACAGTAAATAGCAATGGAACTGTATGTAAAACAAATACAAGATACTAGTTAAAGGCATAATGCAAAGTAAGTAATACATTTAACCAGAACATTTACAAAAGAGACTATCACACATACAAAACTTTACACTAGAGAAAGATGATACATTTATTATTATTTATTAAATAATATCAGTGTAACTATGACAAAAATACATTGGCCACTCATCACATTAAAAGATCGTTCTATCATAGCTATAATAATCAAAAAACCATTTCATCAGAACGATAAAATAGTCACTTAATCAATTATAAACAGATACATCTTATAAAAATAGTCACTAATAACGCCAACTATTTTCTGTTCTCAATAGGCCAACAAAAAAGAAAAAGTCTTATCATCATATTAATTAATAAATAAAATAAAAAATATCAATAGCTCAAGTTGTAAAATGATAATGAAGGAAATATTCACAACAACAGTATAAAAACTTGTAACTGTACAATATCGTTCATTTGATAAAATGTCACAGCTCCAACTGTAACATCCTATAATCCCTATTCAGAGCAAATGAACAAATAAATATTAACCTTCTACAAACAAATGCAGTTAGTAGAAATACTAGGCATTGACTATGAAGACACTTAACTCTTAATCCACAAATACATTCATTTATAAACAAGAGAAGTTTTAAAAAAAAAAAGTTTTAATATTTATATACTTTATTTTGTAGAAGGGTTACCCGAATTTTGGCTAAAATTTTGTGGAAAGGAGAGAATATTCATTGAGGTCTTTATCTATTTTTTTTTTTCTATACAAGTATTCACCATAGTTATATTAGATGGAGGGACATATTTAACATTGTTTAAATGGTTATTTCAGACTTTCATATAATTTATATAGATTTATATTAACTAAATGCAAATTGTACACACACAAACTCTTTCTATATATACCACATTAGTAGATAGATAATAAATACATGCACCTTTATATTTTTTCTTCCCTTTTTTTGTTAAAAAATGTTATTACTATTATTACATCATAAATGAATAGTGACCAAATCACTGGCAGCGAATGGATGATTACATGTTGGGCATTTTCTCATTCTGGCTGCCAATCTATTTTTAACACAATCTTCACAGAAAGTATGTCCACAAGCTCTAATAGCACTACTTTTCCAATTTTTGGAGCATAATGAACAATATACTAAAGTTCTAAAATTTTCTAATTCCTCATTTAATGAATCATTGTCTTCATTAACGTTTTTTGAACCATTTAAACCTTTTGATTTCAATTTTTCCTTTAATTTAGATATAATTTCTTTATTTTGCATATTCTCTGTTTCTATAACTTCTTTATCCTTTATAATAGCATCTCTTTCTTTGACTGTTTCATTTAATTTAACCACACATTTAGTGTTCTCATCTTTATAATAATCAACCATCTTTTTCAATTTTGTCATATCATTATTCAATTCATTGAATTTTCTTGATTCTAGTTTATTTGTATTCATTAAAGATTTCCCATTATTCTCTAATAATGTAACTTGTTCTTGTAAAGATTTAATCTTCTCTTGTAACACTTTTTCACTATCTTTCAATTGAATAATAAATTCATTAGATTTATTTACAGTCTTCAATAAATTTTTATTTTCAACTAAGATTGAATCCTTAGATCTCATTGACGCAAAATATTTTTGATCTGCTTTACTCTTTTCAATTGTTAACTTAGATATTATCGATTCATGATTCAATAGTGTCATATATTTTTTATTACTTAATTCTGTTAGCTGCTTGAAGGCTATTTCCATGTCTTTAATTTCTTTAATTAAAACTTGTTCACTTGAATTATTAATGTTGTCTGTATTACAGTTTTTATTACTTGTGAATTTTGACCATTGTTCACTTGATAATTCTAAAGCTTTAGTTATATCATCAATAAGTTCACTTTTCTTGGTTTGTGATTCTAAAATGGCAATTTTACTCAATAAATCATCTCTTGTAGTTCTAATTCTTACCAAGTCCTTCTCTAAATTATTATTAACTTTCAATAAATTGTCTAATTTATTCTGAAGAGACTCTGATACTTTGTGTAAGAAGATTTCTCTTTCGCTAGTTAATTTTTGAAATTTATTTAAATATGAATCATTAATTTTATTTAATTCATTATTTTCTTTAGTTAACCCTTCAATTTTATTCAAATATATATCTTGTGTGGTAATGATTTCTTTATTACGATCATTAGTAGCTAATAATTCAGTCTCCAATTGCAGAATCCTTTCATTATTATTTTTATTTGAAGACTCCAAATTCTTTATTATAGTTTGCAAAGATTCAATTTTATTCTTTAAGTCTACTATTTTATCTTCATATTCTTGAAACTTTTGACTTGAATCTTCATCGGTAGTGGAATTGACACTACCTTTAATAGTAGAAGAATCTAAATTAGAAATGGGTTCTGTCTTAATTGACTCACTATTAACATCAGAATTAGTCTTTAAACTTGAGTCAGCAGAGACAATTACATTACCTTTATTATTATTATTTTCATTGGTGTTAGAATTATCTTCTTCAATGTTAAACTCACCTTCTTTATCAAAGACACGTTTTATACTCAAAGAATCACGTCTATCATATTTTTTGAATAAACCTTCATAATATGAATTCAATTGATCCAATTGTCTTAAAAGTGTCTTATTTTGAATAGTCAATGATTTTTTATCATTCTGTAACACTTTAATATCATAAGAAAGTTTCTGTAAATCAGTTGAATTTTCTTTATCAGAATATAAATATTTCGTTAAAATTTTCATGAATGAATCATTTAACTGTATAATAGTATTTTCATCCCCACCTGAAATATTTTTCAAAATTGAAAGATCATCCGCTGTATTAGCATCATCATCATCATCACTATTATTATTAGTAATAATTGACTCTAACAACTTAGCTAATGTGACAATTAGTGAAATGATATTAGATAGTTTTTTAGAGACTTCCAAATAATCAGTCTTTAAAGTATCAAACTTATTTTGAATAAGATTCACCTGATTCCTTCTTTCGTTAAGACATCTAAATAAGGCCTCCTTTTGGAAATAGATGACATCTCTTTGTTTCAAAGGTTCATTTGGATCACTTAGTGAATGAATAGATTTTGAATTATTTTCATCCAATCTAGGTTTCTTTTGGATTGGTTCAGACATATCTAAAGCAAATTAAAAGAAAGAAAGAAAAAAAAAAAGTATAAGCAAAAAATAAGAAAACCTATATTTCTTATCTATCAGATTTCTTCAAATTTTGATTCCTCTAATATGTTTCTACAGCAACCACCTATCCTATCAAGTAGAGTAAATCTTACTAAATGGTCTATCTCACCAATATGAAACTTACTGATAGTCAAGTAGCATTACAGATAACTATCTAGTTATATAGTATTCCACCGGTTATAACTTTAAACAAAATAAAAAATAAAAAAAAAAAAAAATTTTGTACCAAAAATTAACAAAAACAAAAAACCAAAAAGGGAAAAACAAAAACAAATAAAAAAAGCCGACGTCAGACTCAATGTATCATTATTCACGAAACACGTGACTTCTTTTTCAAAAAATCAATTCAAAATGTATGGGTGTGTGTTTTCTATGCTGTTTTCTTTCTTCTCCCCCTCTCTCCTTTCCGAGTCTCGCTTTACAAGCAACTGTCAAGCTTTAAAGACATCAGGAAGAGGAAACAAGAGTGATATTTGAAGGAACTGTCTGTAGATTGTTAATAAAACTTTTCATGTAGAGCTGTTTTCTTTTTATATATATATATATATATATATTAACAAAGAAGGTTTACTTTAGTACTGCGATAAATATATTGAATTTGTATAATAATTTTTATTATTACTGTTGTTGTTGTTTTTCTTCTTCTTCTTCTTTTACATTTATTTGACCTCTAATAACTATCCGTACGAATTAAATTGGTATGGTTGCATTGTGATTTTATAGTATATGACTCTACACACACACACACACACACTTTTTCTTTTCTGTTTCACTTACTTAAATATTTCGCTTTATTTTATTCTGTCGCTCATTTAATATACTCTATCGTTTCTTATTTCTTATATTTTTGATGGGGTCCTTAAGATCGCTTGCTTTCACTAAAAAAAATAAACTGTTAGATATATGGCAAAGAGTTAATTCTACAGATGTCGACGGCACAACTAACCAAACCACCACGGATCCATCTATCGAGGAAGAAATATTGTTACTGCAAAAAAATTCTGAAATCAATAAAGAAGCATATCTATTCCATCTACTGAATCAATTTATTACTTTGTTCAATAATAGAGTTCGGTCTGATAACTCAACTATAATAGATTACGATAGTAAGATCCAAAATTTATTGAGGTATGGATTGTTGAAATATTTAAGAGAATGGGATAATTTGCCATTGGCCACCTCTGTCGTGAACAGGATCAATGTCTCTTTGAAACAGGCTCTATATCATTGGTGGATGGAAATTTTAAATAATTTAAAATCTCAAAGCGGAAATAATGGTTCTTTGAAGTTGGATATATCACTTCTAAAGACACTTATGGAATGTTTGAATAGAATAATGAATTTATTGATTTATATTCCATCGAATTCTGTACAAAATATGGGAAATAACGGGAAAGATCACAGTAGTAATAATAACAATTATTATCACTATTATAACGATGATAATGAATTGAGTAATTATTGTAAACATTTATTGATGACACTCCATTACATTACATATCAACTGAATCAAAACTCTAAATCAAAAGCTACAGACTCTTATTTAAAACAATTCAACAATTTATTATATGATCAATTAGGTCTTTTAAATGCACTTGCATTTGTTTATTTCCCAGATAGATTTAAATATAATTTATTGGTTATCACTCTTTTAACAAAGGGTAAATTTAAAATAATAACTGATTATGATGATCCTTTACTTCCATGGAGAGGGAAAAATTTCAAAAGATTAAGAAATTTCCCACAAAGACGGAATTCAATATTGGTTACTACTAATAATAACAATAACAATATCAAATGTTTTAAGATTATTATATCATATTTACAAGAAGAAAAAACTTTCCAGTCATTTACGTTTCATTATTGGCGTTTAATGATCATACTATACCAACATCGAAATTTTTACATGAATGAAAATGAAAATTTGAATAATAGTTATTCACATCCATTGAATATGATTAATAGTAGTGAAATAATTGTCTATTATACCGTTCATAAAGGATTTATTCCAGATATCAACAGATTTAAAATGCTCATAAAACAAATAAATAATAAAAATACTAACACAAATAATGACAGTAACAACAACAGTAATCATAACATTAAATTTAACAAATTTATCAATTATTTTAAATCAAATAAATCAATCACTGAATTCCTTGAAACAAAATTTCAAATGTTAATAATATGGAGACAACCGTTATATGAGTTATTTTCTCAATTTAAAGATATTAGAATTCTATATTCTATCCTATTATACTATGATCAAAAGCAACTAGAAGAATTGAAAAGAGTGTCCTTATATGAGACTCAACTGACGAATTTAATTTTTAATAAATTTCTAAGTGTGATAACCATAGACCAATATAAATGTAATGAATTTATAAATTGGAATTCATGGAGTCAGATAATTGTTGACTGTATAAATACAAAATCGTTTGAAAATAGAATCAATATTTTAAAATTTTTATTCAATATTTGGACATATCTGCCCAAAGAGAATCGATACCCTATACTGAAACAGGTCATTATAATGAATAATGAAATGTTAACGACTTTTCAACATTCACATATCAATATTCTTATTATAAAACTAATAATTTTTAAGATTTTACCATCTAAGACAGACAGAGATTTGTTAATACCATATATCGTAAGTTTAGAAAAAGTTTACAGTCATTTGTTAATGAACCAAAAGAAAGTTATGAATTCTAATAATGATGATAATACTGGACACCCAGACTCGCTGTTATTATTCGATAATAATAGAAAATATGTGTTAACTCATAAAAAAATACCAATGAATGACCATTATCAGAATTTATATATGGTGATAGACAAGGAATACAATGATGATATGATAGAAAAGAATAAATCTGAAAATATAGATGATGATAATATGACGGATAATGATGCTAGTGCCGATGGAACCATTAAAAAACAGAATAACAATAACAATCATAATAATAAGTATAAAGTAATACCGATATTTAAAAATATCGTTATGCCGTACAATAACAATCAACAATATAATATCAACAAATATAATAATAGGTGGGAAAATTTAACTGCAAATAATAATGATCAATTAGATTACGATTCTACTAAAATAGGGATGGAATCTAATAATATGTTGAGATTTAATCTATCTGTTTATAAGATCAATAATAATATTGAAAAGTTAGACGAGGAACTAACATTATTCTCTAATATGAAAGACTGTAATAATAATAATAATAATAATAATAATAATGAGACCTTATTAATTCATTTGCATAATTTCATGAAAGCATTCAATTTAACCATGATAGAATATTATGATTATATTAATTTATATAATGAAAATGAGATAAGAATTGAAATATAACATTTGATAGAATTTATAACATTTTTTTTTTATACATATACATAGATATGATAAAATATACTTTAATAAAGAAAAACAAATTCATATACTAAATAACTAAAATGAAGATAAAAAAGAAAGAAATGGGAAATAACCATCCATCACTCCTTCAACTCTTCTTGTTGTAAAGCAATAACTTTTTCTTTTAAACGATCAATTTCTTTATCCTTTTCTTTAATCATTTCACGTAATTTATCTTTATTGAAAAGGTCATCCTTTCTCAAATTCGATTTCAAAGTCAATAATTCATCGACTAAATCAAAAGTTCTTGTTACAATAAAAGTAAGAAACAAAGTTATACCAGTCAAATACATATTTCTTTGTTGTAAAAATTTTCTTGACATAATTTCAATCTTTTCAGTCCCTTGAATCAATCCATTTTTCAACTGAACCAATTCATGATGATTAATATCATAAACTTTATTAATTGAATCAACGAACAATAATAAAATAAAGGCAAGTACACATTTCACGGTTATTTGGACTGTACTATTTTTAAAAGGCTTAATTAATACTAATGTTAGAGGTTTTCTATATTTACTTGGGATAGGTAATGCCAATAATGAAAAGACAATAACTTCAGCAACTAAGATACCAAAGATAATTGAGTTATAAAGTGACATGTTCTCTTATTTGTTGACGTTTAAGCAACCTATTTTTTTCCGTATTTGCTTCTTTCTTTGGTGAGTTATGGGTATATATATATCTATCTTAATAGTTAGAATTTCGTGTGAGTAGTCAAAGCTCTTAAACCACCATTCACTTTCTTCCTCCCAATCTCTTTCCACTTTAAATATTTCACTAAACTAATCTACAAAAAAGGACAGAAAGAAAAAAAAAATAAAAAAAAACCCAGCATAAGGAGAGGGAAAAATAAACAGCAAAAGAAGGGAAAAGAATTTCCACAAACAAACAACAACAACAACAGTATTCACGTCCTCTCTCCTTCCACAGATTAAGAAGACATGATCTGTAAAACAAATATATACAGGCGTAAATAATAGAAAAATATCTGAATAGTTAACTATAGAGAGACAGGACTGGAATATACATTATTTGATATTATCAATGAGTGAACTAAATCATGATTTAGACAATGGTTCAATTGACACCAACCTAAAGTAATTAATAAAGCTCTATTATCTCTAGCAGCTAAGATACGTGATGGTATACCAAGTGGGGTTTTATTAATCCTATTTCCTTTTAGTGAAATGCCTTGCAAATCATGTCTTTTAATGAAACGAGTAAGGTATTTATTCAGGGAATGTGTTCTATTATAATTATTGTAGCTTGACCCTTGTCTTTTTTCATTCCAATTAAAATCATAGCCGTTAATGTCTAATGGAGACCTTCTATATAGTTGTAATTGTTCTTTAAGCAATAAGGTGTTTAGTAAAGCTCTTGACAGAGTAACTAATGGATCATTCCATCTTTCTTTTTGATCCAGTTCAATCCTTCGAATTAATTGGTTAATGTCGATTTGAGTTGAGGGGGATAATAAGTGTACTAAATTATTTAGTTTAGTTATTTGTTTTGACATCAAAGAATCTCTAGGTTTTGTATTATTTCTGTTTCTAAGAATGATTCATATATATATATATATATATTGACTATAGAACCGAGTTGGTTTAAGACTCTCACAGTCCTAAGGGGTAACTCTATGTATAGGAAAAAAAAAGAGATAACATTTAGTATCAACATAAATATTTACGAAAAAACAAAAAGAGTTTAAGTGAAAGCTTATATTCATACACAGAGGTAAGAACAACTATGCACATATATCTTTTACTAATTATAGGTAACGAAAGCAAACTATATTAAAAAAAGGGAAAGTTTCTAAACATTTTTCAATGTGTGTATATCAATTAATCTGTTAAGGTAAATATATATATATATATATAGGTAGATAAATCACCATATATATGCCATATATCATAAAAGCAAAAATACGTAGATAACCAGATTAAAATAAGATTAAACGAGAACCATTATATTGTAGAATAATCATTAAACTTTTTTTTATAAATATCATAATTACTATTACTATAAATGGTGAGAATAAAGTGAGAAATAACGGCGGAAATGTAATAGTAATATAATATCATTATAATTAATTTTGTTGTTTATTGCTTTCTGCTAACTTAGCATAAAAATCTTCTCTTTTATTAATCATATCCATATGGAAACCCCATCACCAATAATGATGCCAAACAACCACCGACGGTGATACCAGTTATAATATCAATCACAACTTTTCTCTTGAAAGAACCTTGAATTGTCTGTATTGACATCTTTTCTTAGCTTTTTTTCCCCCTCCCTTTGCGAGTTGTTGATTTCTTTTATTATGGATATATGTATATGAGTTATCAACTGTTTAGTTTGCTTTATTCACTAAGCAATAGAACAGGAATATTCAAGAAGGGAAAGCAATATTTAGGAGATCTTAAGGTGACAGTACAAGAAAAGAAAAAAAAAGAAGTGTTTAGGTAAGAAACATATCATCTGTTCCAAATGATCCAACAGAAATCCACACACGTGTATAAACAGAAATATATTCCAATCAAATCAAATCCTTCATCAAATTTTCTCCCTTCTTGACCCCTTCCACAACGATTTATCCTCTTTTTTTGGACTTTATACTAAGCAAATTACCATCAATTGGTCTTGAGAATTATATTCCATCTTTCTTTATTAATTTAGATTGTTATATAATGTTTTTATTTTCGAATATTTCTGATATTTCTACGTTCGTGTATAAAATATTATTGAGATTAACAAACATAATATCACCATTTTGCATAGAAAGGAATATTAAAGATAATAGCAATCTTATGTATATTCAACCTTTAAAGATAGGTATTGATGCCATCATCTATTGATCCTAACATCCAATAGTTCCCACATTTGGTGTAAGCTAAACTACAGTTGCTATTTTTCTTTTCTGTATATTATTATTTTTTTACATATATATAAAACGATTTTTAAATTTATCATATTTGCAAAGAAAACAAAGAATACATAAGAGTTATACGTACATATGAACGTATATACTTCTACATGTTATCCTACCTATGCTGTCTATCTAAGGAATTGTAAAAAGGGGGAAAAAGGAAAAAAACAATACAAAACAAAACAAACATGTTCTCACAGTTTATTCCACCCATTCTATTCGATGGATTTGATTTCCTTTTGTAATCTCTTTTCAACAGCATCCAAGAACTCCTCGGTGTTAACATAAGAAGATCTATCAGTCTTACCTAACGTTAAAGCTAAATCTTTAGTCATAATACCATCTTCTTGAACAGTGTTTAGAGTGGCAGATTCTAAAATATTGGCAAATCTGACAACGTCTGGGGTGCCGTCCAATTCACCTCTTTTAGCGATACCACGAGTCCAAGCGAAGATAGATGCAATTGAATTAGTGGAAGTTTCCTCACCCCTTTGGTATTTTCTGTAATGTCTTGTCACTGTACCATGAGCAGCTTCAGATTCAAAAGTCTTACCATCTGGTGTAACAAGAACTGAGGTCATTAAACCAAGAGAACCAAAACCTTGTGCCACGATATCTGATTGAACATCACCGTCATAGTTCTTTAGTGCCATAATGAAACCACCCTTTGATTTAATCATTTGTGCCACCATATCATCAATCAAACGATGTTCATAACGGATACCCAATTCCTCGAATTTGGACTTGTAAGTGGATTCATAAATCTCTTGAAAGATATCCTTGAATCTTCCATCATATTTCTTTAAAATTGTGTTTTTAGTGGATAAGAAAAGATTCATTTTTTTAGTTAATGCCAATTTAAAGGAAGAATGAGCAAACCCAGTAATACTTTCATCTGTGTTATACATAGCCATACCAACACCAGCACCTTTATAATCAAAGACCTTCAAAGCTTCCCTTTCCCCAGTCTTTTCGTTTGTGTAGACTAATTCCAACTTACCAGCACCAGGAACCACAAGATCAGTGGCTTTATATTGGTCACCATGAGCATGCCTACCAATAATGATTGGTTTTTCCCAACCAGGGATCAACCTTGGGATCCTTGGAATCACAATGGGTTCTCTAAAGACGGTACCACCCAAGATGTTTCTAATTGTACCATTTGGAGATTTCCACATCTTAGACAAATTGAATTCTTTGACACGGGCCTCATCTGGTGTAATAGTGGCACATTTGATACCTACACCGTAGTGTTTGATTGCATAGGCAGCGTCTTTAGTGATTTGATCCTTTGTTTTGTCACGGGATGTGACAGATAAGTCATAATATTTCAAATCGACATCTAAGAATGGTAGAATTAATTTGTTTTTGATTTTAGCCCAGATGATTCTTGTCATTTCATCACCGTCTAGTTCAACTATGGGTGTTTTGACTTTAATCTTGGACAGTTGTCTAGTGGTAGACAAGGATCTTCTGGAAAGAAACATTGTGCTTTTTTTTTTTTTCTTTAAAACAAAGTGCTATGGTATGTTAATATATATAAACAAAGGTAACAGATGAGATTTCCTAATACAATGGATGGTAAATAAAATATTGATATTTTCTGTTACTCCTCTACTATATGAGTCCTACAAAAAAAAAAACAAGGAAGACAACTAAGAAATGTGACTTTAAAGAGTAACAATCAAGGAATGAAAGCTTAAAATACTTTTTAAAAGAAAGAATCAATATTCTATATTATGTATACACCATGCACGTGTCTCTATGCATCTACATATATATATATGTATAAATGTACAAAGCCAACAAGTGAAGATAGCATCTTCCAAAACAAAGAGAAGAAAACCGAACAATCTCTTCCAAACTCCAATCCGATAACAGTGATTTGAAGGATAGGATAAGAAAAACAAGCAAACAAGCAAAAACAAAAACACAAGAGAATTGCAAGGTAGTAGCGATAAGAAAAGGAGTAGTCTCATGAAAAAAAAAAAAATCATCACAGCACAAGAATGGTCATAATACTAATGGTTTAAAACTAAACAGATGATCAAAAATATGTAATGTAGTTATATGCATTTATAAACATCTTTATTATTATTATTATTATAATATGAACGCGTGACTACAGAACATATTTTTTTGTTTATTTTTGTCATACACAAAAGAAAAGAGAAGAAACGAGTATTTTTTTTATTTATTAAAAGAGATAAACTTGAAAACAAAACAGAACAAACAAGAACTTTCAAACAATTCATACATTACAGTAACTTCATCTTATATTTCCTTATCTCTTATATAGGCGACTCTTAATACTCTTTCATCTCTAAATCAAGATTATTCTATTTACCCATTGTTTTAAATCTTCTCCGTATTTAATAGTTGGCTCATATATGCTTTCTTTAATCATCAATTCTTTAGAAAGTGATTCAAATGATTATTCTTCACTTTCATCCAATTTATAAAATTCTTGCCTGTTGATCATTAACAACAACAAACGTATGCGATATTTTTAATATATTTCAATGCAGATTCTTTACCATATTTTACCGTCAGTAAAACCCTTTCCTCCTTTATAGGTAGATATTCTCTTATTTAAATTTTCTTAATTGTAATTTCCTATCTTTAATAATTTCACTGTTTGGATTTCTTTCAATTCATTCTTTTAAATGGCTTCAAAGTTTAAAATATCTTTTTATAAAAAAAAAAATTCTTTTTTAGTCTGTATCTCCATAATTAAATCATTAAATAGTTCATTTTTCATCATCATTAGAAAACCTATTATCTATTACTTTCCTGAAACGCTTTTTAAAATCAACACGTTCATCGTTCGAATTGGATATTATCTTATTGTCTTTAGCATTGAGTTTTGTGTCCTTTGAATCATCACCATTCAAATCCTCATTACTGGCTTCTAATAACACAACCAACTCTTCTCAATCTAAATCATCATCTTTAATAACAATCTTCTACTTTATATATATATATATATATATATTTTTTTTTTTTTTTTACTCAAGGATTGTTTTATGTTCCAAATTGAATAAAAGATAAAATATATACATACATGCATGCACACGGACAGATAGTGTTTTTACTATTTAAACGTCTTCTCTCCATGTATCGTATTTTGTCTAAACAATCCACCTTCAGCAAAGTTCTTCTTCTTTGTTCGTAGGGTTCTTTGCTAATCTGTTAGTAAGGGAACAGAGAAATGTAGCCTGTTGAATATACATAGACATGCGTATTTCTATATTTATTGATTTGAAAAGAAAGGGCAACATCTTACTCGAACTATTATTAAAGATCAAGATAAAACAGTACATGTACCAACGGGATCATAAGATAATAAATACCTATATATATGTCGATTCTTTTATATCAATTTTGAATATCAAGAAGCATAAACCCTATGTTGATACTTAAAGAAATGGAATCTACACAATAATGTTAATAATAATAATAATACATGTTGAGTTATTTCTTTATTCATATTCCTCTCTATTAGTTTTTTATTGTTTTCTCTTCTTCTTCTTCTTCTTTTTTTCTTTGAGTAAGTGGAAATTTTGAAAAATATACTGATTATTGATAAATAAAAAAAAAAGTAGAAATCATTTTTTTTTTTTTTTTTTATTATTACATTAAATACCATCCACTTGACATTGTAAGTACACAACCTCCACTTAGAAAGGATAAAAATACCTCTGAGAAAGGATACTTCTTTATTGTAACAATAAAATAATTAATAACACAAAAGACACCAACATATAACATCTTTTCATTTTTATTTTTATTTTTAAAGAAAAAATTTATAAATAAATATACATATTTACCATGAGTAGTCTTTGCTTACAACGTCTGCAGGAAGAAAGAAAAAAATGGAGAAAAGATCATCCATTTGGCTTTTACGCAAAACCAACCAAAAAACCCGATGGGTCCATGAATTTACAGAAATGGGAAGCAGGGATCCCAGGTAAAGAAGGTACAATCTGGTATGGTGGATTATATCCTTTAACTATCGAATATCCTGATGAGTATCCTTCAAAACCTCCAAAGGTTAGATTTCCCGCAGGTTTCTACCATCCAAACGTTTATCCAAGTGGTACTATCTGTTTAAGTATTTTGAATGAAGATGAAGATTGGAGACCTGCTATCACTTTAAAACAGATTTGTTTAGGGATTCAAGATTTGTTGGATACTCCAAATATTAAATCTCCTGCACAGGAACCCGCTTTTAGAGCATATTCTAAAAATAAAGAAGAATATAAAAAGAAAGTACTCCTTCAAGCTAAACAATATGCAAAATAGAATAGAATAGAATATATATATATGTATATCCTATAATTGGTTGCATTTGTTATTGATTTATTTCATATCTTTTTTCCACCCACTACTTTTTTCCACTTTTATTGGTTATATATACATATACATATAATGTCACACTAATAATATTATACATTAACTACAGAAACAACATACTTCTCTATCTCTGTTCATTTACTTACTGTCTTTCACTAGCTTTATAATGAATAAAACTATCTAACGTATTGTAACATTTTGTGCATCTTTCCTTCAATTTGGGTGTCTTATTTTTATCAACCATCTTAAATACATTTTTCAAATTTGGTTGGACTCTATCCTTTAAAATATCCAAATACCCACCTTGAACAAATACAACTTTATCATAATCGTAGTCGCGATCACCATATATCTCAAATATTGCATAGGTCATATCTATTAAAAGCTCTGATGGAGTTTCTAAAGAGATCATCTTTTCAAGTAAAAATTCTGATACAAATCTATTAATCTCAGTTGATTGACCTTGATATGCTGCTATTGTAGTCATAACACCACAACACTTCGTTCTATATTCAAGATCATCATTTTGTAAATACTCTTCTTTAATCCTTGACTCAAATTCTAAATTATCCCATATTAACCATTCTTTTAATAAATCAATGTACCCTAACATACCACATATTTTTAATATTACCCAAATTACACTCATTTTACCAATTTTTATAGTCATATCTTCTTGCGCTAATGTATCTGTTTGGTTGGTCACTTTGTTCCATGACTGTCTTAAGATATCAGGTTCAATAGATTCATCTAATGTAACATATAGCCAAAACAAATTATTCCATACAATCAAAATTCTATCAGGGAATTCATTTAACAATGCAAACAAAATTTGAGGTATCAATTCATGGATAGTTTCTTCCAATTCATGGTTTGATTTAATATCAGAAGATGCAATAATTTCTATGATACCAGTAATAAGATCGATTCCAACTTCAATATCCTGTAATTGCATCAATGAATCTTGTTTAGCCTTAGCGTATTCCTTTAGTTTCTGAGTATTTGCTGTTATCATATTTGAACCGCCTTTGCTTTCACTATTTAATACAATATCACTGTATAAACCCTTCTTCATTTGATCTAAATTAATATCTTTAATTGAGTTCATCACTTTAATCACAATCTCATTACAGTTACTAGATGTGACTTTTTCATCAATGACACCATCCAAGAATTGTAATTTTATACCTTGTATCAATACTTGAGTCAATTCATTATTGGTATCCAACTTATCTAATGAACTTAAAAGGATAGCAATAGGTTCAAACGCCATTACAGAATCGATAAAATCTATGGATTCAGAACTAAAATCATAGATAAGGTCCAATAAAGTATTCTGTAAGTTACTAGGCAATTTGTCGAACCCATATTCAATAAACTTAACAAACGTGTACAATATTTCGTGTATTTGTTCGTCTTGAAGGATTTCATTCAAAATTTGATCTGCCCCATTACTTAGCGCCACTATTAAAGAAATCAAGTTATCGGAATAATCAAATAGCAATCTTTTAGTGTTATTATTTATGTCCTTTCTTTGATTATCTGATCCGTTTCCCTTATTAGAATTAATCATTAAGTCTAGTGATTGAACAATCTTATTTAGACCATCTTTAATAGGAGTCCAAATTTGATTTCTCCATAGATGAATAGCCAAATCATAACCTTCTTCTAAGGCCAAATTTCTTAATAAACCGACTGCTTCAATGACAATATCCATATTATTATCATTTATTTAATAGATTATTCAAAACGATTTTGATCAATTTCTCTTTTAATAATAAGTGCCTCATATGTGGATCTTCGCATAGGACACTAATTGAGGATAAAGCAATATTTCTATCATTGGGGACAGCGCTTTGCAATTGCCTGATTAATGGCTGAATTTTCCTTGCTGCTAGATTAGCATCCTTCTTAGATAAATTGGTCTTTGTACTGCCATTATTTAAAGGATTTAATCTGTTTCTAGAAGCCCTTGATCTCTTTTTAAATTTCTCCATTTTGTTTAAGGATTGATATAAGGGAATTTGTTCAACTTTTAGAAATCAAAGTTAATATATATATATATAACAAATTGGAAGAATAAGAGACGAATATTTATGAATTAATAATTTTAAGAAAGTGGAAACAAATATATTCTAAATGTTTGGATGAGATGATTTCGCTATCTCTTGGACTAAAATAAATAATACAAAAATTTTAGCCATCATTATTTCACATAATATATATATACAACTTAAGCAATTGTTCGTTAAAAATGACTGCCAAAACTAAGTTGTATGTTCTATCTTTAATACATTTAAGAAACACAACGAATAGTATATTCATTATTCACAAACAAGATATACATATACATATATACACACACATATATATATTGAAGAAGATCATATGGGTATTGTAAATAAAGTAAGAGCAGGACATTATAATGTGACATGAAAATATCTTGTGATAAAATATTCGTATCTTTATGAATATTAAGGTGTGTTAATTATTCTTTTTCTTTTTGATTTAACTTTAATTTTAAGAACATACAATCCATCAATATAATAGTTCTTTTCTATTTTTACATTATAATATACAAAAAAATTATTCAAACCCAAGTAAGCATTTCTTTAGAGCATCCTCAATAGCATCCTTCTTAGCTTTACTGAAACAATTTTTCTTTGATGGCATCGTTGCCTTCCCAACCCCAGACTGTTTTGAATTTGTACCATCTTTTAATGTTATTTTCAATACAGCTTCTGCAATAACCATATAATTAAACCCTTGATCTTCACAGATTGTAGCTATATTATTATCCATATGACAATTCTCATATCTATCCACAGTTTTGTTTAAGTTTGAAGAACTTTGAGTAATTGGAACTTTTAAACATTTAGTCGCCTGTACAGTCAAAACTTCCATCTTCCAACCATCAAGCCCAAATGCTTCATTAGCAAACTGTTTCAAGATAAAAACAGGTATAGTTTTACTCAGATCATGTTTCCCATATCTACTACTACGGTAGATCTTGTTTGTATACTGTTCAATCTTAGACTGTAATAGCCCGATCTTGGATAGGGACCAGTTACTTGCAGGCCTACCATTCCAATCTTCTATTATACCTAACTCTTTTATATATATATGGGAGTCACATTCCCCAATAGAATATAATGTATTTGAATCAGAGATCCTTGTATGGGACGCCATTGCCATAGTAGTGGCTTGATTTAAGCCTTCCTCATTTGAAGGATGTCCAATTAATAGTTGAGAACTAAAAAAAATAGAAAATAGAAATAGAAATAAAAATAAAACACTATGTGTTCTTTCTCAAGAGATATAAAGAACAAGATATATATATATTAAATAGGATATTAATATTTCAAGAATCAATAATCCGAGTAAGCTAAGTCCAAAATTCGAATTATTTTCACGTTACTCAGCAAACTATTATCTACTACCTCAATTACCCCTTCCGTATCATCGTTCCCACCCTTCTTCATAACAGTCTTTACCATCATTCCTGACTATTCATATAACTTATCAGTTATCATCCAATTCATCATTTTCTGAATCAATCATCCTTTGAATTCACACAATTTTAAACAAATTCAATTTTTTATGTGCTTCAATTTATAGGAGAAAAAATGAAAAAAATAAAAATAAAAATTGTGTGTTTGTTTGTGTGTCGTAAAATTTCGAATAAAACCCACATGATTTAATTGTGTATGTTTTCTTCCTTACTTTCAACGCAAGAACAATGTGGGTAGTATAACTAACATATACGAGTTGTGTATATACATACATGTCTAATGTTATTACTGGTTGTTAAACATCTCTACTTAACTAGGTCATATCAAAGTTAACAAACATTGATAAAACAATTTTTAACAGAGATAAGATAAGATTTGATATCTTTCATCCTTTAAATAAATAAATAAATAAATAAATAAATAAATAAATAAATAAATCAAATAGGTGAATAGATAGGGTAATAGTGCTAATAATCATATAATATGCCAATAATTGTTGCTGCTGATAAAGAATTTCATTTGTCACATGAAGAAGAGGATAAACTAAACCAATTTAAAGCAGTAGCAGATTTCCCTGATGAAGATTTATCTTTAATTATCAGATTATTACAAAACCATAGTTGGAATCTAGAAGCTGCTCTATCTCGCTATTTTGATGGTAACTGGAAGGAAAATATGGGGTCAGTTCTTACTCCCTCACAGAACAATCCATCTACGGAGGAAAATTTCCCTGAATCAGTGACTAATATCCAACCACCACAAATAACAAATACTGGTATCAATAATATACCTTTTTTCCATACTAAAAAATTGATTCCATCATTACCTATAGTTAAAAAACTACCTGCAGATTATAAAAGTAAATTTCAATTAGTCGGATTAAATAAAGATAACACACCATACTATACCACTATTAATAATAGTAGTAACAACAACAACAATTACCATAACATAATATATTTACTATTTCTGTTAATTCCACGCTCTATCTTCAAAATTTTCTCTTTCTTTTGGTCTGTTTTATCAAGATTATTTAATAATGATCCTGATTCAATCGTCAATAAACCAAAAATCTTTAGATTACCAAAATACCCAACTCATGATACAAACACCATAAATTTATCGAAATTGTTATTGACATCCCCCAACACAGAAGTCTCAGCTCCAAGTTTGAATGAACAGAAATTGAATAAGTTATATGATTTACTTGGAGATACAGGCAGAGATAGATTATCATTTAATGAAATGTTAGATATCTGTGAAAAGGAATTCAAATTCTTGTTTGTGGTCCTATTAGGTGAACTTGACACCACAAAATGCGATGTCAATTCACAGAAATTTTTGTCTCATGTATTATCAGATGATGGAGTAGTGAAAATCCTAGATGATTATAAAGACAATTTGCTTGTGTATATGGGTTCAGTAACTGAGATTGAACCTTGGTTAGTAGCTAGAAATTTGGGTGTCAAGTATACACCAGAATGTTTTATGATTGGTAATGTACTTAATTCGAACAATTCATTGAATGGGACTTTAAGGTTAAGTGTTTTAAGTAAATTGAGAGTTACATCACCTAAAAGATTACAAAATTCATTGAAATTGGTATTTGATAGGTATGGTGCGGAATTGGTGGTAAGTAAAAACGAAATGGAGGAATTAAGGATATCTAGAGAAATTAAACAATTACAAGAGCAAGCTTATCAAGAATCTTTATTGAAGGATCAATTAAAGGAGGAAGCGAAACAATTAAAATTACAAGAAATAAAACAGAAAAGGATTGAGGAAGTAGATAAACAACAGAGGTTAAAAATTGAAAAGACTTATAAGGTATTGAAGTGGTTATCCAATTGTATCGATATCTTTAAAGATGCCATGTCGAATGTCTCTATAAATGAAAAGAATGAAGATTCCAAGAAACAGCGATTCACTACATTACAGTTTAGAACATCTAAAGGTACTAGATTTATCAAAAAATTCGATGAAAACACGTCATTGTATTCTATATATAACCATATCGGTTGTCATTTATTTTTACAGAATGATTCATTGAATAGCGATTCATGGAAACAAAGTATTCTAGATAAAATAGAAGAATTAGAGAACGATACATCCTTATTATGTTTTAAGGGAGCTATGTCGTCCACACTAAAAGATGAAAAAATAGATTTTACAGACTTAGAAACATTGATTAAAGAAGAGTTAATAAAGTTGGAAGATATAAAAAAACAAAATGGGATGAGTGATGATGATGAAGCATTTAAAGTAGAATTTAATTTTGAACTAGTATCTCCATTCCCAAGATATCAAGTACCAATAGAAAAAACGGTGACAGTTAAAGAAGTTTCTCAATTGTGGCCTAATGGGAGCCTTTTAATTGAAGAAATTGTTGATGAAGAAGAATCTTCTGAAGAGGAGTCTGGTTCTGAGGAACAAGAATAAACAACCAATTATTTAAGCTTACAATACACTATGTTATTTTTATCATTTTATAATAACTGATAGTTTAGGAAAAAAAAGAAGATTTTCTCCTTAGTTTAATTTCCAAATATATATATAGAGTGTTTTATATTTTGCTACTTTGTCTCAAATGTTTCATATCTTCCTGTACAGTTATCATTATTCTATTAACGAACCGTTTATAAAGATATTTAACCTTGATTACTTTAAAATACAACCCATAGAGGAGAAAAAATACTGGAACATTTATTTTTCTTTTCTTTTACGTCTCGTTCTTTATTTTATCTTATTTTATTTTATTTTTTCTCTTTCTTTCTTTGCAGTTGAAAAACAAAAAAAGTTCCAGGAAATCAATTTTAATATATTTAAGTAAAACATGACACGAATGATGTAAAATGTAAACATTAACACCTCGACTAAAGTGAAGTAACATAAAGTGTGTTCTTTCCTTGGATAATTAAACATAAGTGACTCATAATATAACAATATACATATCCATATATATATATATAATAGGAAAACAACAAGAAGATGTTCAACCAAATTGTTGCAACTGTTTGGGTAGCTGTTTTATTCCTTCTAGCTATTCCTGCCAATGCTTTACATTTAGATGTCCCAGCAACATCGCGTTCTGATCCAATATGTATCCGTGATTTCGTTAATGAGGGTCAATTAGTCGTTCTTCATGTTCATTCCGATGGTTCTGTTGGTGATGGTCAAAAGTTAAGTTTATTTGTTCGTGATTCTAATGGCAATGAGTTCCGTAACAAGAAGGATTTCGCTGGTGATATCAGCGTTGCCTTCACTGCTCCAACTACTTCCTCCTTCGACGTCTGTTTTGAAAACATTGCTCAATTCCAAGGTAGATCAATGTTTAGATCTGTTGAATTGGATACTGAAATTGGTTCTGAAGCTCGTGACTGGAACTTAATTAGTGCAAATGAAAAATTGAAACCTATCGAAGTCGAATTACGTAAGATCGAAGAATTGACTGATGAAATCGTTGATGAATTAGCATATTTGAAAAACAGAGAAGAAAGATTAAGAGACACAAATGAATCAACAAACAGCAGAGTTCGTAATTTTTCTATTTTGATTATTGTCATATTAGCCTGTTTAGGTGCATGGCAAGTCAATTATTTGAGAAATTTCTTTAAAGCTAAACATATTATTTAAGATCGAATATAGTATATCGATATATTTTTTCACATTTTTTTTTTTTTGTTTAATATATAACTTTCTTTCCAATTATATATTTAATTATACATATATGTAGTAAAACATACATGTATGCATTATCAGGACAAAAAAAAAATAAAATAAAATAAAATAGTGTGTATAATTACTACGTATTCTCTTCTTCTTTCATTCTAGTATGTTACAAAAATATTTAAAATTGAAGGTACCCTAATCTTCCTAGAATATTAGCAAAATCCAAGTATGTCATAAATACTCTCGAACCTCTTGTAGCGCATGACATCATACCAATAATATCAAATTTATTAGTATCACTTTTACTGCTACTACTGCTATTGCTATTATTTAAAAGAGTATCTATCTTTTGTAAATCTTTTACAGATAAAACATGATCTTTTAATTTCACATTAGGAAAATTATCTAGTCTACCCGAACTTTTTAATAGCATATTCCAAAAAGAATTGATGATATCTTCATTATTCATATATATCAATAAATGAAAAGTGATTTTAACAATCTTATCAAAATCTATCACTCTTGTACCTTCCACAACAACATCTTCAATTCTAACCAATTTGTATAATTCATGTGGTATCTGTAAATCCTCAAAATAATCAACTAGATCATTTGTATCCATATCATGTTCTATACTATATTTAGCAAATATTTCTAAAATTCCATCTTCTATCTCCTGTGGTATCTCACAATTTTGGAACTTTTCCACTACTGAATAATTCAAACTTTTCTTCCCACTCATTATTTAGTTATTTAATAATAATTAAAATTACTTCAATGGACTATCTTGTATTTATATTGTATACACATTGCAAAATGCATCAATGGTATATATAATATAATACTTATTTTCCTTTCCTATTCTTCTTCTATAAAAATACTATTTGCTGACCTATATCAATAGTTATTGGAAGCAACAAACAATATGTAATTGAAATACAAACACTTTCCTCTTAAAAGTAACTGCTATGTACTTCTTTTAGATTCATTCGTTATTCTATTTCTTCCTACTGTTTTCAGATATAATGTTCTCACTTACAATGACGCTATCATGCAGATGGAATTTCCTCTTTTTCATAAGGTGGTCGTGGTCAATGATATTGAAAATTGCAAAAAAACAAAAAACAAAAAAGACCAAGATAAAAAGAGAAAACCATAAAAATAAATAACAGAGAGAAAGAAAAAAGGTGAGGAAGATCAATGGATTGAATAACTTTTAGTAGTTATATCTAACTCTGAATAACCTTTCCATGCTTTTTTTTTTTCTCTTTTACGTTATTAAATAGATACAATAAGAACCGAAACTTTTACTGTACTATAAATTAATTAATTATTAATTTTTCTTCTTTTGTCTTCTTTTCTGGAAAGGAAGTGGTCATAACATAAAATCAAAAGTAAAATGAGTGAAAGCGGTCAACCAGAGACTGAAAAAAAGCAGTCAGATAGTGCAGAGCTTGAAGCAGACTCTACGGTATCAAACAATCAAGATATTGTTGATAATTCCACCTCTGTTGAAAATTCCAATGAATCTCATAAAAGAAGTTATGAGGAAATGTCTAAAGAATCAGATGTTCAAGGTAACGATGAAACAGAAGAAAAAAACGAAGAGGAACCAAAGACAGAAAGTAGTAAGAGTTCTGAAGAGAATAATGTAGATGAAAATGAGGAAGATCAACAACAGCAACAAGAAGTAGAATACGACGATGATGAACTAGATGAAGATGAGGAAGAGGAAGAAGAAGAAGCTCCAGTGAAAAAACAACGTCATGAAAGAAATAGATTTTTAGATATTGAAGCTGAAGTTAGTGAAGATGAAGAAGAGGATGAAGATGAAGAAGAATCTGAATTAGTTAGAGAAGGTTTCATTACTCGTGATGATGAGCATGATGAAGAAGGTCTTGGAGGCAGAATAGATAATAGACTGCATAGAAAGTTGGATAGAGATTTAAATAAGACATCCGAAGAAGATGCTCAACGTTTGGCTAGAGAATTGCGTGAAAAGTATGGTAGAAGTAGTTCAAAACAATATAGAGCGGCCACTCAAGACGGTTATGTTCCACAAAGATTCCTTTTACCAAGTGTTGATACTGCCACAATTTGGGGTGTTCGTGTTAGACCAGGTAAAGAAAAGGAATTGGTGAGAAAATTATTAAAGAAAAAATTCAATTTGGATAGGGCCATGGGTAAAAAGAAGTTGAAAATTTTATCTATCTTCCAAAGAGACAACTATCATGGTAGAATCTATATAGAAGCTCCTAAACAATCTGTTATTGAAAAATTTTGTAACGGTGTTCCAGATGTTTACATTAGCCAAAAGTTACTGATTCCAGTCCAAGAGTTGCCATTATTATTGAAACCAAACAAGTCTGATGATGTTATTTTAGAAGAAGGTAATTATGTCCGTATTAAAAGAGGTATATATAAAGGTGATCTTGCTGTTGTAGATCAAATTAGTGAAAATAATTTAGAAGTCATGTTGAAAATTGTTCCACGTTTGGATTATGGTAAATTTGATGAAATCGATACTAGGACTGGTCAACGTAAAGCTAGAAGGCCCACATTTGCTCATAGACCTCCCCCACAATTATTTAACCCAACAATGGCTTTGAGGTTAGATCAAGCTAATCTATATAAGAGAGATGATCATCATTTCACTTACAAAAATGACGATTATATCGATGGGTATTTGTATAAGTCTTTCAAAGTCCAATTTGTGGAAACCAAGAATATTCAACCAACTGTGGAAGAATTGGCAAGATTTGGTTCAAAAGATGGTAATGTCGACTTGACTAATATCTCTCAAACAATAAAAAAATACCAAGCCTCTAAAGTTACCTTCCAACCAGGTGATCGTGTAGAGATTTTATCTGGTGAACAAAGAGGTTCTAAAGGTATCGTTACAAAGACAACTACTGATATTGCCACAGTTAAACTACCCGAGTTTCCATTAAAACCATTAGAATTTCCGATATCCACATTAAGAAAAATCTTTGAGCCTGGTGATCATGTTACAGTTATTAATGGTGATCGTCAAGGTGATGCAGGTTTGGTTCTTATGGTGAAACAAGGTCAAGTTACTTTTATGTCAAATCAAACAAGACAAGAAGTTACTATTACTGCAAACAATTTATCCAAGTCCATTGATTCAACACCTACATCAAGTGAATATTCATTGCATGATATTGTTGAATTGAGTGCTAAGAATGTTGCATGTATTATTCAAGCTGGTCATGATATATTTAAAGTTATTGATGATTCGGGTAAAGTGCTTACGATTACCAAAGGTTCCATATTAAACAAAATTAATACGTCTAAATTACGTATTGCTACAGTAGACGGTAATGGTAATGAAATTAAAATTGGTGATACGGTAGTAGAGAAATTGGGTGCTCGTAGAGAAGGTCAAGTTTTGTATATTCATAACCAACAAATTTTTGTCATGTCTAAAAAAATTATAGAGAACGCAGGTGTTTTTGTTGTTAATTCTTCAAATATTGATGCTGTTGCTTCCAAGGATAATTTGTTACACACACAACTGAATCTTAATAAGATGAATCCAGAGATCATGTCTAAAATGAAACCACCTTCTATGGGTGTTGCCCAGTTGAATTCACAGCCAAGGATGGGACGTGAGGTTGCCGTTGGTAAGACAGTAAGAATACGTTCCGCAGGTTATAAAGGTCAATTAGGTATTGTTAAAGATGTCAATGGTGATAAAGCTACAGTTGAATTGCATTCTAAAAATAAACATATCACAATTGATAAGCGTAAATTAACTTATTATAATCGTGAAGGTGGTGAAGGTATCACATATGATGAGTTAGTTAGTAGACGTGGTAGATTGCCTTACGCCAGAATGGGACCAAGTTATGTTAGTGCTCCAAGAACTGGTGGTATCATACCAGGGGCTGCCGGTTCAGATACATCTGCTTTAGGAAACCCACTGTCTGGTGGTATGACACCCGGTTGGAATGCATTTGATGGTGGTAAAACACCTGCTATACATAGTCAACAAGTGCCTGGTTCAACTTCCACATGGGGAGGCGCATCGACATGGGGAGGTCAAGCTGCTGGTTCCACTTCGACTTGGGGTGGTGCTTCTGCATGGAGCGGTCAAGGTACAGGTGCCACATCTACATGGGGTGGAGCATCCACTTGGGGTAACAAATCTGCATATGGTGGTGCCTCAACATGGGCCTCTGGAGGCGAGAATACAGGTGCCACTTCAACATGGGGAGGTGCTTCCACCTGGGGTAATAAATCATCGTACGGTGGAGCTTCTACGTGGGGTAATCAAGACGCCCAAGGCAACAAGTCCAACTATGGTGGGAACAGTTCATGGGGCTCCCATTAAAAACAAAGTACTCAGACTCTAAATAATTAAAAATAGAACGTTTCTCTCGCATTAAATATAATTAAAAAAATATGATCAAGTTAAAATAAGTGTTTATGTAGTTGTAATAAAACAATTAAAATTATTTTATGTAACAATCCATATTTATTTTTATATGAATATTATAATTTTGAAATAAGTTACTTGTATTTCGACACAACCCCTTTACATTTGTCCGCTCGTTTATACAAAACATGTAAATTGAAGATAATCCATGTTTTTTTTTTAAAAAAAATAAAGTACTGAATATTATTCTATTAACAATATTGTACGTCTACTTAGATATACATATGTATTGGTGTATCGTTAGATGATCTATATCTCCCTTTATTTTTTTTTTTACCATTTTATTGTTATTTATTTAAATAAAATTATTTACAGACATAAGTACATTAATTGATATCATAAAGGTACAAACCTTTAGATAACCTTCAAAAAACCACCGGCTTCCTGTCAGCAACTTTTCTGTTCTTAGATTCTTTAAATAAAACACGTCTCTTTACCACAGGATCATATCTGACTTAAGTCACCATTGGTGCACCCTTTTTAACTGTAATGTGTCTGAAGTAGCCAGTAGCTGCGGTAGAGACCAATTTTATTACTGATCTTTTGACTTTTGCATTAGCCATTGGATTGGTTAATCGTTGATGTTTATATTTCAAAAGGCAAACAAAAAAAAAAAAAAAGAACTAGAAAAGAAACAAAGGGATATTACAAAAATATAATAATTTGGATGTCTCAGTTGGATATGTTCCAAAGGTATTTTGCTCTTCTCGACCACACCAACGGTAAGAATGTCATAACAGTGTTCTCTATATATCCCTTCTTAATGTACGTCATTACGCCTAAATAAATATTCGAATCTTTATTTTCGAATAAAGAAAGCGATATATAAAATCAAAAAAATCAAGTAAAAAGTAATTAAAACAAGGTCACCAATAAGAGTCGAACCTCGTTAAAAAAAACAAAATTCCTCGATTCCAAATTTTCAGGGATCACTATTCACGAACTTTATAAAATTTTAATTTTTTTTTTTTTGTGTTGGAATCGTCAAACACAAAGGCTAACAAAGAAAGATGAGAGAAAAGAGATAAAACACTAGTTTAAAGTACAATTAAACAGAATAATATTAAAACATTTTGAAATAACTATAATTTTTAAGTGCTTCTATCTTTTTGTTTTTTCCTTGTTCTGTTTTGTTTTTTATAGTTACGAGAGAAGAAGAAGCTTGCATTCAGGTAGATCATCCTTCGAATAAGAAATATAATTGTAATAAAACTTTATTCCAATCACCATGGTAGAAACAGCAGTTCCAGAGATTATTGAAAACCCAGATGGTTCGAAATCTGTGATTACATATAAAGAAGAAAATGGTGAAAAGTTTAAAATCATTCAAAAGATCAGAGAAGTTAAAGTAACCGAAAGAGTCCATAAATCTGTTGCTGAAAGAATGAAATGGCGTAAATATGGTTTAGAAAAGAATTCTCCACCAGGTCCTAATGATTCCACTACCCAGTTAGGTGAAGAAGTGGAATTAAGATTGAGTAGAAATTGGAAACAAGTTGAATTCGAAAGAACACAAAAGAGTAAAGTGGCTTCTGCTAAGACACTTACTTGTAGGTTGTGTGGTAATGACCATTACACTATGAATTGTCCATTCAAGAAGATCTTAAACGAAATATCTGCTTTAGAAGATCCAGCTTCAGTAGGTACTGTAACTGAAGAAGATGCCGCTGAATCAAAAGCTGCTGAAGGCGCTAACAATGATAAGGCTTCCGGCAGCCGTTCCTATGTCCCACCATCTTTACGTGCTGGTTCTAGAGATCCATCTTCTAATGCCTATAGAGATGCTAGAGAACGTGATGATATGTGTACATTAAAGATTATGCAATTAAATGAAAATGCCGATGAGAACACATTAAGAGAAGAATTGTTATTCCCATTTGCACCAATTCCAAAAGTTGTTGTTGTTAGAAACAAAGAAACTGGTAGGTCTAGAGGACTTGCATTCGTTACCTTTTCTAGTGAAGACATGGCAGAAAAGGCTTTACATTTCTTGAATGGTAGAGGTTTCATGAATTTAATTTTGAAAGTTGACTGGTCTAAACCAAAACCACCAAAATAGTTTCAATGATAAAGTAAAGTACAATAATTAATAAAGATACATTTCAAATTAATATTAATATAAATATATATATATATATATATATAGTATAAAATTCATATGTATAAATAAAACAGACATAATAATTTTTTTTATTATTATATTAGTTTAATGGTGAAGATTATTAATTGTATTTATTATATTGAATGTGTCTCTTGTTTTTAATTGTGTGTTATTCGTTAGACATTCTTTTATTAAATTCATAATAATAGACCTTATTTTTTATAGTAGTCCAGATTCTTTAATGCTGTTTCAAAGGCCTAATATAAACCCAATTCAATTAAATTATCATATACATATATATATATATATAATTCTTTTGTAATTTAATACACAACTGAGAATTGTTATGCAAGTGAAAAGTTGAATTGCTAAGCCTTGAGATTTCTCCTCCCCCCAGAATCAGTCATTTTGCTACGTGCATTCATATTTCATATGTAACATTTGTTATTGTATAATCTGAAATAACATTTCTTCTCTCAGCTAATAGTTAACACTTGGGTCTTATTTTCGAAATTTTTCTTCAAAGCAAGTCCTTCTCTTTTACATCTATTTATTATGGTATACCAATGTGGATATTAATTAATTGATTGATTGATTGATTGATTGATTGATTGATTGATTGATTGATTGATTGATTATTTATATTTTACCATTTTTGAAGGAAAGAAAAAAAACAAAAAATAACAGAGACGCCGGTGTGTGGGTGTAACCTTTCTCCGGGTAACCCTTCCTTCCATCGATTGATTGTTGAAAAAAAAAAAAAAAAACAGAAAATTAAGATTTGCACTTTCTTGGATTATGTAAGATATTTAGTGTTACATGCGTGTGTTCGCTGGGGGGGGGGGGGGGGAATAGCCATAAGAGAACATAAATAAAAGAAAGTGGATGGATCCTTCAGGTTGGTCCAATAATGTTATATCTGTCATATACCCCCCCCCCCCCCCCCCCGCGCTCACTTCTTTTATTAGTAAACTTACTCAAATACACCTCACTAAAATAAAATATAATAATTGTGCATGTCTAATAAGTCTGCTTTAATTTCCTCCTCTAAGACACCGTCAACTGATACATTATCGTCCTCCAACATATCTACAACAAATATATCTTTATCTAATGACACAAATACAAAACCAGCAAAATCAAAGAAAAAGAAGAGTAGACAACTGGATCCTGAGGCTAGATTGAAGAGAACACAACAGAATAGAGCTGCTCAGAGGGCCTTTCGGGAAAGGAAAAAGAAGAAAATGAGGGAGTTGGAGAATAAAGTCACTAAGTTGACCGAGATTCAAAGGCAGAATGAAATCGAATCCAGTTTCCTAAGGGATCAGTTGAATCTTTTGCTCTTGGAATTGAAAAAGTATAGACCCACTACAGAGAACGATTTGAAAATTTTGAATTATTTGTCGAAACATAGCAATGACCCTGAGTCTTCTACTGTTCCTACTTTAAATACTGTTGATACTACTACTACTACTACTAGTAGTAGTAGTCATAATACTAATTGGTTAGATAAACTTTTATTAGATAACGATTTATTCACTCAACAGTTATTCGATAATCGACTTCATAACAGTACAGATAACTCAGCTTCTCCATTATCATTTTCAAATAAATATAATGATAACCAAATTGTTTTTAATTCAAATGCCAATAGTAAGGATCAGTTGAATTCTGATACTGCGTTGGATTTCGATAATCAATTCGATGAGCAAGTAGCTAATTTCTGTGTTAAGATGAATGAAGCATGCGGGACAAAGAATAATCCAATACCAAGAAATAAAAGTTTGGTAACTACTGATACTCCATTCACAAATAGCAATATACTCTCTCATTCTCCATTGTCTTCAAATTCTTTATCGTTTGTTTCAACATCCTCTCATAGTAATAATAGTAATAATAATAAGAATGACCTCACTACCTCATTACCTTTCATGAATTATGCTAATAATTCCGATGTTAACCCATTTGAGATTAATACAAATCAAAATCTCGATTCTCCACAGTTGACAACTAGTTCAACAAACACCACTACATCAAATAATAATAATAATAATAACAACAACACTAGCATCACTGATGAAATCAGTCTTAATGGTCAAGATGCTAAGAATTCTTTTGATTTGCAATTCCTTTCAAATGATTTCGAAATTCCTTTTATTAATTCAGAATTAGCATTCCCAACAGTAAATAATGAGAATGATTTGTATTTCAGAGACACCAATCCATTGAAAGGAACCACTACAAACAATATACTCGACGATTTTATCGCTGATGAAGAGAATAATATTTATGATAAAGGGCTCAAAATTAGACAAAGTTTACCAACTTCCCTGTTTAATGAAGTACCTTATACTGTCCAATTGACTACCACTAATAACAAAGATCAATTTCATGGTCATGATGATGATGATGATATAGAGGAAGGTGATCCACAAGTGGTTCCTTCAAAGGATGGTAAGATGTTGAAATGTTCAGAGATTTGGGATAGAATCACTACTCATCCAAAATATTCTGAATTAGATATTGATGGATTATGTGCAGAATTGATGGCAAAGGCTAAATGTTCTGATAAAGGTGCCGTTGTGGATGCAGACGTGGTTCAAGATGTTTTAACAAAACATATCCAATGATAATTCATTTCGTTGTAATTATTTACTATGGCAATATATTTATTGGTTTTTGTTTATTTGAATCTATATATATCCAATTATGATGGGTGTCAATAGTCTTGAATCTTAACTCTATTATATATATATATATTTTTTTTCTCCTTCTCAGGATACTCCTATAAATATCATATCCATTTTTTTCTTTTGCTGCTTGATATATCTATTTGGTCAGTTTGGTTCTTTACATTATCATACAAATCTTATCATCATTGTACTTTTTGGTATCACTTGGTCTTTTAAATTTTTTGATCTTTAAGTTCCATCTTTTACCACCACTATGGATAACTCCATCGTCATACTTTCCCTTTTTATAATTTGAGCGATTAAATCTATTCTTCACAGCAGTCTGATGGGGACTACTCAACTTACTATCAGGATTATTACTACCACTACTATTACTACTACTATTATTATTATCATCATCATTATTATTACTGTTGTTATTATGGTTCGGTACACTTTTCCATCTAGCTATATTATTTCTCTTTTCTATATCCTTATCTTCATTTGGATCATCTTGAAAGTTCTTAGGAGAAGAATCACCTACTTCCGAACCTCCATTACCAAATGTTATATTACTCTTCTTTCTATATGCCCATTCACCCATAGTATTAATTGTACGAATTGATCTATGTCCCACTGTAGTTGTATTTGATACCATCCTTTCAGGTGCACACATTTGAGGTTCTTCAGTATCATCATACAATAGTTTAGGGTTTTCTTGTCTAAGGTCATTATTACTCTCGTCATTAATATCCAGCTCATCGTTATTACTACCAGAGAGCTTATCTATTCTTTCAGAATAATCGGTGCTATTATTATTACCATTTTCTATATCATTAGTAGTACTTATTTTCTGGGTCGAACTATTAACAATTACCATGGAATAAAATAATATTTTAGGTATATCATGGCCAAATTCAAATAACTCCTTTAATGTCAATATAGTCAAATTATTCATATTAAATTGAGAATCGTAGAGTATCCAATCGTCATCAACACTCGCAACATCAACAGCATTATTAGATTGTCTGATGGCAGTTAGAATCTCCTTATTTTCTTTATACAATAAACAGCTTTGTAAAACTAATTTAAAATTGTCACCTTTATCATTAATAGAAATCGATGGTAAGATAGAATAATAGGATGATGCAGATGAACTTAGAGAAATGTCTGAATATGATGATGTATATGAACTACCACTTCTACTTGAAATAAACGAATGACAACTCCTTACTTCAACATCTTGATCCTCATCCTCATCCTCATCCTCATCATTAGAAATGGAATTTTCCTCTTCTTCATCCTCTACGGTTATCATCCTTCTCAATGGATGTCGACTAAGTTCCCGATCATTATCATACACAGTGTCATCCTCACATTCTTCGTATTCTTCATCCTCTTCATTATAAGACGCCTTCTCAGCATATGAATTTATATCATTATCATTATAGTAACTGTTAATAGATACTATTTCTGAACCCGGCGGTGTAAAAGCATGGTCATTTCCAGCTGTATTGTAACTACTATTATTAATGCTATTAACGCTTAAATGAGAAATAGAATCGTGTGTTGGCGGTATTTGTTTATTTCTTTCAGAATTTTGATTCGAGCGTCGTATATGATGTGAGGAGGCTCTTGGGAAATCCAATACAATAGAACTTTCATCATCATCATCGTCGTCGTCATCATCAGATATTTTTGAAATGAGCTCTTTATTTGTTATTTTGGGATGTATATTATTATTCTGAGATACATTTTGTTCAGAATGATTATTATTATTATTACTATCATTATTAATCGATTTCTCTTGGGAGATAATAATGTTATTAAATTTATCTTTAGTTATTATCATAGATGACTCTTGTGTAATTTGGGTGTTCTGTAAATTTAAATTATTATTTGTTTCAATATTCTTATCAGTATGATTATGAATGTTATTATTATCAGTCTTTGTACTAGCTATTTGATCAAGATCACTTTTAAATCTATTATATCTTTTGGGATCCACATAATTTAAAAAAGTTGGATCATTAAAATTATTTGTTGTATCAGTTAAAAAATAATGATTTTCATGATTATAGCATTGGTCCTTTGTCAATTTTTGAATTTTAATATTATTCAAATCTTCCAAATGAAAATAATCCTTAAGGAAAGTTTCCAAGATAGAGATATCACTATGGATTTTATCAGGTATAGAAATAAACAGAAACTTTTGATTTTTATTGAAATTTTTAATATTTTTGTTATTGTAAATATTATCGTTTAAAAATCTTTTCAATAAGGTATATTTTAGTTTGTTTGTTGCCAGTTCTTCAAAATCACCAGAACGAATATTTCGTAGGTACCAAGACCAAAGACCATTTTCATCGTTGTTATAATAATCACCTACTCTAACCGTCAAAGCCATATCTCCTTAGAAAATAAAAAAAACAAACAAACAAACATGTATATATATATATATATACATAAGATAATCAATTGTCAATTTCTTAGTTGACTTAATTTATAAATTCAATAGTGTGCTTTGATAAATTGTAAATTATAGATAATATTCAGAATATATAATGCAAAAAAAGAGGATAATTCAACGATCTACCTATGTTAAGTCAAAGAAAAATAAAAAGCGGGAAAAGATAAAAAGATAAAAATACCAGTTCTAAAAGGATGGTATGTATATTTGTTTGTTATTTGAGTTATCAATCTTCAAATGATTGAATTGAAGATGGGGGGGGAGTCAATAATCATAAAATATATTAACCATAACTCCTTTGGGGGAAGAAAATAGGTTATTTTTATTTTTATTTTTATTTTTTTTTTTATCAACCGACAATTCTGTTGGTTTTTGTTTCTTCTGTCTCAGAAATATTATATTTCAAGAAAATTGATGGGTAAAATATTCTCTTCTTGAAGTAAACTATAATACTTGTTTTGAAATACATACCATAAGTTATTAATATATATATATATATATTTCTCACCGTTATCTCCTATCCACTCGATTGAAGAGCACCTGGAAATGATTTAACTTTTATATCATAAAAAACTTCATTAGTAATAAATCCATACAAAGGCCTCTCTCTTCTTCTCTATATTCATATATCTTTGCTTTCGATTCTTTTTCTCCGTTTTAGTGAATATATATATTTTTATAGAATAATATTATAGTCATCCTTATATATGCTGGTATTCTACTGGCATATATTTATTATACATATCATATATACACTTTTTTTTTTTAGTTTACTCATAACAGTAACTCATTCAATCTCTCCAATTCCGAATAACATCCATCACAATATTTTTGAAGGTTCAAATTATTTTCATACAACTCCTTCATTTCTCTTTGGATCATTTCACAACGCGATGTTTCTTTGAGTAAAAACTCCCTGTAATCTCCTTGAATAACCTCTCTCTCCATATTTTGCAATATTTTAAGTTCCACTAACAATTCATTTCTTTTCGTTGCTACACTATCCCTGATAGCTTGGAACTTATTGATACTAGAAGCATCGTCTAATCGTTTTTTGAATTCTTGGTACGCTAAATTATCACTTTCCATAACTGATTCTTCTTTTGATATGGCCTCCAAATCATTCAAGTATATAGTATTTTTCTTATTGCCTGCAAATTCTTCATGTATTTTTTGAAATTGTTCCGTGTATGAAGTAAAAGTATTCTTCGCTGTTCTAGTGGCCCAATATGATAAAGTACTTCTACCACTTAAAAATATATTAACTAGAATCGATAGCAATAATCCAATTAATAAAAGTTTATTCAGATTTATCATGATTTTCTTCATAAAGATAAGTAATGTTATACCAAATCTAAAGAAGAATAACACAATATTCACCGTTCGATACATTATATGTTTCAAAAATACTCTCAGTAAAATCATAAATGAGTATCTAACCAAATACTCTTCTGGTATAACACTATTCTTTTGTTCTTCCTTAGTTTTACTGTAATCTTGTTCTTGTTCTTCTTGCTTTTCTTCTTCTTCTTCTTCTTCCTCCTCCTCCTCCTCATAAATCACTTTCTCACTTTTCTTATCATTACTTTGATTTTCTTCACAGATTAATCCACATAATTTCATCGCCTTTATAACTTTACCATGACTTCCAATCTTTTCCAAGTAATACCGTATAACTTTTCTAACCAACAAGAACTCAACATTGCTTAAAAATATAGACCAATCAAGCAAAGTTTTATCTACATATGTCCATTTCTCCTCTGGAATAACTTCACCTGTCTGTTTATTAATAAAGTCAAACTTATAAAATATTTGAATAACTGAACCACTGGTAGACATTTTTAACCTAGCCTCAACATAATCTTTAGGCGAAAAAGTCTGAATAATACAATATGTTACTCCAGCTCTAAGATAATTGCACATCGGTAATTTTATATACACTGGTTCTTGCTCAACTTCATAATACATATTTTCAATAGCCCTTGTTATACTCTGTTTCAGACATAATGGTTTTAGCTGAACACTACGCTTACTGATCCTACTTTGTGTATTTAGTAAATAGTGGGTCACATCTATAGGAAATCTCAAATACCGTGTTAAAATAGTCTCATTTCCATTACTATCCCTACCTGGCTCTGGTTTCCAACATGATATATTGATTGTAGTAGTATCTGAACTTGCTAAAAAGATACAACGTGGGAATGCCGTTGAGTTATTACCAAAGAGAATATGCATTAACCCCTTACTTGGAATATCATAATCATGTTTATGAAGGATTGTTGAATTTTTTCTAAGATTTCTTACTCTAGTTAATAATTCCGCTACATTACCCATTTTCCAAAATGTCGTAGTCTCCAATAACTCAGTCCTTTTAGAATCTTTATTATTGATCATTTCCAACTTATTTTCTTGCTTTCCTGTTACAATAACTTTTCCTTCTGTGGTTTGATTACTGTCCAAAGTATCAATCTTTGATTTATTTATGGAAGTTGATTCTTTAACTTGTTGATCAATGGCTACAAATTTTCGAAACATATCCTCTAAACTGATCACTGTATGAGAAGCTTTATTTTCAATCAAAACCTTTAATTTTAATACTACCGCCTTTCTATCGGTAAACAAAATATCCATTTTATATTGAATATTTTCTACATCATATAACATAATACGATTTATGTGATCTTTATCAATTTCTATGGATTTGATATCACTAATATTAAGTCGAGTTAAACATATAAATCCCATGGAATTCATATAACAAAACAAAGATTCACTTGTAACGTAACATATAGACGGAAACATTTGTTTTGCGTTAGGATACCAGAATGAATTAAATTTGAATAATAAAAATTCATTTTTCATTTTCAATAATCTTTGATCAATGACATAAAATATACTTTTCATCTGTAAATCATCGATTTGTAACTGCCTATCATAAAACGTTGGAAAAATTTCTGAATTTGGCATTAAAAATTTATTATGAACTTTGTCCATCACTATTGAAGATCTCATTTGTTTACGCTCACATAGAGAATACTCACTCCAGTTTGTAGTCCCCCATATATTAACCAAAATACCATTGGGAAACCAACTACCATGTGTAAAATAATTTGCCAGTATAGCTAGTTGTGATAATTTCGTAGTTATTGGAGTAGCATCCATATGAAATTCAAACACCTTCCCATCGGGTAAATTCAAAACCTCATATTCTGAGAAGGTACAATCTAATTCATCAAGTAAAGATATAGTTTCACTATCGAATGTTGTGATTGCTTGGTCTATCAATGTTATCGTACTAGAAGCAAATTCAAAAAATCTTGGAGAAAATCTTCTATATGCAATTTCATGTGCTAGTGTACTGTTATCCAGTGTTTCTACATATTTTTTGGATAATTCAAATGCATTTAACCACGATTTTAAATCTTTTAACGTTTCTGTTTGGAAAATAATCTTTATATTATTTCTAATATTATTCACTTTACTTTGATGAACAGTATCTGCAGTATATCCATTGCCATTAATTATTTTCACTTCAAAACAATATTTCCTATTTTCCTCCATTGCATGTCTCACTTGGGTTAAAAAGACACCAAACTTATCAGTTTCCTCAACGTATATCTTTGAAGGGGACAAAAGAAATATACCAAACACACCATTCTGAAGAAAACACCATCTTCTAACCCATACTTCCCTATTATCCTTACCTACTGAAGTCTTCATATGTAACCATCCGGATTTCTCAGGACACACGGAAGGAATGGGCAAATTTTTACAGGCTTCCACCGCGTTATGAATACTTGTAATTTCATAATCGTTAATATCTTCAGATGGAGCATAAATTTTACTAGCATATTCAAAGATTTGTCTCTTTGCGTGTTGCATATCATTTTTCAAAGCTTCATTCCCCTCAATAGCATTTTCAACCCATATCTTATAATCATTGAAATATTTAGAGTTACTAGATAGAAATAACCCAATATCTGGATTTTTAGCTGACAGTGTGTTATGTGCCTTTGAAATTAAAACGGAAGTTGAATCAAGAAAATGTTTCTCTAGATTCAATTTCACTTCAGATATTGCTTCAATTAAATCTAACGATGCTGTTAAATAACTTTTTCTTGCCTCATGTAATTCTTGAGCATCATTTCTAATAGTATTTGGGTCTAAGAGCTTATTACTGACTTTAATATCTTGGAATGCATTTAACATATTATCATATTTCGTTTGAAAATATTCAAAAGTTTTCCTCTTGTTGTTATAGGGTTCAATAACATTTGTCATTAAATCCACAATAATCTGTGAACGTGAATTGCTTGTCCCTATGACAACTTTAGTAAGAAATTCGAAAAAGTTTCTATATTCTGTACTGGATTCAGATACCACAGAAGGTGTAAATGTTTGATTACTCACGAACCCATTAGTTAATATAACTGGAGATGGGAAAGACAACGAAACGATAGTCTCCCCAACACGTTGGAAATTATCGAAGGTAGTCTTAAATTTCTGATCATAGAAAGCTATTGTTGTTTGTAATCTATCATTGAACATTTCCATCCTAGTATGAAAGAAATTTACATGGGCCCTAAATGCTGGTGAATCCACAGAGGCTTCTTTAAATTCTACTGATATAAGTTTTAATTGTTTGCTCTTATGAGAGGACATATTTGGTTGGACGTTGCTGGTGCGTTCGTTTTGGATCGTTAATGTATATTTATAAATTTAAATATTGAATTATAGTATTATGATAATCCAATTCACACGTAATGTCATACAAAGTCCCCGAAATGGAAATGGATAATAACAATAAATCAAAAAGAAAAAAAAAAATACAGAAACATAAAATAAACCAAATGAATAGTCTATCAGTCTATTGGATACTATAAATATTCCTTTTTATGGCTCTTCTGTTCTTATGCACATAGATAATATAAACACGGTTTAATTAATTATTTTCTACTACCTTTTGAATATTTATTGACAATATCTTTGAAGACATAAGGAGAAAAAGTAAATGCGCGGAAATAAAAGATCAACACAAATTAAAAAAAAATAAAAATAAAATAAAAATAAAAGAGCTGAAAAGCTTTCTCGAAGTCATCGAAACAAAATTAAACTCAAACATATTAATCTTTTAGTTCCAGTTTGGTTCACGTACCTTTATTAAATAGTCACAAAATAGTTCATTGTGTTCAACAAATAGAAAATTTATAGATATAATAGAACAAAAATCCAATTTTAACAGATCCTAGAGAAAAAAAAAAATAATATAGAATATAATAAGAGTTTTATTAAGTATTCAAAGTGTCATCAATAAAATTCTTTAAACAGCCTCCATACTTGACAAAAATGTGTTCAAGAACACTAATTTCTCAAACAACCGACCAGTTAGGTTCCTTACCGATCTCTAGGGATAATATACATATCAATAAGTTAAAATTAAACACCATTACTGGTCCAGATTTATGGAATAAATTAAATGCACAAAGATGTCAAATATCTATGAAAATAGGTACAGCTTTTAGTAAATCTTCTACTACAGATGATTTGAAATACTCCTTAAATTATGCAGAAATAAGTAGAGATATTACTAACTTAGTCAATGGTAGGACTAATTGGTTACAATTAAGTAATTTGACTAAATCAATATATGATTTCATAACTTCCAAGGATAGGTACCATTGTGTTGACGAATTGGAGGTTTGTGTAAAAAACCTAGATTACCATTTGAGAACTCCTCATATTTCATGTATTATGAAAGAACCAACAAAAGAAATTTATAAGATTACTAACCTTGAATTATTTACAATTATTGGTGTTTTCACTTTTGAGAGATTACAAAAACAAAAAATATCATTAGACATAACTATCACGAGTCCTAGTGGTTTAGACAAGACTTCTTCTTTGAAATTTATTGTTGATAATATTGTAGAATATGTGGAAATTTCTAATTTTAAAACTGTGGAAGCATTGGTGGAATCAGTTGGGAAAGTAGTCTCTCAATCAATATCATCACCAGATAGAGATAACATTGATATATCCGTTAAAGTCATGAAATTAAGTGCAATAAGGGATACTGATGGTGTTGGTGTCAGTACTACAAAGAGTGTTAAAAATTTAGATTTGTTGAAAACTATTGAGTTGAAGACTATTTCTAAAGATACGACAGTTAAATTCGATTTACCTGTGACAGAGAATATTAATTCAATAAATTTCACAAGTAACAAATGGAACACAGCATATTTAGCATTTGGTTCTAATATTGGTAATAGAGTTGAATACATAACCTCAGCTATCAATTTGTTAAATGAACATCCTAAAATTGAAGTCGTGAACATTTCATCTTTGTTTGAAAGTCAGCCAATGTATTTTAAAGATCAAGATTCATTTATAAATGGATGTCTTCAAATAAAAACCCAATTGAATCCTGAAGATCTACTTACCCTCTGTAAACAAATCGAATACAAAGAATTGAAAAGAATAAAACATTTTGATAATGGCCCAAGGTGTATCGATTTAGATATTATCTTATATTTAAATAGTGAAGGAGAACATGTTCTAATTAACGCTGAAAATCTAATTATACCCCATCCAAAAATGCTAGAAAGAACTTTTGTGTTAGAGCCCTTAAGTGAACTTATTCCACCTAACATGCTACACCCTATTACATCTGAACCAATTATTCAATATCTAGATCAAATATATTCAAAGTTAAATGATGAAGATTATTTAAGTAAGTTAATCCCATTACCTTCGTTAGGTAACACTGTTCGTTTCTTGAGGTTTAGCACCAAATATGAATCAGATCTAGTGTCATCTCAAATAGTAAAAAAAATATCATCTCCTACATATATTATGGGTGTCATTAACAATACTCCAGACTCATTCTCTGATGGGGGGACTAATTTTAATGATATCAATAAGAAGTTAGGTGATATTATTAGGATGTGTAATGAAGCATTCAAATTACAAAAATATCTTATAATTGATATAGGAGGATGCTCCACCCGTCCGAATTCAAAACAAGCTACAGAAAAGGAGGAATTGTCGAGAACTATTGATTTAATTAAAGCTATCAGACACTGTTCACAATTACCACGGGATAAAATTATCTTATCTATTGATACTTACAGATCGGAGGTAGCCAGACAAGCTATTTTGGCAGGTGTGGATATCATTAATGATATCTCTGGAGGTAGCTTTGATCCACATATTTTTGACGTGGTTGCTGAACATCCAAATGTAGCTTATGTTCTATCTCATATTAGAGGTAATATTAACACTATGACAGAGTTAGATCAGTATGAAGAAAAAGAAAAATTAAATGGGATAGAATTTTTCTACAATGAGAAACAAGAAGGTAATGCACGAACCAAATTTATTAGAACAATTAGTTTTGAGATGTCACAAACCTATGCGAAAGCTATCCAACATGGAGTAAAACGTTGGCAAATTATTATGGATCCAGGGTTAGGGTTCGCAAAAAATGGTAACCAAAATATTCAATTAATAAAAAACACCCCATTACTCAAAAATTATTCATTTTTGAATGAAGCCACCAAAGATTTTATTAACTTTAAGAATATACCTATATTGGTAGGACCATCCAGAAAAAAATTCATCGGATTGATAACGAAAGAAGATGATGCTTCTAAGAGAGATTTCGCTACCGGTTCAGTTATTACATCTTGTATTGGATTTGGTTGTGATATTGTAAGAGTTCATAATGTAGCAGAATGTTCTAAAGCAGTAAAAATGGCGGACTCTATTTATAAATCTCTGTAAATGGAGTGTTTTAAACAGTGTTCCACTCAGTGTAATCAACATTTAAAAAAATAAATAGAAGAAAGGAGTAATATGATTATTCTTTAAATACCGATTAATATACAAATATATATAACAGGATTTAAATATACATACGTCGATCTCTGAGGCCACAAATATATAGATTCTAAATGAGAAATGTGCATTTGATTCAAAGAAAAAGAAAATACTATTTTGATTATAAAATCAATAGGATATTAACAAAAGAGTAATAAGATAGGGTAATAATAATAAATAAAATTAATAATATTCATCATAAAAGTAGGAAAAATAAAAATACAAATGGTGATGACTAGAGTCTAAATACATTATTTCATATTTCAGTTTGGACAATCCCTTGAAATATGGCCTGGTTGGTTACAGTGGTAACAAACTTTTTCTGCGGTCTCATTTGGGCAGTTTGTAGAGATATGACCGAACTTACCACAATTGTAACATTTGGATTCGGATTCGGTACAATCTCTAGCTAAATGGTTAAAACCACCACATTTGTAGCAGGTCTTATTGTTATTGAATCTGTTGCCACCATGATGGAATCTGCTCTTCCTTGGTTCTGGACATTCTCTAGAAATATGACCAGTTTGGTTACAGTTGTAGCAACGTTGAACAGTACATTCACTTCTAACGTGACCGGTTTCACCACAGTTGTAACATTGCTTGTGCTCAACAGTTCTTGGTTCTGGACATTCAGATTGGACATGGCCAGGCTTGTTGCAATTGTAACATAATTTTTCGGAATCACAATCGTCAGCTAAGTGACCTAACTTACCACAAACATAACAGGCTTTTTGGGACATTATCTAATATTAATCTTTTGAACGATTTAATTGGGTCAATCTCTTATTGGTAATGGTATGCAAAAACAAAAAACAGAGAGGTTGATTTTCTTTTAACAAATCTTTATATCCATATTAATGTCAATAAAATATATTTCATTCATTCTTTCATCCAACACATCTCCCATTCTATTTCCAAGAAAAAAAATTTTTTTTTAAGTCGTTCGAGAGCTTCGTATGGAAAGACAAATAGCAGTTGTCGATAATTACCATATTAGGTAAAACAAAAAACTCTTAGTATTGCTAAACCCAGGATAAAAATACAAGTAATAGTATTCAACAGCATCATGTGCTTGATAGACCTATTTCCCAGGACTCTAAAGGTTCGTTATCTGTCACTAATGTCCCATATTCTCCAGTGGCTTCAAAGATATCTAGCATTTCTGATCCGCAATTTAATAATGTTTCAATATCATCTGAATTCAAGTCCTTTAAATGGTATTTGAGACGATGCCTAAAATCTTGACTACCTATTTTCATTTTTAATATTGCTACTAAAGTAAGAACTTCTGGGGCCAATACGTATATTGCAAAATCCTTTGCACCCCACCATTTCACTACAGGTGATTTGCTTTGAATCAATTCCTTTTCATATTTATGAAAAATTCTTTCACCAACAATGGTTTGTCTTTTCCAACCATAAAACCCTGCGAGAAATTTGTTTAATGATGACATAGGTATATCATGTAACGAGAAAAATGGTTTATTAGATTGTTGGCTCAACATTTTGGCATTGTTATAGTAAGCTGACGGTATATATCCCTTTAAAATATATTTCACAATTTTTAATACTGGTTCGCATTGTCGAAGTAGTTTAGTTGAATCCACTATTGGTGGAATATCATATCTAGATTCAATTTCAGTTTTAACCTTTTTACTTATGTCTGAGGCTGATTCATCTTTAAACAATTGCGTATTTTGTTTAACTAATGGGGTCAAATTTTCAGAGCTTTCCTTCTGAACAGACTCAAATAGTGCATTCCTTCTCTGGGACACAACACCTTTAAATGAGGATGATACAAAACTCTCTAATGGCTTTAGCTCTGCATATTTGTCATCTATTTCTAAATCGATATTTTGTTTCTCATCAGTAATCAATTGCTTATGATCATTTGTTCTTCGTATGGTCTCACTACCTGAGGATGGTGCAATCTTTCTTTTCTTTGCTAATTCTTGTAATGTAAAAACGTCATCCTCATCCCCCTTAAAACCAAGATCACTATTCACTTTGGATGTATCTTGATTTAAATTATTTTTTAGGGCCTTGTTCTTAGATTCCTTTTGTGACCGAACTCCATGTCTTTTCTTGGCATATATTTTCAATTCTTTTAACATAGAATCATTGCTATCTGACTCCTTTAAAGGGCAGCTTTTAAACCGATTGCCACTTCTAATAAGACCCACCATTTATTTACTCAGTAATATGATCCTTGTGTATTATTATTATTCTTCTTCTTTTTCTCGGATTTCGTTATGTTTTATGTTTTATTGAGACGCAACAATCAGCAAATAACCTCTTACTTTCCACTCAAAAGAAGGATATCCTATTAAGTTAAAAGTTATTTGTATTGACTAAAATCTATTTTTTAACGTAAAAATATGATATACATATAGGCTCCTTCATCTAATTACCTATTAAGAACAGTATCGAAACCACATGCAGTTTTGCCTTTATATATATTTTTTTTTCCTTATCCTTGTTCTTCTTGGATGTAAATCGTTGATACTCTTTTTTGGCATCTGGTCGCAGAAAGATTTCCCAGACAGGGAAATTGTTTAAACAACTTAAAAAAAGACTACTATCACAAACACAACTCTGCTTCAACACAATATCTTGGAGATGTTACCTCCACTCCATACAGTATATTTCTATATATTGTCAATCCAATAAAAAAAAAATTATTTTTCTGCCTAAATAGTACAAAACAAAATATTTAGTTAGATTAGTTTAATTGGAATCAGAAATATATTCAAATGATCCAAATTTCAGATTTTTTAGAACATAAATCTATTACACCAGTTTTGTCAGACTATATCACTGAATTATACTTAAAAGAAGTGTTGGAAAGTGGTAAGAATGTCCACAAAATCGAAGATGATCGATACGCTAAGGTTGTGTCTCATTCTAAATCAAGATTTGGCTCTTCTTTGCAACCAAATGAAATTTTATCTTTAGAGTTCCACCCATCAGGTAAGCAATTAGCATATAGTAGAATGGATGGATCTTTGACAATATGGGAAGTACCATCAAATGGAAATTTAAACTCAAATTTAAGTAACAAGATTGTTGTTAATAATATTGTAGGTAAAGAAAAATTGGTTACTGATGTATCTTGGAATTCTCAAGAAAAGTCACAGATCGCTACCGTGTCAAATACAAATGAAATCATTGTTTGGTCCCTTGTTGATGCTGAATCTGGAGAAAATGAACTGAGTAGGATTAAGACAATAACTTTAGGATCGAATAAGACTAAAATCAATAAATGTTATTATAGTCCTAGAGGTAAATGGTTACTAGCTACTACAAAATCAGAAAATTTTTATTTGTTATCCACTGAAGATGATTTTTCATTAAAACGTACAATTGATTTATCGTCTCATTTGTTAAATGGTAACGTTGTATATTCCTCCTCTTGGAATAATTCAGATGATTATTTGTTTATTGGCTGTAAAAATGGCAACATATTAATATTCTCATTAGAAGAGCTAGGCAATAACAATGAAATTAAATGTATATTAACTTTAAATTCTCATAGAGGTGCAGTCACATCATTAAGAATGGATCCATATGGTAGATATTTGATAAGTGGGGGGTCTGACGGTATGTGCATTTTCTGGAATTTAAATACTTTTACTCCTAAATTTATCTTAAATGATATTGATGCTTTAATAATTTCTATAGATATAGATCATTTAGGTAAATTATTGGTAATATCTACATCTGAAGATAAACTTTTGTTTTATAATGTATCCAATGGGAAACTTATAAGATCTCTTACAATTAGAGAATTAAGGTCAGACATATGGTTCAAATTTCATCCAAATAAAACATGGTTTATCAACTCCACTAAGGATGACGTTCTATGTAACCATGTTTGTCAGGTTAATGATGAACTTGAATTCTGGAAGCAGAGATACCAACAGGATTTATTAACTCTTCGAAACAAAAACAAAAATATTAGCTCAAATTCAAATATGAATAATAATAGTCATAGTAACACTGACAATAATAAAGAAAGAAACATGGATACCAAAACTCGTAATAATTCTGATCGTAATAAACGTATCTCAGAAAAAGGAAATGGTTTAACAACCAGTAAGATTCGTAAAAATACATCATCTATGATGAGAACTCAAAAGAGATTGGGTACAAGACATGAAAGAATGGATAGAGATAGACTAACCGCCCTTCGTTCGCAACGTGCAATGTCAAGCAGATTTAATAGATGAAAATTTCATACTTTGTGTAATCGAATTATAGACTTTGATAATAGACAAAAAGTTATGAAACCAATAATATAAATAAATATAAAATATTAATAATAAATGTTTTTATATTTACAAGTTGGTATTTATGCTATATGTATATAAATGTGCATGTCTACATATAAATAATATATAAATCAACTATAATGTTAAAAAAATATTATTAAACAGCATAAACCAATTCGACCTCATCCATTTCATGTCTTCTTTTACTGTTCTTTTTTTTTCATTTGTCCAAAAGGAATATTGTATTATCATTATAATCATTTCTCATAAAATCTTTAATTTCGTCCCTAGTTAACCATTTAAATTGGATATCCTTATTCTTAGGAACAAATTTACCAGTTAAAATTCTTGACTTAATAAAGAATTCAAACATACAATCTTTCTCATTTTCTAATACTTTAACTGGTTTTCTTAAAACTGTCCAGATATTAATCTTAGATCCCCCAATATCTCTCAAACCTGATTCTGCTATTTCATGTAATGCTTGATCAGAATTAACCTGGAAGGAAGGAAGTTTCCATTGGTTGCTGGGCTTATTTCTAACTAATAAATATAACGTGTTTTTTAATTTTCTTTCCAAACTTGTGGTATCAATAAATTCGTCAGCTTTGGTTATGATTGAATTTTTGACAATTGGTCTACTTACACCGGTACCACTAGCGGTAGTGTCATCTTTAGGTATTATGACTTCCTGTTTAGTTCTTCTCTCTTTTTTCTTATCTAAGATCTGGAATAAATTGTGGATACAAAATCCCAGGCCGTTTTGAGAGTGGTATCTTTTGAGCAGATTGCAACTTGTATTCAGACATTGTACTCTTCTGAAAATAATAGTATGCTGGAAAAATCCACATCACTCTGTTTTTCTAACTCATATCAATATTTAATATATTGAGATTCAAATTTTGTCAATTCAGGGATTACTATTGGACTTTATTCCAAAACTAAAGCAGTTTGAAGAGCTACTGGTGTCTTTGTAGTCATATTTGTTCTTGTTCCTTTTGTGTCACCAACTTATTTATATTTTATTTATTTGATCTATGTCCCCTGCGTTTGTTGAGTGATTTCAAGATCAGAACTTCAATGGTAGTCCAATCAACATTAAGCTACAATGTGTTGTAGAATATTCAATCAAATATGTTTACCCAAATTCTTCAACTTTTAGAACTAATAAACTGTTTGCACATCTTTTACCAGTAAACAGTCTCTTCCAAATCATGAAATAACGTATATGTAACATTTCAATATTTCAACGGGTCTTACTAATTATATATATAATCCTTTTTATATCTTATGATATGAGATAAAAGGATATTTTCATACGTATTCACTAATATAAAGAACTTATACATGTATATCCATGGAACAACAAATAACAGAAATATAAAACAAATAAGAATGATAATACACTTGTGTTCCTCTTCGCAACCTTCTTGTCCTCTAACACCTTCGAATAAAAAATCAATCTTAATTTAATGCTGTTGTTGTTGATTTAACATATTCATTAAGGTGTTTAATTGCGCTTGTGGGTCTGTAGTTGGTTGTTGTTGTTGAGGAGCTATTTGTGGTGGTGCTTGTTGATTTGGCATTAAATTGCCACCCATCTGTCCCTGTAACATTTGGGGTTGTGGAGGTGGGGGAACGCCATACCCACCCATTGATTGTCCATATATACCATTTTGGCCCATGTAGCCACCACCTTGTTGTGGTGGTAATTGATTATACATTTGATTTGATCCACCAATGTATCCACTTTGAATTGGTTGGTGCTGGTGATATTGATTATATCCATTGCGTCTATCATCTCTATTAGACCTTGGTCCATTTTTGGAAGAATCTGTAGGCACTCTTTGGGAAATTGCTTTTGAAGAAACACCATCTCCTACAATAATATCTGGTTCTTCAAATACCATACCAGGTGTTAAAGGTTGACCGTTAGTACCACCCCATTGAGCTTCCAATGACCACTTTTTGTCAGCGTCCGTTAATCTATGTAATGGAATTATACTATACCCATTTTGATAATCACAACAATCTCTAGGACCAAAACCAACACCCCAACGTGTTCTTAATGGGTAAGAACCATCCAAATTGAAATTCATTAAAACATTTTCTGCTTCACGTCTCGAATAAACCTTAACAAAAGCATGCTTTCTATGGTTATTTAAGATAACACTTTGGACATCTGCAAATGGTTTTAAAATATGGGCAATATCCCATTCTCTCATAGTCATCGGAACACCACCGAGAAATATGGTTCTACTTAGAACCTTAATGGTGTTTGGAGGTAAAGACGGATCATAAGAGACTGGCTTAGGTCTACTGTGTGGATTTTGTGGATAATTCATTTCATCTGGGTATAAATGATGATTATTTGGACCGAAATTTTGTTGTCTACGACCAAAATTACCATGTTCATTAAAGTCATGACCATAACCGCCTCTTTGAGGAGGAGATCTTGATCTGTTTCTTCTAGAAGAATATCTTTCATGTTGACGTTCACGTTCACGTCTACTACCATATTCAGTTACTTTATGTGAAGGTTGTTCCGCTTTTTCTACTTTATGTTTTAATTGTTGGTCATGTTTAGCCAACTGGATTTGTAAGGATAACAATATGTTACGCAAAGCAGTTTGTTGTTCAGATAACTCATCAGATGTCAAGTCATCTGGGATATTAATATCAGGTACAAAAGCAAGTGGTTTCAAGTCATTAATTATAGATATAGCCCTTTCTCTAGGATCTTCAGGTAAAAGTTTTATCTTCTCAGATCCAGAATTATTATTAGTAGTAGTAGCAGTAGTAAACGCAGGAGTATTACGAGATAATGAATCATCCATAGAAAAGCATTTGGCTCTTACAGCATTTAAATAGCCCTTTTGAAATAAGCCAGTTCTATCCCAAATATCAATTAATGTTCTTATTTTTTCTCTGTGATCTTCACTTCCTTTAGAATATGCGGTAGCTAATAATTCTTGAATAGATTCTCCCAAAGTGTAAACAGCATGTGCAGCAGAACCTTTCTTTGCAGTAGGTTTAATGTAATCATCTTTAGCACGAGCCTCATCTAGGTAACCTCTACCAATGGAATCAATAACGTACAAAGAACCCAATTTATGAGAATCGGGACAAGTCTTAGAATATTTTAAAATTGCCTCAACAATTTGTTCCTCTTGATCAACATTTTCAAGAGCATATGTTGTCAATTTTTTAATACGGGAACCAGATATACCTGATTTTAATTCTCTAAATGATTCCAAGGTATTTACAAAATCTTCAAAAGTCTCAATTTCACTCATATTATGATTATTAATTGTATTTTATGGACCAAAATAATTATAAATTTATTCTTTTTTGTTCAAATGACACTCTACTGATTATATTGCTCAACTTTCAAATTTTTTTTTCCTTTTAATTTATTTTTCCAACTTGTTTTTAACAAATAGTGATACAAATATCTATTTTTATATAGTTGTAAAAAATATACGTCTTTAAAAGTGTCTTTCTATTAATTTCTATTCAATTAAACTAAGGAGGAAGAAAAAAAATGAGTACGAAGTTAATAATTTAAGGGAAAAAATACTGACTAATGTAGTTGTAGTACTTCTGTTTTATTTGTCTTTGCTTAAATTTCGGTTTTTACTCTGTTTAGTTTTCAAATAAAAGGTATACGAAACACACGCACTTAACTAAAAATAAAAAGCACGATTACAATTGTTAGGTGATTACTTTAAAACACGATGCTTATATATATTATTTCTATATCAAATACACTAAGCAAAATAGACTCTTACACCTTTCCAAAAATAAGAAGAGTTTAGAGATTTGAACTAAAATCGTGAAAACAGGTTCCAAACAAAAAAAAACATTGGACGAGAAGAGAAAAACTCCAATGGTCGTATTAGAATTTTTCGCCTTTATATACTTTTTTCCTCATGGCTTTTCCGTTTTGTAATGCTTTTGTTAAAAATGAAAAAAAAAAAAAAAATAAAAAATTACGTTATTTCAGGGTAACTTTTATATCCTAAATTTAATTAATAAAAGTAGTGTTTGTTCTTTCACCCGATTGAGATAAAAGAGGAGAAGAAGATTACTACTCTGGAATCTCAGTTATTAGACTATTAAATTGTTGTGTTTGTTAAATATATTCTTAGTAATTAGAGAATGACTAAAAGGTTATATTGGTTTATATCTTGAATAAATTGGAAAAAAAAAAAATGAGCGCCATCCATAAATTGTCTATTCAAGGTATACGATCATTTGATTCCAATGATAGGGAAACTATTGAGTTTAGCGCACCCTTAACGCTGATTGTAGGTATGAATGGGTCAGGGAAAACAACTATCATTGAGTGTCTAAAATATGCCACTACTGGGGATTTACCGCCAAATAGTAAAGGTGGGGTTTTCGTTCATGATCCAAAGATTACTGGTGAGAAAGATATACGTGCTCAAGTGAAATTAGCTTTTACTAGCGCTAATGGGATTACTATGATTGTAACAAGAAATATTCAATTATTAGCTAAGAAAACAACAAATACGTTTAAAACTCTAGAGGGTCAATTAGTAGCTATTAATAAAGATGGGGAGAGAACCACTTTGAGTACAAAATCAGTAGAACTGGATACTCAAGTACCTTTATATATGGGTGTTCCAAAGGCTATTCTAGATTACGTGATTTTTTGTCATCAGGAAGATAGTCTATGGCCATTAAGTGAACCTTCTAATTTGAAAAAGAAATTCGATGAGATATTTCAAGCTATGAAGTTTACTAAAGCTATTGATAATTTGAAAGCAATTAAAAAAGATATGATTGTAGATATTAAATTATTAACACAGTCTGTAGAGCATTTAAAAGTTGATAAAGATAGGTCAAAGGCTACAAAAATAAAAATTCACCAACTAGAAGCTAAGATCGATGAATATCAAAGTGAAGTGAATTCCATTGAGGATCAACTTAATAAAGTAACAAAAGAATCGGATAAGTTATTTAAAACAAATCAGGACTTTCAAAATATCTTGTCAAAAGCTGAAAATTTACAAAACCTTCATTCTGTTACTTTAAATGAAATCAATCGATTATCTAACTCTATTGATATCGTAGATATGTCTTCTGATGACATAAAAAATATGTTGGAAAACTTTTCGGATGTGCTACAAAAAAAGGAAGCACAGATTAATCAATATGAAGAAAAACTATTTTCAATTAAATCGAAACAACAGAGATTAAATAGTAACAAAGAGTCATTAATAAGAAAAGAAGCGGAGTTGACTTCTCGCAAAAAGAACTATTTACAATTAGTCGAAAAATTAAATCAACTAGTCGACAAGTTTTCATCCAAATATAATATAACTTTTAGTCACACTGTTACTTCAACAATTTCAGATAATGATCATTTTGCATCCTGTTTAAACACATTGAAACACAATTTCCAAGAGCTAACAGTACGTTTAAAAGACATGAAAAAAACAAGCCACTCGGAAATAACGACGTTGGAAGAAAAATTAAAATCTAAACAGTACAGTGAAACAGCGCATGCCCAGAACTTACAGTATTCAAATCAAGATCTACAAAAATTGGAGCAACAGATAAATTCTTTATCAAATGATTTGGAGAATACGGAGGCTTTAGAAGAAGAACTAAAGCAAGCTAATGCTAGTCTTGAAGAATATAATGAACAACTGACAAAATGGGAGAAAGAGAAGCCAGTAACTTCAATTACTTCTCATATAAAAGAAAAAAACAATGAAATATTATCAGCAGAAAAAGAGTTGGAAGTTATCCAAGATAAATTCTTGAGAGCAAATCAACAGACAGACCTTTTTGCAAAATTTGGTGTTATCAGAAAAACGTTGAGTGAAAAAGAATCTACACTATCAAATTTGAAGACTGACTTGGAAAATAAATTAAACATAAAAGGGTTTAGCTTAAAATTATCACCAGATATTGACATGGATTTTAAAAAAGCATTCATTAACTTACAAAAAGAGATTGCCTTGTCGAATAAAGAAGTAAATGAAGCTCAAAAACAATTCACTGAATATTCATTTCGTTTAAATACACTTAAGAATGAACTTCAGCAAAACTTTGAAAACAAAATAAAACTAACATCTCATATACAAGAAAGTTTGCCTGAAAATTGTGCTATTGATGATTACAATGACATACTTCTGGAAGCTGAACTTTCTTATAAGACAGCTTTAGAAAATTTGAAGATGCACCAGACTACTTTAGAGTTCAACAAAAAAGCTCTAGAAGTAGCTGAACGTGATGATTGCTGTTACCTATGTTCAAGAAAATTTGAAACAGATGAATTTAAAAGCAAAATAATTTCAGACCTAAGGAGGAAGACCGATTCGAAATTTGAAATGGTTTTGAAGGAAACAGTAGATGAACAAAAACAATATTTGGATGAATTAAGAAGTTTAGAAAAGGATATAATCGCGGTCAACAATTTACTAAAGAAAATCAAGGAATTGGAAAATCTTAAACTAAATGCTTTAGAAAATGTTGCAGAGTCTAGTAAAGCACTTTCACATGCAGAAGAAAAAAACAGGACTCTTAAAGATTCTCGTGAATACGCCGAAAAGATACTGAGAAGAAGCATTGAACAATATCTGGATATATCTAAAGAAGTAACCAGCCTCACTTCTGAACATGAAGAGATATCAAATAAACTAAAAACTTGTAGTGATGAGAGTGGGAAAATCGAAACCATAGATGAACTCCGAGAGATGCAAAAATCGAAGAATGATCTTATGCGTCAATTGCGTAGTGACATCAATCATTTGCAAGAGATGAGGGAAAGAAAAACAGAAGAACAGAATAATATATTAAATAAGATCAATGAGGCAAAAGTCCGCATTAAAGATATGGAAAAATCAATTATATCTGCAAAGAACTTGAAGATTGATATTGAAAGTAAAAAGAAAGAAGTTGAGAACATTAAATCTAGGGTTGGAAAATTATCTACTGAGGTTGAAAAGTTAACGGCCGAAAGAAAGGATATGGAGAGATTTCTTTATGAGAGAAAAGAAGAGCTATATAACAATATTGACTTAACATCTAGCAGATTGGATAGTATCAAACATGACTATGAGACCTTTGAATCGGATTATAGTCAACTAAAAAGATTCCAAGATATAGGTTCAAAACAGTTAAATTATTGTCATGATGAAATCATGAAAGTTGAAAAGGAAATTAAAGAAAGCCAGGATTCTATAGAATCATTTTCAAAAATGTTGGAGGAACAAAAAGAAAAGTTGAGAGATTCCAAAAATGAGAGAAGAACATTGAAGGATAATTTAGAGTTATTAAATTTAAAACAAAATCTGAAGGATATAGAAAAGGAAATTGATCAATTAGATATTAAAAATGCAGAAATTCAAAGAGATATATACAGGGAGGAATCTGCTCGACTTCGTTCATTATATGAAAAATTGAGTGCAGATAATGCTGGGAAGTTGGGTGAAATGAGACAATTGCAAAATCAAATTAATTCTTTATCGAACCAATTAAGTTCGGATTATAAGGATATTGATGAAAGATACCATAAGGAATGGGTTGAATTACAGGCAAAAACTTTTGTTACTGATGATATTGACACGTACTCTAAAGCATTAGATAGTGCAATTATGAAATACCATAGTTTAAAAATGGAAGATATTAACAGAATTATAGATGAACTATGGAAACGTACATATAGCGGAACTGATATTGACACAATAAAAATAAGATCTGATGAAGTTAGAAGTTCTGTGAGATCAAAATCATACAATTACCGTGTGGTAATGTTTAAACAAGATGCCGAGTTGGATATGAGAGGGAGATGTTCAGCTGGACAAAAAGTGTTAGCATCTATTATAATTAGGCTAGCGCTGGCAGAAACCTTTGGTATAAACTGTGGTGTTATTGCACTTGATGAACCTACAACAAATCTTGATGAGGAAAATATTGAAAGTTTGGCTAAATCATTAAATAATATTATCCAATTTAGAAGACATCAAAAGAATTTCCAATTGATTGTCATTACACATGATGAGAAATTTCTAAGTCATATGAATGCAGCTCAATTCACCGATCATTTCTTCAAAGTCAAAAGAGATGATAGGCAAAAATCCCAAATTGAATGGGTAAATATTAATAGGGTAAATGAGTATTGAAATATCTGTATCTGAATAAAACTTTCTCAATATTTAATTGTATAAATTACACAATGAGCAAGAATCAAAGAGAACATATATTTGCGGAATGCAAAGCATAGTAATAATACTTTTCGTTTTTTAGAATACACTGCTAGTCATGATATTTGCAAACTATTTTTTAATAATCAAAGCTCCATCTTAGGGGTTATTGATAAAAACTGTTGTAATCACACAAAACTTGAAACAAAAATTTTTATTTTTTAAAAATTTGTTAAAATGTCACGGCATCATAGGTGTAAAATTGATTTATTCTGTAGTGTAAGAGGAAAAAAAAGATGGGTTATTTGTCTTTTTAGTAAAAACATTTGTAATTATCTAAACTATAAATGTTCTCTTAATTTTATCTCAAGTTCAGAAAACTTGAATTGTATAATCCTTACATAAATAATATCACCCATTGTTTGTAAATACTTCCTAATACAACAAAGAAATGAATAAAATAAATTAATCCTTTTTATCTGTATATTCTTTACCAGTTTTTTTTGACAAAGATTAAAAAATATTTTTCAAAAATTATTTTCCTTCTCAAGGATTATGAGTGACACTTTGTTTCATTTCTCTGTAGTATTGTTGTTTTCTTACCATTTTGAAATAAATTTTACGTCTCAAATTCAAGGTTTTTTTTTAATTACTTATTTAAAGTAACTTCAAGTAATAAGAATTTGGTGATTTCTACTTAGATTTTATAAATAAGAAATAAGTAATATAAAAAGGAATGTTAAAAATTCTAGACATACCAAATATCTTTTCAATAAATTATTAAACTATATGTTGTAACCTGCAAATGATATTTTCTTAGAATTTAAGAAGTCAAAATAAAAAACATATATTTAAGGTCCCACTGCAATGACTAATTATAATTTAATTCAAATTTATCTAATTTAGATGCTACCGTCGTTAAACATTTAGAAAAGTTTCTGTTGATACATTAATCGTAGTACTGAGATACTTTAGTAGTTATTCTGAACATCTTCTTTCAGGTCCATATACTAAATGAACTAAATTTAATATATCAGTAAAAAGTACCGGTATCCATTGAATATACCGAAGTTTTCTTTTACTTTTTTACGTTTTTGTTCTTTATGTAAAGGAAACAGATTGAAATCTCTACTGACATAAATTGAGTATTTTCTTTTTAGTAAGAAAATATTAAGAAACATTGTGAATGACATTCAATAAAACTTTTTATATGTACCAAGTATATCCGATTATGGTATCGCAGTTAACATTTTGGTTTTTGTTTATGAAATTCACTAGTCCAACCAAATATTTCACTGTTAGTTCTTATTTTTTCCTGGTCTACCAATTTATTCTTCCACGGTATACATATATCTAGTAAATGTTAACATTGGAATAAACTATATATAATATACTATTATATTGGGTGATGTGATATACAATAATAAATAGATGTCATTAATATACAAATCACAGAATAACGGTAAATGATTATTATGAAATAAATTATGTCTTTTATAATATTCTAATTTTTCTTTTTTATTTTTAATAAGTTCATATTTTAAACGATACTGGGTTTCCCTCCATTTTGTAACGGAATGATTAATATATCAAACTTTGCACAACATTTATATACGAATTATTTATCTAGTGGCTCTTCCTCTTCTAGACATTTCTGGTAATTTGAAAGGGACCTTTAAAGTAGCAATTTTATAAGTAGAAATATTGGCTTTACTGATACCGAAGGCTTCAGCTTGTGCCACAGTAGCACTCTTAACAACACACCCAATGATTCTAAATAAAGATGTGATCTTAGATGGTTTGAGCCCAATATCTTGAGCAACTGGAGATATCTCGACGATAAAGTTGTCCAAGTGTAACATAATGACCAATATGTAACATAATAATTTATCCTCATTATGTGGATCCACGAAGAATGAACGGTTCTTGGATCTACCAAAAGCGCCTTGTCTAGCAACAGTAAATCTTTCCAAGATACCATCTACTAAACTTTCTGGAGGGGAATTTAATTTTTCCATTAATTTGTCTTTACTACGACATCTTCTATTTTCATAAACACCTAAAAGCAATGTTAAATAATACAACAATTGTAATTTCACAATTTGAGATGGTTCTTTAAAAATATCAAGTTTCTTTTTAATATATTTGGTAGATTTTGGAATATAGGGGAAAAAATCCAATTTTTTTTCAATATCTTTCTCCTTTAAGATACCATTAACACGAATGGATTGTAATTCCCTAGAAGGTATTATATTTTCAACTGGATAAATTTGTTCTACATCAGTAGCATCGACATTGGCCAAGGGAGTTGGTCTATCATTGGATACAGAAGCCTCCATTTCTTTTCTTGTTGGCAAACCTTTGGATGCAGACTTGACGGTATCAACGATATCCACAGCGACATCAACTAATTTATCAGAATCAACACGGTTTCTTTCTAAATCAGAAATGGCTTTCTTTGCCTTCTTAGTACCGAATGCCTCACCTAAAGCATTCCTTAAAACAGAACCACGAACTTGGCCTTGGTTTTTAATCTTTGGACCAGCTAGATCTCTTTTACTCTTTGAGACGACCTTTGAGACTAAGACAGGAGCTTTATACAAGTCTACTGAATTCGTTTTCTTGTTGAAAACACCAACAACGTATTGAGAACCAGTGACAGATTCTGAATCAGTTTGGCCGATGTATTCTAATCTATCATTTTCTCCATGTAGAATGTACTGATCATTGGAATGTTTATTACGATATAATTTGAATTTAGTATCAACTGGGGCATGGAATCCCTTGAAGAAACTTGCGACAGCGATAGATGGTTCAGCTTCGTAAGAGGAAATATCAACTTGAGATATAGATCTTTTGGACATCTGTAGAAAATAATAAGTAAATAATTCTTCTGTATAATGAATTTTCACTTCGCTGTTCTGTAATTCTATCAAGCAAGGAATAAAGATAAATGAAACTTCAGAAGTAAAATGTTGCAAACTCTAAAACTAAAACGAACCATTCCAATTGAAATCAAATCAATAACAGATTTACTTTTTACTTACTATTCTACTTTAAAACATATACTCTAATCCTACATGAATTCTACTTGTCTCGCTAAACAAAATTTTAACTCATCTCACAAAATATTTTTCTATTCTCAAAGAAAAAAGAGAAAAATTATTTTTCGTGAAAAATGCTCTGCATTTTTTTTTACTTTTTACATTCGAAGAGACCACTGCACCGTTTAAAATGATATAACAAATTTTAGTGATTGAGAGAGTTGTGGATTTTTTTTTTTTTGGTTGAACTTTCTATAGACCTAGTATATCGTTTGGGAAGTGACTTAATAGAGTGGAAAGATCTAGCAAATAGATTCGTCGAGAGAGTTGAGTATACAATTATGATAACTTTCATGTGAATTGGAAAAAGTTTCTAAGATCAGTTTTACTGTATCTCTTGAGTTCTCCATATTTTATCATCTGTTTCTTGTACCATTTATTTTTCTTTTAATATATCCTTTTCAAATGATATGACTTCTTTAAGACATTTGAAAAGGTTGGGATCAGTAACTCTTCGGTCCGCAATGTCTGTATCAACTTCTGCTACCACTACTAACAATAAGGTCACTCAACCAAAATGGCATCAACCACAAGGTGTAAACCCTGAAAAGCCAGTTCTAAAATTATACAACTCTTTAACTAGAAATAAGGATGTCTTTGTTCCTGCAAGTGGGACCAATACAGTTACCTGGTATTCCTGTGGTCCTACTGTATACGACGCCTCTCATATGGGTCACGCTAGAAACTATGTCTCTATTGATATAAATAGAAGAATTCTATCAGATTACTTCGGTTATGACGTTCAATTTGTTCAAAATGTGACTGATATTGACGACAAGATTATTATTAGAGCTAGACAGAATTATTTATTGGAAGAATACATTAAGAATACTGTTTCAGAAGATAAAGTTGTCTCTAGTGATACAAAGGAAAAAGTCACTAAAGCACTTTTCCAATACATTCAGAAAAACTTGAAACAAGATTTTAATACCATTGAACAATTTAATGAATGGAGAAATAAAATCGATTTTGAAGCAGAAAAACTAGCTAACCCAAAGTTCCCTATGCATATTACATCTGTTGAAAATACCATTAAAGGTTTGACTGAAAAATGTGATAGCGATAGCTTCTTCAAATTAGTTAAAGACACCTTTGTACCATTATTGGATAAAGAATCTGGTTCCACTGTTAAGGATCCAGAAGTGTTCCGTAAATTGCCAGCCTATTGGGAAAGACAATATGATATTGATATGGCCAAATTAAATGTTAGACCACCGACCATCACTACTAGAGTCTCTGAATATGTGCCAGAAATTATTGACTTCGTACAAAAGATCATTGATAATGGATATGGTTATGCTACTGAAGATGGTTCCGTTTATTTTGATACAGTAAAATTTGATTCTTCACCAAACCATGACTATGCTAAATGTCAGCCATGGAATAAAGGTAAACTAGATTTAATTAATGATGCAGAAGGTTCTTTATCAAATTTTGCTACTAATAATGGTAAAAAATCTAAAAATGATTTCGCCCTTTGGAAAGCTTCTAAACCAGGTGAACCAGAATGGGAATCCCCCTGGGGCCCAGGTAGGCCTGGATGGCATATTGAGTGTTCAGTCATGGCTAGTGACATTCTTGGAGAAAACATTGATATCCATTCCGGTGGTATCGACTTGGCGTTCCCACATCATGATAACGAGCTAGCTCAATCTGAAGCTAGATTCGACAATAAACAATGGATTAATTATTTCTTACATACTGGTCATCTTCATATTGAAGGTCAAAAGATGTCTAAATCCTTGAAGAATTTCATTACCATCGATGAAGCATTACAAAAATTCACTTCTCGTCAATTGAGATTGGTATTTGCCTCCGTTCAATGGAACAACCAGTTAGACTTTAAAGAAAGTTTGATCCATGAAGTGAAGTCTCTAGAAGCAACTTTCAACAATTTCTTCAACAATGTAAGAGCATTAAAATCAGATTATGAACATGCGTTATCTCAAAACCAACATGTTTCTAAGAAGTTGACCTCTGTTGAAAAGCAATTATTGTCTGATTTAATTGCTACTAAAGAGAAAGTTCATGCCTCCTTCTGTGACAATTTATCTACCCCACAAGTATTAAAGGCACTTGGCGATATGGTCACTTCCACCAACACTTATATAAAGGCTATTGGATCTGAATTAAAGATTGAACCAGTTATTGAAGTTTGTAAGTATGTTACTAAAATTTTAAATATCATTGGGTTCCAAACCCGTCTTGATGAACTAGGTTGGTTGAGTGATTCAGGAGATGGAAAATCTTCTGTTAGTGGATCTTTAGAGGACACAGTAATGCCATACGTTAAGGTTTTATCCAATTTTAGAGACCAAGTTCGTTCTATGGCTATTAAAAAAGTTGATAGTGTTGAATACTTAAAGTTGACTGATTCAGTGAGGAACCATGATTTGTTAAACTTAAATATTGCTTTAGATGATAGAAACGGACAGAGTGCATTGATTAAATTTCTTTCTGATAAGGAAAGAGATGAAATGATTAAATTCATGCAAGAGAAGGAGGCTAGAGAAGAAGCCAAAAGATTGAAGAAATTAGAACAACAACGTCAAAGAGAATTGAAAGAAAGGGAAAGAAGGGAAAAGGCGTCTGTGTCACCATTAGAGATGTTTAAGAATAAAGATTTATACAGTGAATGGGACGAACAAGGAATCCCATTAAAGGATAAAGATGGTAATGATGTGACAAAAAGTATGACAAAGAAATTGAAGAAACAATGGGAGCAACAAAAGAAACTTCATGAAGAATATTTTGGTAAGATCGATGTATAAGGAAAATAAATAAGACTTTATTACCTTTATATATATATATATATATATATATAAATGAGTGTGGATACTTTTATTATCAATATATAAAAAATAGCGTGTATGATGAAATGTCATATACTATATAAAAATCATATAAGCAAGATTAATTTTAATAGAAAGTCACCTCTAAAATAGTCAATAAATTTTTGCAGAGAACGATGGATCTTTGGGAACTGTTTAAGTTAGTTTCATGACCTTATATTTACTTATGTATTCTTAATACTTTCTAAAAAAACGAGAATTATCATCTTACTTATTTAATCAAATATAACCAAGTTTTGAAAAAAGAAAATGAAAGAAAATTTGGAGAAAAATTATAGAAAGTAAATACAACTAAAAAAAAATAGGTGGCTAGAGATAGAGTTAAAGGAGAGCAAGTTAACATTTTTATTTATAACAAAAGAGTAGCGGTTTCAATAAGGTTTTTTTTTTCTTTCTTCAGGTATATTAAAAACTAACCATCTAGTTAGAAGAAAAAGTGAATAAAAAAGAACGACTTTGTTAAGGTCAAATTTTTTTTTTTTAAAAATAAAAAAATGAGTAATAGGGAGGAGTATGTAATGAGTACTACTATATAGATGTCATGTTATATATATGATAATAAAAGAAAAAAAAAATAAGTTAGAGTATGGAAATTTACTAACGTATATCCGTAAATTTAAAAAAAAAAAAAAAAATAAAAATCATATAAGGATGAATGATATTATAATATTTATACAAATAGAATATCAAAGGCTTTATTGGGTCTAGCAGACACAGAAGATGCTATGGAAGCAATGGAAAAGGAGATTGAGTTGTATAGATTAGAGAAAATGAAACCGATCTATTTCAACCGCGATAAATATATTGAAAAGATTCCATCATTTTGGAAGATTGTACTCTCTCAACATTCAAATTTTGCCAATTATATAAGAGCATCAGATTTCAAATATGTGGATTGTATAGATAAAGTTGTAGTGGAATGGGATAAAGAGGGGAATTATTTCATAACTATTAAATTTGATGGTATTCCAGATGATTTTCCAAGTCAAACTGTAACAAAATGGTTTAAATTAGTCAAAATTGAAAATGATTTGAAGGGGGAAGAAGACGAGGATGAAGAAGAATTGGATGAAATTGAAAAATTGATCAGTGAACCAGTAGATATTATATGGCCAAAATCGTATGATATAATCAATCCATCAAAGATCAAAGATAAAAAATCAACTGAAGGGAAAAAGAATTATAGAGCTGGTATGAAGACGATATTTGGTTGGCTTAAATGGACTGGTTTAAAGCCAGGCAAAGAGTTTCCCGATGGGGATTCCTTAGCTGAATTATTTGCAAAAGATTTATATCCATATTGTGTGAAGTATTACACAGAGGCTCAACGTGATTTAGAAGATGAGATGAGTGATGAAGGGGAAGCTGGTGATAGTGCCGAAGAGTCATTGGATATTTCCAATAACGAATCGGATGGTGAAGAGGGTGATAATGACAACATTGTTGAAAATGGTGGTAATATTAAAAGACAACGTGTCAAATAAATGAGAATGTGAGGGGGGGGGGGGGGGGGGGGGGGAAGGCAAAGCTAAGAAAGAAATGATATATATATATATACATCACATATTTATTAAAAAAATAAAAAAAAAAAAAAACACTAATATAAAAACCATTATACTATCTATATATATATATATATATGTTTAAAAACCATGAATCTTAATATTTTTTTTCTGTAGACCCAATTGAGAGATCATAAATTCACAGACTTTAGCTCTTTGATCACCTTGCAATTGAATAATTTCACCCATTTCAGTATCTTTAACGATATTACCATTGCAAGCGAAATCTTTTTTCAAAACTTTTAGAATCCTCTTTAAATCGTATTCTTCAGGGACACCTTGAACGGTAGTTAAAGTTTTTCTCCCATTTCTTTGTTGAATACGGATATGGATGTAGTTGGAAGTAGTAGTTTCATCATCACCAGTATCGGCAAATGGGTCAAAAGATTTCAAGTTTTCAATAGACATGTAAACTAAAACTAAACTAATTTACCTTTTGTATTGAATAAGATGATCAGCCTTGTTATTATATAGGGGGGGGGGGGGGGGGTAAAACAAGTATAAGTGATTATACATATATATATATATATATATATAAATAAAATCAACTAGTGCACTTACTATTATTGTTTGTTATTATAATTATCATTATTATTTTAACACCATATAAAAAGAGTTTGGACAAGAAGGAGAAAATAAAGAGAAGAAGGAAGTTGACCAAACCACTGTTTGTGCCAGGGGTGTATGGGTGTTAGATACCGGGTAACATAATTCTGCTGCTTTTTTTCATTTTTTGATTTTCATTTCATTGAAACATCATACAAAATGAAAAAAGAATGTTAGGGTTTGGAATGTTTTTTTTTTCCAAGACTTCGTTGGGGAAAAACAACAACAATAATAATAATAATAATAATAATAATAATAATAATAGAATTACTTCTTTGTTTTTTTGGTCTTTTTTTTTTACCACCAACCCTACCTTTTTTGGGTTTACTTATTTTCTTACACTTCTAAGCCTTGGGGTTGTTTTTTTTTTTATCTTCTCCATTTCGATAAATGATAAATTTGATTAATATTAATTAAACAACTAATTAATACTCAAGATTTAAACGTTCAACCAAAGAAAAAAAAAATACAGTTACAGAATAGTGTTAAAGAGAAATGTATCATTATTATTATTAATATTGATATTAATACACTATTACATATTATATTGTATTCCACTATATTATGTATACAAACACACAATATATAGATATATATATATGTATTAGATCTTATATTCTCGTATTTATAAAACTATGCCATTAACAGAACACGATTTACAAAAAAGTTTGAAAAAGGCATGTTCCATTGAAGAGACTGCCCCGAAAAGAAAACATGTTAGAACATGTATCGTCTACACATGGGACAACAAATCAGCAAAACTAATCTTCCGTATCCTTAAATCACAACCTTTCATCAACGACGAAGTCCAATTATTCAAAATGTTGATCCTCATTCATAAAATCATTCAAGAAGGTCATCCATCCGCTTTAAAAGAAGCAATCAGAGAGAAACAATGGATCAAGTCTTTGGCTAGAATCCACTCTAATGCTGCACACTCCTCATACTCTAAACTGATTAAAGAATACATCACCTATTTAACAAACAAATTAAATTTCCATTCCCAACACAAAGGTTTCCAGAACGGTACTTTCGAATACCAAGAGTACGTCTCTTTGGTCTCTGTCGCAGATCCAGATGAAGGTTACGAGACCATTCTGGATCTAATGACTCTAATGGACCGTATCGATGATTACTCCCAGTTTCTATTCGCATCTATTCAATCAGAGACAAGAAATAATGAATGCAGAATCGCCTCTTTGATTCCCATGGTCGCTGAATCTTATGGTATCTATAAATTCGTTACTTCTATGTTAAGAGCAATGTACAGACAATTGGGTGAAGATGATCCCGCTTTGGATCCATTAAGGGAAAGGTACGAGCTGCAACATGCAAGGTTGTTTGAATTTTATGCGGATTGTTCTTCTATCAAATTCTTGACTTCGTTGATCACTATCCCAAAATTGCCTACTGAACCACCTAATGTATCTAAAGTGGTAGAATTAGATTCTAATGTCAAAGATATTAAATTCGAAAAGAAACCTCAACAAATAAAGGAACCACCAAGGAAGGAGCAACAAACAACAACAACAACAACAACAACAACAACACCTCCTTCGGAACCTACTTTAAGTAGAAATACATCCTCAAGTTTTATTACCCCCGTGGCAACTAGTGGAACTAGTGGAACTATGGCTCAATTGATTCCTACTGTGACTGCAGCAGCAAATATGATCCCAATGATGACAGGTGTTCCCGTACAACAGCAACAGCAAGCAGAGTATTGGGCACAGCAACAACAACAGTTGGCTAATGAACAGGCTCGTTTAGAACAAGAACATCAAAGACAGTTACAACAGCAACAACTTCAACAACAGATGTTCCAACAACAATTACAAAATGCACAACAGGAGATGATGAAATTGCAATTGCAGCAGACAGCACAACAGCAAAATGATTTAATTGCATTGAATAATCAATATGAAAAGGATCAGTTGTTGTTGCAACAGTACGATAACCGTGTTCAAGAATTGGAAAATGAAATTCAAACTATGAACGAGAATGTAACCTCACAATTGGCCAACAAAAATGATCAAATTGGTTCTTTGCAAGATCAAATGGATATCTGGCATAAGAAATATGACTCCTTAGCCAAATTATACTCACAGTTACGTCACGAACATTTACAGTTGTTACCAAAGTTTAAAAAATTGCAAGTTAAAATGAATAGTGCCCATGAAGCTATTAAGAAAAAGGAACAATTAGAAAATAAGATCAAACAGAAAGATTTACAGATGGCTGATTTAATTAAAGATCGTGATAGACTGAGAGTCGAAAATGATAGAATTATTGCTAATAATAGTGAGCATGATATGCAACCTAGTGGAAATAGTGGAAGGATCAGTGAAGATAAGATGGCCTTAATTATGGATGCCTCTTTAGAAAGTGGCATTGCTACAATTCAGGAAGCAGTTTACAACCTTGATGCTCAAGGTAGTTGGATTGGTCCATTGACAACAGCAAACCATATCATGACATTAATTGAGGGCTGTTCAGAAAAGGCTACGGAGTTTGCTACAAGTTTTAATGATTTAATTGTCGATGGTTTCATTGAAGGTGATCAACCCACTGTAATTTTCAATATCAGTGAGTTTAGTCTTGTTGTCGCTTCAATGGTAACAAATGTAAAAGCTTTCTCTACCACTACATTAACAAAGGATGAGTCAGATGATCTAATCGAACTTATCGAAAAATGTGCACGTGAAGCACAATATTTCTTCGAAGATTTGATGTCTGATAATTTACTCTCTTTAGATGATGAGGAAGCTAGAACAGATGCAGTTATCAATGCTAATGTTGATATGCAAGAAAAACTACAACAATTATCAATATTTATAGAACCTTACTTAAACAGATTACCACCATCTACAGAAGAAGGTAATGCACGTTCCGAGTTAGTAGCTACCGCTGAAAATATTGAAAAATCCTCACAAGTGTTACGTGTAAATGTTGATGTAAATGTGCCAAAGCCAATCTTGGATTTGTCCTTAGTCATTATAGATGCTATTGTGGCATTAGTTAAGGCAGCTATTGAATGCCAAAATGAAATCGCTACAACGACAAAGATTCCTTTAAGTCAATTTTATAAAAAGAATAGTCGTTGGACTGAAGGCTTAATCTCTGCTGCTAAAGCTGTAGGAACTGCTATTAATATATTAATATCCACAGCCGGTAATTTAATAACAGATAATGGAATCGAAACATCACCAGAGGAATTTATCGTTGCATCAAAGGAGGTTGCAGCATCTACAGCTCAATTAGTAGCGGCCTCCAGGGTGAAAACATTGCCCCATTCTAAAGCACAAAGTAGGCTAGAGGATTCTTCTAGAAATGTTTCCATTGCATGCAAACAGTTAGTTGATCATGTTATGACAGGTATTGATGGTTCTCAAGAAGAAAAGCCATTGGAATTTACATCGGAACATGCTGTTAAGACTGCAGAAATGGAACAACAAGTCACAATATTGAAGTTGGAACAACAATTGAATAATGCCAGAAAGAGATTAGGGGAAATCAGAAAGCATGCTTACTATTTGAATGATGATAATACAGAGTAGGGTGTTATATAACTATATATTTTAGAAAGAAAAAAAAGAGGTGATAAAGGTAATATATGTTCATAAAATGTTGTTTAAAAAACTGTTGAGTAGTACAAAGTATTAAATTAATATGTAAAATGGTATTAATGGGTAAGAATGCAAATAATAATGTAAGAAATTTAATTAAAAAAAAGAAACAGCGGTCAATTAATCTTGTGTGTATCACATGAATTTCTAAGTGTAAAATTGTTAAAGATTGTGGACACGACACTTTACGTAAGTGTAATGAATGTTTAGATGATTTTCTATTCTTGAGATAATAGTAGAACTATTTTTAGTGACAGTTCACTTCTAACAAATGCACTTTTAAGAAAATATCTTATTTGAAAATTTCTTTTAAAAATATATATTAAAATAGTACAGTAGCACATTTTTTAGTTTAAAAACGATCTTATAACGTGTTGCAAAATGACCTTTCTTAAATGTCGTTAGAGATCATGGTAACAACTTCAAGGGAAAAGGTCTCAAAAGAAACTGAGAATCTTATTACTAACTAGAATACCTGTCTATAGAACCTATCGAGAGAGTTACTAAACTTAGTATTTAAAAAGATTTGCTCTAATAACAATACATCTATATCATCTGCCCTAACGGCAACTACTAAGGAAAGTAACTTTGGTGGAAATGGGAACGCTATCAAGAGTTAAAATTCCGAAGTTGAACACCCAGGGACTTGCGCCTCAATAAATAGTGAGTTAAGGAATCATTTAACATCTTTCCATTATTTTAGTGAAGGAGCATAAAGTTCTTCTGCATTGAATATTTCAAGTAAAAGTAGTGACAACATAGAATAATTATGCTCCAGTCAAAATATTCTGAAAGATTTATATAACCTAGAGAAGTAATCAAAGAGTATTCTAATAATGGTAGAATAATATACACAAATAACCGCAATACCTAGGTTAGTTCAAAAAGAGAAGTACTTGTAGCAGAGGAAGAGGAAGATCAAGATAAAAAATATGGAAAAATAAGGCAAGTATATCTATAAAATAAAACATTTTTTATTGTCTCAGCTGATTCAATTATGATTCGTTCAACTGCTATAAGTTCCACTTATATTGATTACAAGCCAAGTTAGTAAAAAAAGCAAGCAACTACATTTCATTAAAACAAGCACAAAATTATGTTTCTAACTTCAATTATATTATTTACATTATACTAGATCTATCCAACAGTATTTTTTAAATGGAACAGCTACTGTTGAAATTCTTCAAACCAACCGGAGTGAAAACAATTTAATTACAGGGTATAAACTTTAATAATGATCATCCAAAAGGAAAAAGGCAAGTAATTGTGTAATCATATTATTTCTAATATATATTTTTTTTAAGAAATAATATTAGGAAGCAACTCTTAATATTAGGAGATAAGAATATAACATTACAAGAAGAGCATTCATAACAAAACAGTAAACTCACAAATAATTTTTGTGAAGCATATTGATATTGTACTTGTCTGTGGAAAACATTTCATACCATACCATTAACTCTTAGAAAGTATGTAATCCCCATGATTATTTCATTCCCTTTATGGCATATCAAACATTATATAATATATATATGTATGTATTAATTTTTTTTTTCCTTTTTGAATTTCTCTGCAAACAAAAAAGACATAATGTAAAAATTAACACAAAATATAGATAGAGGGCAAAAAAAGGGAAGAAAGATTTACAATATATATTAAATCAAAGATAGGTGAGAGGTGTTTGTACTTGTTTATTGATCCTATACAGATAACAAATTCTAGATTATTAATTAAAATAGGTAATTATCAATCCATGGATAGAAACTCTTTTGATACAATAACTTCTCCAACTTAACAATATGGGATTTTGGTTACCACAAAATTTACAAAAGAGACTTTTGTTACGTGTACTACAAAAAATATCCATATTATCCACATTAGATTTATCAAATTTGGATGTATCTCTCGGTTCTAACTCTAAATTTTCTTTCTCAAACATCAATTTATATGTCTCTGAACTCCATGTTCCCCATTTTGATGTCAAAGAGGGTTCTTTAGATCAATTAGATTTGAATTTGAATGTTTCCGGGGGTCTTGACATAAACGGGAAAGGGATACATTTTTTAATAGTTATTAAGCAGGAAGAAGTTAAATATGATGATATTACATTCTCACTGACAAAGAGCATCCAAAATTTAACAGAATCTATACTTGAGTTTTCAGACACAGAAAAAGAAATAGATACTCAAGTATGTAATTCTAGTGAAGTGTCGATCAAAAGCGATTTTGGAGAAATTCCGGGAACTTTTAATAAAATTTTGGATGATGAACCTAATTTGGATCTACAACAGGCAACTAGATTACAGACTATGAGAAATAAAGTTTTAAATTTGATACTGAATAAACTAACAGTAATTTTAAAAGACATAACTATCAAAATTGAAGATTCTCTTGGAAATTGCCGATATGAGATTTCATTGAATAAGATTTCTTTGTTATCCAGAGAGGATAATTTACGCCAAGTTTTCCTTAAGGGGTTATCCATAATCAATAATAAATCAGAACATGCATCATGTTATACTTCAAAATTATCAAGTACTTCAATATATATGAGTGCAATAGGATCACTCACTGAACTCTACGCTAAAGAACTCTCTAAAGTAAAACTTTTAACACTAGATTGTGTTCAGTTATCATTTCAAGGGTTATCTAACATTGATAATCTTTCAATGAATAATATTACAATAGATATCGATAATATTCATGTTTTTTTACCAAATATTATACACTTAAACGATGGTTGTTTTATCCACATTATGGGGATAATTAAAAGATTTTTAGAAACTTGTACTACAAAGAACAATACTGATATAAGTACAATTCCTTCCACTATAAGCGACTATACGAAAACTGCACTTTTATCATATATCTGTATCAAAAATCTCTATGTTCAACTTTTTGATGATATTACCATTATATTTGAACAAGTGTATTTAAATCAAATTAATAATGGTGATATAAAATTGAACATAGATAATATTAAGAGCACTTACCCTAAATTCCAAATTAAAATTGAAAAGAAACCAATATTTAGAGGTACTATTAACTCTAGTTCAACAATATTTAAATTGAATTCTCGTTTGGATATGCAATTGAATAGAAAACTGCTGATTTCTCTAACTAATGTTTTCAAAGAAGTTAGCATATTCATGGATTTTATTTCAAGGGACATTCCACCCCCTTCAAACAATAGAATTGATAAATACAACAACTCCCACATTCCAAAGAATAAAGATATATCAATTATTGGGGAAGGAATATTGTTGAATATAGAAGAAGAAGGCTGTGTTTTTTCATTATTTCTAGATCCATTTACATTCGATAACAAAGAATTTTTAATTAATAGCAAAAAACTTTCTATTTTATTAAGTACTGCTTGTATTACAGAGGAAATCATTAATATAAAAGATATATCCATTCAACTTCATAATAAAAAACAAAAGATTGCTACATTTAATGAAAGACTTCAAGAAATATATACACTTACTACTCTAGTAATTCAAATTGATAGTATAACAATTCACATCTGTAAAGATCAAATAAAAATTTTGTTTGATCATTTTGTTCCAATCTTACATGAATTATTCCAAAAGAATAAATTTGAGGAATACACTAGCGAACCGTCTTCAATGAGAAAAAATAAAGGAATATTTTCGCCTTCAGTTAACAAGAAAAGACATGACTTAATGTCTAAACAAGTTGTAATTATCAATGCTATCAAGTACAAAATCAGAGATATTTTGAAGGATTCTTCTTTCGGTGTTGTAAAAGGCGAATTAGGGAATAATCTCCTTATTTTCCCATGTAATGAAAATGAGGTTATAATCACCTCTAGTTTTATCGAAATGAAAAGAATATTGATAGAATCCGAACAATGTGAACATATATTTAAATCAATTTCATATTCTAAAAGTAACAAACCTTCCTTATATATTCATGTCAATGCTCACAAAGAAGATACCAGATATGGAATTAAATTAAATAATATTGAAATGACGTATAGAGCAAAATGGCTGAATATTCTCAAAGAAATGGAAAGGGCAAAAGAAAAAAAAACTGATTCTCAAGGATCTAAAAGTCCTCTTAACTGTTTATTTCCTTATATTGACCTTTCAATCATAGATTCTTCTATATTGTTACACCCGTACCGTCTAAATACATGTCTACTAATAACATTTGATTACCAAAGCAATCATATGGAACCCTTTGATACTTTACATATTAATTCGTTAATTAAGAATGCCAATATATTACTGATAGATAATTTTAAAGAAATGACGAAACCTGATTCGATTAAAATTCGGGATTTAACAAATTTCTACACGAGTCAGGGGTTTTGTCTTATTGGAAAAGCGAAAAATGCAAGCGTCCAAACTACAAATATTAACAATACGATAAATATGAAAGTAAACATTGAAAGATTATCATTAATATTATGTGCAGATTCGCTTAATTCCCTCATTCAAACATGTATTGATCTTAAATATCCAGAAACATTTCCTGATGAAAAGAAGTACAGGACCTATTTTAATGATGATATTAACGTCTTGGATAATGTTGATATGGACTTCTTTATAAAGGAGAGGAATAATGCTATAAAGACAAGAATTCCTCTCCCTTTTCCAGGTCAAAACACACTTAATATAATAGACAGCTTTTTGGATGAAACTCCTCTACCATTGAAATTTCTCCATATACCCTTAGATAATGAAAAAAAACAAACAACTGATAGTCAAGGTTTAACATTTAATGATAGTAAGATTGATGCAATAAATATCAATTCAAAATACATTGATACACAAAAGATAACTAAAAAAATGATTGAAAATAGCACATTTGAAAGTGACAATCCCTTATCTATTTCTATAACTTTACATGTCGGTAACGGTGTTATAAAGTTATTTGATGGATATGATTGGGCATATTCTAGAAGAAGAATATATGAGGAAATATTGAGATTAAATACTAAGCAGTCAAAAAATGAGAGAAAAATTAATAGGGACGCCCTAATAATTACAGAAAAAGAAACCAATTTATTCAATTCTATCTATATCACAACAAATCCCGATGTCGAAATACAAAAGGCTGTGACCGAAACTATACAAGGTCCATTACTTGGAAATTCGGTTTCTTCAAACCAAATAAATTTACATCCCTCAAAGCATTATAAAATGCTAATAAATTTTGAAGAAGCTAATATTAATATTAATCATTTTAACCCAGTATGTATAAATAGTGTAGAAGAAAACTGCTCATTTAATACTCTCAATTCCGTTGATATAGCTATACAATCATTTGATATTATTGACAATCTCGAAACTTCGACATGGAATAAATTTGCATCACTATTGCGACATGAACATGTATCAGTTAATGATTCCATGTTTCATTTTCATTTGGATATGATTCGCCCATTGAAATATCTAGAAGCGATTGAATACAGAATAAAGGTTAAATTTTCCCCATTAAGACTGCATATTGACCAGAACACATTAGACTTTGCTATTAGGTTCTTGGGCTTTCAAGACTCAAGATTTGATTTGGTTGATGATTATCCCGATAATTTCTTCATACAAAGATTTGAAATAGATCCTGTAAAACTTCTGTTAGACTATAAACCGAAAAAGATTGACTATGTCGCTTTGAAATCTGGGTATTTTAAGGAGTTAATGAATTTCTTTACCATTAACGGGTCCACTATTGTTTTGCAAAAAGCTATTTTGTATGGTCTCGATGGATTTAACTCTTTAGGTAAGGAATTACAAGATATATGGAAACCTGATATTCTAAAAAAACAAATAAGTGGCGTTTTGGGAGGTATATCACCAATAAAAACATTCATATCCTTAGGATTAGGTGTGAAAACACTTGTTACAGTTCTAATTTCACATTATAATCAAGACACTGTAAACAATATTAGTAATAATACTTCACAGTGGAATCCAAAAATATATTTGAAAACTTCAACTGGCAGACTCGTGCACTTGAGTGCCAACTTGGCCACCGGAACACAAAATTTATTAGAAGCCACCGAAGCAATGTTTGGCGGTCTAGGCTCCACGACTAGAATGACACATGATAAAACCGGCCAAAATATATTAGATATAAGTAAACTACTGACAGAAGACCAAATAATTGGAAAGGATAACCCTAAAATAAAAGGTAAAGTTCCTTCTGCATTAGTAATTGACACTACTAATGTGCAAAACGGTAAAGTTGAACCTCACGTTGTTAGTTTATATGCTGATCAACCCTTAAACATTCAAGAAGGTTTAGAAGAAGCATATCATTCCCTGGAAAAACATCTACATATTGTTTATGATATGGTATGGAAGCGTAAAAATAAATATATGGAGTCCAAGAATAACAATAGTCCCTCTGCTGCTGCAGTTTCTGTCGCAAAGATTGCTCCTATTGCTATTATCCGACCTTTAATTGGTACCACTGAAGCTATATCAAAAACACTTCAAGGATTTGCTAATCAATTAGATGACGACAATATTAACAAAGTAAGGGAAAAATACAAAAGTGGGAACTAAGTGAAAACAGTCATAGTAATATAAAAAAATGTGTACACACATATTAAAGCTATATAATAATGGCAATGGAATAATCAAAATAGTAAAGGAAAAAAGACACTTTCAAATATTTGTTTTTAAAAATCTTATATGAATTATATGTGTGAAATTTTTATTATCGACCACAAATATAATCCATTCTCTTGTCCCATGTGGAAATTTTTGAATTGCCAAATATTTCTCTAGTTCTTTTGACCTACTAGAATTTTATACATAAATTTCCAATTGTGGAAAATCATATCTTTTCACGTAATACGATGAAGAAGTAAACAACTTTTTGGGAGAATCAAACTCGTCAGTACAGAAAAATTAGCAAAATCAACATGGAATATTTCACATAGGTCTCTAAGTTCAAAACATTCTTGGAACGAGTAAAATATATTGAATCGAAAACAGTCACTTGAGTCTCATGTGAGGTACTGAGATCTCTGCATTGAAGTTAATCTAATCTACTAAATTCTGCTAAATTACAATACTTAATTCTTGCTTTTGATATCAGCAATCACACCAGACTGTTTTCCATTTCTCTATAAGTTCATATCTAATTTCCTTCTTTAAAGTTTTTCGACTCTTCTAACAATTGGGGCCTCATCCTGTCTTTCATTTTGAACTTGACAATGTATGATAGGGAAAAAGACACGTGTAAGAATTGAAGATGTTATCATATTATCTTTATAAAATGAGTGGTTACAATCTTCAATAAATATTTATATATACATTTTACTATAAAAATATTAATAACGTATAATCCATAAATTGATATGTAAATATGTTTTGAAGTAGTTTAATGTCAGTATCTATATGTATATTTATTTACACACATGTATATTTTAATATATTCATTCTTAATCGGTAGAGGGAAATAATAAAGAATATAAAATAATGAGAATAAATCCTTGTGTGTCCTCTTTTATTAACATTTTTGGATGTTTTGACCTATAAATTTTTTTTTTTCTAGAAGCTGTTTTAATGTCACAAAATGAAAGGTAATAAAAATATGATGAAAGCAGGAACAATTTAAGAAACAACCAATCCCAATTTGGTTTTAATTTTATCCCCTGATAGCTAGGTAATTAATGTGGAAGAATCAAAAATAAAACCTGCCTCCCTCATTCACGTGGTAACTTGTCTTCCCTTATATTACAACTTCCTTTGAGTTCATTTTTTCTCATTTTAATTTACCTATTTGCATTACCACTTACTTCCTACAGTAACGATATCCTTTGAAGATTCGATGGCATGGAATTCATAACTGTATGTATCATCATGATTAGGAAAAGATAAAGGTAATAAGGGATCTACCATGGGCAAAGATTCATAATACATTTTTTCTAGTCTCATTGTTTCTTCCTTACGTTGTATTTTATTTAACGCAATAGAAATAAGACCGCCACCATTAATACAACCACCAGGTGAAGCATTAACTTCAATGTAATCTGTCTTAAATGGATCAGCAACCAACATATCATCACTATTTGTCGTAGAGGAAAATGAAGAAGAATCAGACGTAGTATCTGAATTTTCAGATTTAATTACCCTCCCCCGTTTTTTCAATATAGCAACACGCCTCTTTGGGAACTTGCTGTCTTGGTTTAAATTTCTCACTAAATTTTGTATATTTCTGAATCCACTTAACTCAGCAGATGATGCAACGGTCCTCCTTGAATTTTTGTCTAATAATCTGTATTCTTTAATATTTTTATTTTTGCCTGGTAATACTACTATCTCAGTGTTTGGATTTTGTAACTGCATTGCTCTTATATATTGGTATGCCCAACCACCAGATGAACCACCCATATTAGTAGCCCAATTAATCTCAGCATTCCATCCCGATGGAGACAACTCCTGATATAGGGAAAGTGTTGCATTATTGTTATTACCAGTTTCACAGTCAGGTAAATATTTTTTAAAATCAGTTTCATCAATCTCATCCAACATACTTAAAAATTCCTTTGGTGTGATAACACAATCCACCTCACCTGCGGAGTCTGGTCTTGATGCCTCTAATTTTTTATCAAAACATGCCATTATACAAAGATGATATAAATTTGGATCTTGTTTTTTTAATAATCTCCCGGTTATTTGTTGTGGTGATTTAACGTTAACTAAAAGAGGCACCAATTCTCCCTTCGTTTTCTCTGTGTAAATAACAAATCCAGGACATATACCAGAAAGTCTTGGCCTATGATCATCACTCGGTTTCAATTGAGATTTCCATTGAACGACATTTTTTATAGTATTCTGAATTGATATAGTACGGCCAATCTGTAGTCCCATAACATATTTGGCATTGAATTTTGTCTTAAAAAAATTCATAAAACATAAATCAAATTTTTGAACAGTCAACCCATAATACATAGCCATGTTGACACGGCTTTGAGGTGAGATAGTGACGGCTAGACGTTTCCCTTGTAAATTATTCATATCTTTCAAAAAGACAGTGTGCGATTGTCTCTGTAACATTATCTCCTCACTTGACGTGATACAACCAGAACATGCTAAACAATCAGATAACGTTATGGACACTTTATGAGCGGTTTCTATCTCCTTGCCAACAACATATTCGCCATTCGAATCAACACTCTTTGGTTCCTCATTCACTTTAGTGGGTTTAGTACATGCTAACGCTGGACTAATAAAATCGTTTAAATCTTCTTCTGACAATAAAGTAGACATTTTTTTATTCTCTGTTTTCTACTGTTCGCTCTCACCTTTCTATCCCTTGTATATGTATACAGTTTCGTAACTCTAACTGTGTCCTATGTTATATTAATAAATCTGATATTTCTCAACAGTAATGAGAATCTAGTTTCCCATCTTAGAAAAACCCAACATTCCATTCCTGTTATTTTAAACAATATTGCACTTGTCGATCAAAAATGGTATAAAATACTTCAGCAAACCATTTAAAAACCTACATATAGCTTTAGTTCACAGTCCTCATCGATATTCATTTCTTTCCTCTTCTTGCTGACAAATCGAACCAAAAAGAATCTTAGTAGTGATTCAACTGCAAAGAAAAAAAAAAAAGCAATGACAAAGAAAAATGAACAAGAACGAGAATATTTCCACTGTAAGGAAAAGAATGGATTGTAGAACATTGAATCTTTAAGTATAACGTATAAATAAGAGTTGATATGTGTACACAGAAGTTGTAGGTGCTTGTTTATCTCTGTGTGTATCTTTACGGAAGGGTTGGAATAATTATATTACCTCTAGTTTGATGCAAGCAATCCGCCATATATCAACTACTACAATTCTTCGTTCAATCATGCCAGCTTCTCTAGATATTTCGAAGTTAACTGTATTAAATTCAAAATACAAGGAAGATCCTGTCCATAAATTGGCTTCTACTGTGCTCAAGAATTACAATGCAGACGATCTATTATTAGATAAAAAACGTCTTGTTGAACAAGACCAACGTATTTTCAATACTCGAATCTCTATTGAACCATTACCTGTCACTAACCAACGTTCATCAGGCAGATGTTGGTTATTTGCTGGTACCAACGAATTAAGATGTTCTGTGATCAAAGAATTGAATTTGAAAGAATTTGAATTGTCACAAGCCTATCTATTCTTCTATGATAAGTTGGAGAAGGCAAACTATTTCTTAGATCAAATCATATCAACTCGTGATGAACCTGTTGATTCAAGACTGGTGCAGTACTTGTTAACTGCACCAACTCAAGATGGTGGTCAATACAGTATGTTTTGGAACATTGTTAAAAAATATGGGATCATTCCAAAGGATCTTTATGATGATTCAGCTTTCTCCACTACTTCCTCAAGGAAGTGGAATTCGTTATTAACTACAAAATTGAGAGAATTTGCTCAACAGTTAAGAGACGCCAATGAGAGTGATTTGCCTAAGTTGCGTGAATCTATGCAAGAAGAAATATTTAAATTGATGACTCTTTTCATGGATTTCCCACCAGTGGGACCAAATGAAACTTTCCGTTGGGAATATCAAGATAAAGATAAGAAAATTCATGCCTTAGAATCCACACCATTAGAATTTGCTACCAAATATTGTAAATTGAATTTTGAGCAACCACCTGTCTCACTTATCAACGATCCAAGACATGAGTATGGGAAATTGATCAAAATTGACAGATTAGGAAATGTTATTGGCGGTGATGATGTTCTATATTTAAATGTAGACAATAAGACCTTATCCAAATTAGTAGTCAAAAGATTAACCAAGGATAAGCCTGTCTTCTTTGGATCTCATACACCCAAATATATGGATAAGAAAAATGGGATTATGGATATTCAATTATGGAATTATGAGGCTATTGGGTACAAATTGAATCAAGATAAAGCTAATAGAATCAAATATAACGAAAGTTTAATGACCCATGCTATGTTAATCACTGGTTGTCATGTTGAAGACGGTAAAGAAATCCCAACTCGTTACTGTGTCGAAAATTCTTGGGGTTAAGATTCTGGTAAAGATGGTTTGTATTTAATGACTCAAGAATATTTCGAAGAATATTGTTATCAAATTGTAGTAGATCTTGAAGATTTACCAACTGATTTAGCTGAAAAGTTTATCACGGAGAAGGAAAAACCAATCGTTTTACCAATTTGGGACCCAATGGGTGCATTAGCTTAAAAAAGTCTTTCAATTTTTCTTCCTATGGTTATTTTTCTTTTTATTATTTCTACTATCTACATTTTACATCTCTTAACAATATATAGATGTATATATATATATATATATATATATGTTTTTTATTAATTATCCTCTGAGATTTTTCAGGAGATTCTTTTATATAACTTTCTAGAAATGACAAATATTGTTTTGTTTGAGGAAATGAAAATAGACAAAAAAAAATATAACTTGATGATTCGATTATTAAAAAATATGAAACGTGTTTTTAATTTCACGCTGGAATTTTGCTTTTGACATAGATAGATGATCGTTTTTTGTGTTTTGTTATAATTACAAGTTGATCCATAATTACTTTCATACTTAGTTACATATATATCGTACTGTTGCGAGTTTTTTATAGTGGTTAGAATTAAATTGAAAAAGAAAAAAAAATTTACATAAAATAAACACTAACTGAACTTATTTGATTTAATTTGCTTTGCTCTACTTTGCTGTTATTTTTGGTTGTACTTTTATTCTGGTAGTGGTATTGCTATTTCACAAAGTATTTTAATAACAAGAGGGTATAAGTATCTTCGAAAATAATAAAATATACTAGAATAAAAACAATAAAACGTTATATTATTAGTATTTCTATAGATTAGAATACAATAACATTATCAAATTTGATAAGCAATATTTTCTTTACTATCCCTTTCAGTTACAATAAACCATATTACAAAGACTTAACGACAACTTATCTCTTTTATCATAGTAGTTTTTAACTTATAAGTCCTTTGTTTTGTTTTATTTTTTTTTTAATACATTTGTTGAATATTAATGAATACATATTTGAATTTTCCTTATAAGCAACAACCATGACCCAAATTATTCCAGAGAAGAATCATGATGAAAGACAATATTTTGCAATTGAATCATTAAATTCTGTAGATAGTATATTACACAATCATCCTACATGGAGATATGAACATGATGTTAGGGGGTTAGAGAATCATTATGTGTTTTCTGAATCATTCAATTTAACACCAAATAATCTTAAAAAGAGATCTGATTACTCCCTATCTAAAGATATTATATCGTTTCAAGATTTACCTTTACAGAGACATTTATTTAAAAGGGTCCCCATACCAGCGCCCCCAATTGATTCAAGTATGATTCCAATGAAAAATGCAGAAGAAAGATTAAATATTGATGATCCAAGTTTTGAAAAACAGTGGCATCTGTTCAACCCTACTTATCCAGGTAATGACATAAATATGGCAGATGTATGGTATAACAACATCACAGGAAAAGGTGTAGTTGTAGCTATTGTTGATGATGGTGTCGATTATGACAACCCTGATATTAAAGATAATTTCTCTTCTGAGGGTTCATGGGATTTTAATGATAATACCAATTTGCCAAAACCAAGGTTATCTGATGATTATCATGGAACTAGATGTGCAGGTGAAATAGCTGCGGTTAAAGGTAACAAGTTTTGTGGTGTTGGTGTAGCGTATGATGCTAAAGTCTCTGGATTAAGAATATTATCAGGTCCATTAACTGCTGAGGATGAAGCTGCATCATTAATATATGGTATGGGAATTAACGATATTTATTCATGTTCTTGGGGTCCATCAGATGACGGGAAACATTTGCAAGGTCCAAGTGTTTTAGTGAAAAAGGCTTTGATAAAGGGTGTCAACGAGGGAAGAAATAAAAAAGGATCCATTTATGTCTTTGCCAGTGGGAACGGTGGTCATTTAGGTGATAACTGTAATTATGATGGATACACAAATTCAATATACTCTATCACAATAGGTGCTATTGATCATAAAGGTTTACATCCTCCATATTCTGAGAGTTGTTCTGCTGTTATGGCTGTTACTTATTCTTCTGGCTCTGGAGAATATATTCATTCCACAGACATTGGTGATAAGTGTAGTGATACGCATGGTGGTACATCGGCTGCTGCTCCACTAGCTGCAGGTATATATGCACTTTTATTAGAAGCTAATCCTAATTTAACATGGAGAGATGTTCAATACTTATCTATCCTATCTAGTAAAGAGGTAACAAATCAGGATGCTAACTCACAAGAAGGTGCTTTAGGGAAAAGGTACTCTCATGTTTATGGATATGGGAAGCTTGATACAAAAAACCTAATAGATATGGCTCGGGATTGGGAAAACGTGAAACCTCAAGCCTGGTATTTCACAGATTATAAAGAAGTAAATGATTCTACGAATGATCCAACTAAAATACTTGAGTCTGTTATTGAAGTTGATTCAGAAGCATTAAAGAATTCGAACTTAGAAAGAATTGAACACGTTACAATTACGGTGGATGTTGAAACTGATATTAGAGGACAAGTTAACATAGATTTGGTTTCACCAACTGGGATGATCTCTAATCTGGCGGTTATCAGAGAGCGCGATAATTCCAATGAAGGTTTTAAGAATTGGACTTTCATGTCTGTGGCACACTGGGGTGAAACTGGTATTGGTAAATGGAAAATAATAGTAAAAACTACTGTAAATGATAATTCCGTGAAATTAAAACGTTGGAGATTGAAGTTTTTCGGTGAATCCATTGATCCATCAATAACTAAACCATATGATTATTATGATGACATATATGCAGAAAAAGAAAGTAATTTGACTCCAATATCTGAGATCGCCAACCCAGTATCTTCAAAGGTTTCCTCACTTTCTTCCATTACAACGACTACCCCGACTAGTGAACTGATGTTAATTTCTCAAAGTGTGACTGTTACATCATCTCCTACTTTCACTACATTTAAAGATCTAGATGATGATCCTTCAACGCCAAATAAGATACCATCACCAAGAGAAGCATTGCATTATCTTGTTACAATATTTGCAGTAGGATCAATATTGATAATCTTATATTTTGTTCTATTCTTTAAAACAAGAAGAAGAATAAGAAGATCCCGAGCAGAAAATTATGAATTCGATATCATTGATACCGATTCCGATTATTATTCAACATTAAACAGTCCTATAGCTAATGATCATGAAATAGCTATAGATGGGGATATAGCAGACTATGACTTTGACATCCCTGATGAAGATGATTATGTAAATAATAATACTGTTTCAGCCAACTCAAATTTAAATCAACAGTTAAATATCATGGATAACCCCATGAGTGGTGCAAAAGTAGATGAGCATATTGATACAACGGCAAATAATGAATATGGACAGGGGTCATCAGAGGAAAATCCATTTTTATCTCCATCTGAAATAAATCCATCGAATAGTTCCTCCAATATTGATTCTCACAATAACAATAGTTCGGATAATAAATCCGCACAGTCAAGAACGAATTTTATTCAGTAGACCCTCACATATAACATATACACATATATATAATATTAATTACTTTCTATATATATTTTTCATTCAAATAGATAAATGCATTTGATTTTTATTTAACATTAATGCCACAGTTTTCATATATTTATGCTCTCAACCCTCTTCCGTCAGCCTTTTCTCATGTTCCTCATCAAAAGGGGTTTTTATCCACAGTGTACTAATATATCTCGCGAGATTATTGCATTTTCACTACAAATGCATACAGCTTTACGGGTCACCTTATATAAATAGATCTCATTCACTGTTTTTAACCTCATCTTTAATTTTTTTTTTTTTTATCTAGGCCCAAAACTAAAAATTTATTAAGGTTACATTTTTAGGATATTCTCCCCTTTATTTTAACGTTTAAAAAAAATGGAAATTTATATATTTTTGTAAAATACTAAGACATTTAAAAGCATACGAACCACCCTATTAATTAAATAAATAGTATAATTCTATCTGTTCTTCTCTGTTGGCACTCACTCACAATAAAAAGATATTTCGATCTCTATTCTGTGTGCTTTTAGGTGATCTATATACCTATATATAATATTTAAAAACGATATTAGGTTCAACGAATAAAAACAGACTCTTCAGTTTATTTAACGCTTGTCTTATTTCAATACATAAGACTGCAGTTTATCATTGGTAAAACACCCTTTAAATTCAACAATAAGAGGAAAAGCATAGAAGAAGAGAAAATATAACCATGATAATGAAATTACAGAGAATGAACAAGTGGAATATCAATTGGATTATAATTTTCTGTTATTTCTTTAGCTTGAGCTTGTCAATGGAAATGGGGTCCCATATCGTAAGTGGCTGTGGTAATAACGAAAATAACCATAAACATGGTGCTATGGACCCTAATAGACCAGATATTCAAACTCCTATTTCAAGAACTATCCATTGGATATTTACCTTACTTTTCACTTTTCTAATAACTTCGCTTAGTACTTGTTTTGCATTTGCTGGTTGTTTAAACTGGTCTCTCATATTACAAATTGTTTGTTCAATATACAACTTATTCGAAATTACAATGTTAAATTTTAAAGATAATGAGGGCACTGAGAATAGAACTTCTAAAGGGGCAGGCATATTCATCTTTTTAACATCAATTATCATTCTAATTATAGGGTTTACTTACCTCATTAAAAGTAGAAAACATAAAGAAAAGATCTCAGGTCCTTCGCTTCCAGATTCTGTCAAGAGATTGAACGTTACATATCGTAGTTTATTATTCATTAATACATTAGCTGGATTCGTTAAGGTATGCTTAGCACCAATCTCACTTTTTGGATTCTGTAAAAATGATAAAACTGGTCAATGTTTAGCACATGGTATAATGGGTACAAGTTTTATTCTCTATGGTTTTATCTATTCTATGGTTCTAATAGTTCCTTGGTTGAGAAAACCAAAATCTTCCAGATATTGTCAGGATTATATCGATAGTTGGGTAATGTGCATCTATGGTATAATAAATACTTTTACAGAACATAGATGGGGGAGGGAGCCTTGGCATATGCATGACTATCAACATACTGCCATGGGGATTCTTTGGTGGGCTGGGGGAATCCTTGGTATATTACTCTCTAGAAAGGGGAAAAGGACTTTTGTTCCTGGCCTAATCATCATATTTACTGGATGGTCAATGACACAACATCATAAACGTTTAGAAATTAGTACTAATGTTCATAATATGTTTGGATTGATCTTAATGTTAGGAGGTGTCCTTAGAATAATTGAAATCACTATTTTACTGAAGGATAAACAATTTTCTGACGAAATTTTATCATTCCAATATCTACCTCCATTTTGCTTAGTCTGTGCTGGCTGCATGTTCATGGCTGCAAATCAGGAACAATTATATTTGGTATTGAGATTGGGTGCCGAACATAGTGCATATATTTTGATTATAATCTCCGGTGCTTTTTTACTGTACTGTTGGATATTGTTTTGTTTAGAATATTATTTATATTTATATTCGAGTACAAATCAAAAAAGTTTTAACAAATACGATACTATACGTAATAATGATTCATCTGATATGGAATATCAATTTGAATTGTCCAATATGTGACTGAACTAATATTCAAAAATTCAAAATTTTTAAAATAAGCTCTTTCAAACAAATAAAAACATCTCTCCATCTATTTATCTATATAATAATATATATATATATATATATATATATATATTTTCTAATAATCGTAATAATATGTTAGTTAATTTTTAGTAAATCCTGTGGGTATAGTAGCATGCATATCAATACTAAATATAGGTAGAATACAAGTTTCTGCTTGTTTACAGGTATGTCTGTGCCTTTTTAAATTGATACTTATATTAATTTGTTGATTTGGATGGAGGACAAGAAATCTGCTCGAATCTACTGGGAAAGGAAAAAAAAAAAAAGAGAAAAACAAAAAACAAAATAAATTTCAAAAAATAGGAGAGACAAATTTCGATTGATAGTTGATGAAGTAATGAAACAACGAAATAATTATCTGTTATATATATATTCTTGAATATAAACATACAAATATATACACACTTCTAGTTCGTTTAAACAGTATCACAATTCTTTGCTTAACTTTTACTTTTCTTTTGATTGCACATACATCATTTTATGGTAGAGGTTGGATACATAGACTTATCTTAAAGCGCCAAATAATACCATACCTATAAAATTAACAAATTATAATCTTTATCTCAAATATAATTGTTCAGTAGGTAACATAATTCCACAATGATTCCAAATATATCAAGTAAGCGAGTATCTTGGTCAAAAAATGGTGTAATTGCATATGCAGATTCAGAGTCGTCAGAAGGAAATTTATGTATTACTTTTTTAGAGACCATTAATGGCGTTAACTGGAGATTCCATCCTCCACAACGCTATATGATTCACCCTCAATTACACGAGTCCCTGGTTAAGACAAATGCACGAGAGTCTAGTAATACAGCATCATCAAATACTTTAACAAATAATGAAACAAATCCTACTAATACCGCTAATACTAAAAACACCGGGAATAACCAATCTGTTACTAGCAAAAACACCCCAACTACAACAACATCTACAAATATTGTCAACACTTCTAGTAATCTAAGTGGGAAACCTAACACAGCTGTTACTAATTCTCCTAAATTTTTCTATAATATTTCCTCTGTCCACTGGAACAATTGGTTTAGCTTACCTGGTGATATGCTAGCTGTATGTGATGAAATTGGCAATATGACAATGTTAATAGCTGGTCAAAGTCCTGAAGGTGCCACTACATTTGAAAGATTAACAATGCTGTTCCAAGATAATATATATAAAGTTTATAACTATGTCATGCCCTTAACTCCTATAACTGATAAACCCGAAAAAATAGAAAGAAAACAAACAAAGAAGGAATATCATACGACAATTCTAGATTTCCATTGGATTAGTTCATCAAAGAGTGTCATAATTTCCCAATTTTGTGCCTTAGACACAACAACCAACATATATAGAAACAAGGCACAACAAATCCCACCATATGGCGTTTTTCATCCTCCATCAATGAAATACGCATGCGTGGCTATACGTAGAAATGGTCAAATCGACTTTTGGTACCAATTTTCCAATTCTAAAGACCATAAAAAGATTACATTACAACTTTCTATGTCCAGTTCCTCACAAAGGAACAAAGAATTGGATTGGTTACAGTTTGCTAGTATTACTCCAATAGATGACGGACATTGTATGCTTATTACAACTTATTCAAAAATAAAAGAAAAATTATGTTTTTACAAGTTATATGTGTCATGGAATGGACCAGCAAATAAACCTTTGACTGATCCTATCTTAAAAATCAAAAACATATTAAATGTATCCCTTGATAAAACTGATAATATCGGGAACATAATAACTTTATCTAATTTACATGTAGTAACAAAAACTGTATCTGAAAAGGACCATTACCCAGAGATTATTTTAGTCTTTGATATTAATGGAACAAAAAAATCATTGATAAAAAGAATGCGATTAATCAATGCATATTTATATTTAGATTATATTTCCATTCTAAATCCAAAATTACAAAATGAAAATACAAACAGACTTCCTATAAGGACAAAGCAGTATAACGTTCGTTACTATAACGATATGGTAATAGATGATAAAATTATCAACGTATCTTCAGAAATGTTAGACAGTTTCATATCTTTTTATTCTGAGTCAGGAAATATTTTCTCCTACAATCTAAATGATTGGGAATTAGAAACAGAGCGCATGAAACATCAAGTTAAACAGGGAAAGTATACCAATATAATTACTTCTGTGCTAAGTGCGGGATTTCATTATCCTAAATTTCCTGCTAGTTTATCGTTAGATTGGATATGTGTTTCACCAACTTTAGCTGGTGTAATATATAAATTACATAAAGAGAATACACCTCAATTCCACTGTGTTACAAAAGATGATATATCCAATACAGATCATGATTCAGTTGATGCCACTGCAATGGCTTTCACATTTGTTGGAAGTACACACAGACAATTATCCGCTGAAGACCTATCTATTGCATGTAAAACTCATATTATTAAATTGGAACAAATAGATAAAGAGAGAGCAGTGAATTTTGTAATGACATTAATGACTAATTTATATCCATTTTTCAATGTGTCATTAAATGCCCCAAAGGAAATTATGGAAAAAATGATAACAAGTAGACCTATTCAAAAAATCATGTTATTTCAGTTAGAGTTGGGTAGCGGGTTTAGTTGTAAAGCAAATATTGCCTCCATGGCCAGAATTATATTATATTTAAAGAATGTTTTGTTTTCATTTGGTGGCGTAGCACGTAACTTGCAATTTGCCATAGAACAGATGAATTCAGCTCAAGCAGAAGGAAATCAAAGCAAATTGTTTCAGACTGCATTTTCTAAGCAAGATTTAATCCATTCATTGATTCCAGTAGCCAAATGGTTTGTTAAATTTATCACTTACTTAATGCAAGAAGTGTTGGTATTGGTTAATAACCCACCTACGGAAAAGGACACATTGGTTCTTGGTGTACTTGGATCTAAAATGTCAAGACAATTAATGTTATCTATTTTAATTGAAATCAAGAGAATAGCACATGTTATTACAAAATTTCCAGAATCTACATATCCAGTATTAAACGATTCTTCCAATTTTTTGAAAATGGTATTAAGTGAATCTCTAGTTAATTTTGAAAAATTTGAAACGTTTTTAATTAATGTCAATAATAAATTTACTACAACAAATGAGGAAAAAAATTCAAATGAACTTCAATCAATTTTAAGTAGAGAAAATTCTTTATTGATTAAGGCTGAGATTCCACAAAATCATAGAAAAATGGCAGAATTTTTAATTACATATGCAAACAATGCATTAGTGTCTCATTTGAATGTAGCAAATGTGTATTTTGCTGACACTTCCGGACTAAGAACGTCTCAAGAAGAATTTTTCACATCAGACTTAAGACATCTTTTACAACCAATCGAAAAAGGTTTAATCATTAACTCAAAGAGTTTTAATGAGAAATACAATACATCTAAATTATTCAGTAAATTAATATATGATGGTGTAACATATGATAAATTAAGTGAAATAGAGTTAAAGGATGGTAAATTGAAAAGATGTAGTCGCTGTGGTTGTGTTACTAGAGCAGGGTATGTAGTTGCACCAGATAAGACTATCATTTCTACTTCTATAAAAACGAAAAGATGGCCCACCATGTACACTCGAATGTGTATCTGTTCAGGCTTATTATATGAGCTATAATGAAACGTCAATACTCATCTAGAGTGTATATATATATAAAATTTTCAATTAAACTTGATAATATAATATTTATAGGAACACATGATATTATTGTTATTTGTTTGAATAACATTGATGAAATTCACTCCATATTTTAAATATACTTTGTCACAAGATGAGAAACGTAAAAGAGAAGGTAAGTCACGTCCTGACAAATTTTTATCTTTTCTTTAACTTGAATAATATTCTGCAGGTATTGGAACATCTGCTTCTACTTCCCTTGTGAGTATTTAAAATTGGCTTGCTTTACTCTATTTCTGATTTCTTCTTTACGCGTTTTTCCTTTTCTTCCGAGGAATTTTTCCAATTTTATTGGCAGAGATTTTCCGCGTGTCATGGTTTTATGATCTCAATTTCAAATTTACATTTACTCTTTGATCTTTAAAATGTCAACTTTAAAGGTTGAAGCAAGAGTCAAACCAAAAAAAGTACTGTTATTACAGCTCCCTTTGTTATTTGTGTCGTATAACAAAGGCAGCAAAATATGCAGATATAAGAACACTATTATTTGAACAACTTTGGAAGTAACATTTTAGTAGGAAAAAAAAAAATAACAAGGAATTTATAAATAAACATAGAGATATATTAAAGAAGAGCCTTCTTCAATTTTGAAACAGAACAAAAAAAAAAAAAGAAGAAGAATAGATATTCAACCAAAATTCTATAAGACTTTGTTAATCTCTCTATTATTACAAGTAGTTATTCATTTTTTTTTTGTATTTTTTTATATTTTAGCCATCAAAAAGGTTATTGTTACGAAGTCCAAAAGAGCAAAAGAAAGGCTAAGACAAAGAAAATATTAACTTGAATATATTCTAATAAAGTCAATTATAATGGCTAATCTACCCTCAAGTACAGATCATAATGATTTTAATATCTCGACAAGCCATCATCAAGACAGTTTTGATGATTCTCAGTTATTAAATTCATCTTTCTTTTCCTCAGATTCCATCAATGTTATGGATCATTCTCGAAGTTTCAGAAATTCTCTGATATTAAGAGACATGTCTGATTTTAATATAAATGAATCGTTAGAACAGTCTCTAATTGAATCTTTGGAAGATAATAATAAGAATACTGCTATCTCTGAAAAGTTCATAAATAATGATCTTAATATACAACAATCACATTTGTCTTCGAATTCGACATCGGTTATTACAGGTACTTTTAACATGAAAAGAAATGAGATTCAAACAGCAAATATTACCACATCTCCATCACTTAGTGCTTTAGCTGAACTTTTAAATGAAAAATCTAAAAATGCTGAAAGAAAAATGAAAAACTCACTAGAAATTCATCCATCTATACTTGAAGAAGACGAAGAAGAAGAACATAAAGGAAACGTTCAAAGTATCAACAACGAAGTAAATCAAACTTCTTCTCCAAATTTAATTGATTTGAATGATGAACAGACACCAAATGGAAATATTTTTGTTACAAATATGGCATTTACTAACAGAAACCAATTACCAATTGAACAACCTGATTTTCTAACAAGTCCTGTGGTAGAGCAAAAACCAAATTACGAACCAAACGATAACATCAACAGAAATTTATATGAAACTAATATACAAACTGCTCAGGAATCAAAAAATATATCTGAAGAAAGTAATTTACAAGCCACAAATCATGAAAACTATGTCCATGAACAAGGGAGAAATAAACCGTTAGAAGAAAGAGGCGAGAATGATAACAGGACTTTGATTGACGAACCAGATATTGTGCCTCAAAGTACTACAAAGTCTAATTGGAGTAGAATGTTGGCACATCATGAAAATAATAATTTTAGAAAAAATAATACAAATATAAGAAACCATTCTTCATTGGATGCTGGAAAGGTAGTGTCTTCTGAGAAGACTAACATAAATCTGTTTAACAAACCAATTAAAAAAATTCCTACAAACAAACAAAAACCAATAAATCAAACTAAAAATGATAATAAATCGGATAAACAAAAGAAAAGAAGAAGTTTATTCTCATTTTTTCAAATAAAGCCGTCTAACTCCAAGAATAGTTCAGAAACTATGGTAAGAAGTGTATCGTTACAAGATGAACCCAATATTTTGGGAAAGAAACGTGCTTCCCCAAGACGGATTGTGACAACCACTTCAACAACATTAGAAAGAGAAAGCAACAATTCTAAAAATTTACCCCAAACGTTTCAAATATATAGATACAGACATACTAGTGAAAGCTTAACACCTAGAAAATCAATAAATGACAATAAAGATGATAATAATTCAGGCGTAGAGAATAAAAACAGTACTCCAGGAATGTTGCAAGAACCAATCTCACTTCACAAACCAAGAAATCAACAAGATGAATCAACTATAAAGAACAATCAAATAAATATCATATCGTTAGATACTAACAATGCTTTAAATAAAGATGACACTGGAACAGAATCGCTATCGTCGATAGATATACCTACCACTAAAAACCTAGTAAATAAATTGCAGCCACCAAAACCTTTATCACCTTCTGTTTCTGACATTGGATCAAGAAGGGATTCTGGTGAAGTTTACTTCCCTAAGTCTCTTGATAAGGAAGAGATTGACTATATCACTCAGATAGAGAGGACTAGATCGATTAGATCAAGCACAAAAAGAAGATCAATAGACACATTATCTATCAAGGCACAAAACGAAGGTATGACTATATTCGAACCTTCCGATGTTGTTTTAGCTACACCTGATTTAACTAAAAGTCCAACAAGTAGTATTTTAAAGAATATTGGGACTTTTGATAACAGTGAAATAAGTCATGATCTCTCCTTAGGTTCTATTGAGGAGAAATTAAATGAATTGAGTCTGGCATTCGATGAAGAGCCTAATGAAATACTTGATTTGAATACTGACAACACATTTCTCAATACACCTAACCACAGTAATGAAACTCCAAAGAATCGTAAAGGCCATAAAGAATCAGTAGATGATGATGAGGAGAATGATCTGATGAAGGATATAATGGAATTTGCAAACATAATCGACTTTGGTGATAATCTAAATCTTGATTTGGATCTAAATTTTAATAATGATGATGTTGATGCATTTAAGGATCAACCTAAGACTTTTAACCCCAAATTTATGAAGAGGGAGAATTTATCTGAAACAAGTAGTATGAACAATCAAAGTGATAATTTTGATAATAATATTACCTTCCAAAACTCTGGGTTGGGTTTACAATTTGAACATGATAATATGGATATTAACAACACTAAATTTACCGATGCCAATATTAGAACACAATATGATACGCCATTAGTGGAACCATTAGAGGTTGTGGAAACAGAGGATTTTAATAATGAGACTTTCAACGCAATCGATTTTAAAAATAAGACAGAACAACAAATGGATCAGAATCATGTTTCTATTACATCTCCCCATATGGAAGAATATATAGCTCAAAACTATTCTACTATGGAGAGACCCATCTCTATGTCCTTTAATGGTTTATTAAAAAATACAATGGATAGTTCTCTGTCTTCACTTAATACAAATATTCAAAATCCAAGCCAAAAAGTGAAATTTTCTTCAAAGATTATTTTATATGAAACATATGATGAATTTGAATATGATAGACATCCAGATATTAGTACATGTAATCAATTGACACCACAGTTAGCGCAGATGATCAAAGCAGAATTAAATGAATTGAAAAGTGAAATGGAGGTACATGAGGATTCCAGATGTTATACACAATTTTTTTAAATAGGTGAAAAAAAAAATTGATATAAGAAGAAGAAACAAGAAACGTTGAACGAGGAACAAAAATGTTTCATGATTTATATATATATTGAAATATCCCAAGAACTGATAATTATTTTCATATTATAGAGACGTTTAAGGTATAATTATCGAATGGTTCTGTTTATATATAAACAATATGAACAATTTTAACTGTTTTTTTTTTTGTAAATATATCTGTGTATACAGTTTTTAAAAACACATTCAATTGTTATTTGAGATAGTTAAATTAACACGAAGAAAGTATCACTAGTTGTGAATGTCTTTACAAAAGATTTCGGCAAATCCACAAGAAAAAAAAGTGTTTGTTTTTTGTCATTTGCGATACGAAAAACTTTATTCAAACAAAGAGAAGGAATACAGGTGTAAGATGAAAACAAAAAGGTAATATCATAGAGAGGAGGAGGGGCATTAAACCATTCTTCCTTCTACATATGGTTATAAATCCCGAAACGATACGTGTGGTGATTTACATATACTGATAAATTTTATTAAGTAAATAGAGCTACAAAAAACAACAAATAGAAAGAAAAGATATAATTTATTCAGATGTCAGAATTAAATTTTGAATTACCAAGCCGAGTTATTCCTGGTCAATTACTATGTCCAATATATGTACCAACAGAACCTAAAATTACTAAATATATTGCAGGTCCAGGTACAAAAGTAGTCCACTATGATTCAAATAATATAGATGTCATTACCAGTACAAGAATTGGCAATGTTCAAGTCGTGGCAAAAGATTTACCAAATGATGAAGAAAAGGAAGATACAGATAATAGTAGCAATGATATGAAGATAGTAGAAGTTACGGTAACGAATGACACTGTTAATAATGATATTGACAATAAACGTGGTAAAAGTAACAGAGATAAATTATTACCAAAGGAAGGCGATATTGTTTTGTGTCGTATTGTAAAGATATCATTACAGAGAGCTAATGTAGAGATAATTGGGTTCCAAAATGAACCAGTTCCTATCGATGGTGGTGTAGGTACCAATGGACATGGGGTAATAGGAATAAATGGTGGGTCAGGTGGATCCACATTTTCAATGTCACAAAGTTCTTCTGATCTTGGTGAAACTTTTAGAGGTATTATTAGATCACAAGATGTTAGATCGACAGAAAGGGATCGTGTGAAGATGATTGAATGCTTTAAACCTGGTGATATAGTAAAAGCACAAATATTGTCCTTAGGTGATGGTGTTAATTATTATTTGACAACTGCAAGAAATGATCTTGGTGTGATATTTGCTAAATCAGATAATGGAGCAGGGAATCTAATGTATGCAATGGATTGGCAAACGATGATATCTCCAGTGACAGGTATTATTGAAAAACGTAAATGTGCAAAACCATTTTAAATGAAATAAGCAAAAAAATAATAGTCATTATTAGTGATTATATATATGTAAATCTATATATTTGTATATGCATTAATAAAACAAATTAAGACAAAAAAAAAAAAACAAAAGGGGGAGGAAGGGAGAGAGAGAGCAAAAATTATCTATCAAAGGAAAAACTACAAAACGCATTGATCAATTGACATTCAATTGCATTGGTGGATATTTTAGTTCATCATGGTTACCTCTAAGATCATATTCGCTTAGACCTATAACCGCACCAAACTTATTGAATCTTTCCATATAATGTTCTCTTTTCAATTTAGACATTTCTACTAATTTGGACCAATAGATTTTATGATCATATTTGAAATCTAAGATACCACCATAAACGCTATCCAATTGTCTTTCATCGACGTACTTATTAAACGGTTCATCGAATACCAATTTATTTCTTGTTACAGGATCAATAAAGGGATGGATCAATTTTAGGAATGACCAAGCTAACCATGGAATATTAGTCAATAGAGCCTTCCCCAATCTTTCAGGATAATGCGTCTGTAAAATATGTAGTACTTCTTTGCCAACACCGATCGGAGGTATTTTACTGTTCCCACTAACTTTTGGTACATCAGGATACTCTTTGAAATCGATCAATAAGGCCAAAGAGCCTTGCCCCATCGGCATGAAATCAATGACTCTTTCCAACATAAACACCAAATGTTGTACTTGTCTATGAGAAGTCTTTGTGTTCTGCCTACCAGGTTTCAAATATAGGATTGGTCTACCGTCGTTATCATAGCCAAGTATAACTTGTTTCCCCGTTTCATTTTCAATAGCGACTAGATCTGAAGTGACGGTATCACCATTTTCTTCACCAAGGTGATTGATACCAAATTCACGTCTCCATGCCAAAGACTGTGTGATACGATCAATAGAATGATCAACGTTCCAATCTGTAGCTTTTAAATATCTTATTATACATTCTCTAGTCAACCATGCCTTTTCTTCGAGCAAAAGAGGAGATCTATTATCTTTACTATGAGATTTGAAAGATTTTTCGCTATTTGGGATCAATAAAGATTTATCCGTTAAATACTCCAACATAAGTGAATATTTCTTTTTCTGATCCTTTGTAGTCAACTCTTGTGTATTTTTAACCGTTAAATATGAGGGTAGATCGAATATTGGTTCATTTATTGATATTAAGTCTTTTTGTTTGTTCTTGGTTGATATATTTTGAGATGCTACAGACTTGTTACTATCACTACTACTACTATTTTTATTATTATTTGTGTTTAATATTCTGCCAAACATTTTTGAAAGATGTACTCTCTAAGTAGATGCTGGTAGAATGTAATAGAGTGAGATTTCCCTTTTTCAGTCGAATTAATGATCTGTAGAGTTATTCAATTATGTGTAAATGATAATATCTAAGTCAATCAACCAAGAAGGGAGGGAAAAAAATATGAGAAAGTATTAGTTGAAATATATGAACACTCAAATATATATATTAAAAACAAAGATGGAAAGACTATTGTGAGTAAACTTATACAAGCACATTACATAAGATAATAATAATAACAAACAATCCTTGAATTACTGAAATCAATAACCTTACTTGAAAATAGTATACGGATTTAAAATAAATGTATTTTTTTTTTTAATATTGCAAGATTTATACATTACACACCCTGTGACCAAAAGACAATGACAACTAACCATGTATCAATAATATAATGCTAACAGTACTTCACTACTTACATATTTACTTACTATCTTTTACTGAGTATGGGATGGGATGGGGGGGGAGAATAACAATAGTCACATCATAGGAGGGAAGAGATCCAATTTGAATCTCGAGCATTTTTCACTTTTACTTGTTGGGGGTGTATGGGTGCCACAAAACACTTCCGCGGAACAAAACAAGGAAAAACAACTACAAAAACAAAAAAAAAAAAATTATCGTTGTGACAATTGAAGACCTTCCGTGGAAAGAAATGGGTATTGTTCATGGGAAATTAACCAAAAAATTTAAAAAAACAAAAATAAAAATAAAATAAAATCCGTTTCTCCTTTCTCTCACCCTCCTTTTCATTTATTTATTCATTTATTTATTGCTTCTTCTCCTTCTTTCTCTGTAAATATGATGTTAAAGAATATATCTTTCTTTTCTTCTTATCTTCATTACCACCTGTATCTTGTTGACCTGCAGTAGTATTAGTATTAATAATAATAGTAGTAGTAGTAGTCGCTGCTATGTTAGGTTTATATGAATCATATGATAATAACGTTCCATCTCTTGTTGTTTCATCATTTGATGAGGATTGTCTACTATTCTTATTATTATTATTATTTCTTTCTTCATCCTTTATCTCCACGGCTCTTGTATGAATTTCTAGATTGTCGCAATGGTGTGGCTGTGTATATGGGTGTTTTGGTTGTTGAAATATATTTGAGCGTTTTCTTTTAGTACCTGTAACTATAGTAGTAGTTCTATTATTTGCTATACTATTACTATTACTACTTCTAAGAGTATTTGCTGCTGTAATCTTATTGTTGGATGAATGTGAGTTAGGTGTAGATTTTGTTGGTGATAATGATTGTCTACATAAAGGTCTTTTCCTTTTTAAAAATATATTTTGTTCTAATCCATTTCTTTGTTTACGTGACGGTGTCTGGATTTTCTTGGTAGCAGCAGCAGCAGCAGCAGCAGTACCATTAGCATTACCAATGCTTGAATTTCTAACATTTGTAGTTATATTTATACTTGTATTGTTTTCAATACATTGTCCACTTATTGTATCATCTTCATTCGTATTTTTTACTAATTGAGTATTGGATATTTTTTTAAATAATCTTGGATCTATTTGCTTACCTGCCATCCCACCAAATGCTACTCTTTCTATATGTCTTTTATTCTCATTTAACTGTCTTGTATCGCCTTGTGACTTGAATCCTCTATTAAAAGACGTTATATACATTTTATCCATTAACCTTCTTTTCCTATAATTTCTTCTATTTTTTCCAACTGTATTATCAATGTAAAATTGTTCACCCACTACAACTGTAGATTTTTTATCTCTTTCTTCTTTTATCCTTTGCATTTGAAGTCGAAGATTTTCTGTTATTTTCGCTTCTTTTAATTTTATATCTTCTTGATATTGTAAATATAACATTCTATATGGCACTTTATATTTTTTCGTGTTTATATCTCTTTTTATCGTATCAGATACTTTATTCTTTAATATAATCTTATTCAACTTATCATTATCTTCCTTATTAATATTATTCTTATTCTTATTGTCATAAATATCTCTAATTGCATCTTTATAATACTTTACTATACTATCTTTATTATTAACATATTTTTCATGTATATTGGTAGGGAAATCAACTTTTAAAAAATTTAACCAGAGTTCTTCTTCATCAGCATCAAATATCCATTCAACATTGAATCTTTCATATTTCATTAATTGATTCGCATTAATATTTATTCTTTTCAGATATTTCTCTATTAATCGGTATGGTATATTGCCTATTACTTGGAATTTTTCTTTGTTTCTTATTAATGATTGTAAACAAAGCTCACTCAATGTTATATCTTTAAGTTTCATTATATCATACTATTTATTATTCTTGTTGATCCTTACTTATTTTATTTTCCTTTCTTTGTATTCTTATTTTATATATACTGTTTGCTCATATCACTTTAAATACTTCTTCTTTTTTTTTTTTATTTTATTTTTATTTCTTTTTAATCGTTGTTTTATATTTTGTAACGCATGTACCTATACACATATATATTGAAGTATCTTTATCCTTTAATAATAATAATAATAATACTAATGATAATAATAAGTAAGGAAATTAATATATATATATATATATTTGGGAGTCTTCCTTTGACATCTTTTTTTTTTCATATTTTCCTTGTTTGGAAAAATAAAAGAATATAATAAAATTTCTATATAACAAAATTATTAAAATTGCTGCTGAACTCGTAGTTTTTCTTCTGTCTCCAATGTAAACGATATACTTAAAATTCTTTATATTAATATGTCGTTCTATAATTCTTTTCTATAACTTGCTTCTAAACCATTATATATATTCTTGTTTATTTACTTGTTTGGAATACCTCGTTCACTTTACTTGAGGGTGATGTCTGACCCCTTTCTTTCACATGTTTAAATAATTGATTCTTACTTTTCAAAAGTCAAACCACATATTGCACAAGTTCCCAGTGTTCCACAATGGTATATCTTGACTCTATACAAAATCATCATCACTATTATTATTGTTGTCATCACTATCGTTTTTGAATCTGGTCCCACTATTTTTACAAGTCTGTTCTTCTAGTGATTTCAACATTTTAGTTAATTCAACTATCTTTTCTTCATGGTTATTACTAATTTTCGTTATAGATTCTTACCCTTCAACCATGTCATCATCATCTTCTTCGTTTTTAAGCATTTCCCTTTGTTGTTTTTCTTTCAATTTTCCTTTCCTCCTCTTCTTTAGCTGCACCCTTTTGCATTCTCTTATCCAACTTCTTTATAATTGTAACAAATTGTTTCACACTCTTAATATATTCATTTTTATCATTATTTCTTGCTGTATCATATATATCTCTTAATTTCCCTCTTTGTACGTCTGTCATATTAAAATAAATACATATACTTATCCTTCCAACTAAAATTTCTTAAAGTATTAAAATTAGACCATTTTTTTCTTTTTTTAATAAAATTGTTTCAAATATTGATAATGTGTCCTTGAATGACCAGATGTTGGAATGCATATTTATACTCGATAGAGTTTACATACCCAACAGAATGAATCTCCCTTTCAAATATATCATCTCTATATTGCTTATTGGATCCACCTAGATTCATCCATCTCCACCAAATAAATTCCCCATTGCTAACTTGCCAAAAAGATCTCCCCCCCCTTCATGACCAGATACATTCCAGCAGGACTATTATCCAATTTTGTATACAAATAACCATTGAGAAACATTTAACAACTCTTCCCGTGGTGATACCCGTTATACTTGAATCAACTCTATATTAATCGTTTTCAACCTCATCTATATTTATTGAATCATTTAGATTCTGTTCTCTATGATGGATAACATATATAGAAAATAATATTAGATAATTCTCTAATTCATTCAAGACTAAACGTCCAAAGGGGAAGGGTCACCTAAACAATGAATCATTTCAACACCATGACCTTTGTTATTTTTATTTTTGTTTTTTTTAAATATCATCAGTACTGACTAATAATGTGCCAATGGCTAAAGCATTTTCTTTAGTTTCATTCACTGATAGCTATAATAGTATCCTTTTCAAAACCTGAACTGTCTGGTAACTTACTACCAGTATATATGTCAAGGATCTCTTAATACGCCTAATAATTCATAGTAGCACATTTTCATATGGAAATTACATGAAGGTATGTTATTTGTGCTGATTTGCGAAATTGTTTATATTATTTCGGGAATACAGGTGTGTGTGTGTGTAGCCTTTTGTATAGATCATATGTAGCTACATGTTAAGATTGACACTAATTTCAGACCTCTTTTTTTTGTCACTTTTTTCCCTCTTTGTTCTTTAAACCAATAGAGAAGAAGAGAAAATTATAAAGTAAATTTCCTGGTTCTTTTTGATTTTCCTTCCACCTTCCTTTTGGGATATTGTCGAGATAACTTCCATTTTTGCATTAGGGCTTTTTTGGTAGGATTTACTGACGGTTATCTATTATTCACAGGGGTGTTTATTGAGAGATAAAGCTAATGGACTGGTTTATATAACTTTGCTTTAATATATTGGTTCATTATTGTTCAATCTTCATATCCCATCTTCGTAATCAAATTGCTCAATGACAATCTCCTCTAGTCTATGCAATATTTTTTCAAAGGATTCTTTAGCTTTCTCTTTCTCTCCTGTCTGTAAATACATGTCAATACATTTCTCTACTTGTTTATGGAAATCTAAATTAACATTTAAATATTCTTCTGATAACCATACAGTGAACTTTAGTAAAAGACTAAATAATCCTAATAGTACTGTTATTCTGGGTAAATTGATTTCTAAAGAGTCTACCGCTAAACCAAGTTCAATAGATGTTCTTTTAATTAAATTTTGTAATTGGATCACATTGAAATTGTCTAAAATATCGAGTTTTAATGAATTGTATTTATCCGACATTATTATCGGACGTTTCATATTATTAAAAGTTAACCGTTCTTTTGGATTTCCTTTTAGAGTCTCTAATTCAAATTCCAATTTTTGTGATTTTAATTGTTCTGCTGATATCTCTTTACGTAAATTTTCTAATTCATTAAAAAGTTCTTTATATTCATCAATCTTCTCAACTACTTTATTCTCATTTGCAATATTTAAATTTTCAATGTTTTTCAATAAATCTTTAGATATAGAATTAAATTTTTCTTGCATGACCATTTTAACATCTTGAGTTATCTTTTCATTCATGTTTCTCAAGTTCTCATTCTCCTTTCTAAGAAGTTCAACATTCTTTGAATAATCTGTGGTTAAAAATCCTACCACATTTGGAACCGATTTCTTTAATAGTTCCACAATAGAATTCGATAATTCTTTGTCGTTAGACATTTGATTCTTAATTATCTTCCCAATAGGCACATCAAACAATTCTATCGCATCTAATCTCTTTTCATTGGTTTCGTATTTTTCTACCATTGCTTTTGCGTTTTGTAATTCTGACTTTAATCTCTCAATTTCTTCCCCCTGTGAAATGGAATTTTGTATAGAATTATTTAATTCCTCATTCTTTTTATTCAATTGTTGCGTTAATTCTTTAATTTTGATTGTATCATCAAGATGAATAGATAACAATTTTTTAACCTCATCATTATCTTGTTCACGTTGTCTCAAATACACATTTGCTATACCTGAATCAATAGTCCCGTCATTTGTCATGTCATGGAGACTTACATTATGGAGATAACCATTGTGATTCTTCTTGTTATTATTTTGAAAATCCTTCATATTATTCAATTCATCACTATTACTATTGAAATAATTCTTTCTGTTAAGTTGGCTCACACTTGGTCCACTAAAATTGTATGTGGAAGAATATTGGCGTCTATTATTGTTTTGTACATCACTAGCACTTCTTGGCTGTTGTGGTAAAAAATAATTGTTTTCTCTATCAACGCTACTGTTTGTATTATTATTATTATTGATATTATTATTGTTGCTATCGGAGAAATGAGAAGAAGATCTTTGTGTGTCTCTGTTTTGAGCCTCCAATAAAACAGAATTTTTGTCTTCACTTGTTGAACTGATCACCATTATAAAATATTATTATCTAAGTGATAAAATAATGGCAAAGTAATTGATTCTATTCAAGATTACAGTTATGAATGGTTCGATCTCAGACAATTGTTTAAGGTAATAATAAATAAATAAATAATCAGTGGGGAACACTGCCTATTTATACGGTAAACCCTTTCTTTCCTATGACACTTAAAAATAACAGTAGTGTCAACAAATTCATGTTTTACGCGTACTCTTTTTTTGTTTTTCGAGTCTTTGTGTAAAGGAGACATTTCGAATTTTTTTTTGTTTTTGTTTCCGTTCATCAAAGGCTAATGGAAATAATTAATACAAATATACATAAATGGTACACTAAGGATATATGTAGTACATCCTTTTACATATCATAAGGTATATATATATATATATATAATTAATAGGAACTATTGGCATGTCTTCTTCTACGTTTATGGTGATGGTGGTGCTTATGAGATTTAACTGTTTCATTATTTGAATTTTCTGATGATGCGCTACGATGACCTAAACCTATCTTACTCTTTTTTACAATAGCTAACACAGGTTCACTGATACCTTTATTACCGTGAGCTCCAAGACCTTCACCACTAGACCAACCAAGTTTCTCTAATAGACGTCTAACTATGTTTTCTTTACCAATCTCTGGCGCATCTTCACCAACAACTTCTCCTTCTTTGACGTAGAACTTGGCTCTTGTAGTATTAGATCTTTCTCTAATAACTCTACCACCAACTTGAGCTTCGCTTATCGTAGATACATCAGTTCGCATAAATATAGGCCTTTGTTTCAATAATTGGGAGATCAAATTATAATTTGGTGTCCCCCATCTAGTCTTCTTGGTCTTTTGAATTATAATATGTTGTTTATTACCTCTTCCGGATTTCTTGGTCTTCATATTATAACAGTTAGCAAATTTGGTCACAGTTTTATTACCGTGTGGATCTAATGGTGGGAAACTAAAACTGTCGCTCGAATAACTTAAAAATAGTTCGAATTCATCTTTAATATTTTGAACATGCAATCCAAAGGGATACTTCTTGAATAAATCCTTTGAATTCTTATTTTCTTCCGATATAAAATCTTCTTTGGTTCTTCTTTTCTTTGCCTTTTGTAAAGTTCTTCTTTGCAATTTATTTTGTAGCGTTTCAATAGTCTCACCATCTAATTGCATATCTTCATTGATTAAGAACTGTTTCTTTTTACCCTTTCCAATTACTTGTAATGCATGAGTTTCAAACTCCTGGTTTCTTGTATCATTGTATTTTAAACTGTACGAGACTAGGTCATCTAGACCCTCCATCATATTATCTGGAATGCCATTTTCATTAGTTTCAAAATTGTTTTCTTCTTCTTCTTCTTCTTCTTCTTCTTCTTCGGATTCTTCATCAGTAAAGATATCTGAATATTCTGGTTCTGGAGTTTCTTCCTTTGGTATCAAAGAATCTTTAATATATTTTAAATAGCTGTTTAATCTATGTTCTGGTAAACCAAGATCATTGAGAATAAAATCGATGAACAACTCTTGATCAATCCACCTTGCATCATAATCGCCAAACAATTTGTAGGATTCCACATAATATGAGTTTTCATTGAAACCTAATCTGATATTAGAAACACGTACCTCAGAAGTATCAATTACATAATCTTCTTCCAAGAAACCAAATTCTGGATCCTCTTCATCATTCGATTGTATGCTTATCTCTGAGTCTGGTTCACTCAATTTCAAAGTTTTAATATTTTTTAAGATGGTTTTATCAGAAACGTTCGGTATTTTTTCATTTATCATAACTTCCATATTATTATTACTATGGCCGTGGCTATGGGTATCATTATTCTCTTCAGATTGGATCGGATTCTTTATGATATCGTTTATATCATCATTAACATTGTCATTATTTGTTTTGTTTGGCAAAACTGGACCTGTCATTTTACCATGTTTTTTCTCTATAGAAGACACGACTTCTGATATGGGCTCTACCGTAACATTGTTATAAATCATACTATAATCATCATTACAATTATTAGATTCTGTTACAGTCAATTCTACTTTCCCAATTACTAAAGAGGAATTAAATTCTAAGTTTCCACTTGATTTGGTATGCTGAGCAGTGTTATTTAAATGTTTGACTTTAGAGTAATCATCATCTGAAAATACAGTTTTTATTGTGGTCTCTGCATTTACTGGATAACCAGTTTCATCCACAAAAAACAAATCTTTATCACTATTTGTTTCTGGATACGACCGAGAAGAAGAAGAAGAAGAAGCGACAGATAACGAATTTGACTGAGAATCAACATTTGCATCGTTGAGCTCCTCCGTTAAAACATCATTATCTGTGTCCGAGGCTGTATTTAAAATATTAATCGGAACATTATCCTCATGGTTATCATTATAAAGATCTTCCTCTGTCGTGTCTTCAATAATATCGATGGATCGTATCATGGAAGAATCCTTATTTTGTATTCTTTCCCTTTCTTTAGATCTTAATCTTTCAATTAGTTCATGAGATGGATCGTAAGGTTCCTTTGCTTTAACAAATATCATTTTTCTTTGCCTATAATTGCTTCGATTATTAGTTTTATTATTATCATTATCATCATCATATTCGCTTGAATCATTACCATAATTATCACCACTATCGTCATCGCCTCTATTTAAACGTCTCAATGCTGCATATTTCAAAGAATGATTGTTCTTTAAGTCAGTTCTACCAAAATAATAATCTTCGATGGTCTTTGGGGATACGTATTTTTTACCATAATCGATATCTTTCATATCTTCGTTGATATCAATCATCAAATCACTGCCTCCCATGGGAAGAGAAGAATTATTCCAAATAAGATCATCATCCTCATCAATACTGTGAATATTTCGATTACTATTATTCAGGGAAAATTTGTTTGAGAGTCTTTTATTAGTAGGGTTTTTACTCTTAGGATTAAATTTTCCTCGTGAATTTCTACTATTGTTCCTATCCTTATTCTTATTTTTATTCTTATGTGTCCCAGAATAATGTTTATGTCTCTTGGCCATAATAATTTTTCTCTTTTTTATTGAACTAGTTATTTGATCTAGTTGCTTGCAATACGGGTGAAGTAGTGTCAGAGGGTTAGTCTTTTACGATGAGTTTGATGCCGCTGAACCAAATTTTTTTTTTGTAGATTCTTGTGTATGTTTTCTTATTTTGAAACTCTTGTTGTAGATCAATTTATATCAAAGGGTAATAAAAAAACAGGGCTTGGTTGTAAAGTGTAAACTGTAAATATAACTCTAAAATAGAATATATATATATATATATATGGTGGTAGTGATTGAATGTTTTATTTTGACAATATATTAATTAATTAAAATAAAGATAGGATAAGATAAGCTGAGATTTAAAGCAGAAGAGAAATCAAAAGGATTTATATTTTAGAAAAAACACTTCAGTTAATAAGTCAATTCTCTATTAAAGATTATTATTTAACTTATCCTATTTAGTATTATTCAAGATTCCTTATGTTGATCTTGAGTCAAGTTTGCCCAAAACTAGAAGATGCCAGAAGGTAAACTATTGAATTTTGAACCTTCAAATGACTTCAACACAATTAAACAAAATAAAGCAAGTAAAGGTCAATGCGTTGTATTAGGTATAAGTTATGAATGTAGTGATGATACAGAGGTTGATAAGGGATTGCATGATGAAGAAGATAGTAAACTAAATTTTAATTTAATATTCCGGAAATTGGGGTCACTAACTGGTTTCCATCGTTAAATCAAACAATTAATCAGACTGAATTACCATTATTGTTAAATATTTACTCAAAGAATAACTTCACTTATAGATATAAGTTTTCTCCAATACAAAAATCAATTGAGGGACCATCTCCGATTAATATTTCAATCCATGTATAGAGAAAGCCCATTGAATGTAATAGAAAATGTTTTGAATAATCTAGATTGTTTCATTTCTGATACTGAGGTTGTATGATTCGTACAGGGCAAACGCTTTTAACTAATACTATCCAAAGAATAAAGCTCGGTAGGAATTTTACATTTCCTATTGATCGTAAAGATAGCGAAAGTAATAATGATTAATATATTATTAGTTTATTCCAAGATAACCCTAAAGCACCTTTTTCCTTGCATAAATTTGTTCAAGTTGGAAACGAACTATCAAATATGAAACCTGGACAATGGTTTGGTCCATCTGCCACTGCTAGAAGTATACAAAAATTAATATACGATTATCCACAATGTGGTATTGATAAATGTATAGTATCAATCTCTTCTGGAGACATATCAAAGCCTGAAATAGATTCTATATATGAAAACGACGAAAATAGTAAAACTTTGATTTTACTAGGGATTAAATTAGGGATTCATACAGTTAATGAATATTATTGGGAAGACCTTTTAAATTTATTATCCACTAAATTTAGTGTTGGTATTGCAGGTGGTAGACCATCCTCATCCCTTTATATTTTTGGTTTTGAACAGATTTCTCAAAGAAAATATAAAGATAGTCAGTTGCTATATTTTGATCCCCATAGGTCTCAACAAAGTTTAAATGATGAGAATGGTGGTGATGATATTGATTATAAAACGTGTCATACTATCAATTATGGGAAATTGAAATTAAAGGATGTGGATCCGTCAATGCTTGTAGGAATATTATTAGAAAGTTTGACAGATTGGATTAGTTGGCAAAAGTTTGCTAGTAAATGTAAAATATTTAATATAATATCAACAACAATTAATAACACAATTTGGGATGATGATGAAAGTATTGATATTGAAAGTTTGCAAAGTGATGATATAGATGTAGTTAAAGAACAATCAAACGCATCCTATAATAATAATAATAGTGTTCAATTGGAGAACAGTTTAGATGGAAATAGTGCAGTAATATTGGAAGAAAAAGATGACAAAAATATGGATAGTAATATCCTAAGTCAACATAATACTCTTAATAGAATTACAATGGATTATGTGGATGTTGGTTCTTTATCGTATAACACACCAAAAATTTTTAATGAAACCTTTGAAAGTATTCAATGTAAGAACCAAAAAATTATGATTTTTGATCAAGATAAATCCTTCGATAGAATAAAAGATGCAGATGTTGAGATTGAAAAAGTATTGGTAGAATCAGATTCAATAGAACCAACCACGGTGCTATGATATCGTTAAAAAAAGTTTTTTTACTGAAATTAATTAACATTATAAGTCTTATTACTTTGTTGTTTCCCATTTTCTTTTTTTCTTTTATTCGTGTATTCTCAAGGAAGGTATAGTTATTGTATATTAGTCAAGATAATATTCCTTATATATATAATACATATTCTAAAATTACGTTAGTCATTAACAATTTATTTTGGTTTCTTGTTTGGTTTGATCTGTTTTAGTTAGCCTTTTTTTTTTTTGCTTTTTCATTCTGTACAAACTGCACTACTATTAAAATATCCTTTAATCATTCAGAGTACACCACGCATACGTAAAGTTGGATTTATACCCTCTATAAAAATATTCAAGTATGTATATCGAAAAGGTCTTTTTGAAGAATTTCTTTTAATATTTCCCGTATTTATAATAATATAAGGAATATAGATGTACCTTTTTTTTTTCGTTTGATTGAAAAAAAAAATAAAAACTTAATCTTTAAAAGGTTTAACACAAGGGCAAATAGAACATGTATGTGCCTGTAAAAAAAATTCAATTCAAAGAACACTAGACATTAATTAGACTTATCACAACGAATAATTCGTTTAGTCTCTCCTGTACTTTCCAGAAGTAAGAATAAGATTGATTCTGTAGAGTTGATCATCACACATCTATACAGATTAATCACTAAAATAAAAAAAAAGCCTAAGCGCATATATAGATATAGTTATAGGCTATACCGCGCTCTTACACTTTCACTAACATATTCTACTCTAAGCAATGTCAGAAGAATCCAAACGTAACTCTAATTTGAAGTTTTGTACAGTTTGTGCATCAAATAATAATAGATCAATGGAATCACATAGAGTGTTGAAAGATGCAGGTTATAATGTTAGTTCATATGGGACGGGTTCTGCAGTTAGACTTCCTGGTCTATCCATAGACAAACCAAATGTTTATTCCTTTGGTACTCCATATAATGATATATATAATGATCTTTTATCACAATCTGCAGAGAGATATAAAGCAAATGGGTTATTGCAGATGCTAGACCGTAACAGAAAATTGAAGAAAGCACCAGAGAAATGGCAAGAAAATAAAACTAAGATATTTGATTTTGTTTTCACTTGTGAAGAAAGATGTTTTGATGCAGTGTGTGAAGATTTAATGTTTAGAGGTGGTCATTTAAATAAAATTGTGCATATTATAAATATCGATATTAAGGATGATAATGAAAATGCAAAGATTGGTGCAAAAGCTATATTAAAATTAGCTGATATGTTAAGTGAAAGAATTCAGGAATGTTCTGAACCTACGTCCAATTTATATTTCGAAGATATTATAAATGATATATTGGCAGAATGGCAAAAGCTTTACCCCAAGTTGCCATGTCTTTATTCACCTGCATTTTATTAAGTATATCTATTTCTACGTATATGAAAATATATACAGAATAATACAACTAATAGTATTTGTCTATTTGTAAAGTACTCACAAAAGTCTTCAAAAGTTTCACTACATTGCAAGTCTCAGGAAAGAGAAGCCTAGATCATTACAAACAGAATAAAATAAAAAAAAAATATGACAAGAGTCAGGAGAATAGAATAATTAAAAAACACTTAAAATTTAACCACAATTCATTAAATGTTATATCGACTGATATGAACAATAAAATGAAAGATAAAAATAATTACCTATTAATAATAGATAATAAAAAATAAATAAATAAATCAAAAATTATAAGACCCACCCGCTTCTATCAAGATCAATTAAGATTTTTCTCTTTATATTAATTAATATAAAGGTAATTGTTCGTCACGACATCTTGTAAAGAAGAATTAGAAATGAAAGGAAAGGTTAGTAAACTAGCCAAACCTCCAAACTAATTCCCCCACAAGATAGGTCCTTTATTCATATCCTAACATGCAAAGATTGACTCCTGATTGTCATTAAACCTTCTCATAGAAGAAAAGGAGATATTCCATGAGACATGGAACACTTTCTTTTCTTCTATGGAATCAATGAAATATCATTTGAGAAAACCATAAAACGCATATTAGAATAACAAATGAAATAAAAAACAAATCATGAGTGAACATCTCTCAAATGATCCCAACTTCCTTAACACCGATTTGTGATCGGTGTCATTCTTCTCCAGGCAGAAGATAAAAAGGGTCCTCGGTAGCATTAAGCTATATAAAATGAAACATTAAATTGCTTCAATCCATATAACAATGTTACCAAGTACAAGGAAACGAAACGTCAGCAAATACACCTTTCGCCTACGTATGTGGTTAAATAAGATCTTTCGAAAGGAAAAAAAAATTCTTCTTCCTTGAAAATTATCTTATTTAATGGCCAAGGAACTTACATCAATTGAAAAAACCATATCTGCCCCACAATGAAAAAATCATTGTGGTAACAAAAGAATGATTCTAAATGCCTAGTATCCTTGTAAGGATTAATAAATATACCAACTTTTCAAAATGAAAAGTCAATAAACTTAGAAACCCCATGAAAGTGCATATTTGGCCATTTGGACTTCTTGATCTCCAATGGCGTCTTAAGGTAAGTATGGTTCTTTTAAAAAAGGAATCAAGAAAAAGGATGAATTTACCTAAAAACGATTTATGAAGTTATAAATATGTTTTACAAACTCCTGAGAGAAATTTTCAAAAGAAGAAATTTTGCTGTCTTCTTCTCCTTTTATATTCTTCAAATTTTTTTTTCTCTAATTTTTTTTTCCACTTTCGTTGCTTTTATGAACGAAAAATATCGTACATTTAGGAGAGAGAATGAAATATTCGTTTATAGTGATCTAATTATGTAAATAACAATTAGGTTCTCTGTATTTATTGACTAGCCCAATGGCATAGAAATAATATTTATAGATGTGTATAACAATTCATTGTAGATATTTAATGGCATGTATTAGTAATTACCCAAGTTAATAAAACAATACAGTTACTATAACACTAATTTTAATTATGAGGCACCGTTTTAGACTTTAATTGGTTCAATTTTGGCCAAACGATAAACGTTTGTTCCAACATTTCTAATAAGAACATGAGATCCACTAAATGAAGTATTCTTCTTAAAATGATTTGCCATGATAAAACCATTACCTTTCCCATGACCTTCACCGAGATCATATGTTCCAGATGTTACATATCCGATTAGATGAAAGATTTCAGGTAAAGGAACTACTCTATCATTTTCAAGTCTACCATTAGGCTTATAAATACCATCAGCAATACTCTTCCAAAACGATATGTCTTTCTCTGGAATTGCATAGATTCTAGCATTATCTTTAGGATGTCCTCTTCTCACCATAACACATGAAACAGCTGTCACAGCTAATGGTTTTTTGGTAATATCAACATTTGTGTCAATTTTTTGAACTTCTAACATAGGAATATCCTTGTAATTTCTCAATTTTATTGGAACAGTTGGTAACAAAGATTCAATTGATACACCATCAGAATTGTTTGTAACATCTTTATATAACTCTAATACATCATTGAAATTGTTTATTTTCCTTGAATATGTCTTGCTATCAAACTGTGTAGTACGTTTCTCATCGATCAAAGGAAATTTACCATTGTATTTTTGTTTTAGATATTCAACACCATTTTGTACAATTTGCAAAAATTTCCAATCACAACTAAAATAATCACCTATTTCACCAGAGATGGCAGGTAAATCAGATAAGTGAAGGGATGACAGTTTTTCATAATTTATTTTCTTGCCTATAGTTTTCTTTTCCCATTGAGCCTTTAATGATTGGCTCTTATAAGTAGAATTTTCTAATAAACCTACATTAGTAAATGGATAGTCGTCAGGGAAATATAATTGTTTATTTTCATAACTTAATTGTTGAACTTGTCTCAATCCCATATTGTAAACACGTGGGACACGATTCAATTGATACCATAATGGTAAATGCCAAAACCATGGAATAAGCAATAACCAATCATTCTCTTTGGGTCTTCTCGTTAATAATAGAGGTATGGAAGGATCGTAATTATCTTTAAAAGGAATCATTGTTCTTGGATTATTTTTATTTATCTTTTTGGATTCAAGTAATTGTCTACGTCTTATGGATAATTGTTTTAAAGTTTGTTGGTTATTGTAAGATTCTTCTCTACCCTTTGGTGTTGTTAACTTAGATAATACTTTATCGAATTCGCTTTTCAATAATGAATCATCTTCTAATGCAATAATGTCGTCAACATCTATATTGTTTTTAGTTCTACCACCATTGTTATTCTCAATTTTTTTAGGTGCGGACAGGTGTCTGGGATCGACTATTTCCATAGCAAACATCATCTTTGATGGTAATACAGTTGTATCTGATATATTACAAATTTTTTTAAATGTTTCAAAATTTTTGGAATTTTTAGAACTTCTTAAAATGCTAGATATTGCGGTTAATGATTTGGCTCCTCTAATAGTAATGCTTGCTAATGAGTATCTACAATCCTGAACCACTATGTCTTTGTTATAAAATTTTGTTAAACTGTTGAATACGATTGAATAAATTGCTGGATGTAGTCTTAAAATTATTTCACTTTCATTTATCCATAATAGATTACATGGACCTAAAATTTCTGAATCTTCTGCCTCAGAGTTATGACTGTAAATTAGCCCTTCATATAAATACTTATTTCGATAATATTTCTTTAAATTACCACGATTCTTAGTCAATTTCCCCACCAAATTCTTTAGAAACAATGTGTCTTTACTAATACTATTAATGATCATAGTCCCGATAAATGATGTGTCCATACACAGTGCACCATCTGAAGCAGCAACATTACCGCCTAATCTATGAGTAAGTTTAAAACACTTTTGAGAGGGGGACCAAGGAATATTGAATCCCCATCTTTTGATCATATGAGATCTCTTAGCATTCCAAACATGAGTTGGTAACCATGTAAATTGACGTTGTCGCTTACAAAATTTTATACGACCACGAGGTATTGGAGCTAAAACATTTATACCAGTGTTATCGTAACTGCCACATTTGTTATTTAACTTACCACTATTTACTTCGGATGAAATTGAGGCCTTGGAATTCTTAGATTCCTTGATCAATTTCTTTAGATATTTGATCCTTTGTCTTACATTACATTTTGATGAAGTAACGTTATTTGGTAGTGCCAATTTCATAGACATACATCTACTAGCTAGACGTAATAACTTAATAGACATTCTTGCTCGATACAATTGAGAAGCTGATAATCCATGAGTTTTCTTTTTTGTTCCATTGGTGTTCTTATTTTTAACAGTCATTTGTTGGTCATTTTTCAACATTTCTCTTAATGCTCTGTTTCTCATTCTTTTAGGTATTCTTCTGACATTATGGGATGCAGTTCTACGACGAAGTTTTCTAGGTAAAGCCTGGAACACTCTAGTAGAACTTGCACTTTTGGATTTCAGCATAGAATATTGCAGCTGTGTTAATTCGAATTGGCGTGAACCAATAAATCGGTCAACTTGAATCATGCCACCATCTTCACTTAAAGATTTTTCTTGATCATTTTTCAATTTATTAGATGCATGGATGGCTTCTGTTCTAATAGTCCTTGCGGTTCTTACTTTTTGTTTTCTGAATAATTGATTCTTGTTCAATTGCCTCTTCCCACCTGAACTTCCCCCAGATTTTTTTGATACCACCATTCTTCACTGTCAAGATGAATGTTTATTGGGTAACTGCTTAAATAAAAATATTGAATTTTAAACAAGTATTAATGTTTAATAGTAACAAAGTTTAAAATATCTTCCCATCGATTCTTTTCTCTTTTTGTATCTTGTTATCTTTTTTTTCTTCTTTACACGAAAGAAGTTAAGAAAAAAAAACAATATTCCCATACAAAAAAAGGAATATGTTATAAGAATGGATGTTCCATCCTGAACATTGACCTCAATAGTTTTCATATTTGATAGTTGCGAATAATTTATTGTTGGTTACGTATAAATAAATATGAATGTTTATTTACCATTATGACAGTAATATATTTCTATAATACTTAGTCAAAAAATGATATAGGTAAACGAAAAGAATAGTAAACAAAAAAAAAGTGCTTCTACGTATTTGTATATAGCCTTAAATGTTACTTGACTCATCTATATTATTTGAATTCCTTTCGAATAAACAGTAGTCCAAGTATAATACCTCGTATACTTTATTCCAATATTCACTAGCATATTGTTCACCTAACTTAGCAACCGTTTGAGGTACAGCAAATACCCTTCCTAATACTTTAGAATTATCTGCATCAAGAAACTCTTTACTGTAGATAGGGGACCAATCAACCAGATCTCTTGGTGAGAATTCATCCTTCTCTACATCAGATTTGGATGATATATCCACAAAATATTGGCATTGTTTGGTATCAATTAACTTATTTGGATCAAACATGTTCATGTTATTCATTCCTTTAGGTATACTACGGATAACATAAAAGACATTGTGAGTCTCTTTAAAATTGCCAGGTAAAAACCCATCAAACCCAGACTGGACAAAATTTAGTCTGTATGAATCAGGTAAGAAAAAAGAATTAGGGAAATAATATCATTCGCGGCCAGTACAGACATTAATGATGTCTGTTCCATTGTTAGATAAACTGTATAGGTGTGAGAAAACTTCCAATGGAGCTGTGTAATTAGAAACTAAAGTAAAGATACGTGAGATTTCATGAACAATAGTGATTGTAAGGAAGAACAATTTTACAGTAGTTTTTAAGCATTTGCTGAAACCGAATAGTGATGATAATATTCTATAGAATCCAATAGCACTGACCCACGTAATTAACCCATACATAGGATACAAGAATCTTTCTTCTTTATGTGGCTGTAGGTCAAAGACAGTTTTCCAGGTTATCAAAGAAAGAGACAATGGCCATGTACGTCTATGGGATAGTCCCACAATAGTGAAGAAAAGGACAGGTAATGGGAAATTTAGTGAAAGATTAACAAAATAGTAATACCATGGTTCTACCCCAAAAATGTTCGGACCTGTTTCTTTAGTGGTATTCAACACATTGTACATTAAAATATTCCATGACACTGGAGAAAATTTACCATAGAAAATCGAATCAATGAAGATGATAATGGAACCTAGAACAATGAAAACTAAAGTACAATCAAATGCTGTACGAATAGTGGAGATTAATTTGTGAGTGAACAAAAAGTGGAAACATAAAGGTAAACTTAAAACCAAGACGAATGGCCAACCTAGCATACTAGCAATAAAATTAAAAGTTAAACTAGACTCAAAGCAAACGGTAGAATTTGTAGAAAGGTATTTTAATGTATACCTAATAGAATTCAAATACATTATCATTGCAATGGATGAAGGTAATAATTCCACAGATGCGTGGAAATATCCGGGACAAAATATTTGGAATAATAACCATATATTAGCGATTTGCAAAGATAAAGAAGAAGAAATTTCATTGAAAAGTTTCCATTCATAAATTATGGATATTAAACCCAATAACATTCCAACCAAAAAGAAGTTGTCAACTGGAATGATATTTAATGATTCTAACTTATTTACTGGGCAAAAGAATAAGTAAAATGGCATCAAAAGTGCCCAAGAACGAATAGAATAAAGCGGAGAATATTCCCATGTTTGTTTCCCAAAACCACGTAACAATAAATCTAATGGTTCCCAATAATTGAATGTTCCATCACAATCAGAAATTAACGGGTAAATTGGCTGTATGAAGAGACGATTAAATAAAAGTATCACTAGCAGAGAATAAGAAACAAATTTGCATATTTTTTGGTATTATTATAAAGACGCTTTGTAAATATTATTATATTACTAAAGTTTCTAAGAATCTCTTTGAACTTTCTTTGTTACGTGATATAACGAACAAAAAAAAAGATATATTTAGTGAATAAAAGTAACGAACGTATGTTAGCAATATTATATTTTTTTATTGCATGCATATATAAAAATGAATATATAATAAATAGTCACATTTATTGGTATAAACAGTATGCATTAATGCAATAACTGTCGGTGTAATAGATGGGTATTTGTCTCTCTCTTTTTCTCTTTTCTCTTTTTTCTTAATGGTTATTTGACATATTTTTAAAGATGCTTGAAAATTTTCTTCCTAAAAAAGAAAACAGAGAGTTTACTTATTGGAAATGAATAAGAATTTCATAAGATGACATGAAAAACCGTTGAAAGGGTTAAAGTGGAAACATGGTTAAGATAGAATATTTAGAAAGATGAATAGATATATTACAAAAATAACAACATTTCTGTCCTTTTTGTACCTTTAACCTTACTTCTAACAAAAGCTTGATATATATATATATATATTTAATGTTTTCTTAGATTATTAAAATTATATATTTTTGTGAGAGACTGAAAGGTGTTATTTTGGTGAAGATGCAAAGGCATAATTTAAATAGTAGAAATAAATTAACAGAACAAAGGATATCGTGTCCAATTTGTAGTAAATTGGTTCCATACTCAAACATTAATTCTCACATAGATTTGTGTTCTCAAAGGCCATCAAATAAAAGATTTAAGAATGAAGTTACCACTAAAGGCAGTGATTCCAATGGAATGAAAGCAGAAAAAAGATCGATATCCAGCATTTTAATATCTCCAAGTCATAAGAGACAGAAGACATTTTCACAAAGTACACAAAGCACAATTATTGATCTGGATAGCGATAATAATACAGAGAAGATACATGCTAATGATGAGGATGAGAAGACAAAGGAGGATAGAATTAATTCACCACAGTTAAAGAACGAAACTACAGAACCTGTTACAAATTTCAATAAAAGTAATGAGGAGGATGTTAATAATATTAAGTATTTACAGAAAATAAGTCGTCTACCTTTATCAGAAAAATTGAGACCCAAGACACTTCTGGAATACGTTGGACAACAACATATCCTATCACAAACAAATGGTTCCTTATATAAATATATTGAACAAGGTGTCATACCTTCCATGATATTATGGGGACCCCCAGGTGTAGGAAAAACGTCTTTAGCTAGATTACTAACTAAAGCGGTTACTAAACGGTATTATATGATAGAGACTAGCGCTACTAAAGCTAATACTCAAGAATTGAGAAGTATTTTTGAAAAATCAAAGGCTGAATTTCATTTAACAAAGAGAAGAATAATTTTATTTATAGATGAAATACATCGTTTTAATAAATCACAACAAGATTTATTACTACCCCATGTAGAAAGTGGTGATATAGTTTTGATCGGTGCAACTACAGAGAATCCAAGTTTTCAATTAAATAATGCTTTAATTAGTAGATGTCATGTCTTTGTCTTAGAAAAGCTAAAGCCCAATGAAACCCGAATAGTTCTTTCTCGTGGCATTGCGTTATTAAATAAATTAAGGAAATTTATATGGAATGTTGTTAATCCGTTGAAGATATCTAAAGAAGGGTTAGATTATATTGTAGATGTCTCAATAGGTGATACTAGACGTGCACTAAATTTATTGGAGATGGTAGAAATATCCACAAGAACTCTGTATTCGGATAAATTGTTAGATGCAGAGTCAATCAGGGACCTTGTTAAGAATAATAGTAGTAATGGATTCAGTACATATTATGATCCAAAGGGGGACAACCATTATGATACAATCAGTGCGTTCCATAAGGCAATAAGGGGTAGCGATGAGAACGCAGCATTATATTATTTAGGAAGAATGTTAAAAGGTGGTGAGGATCCATTGTATATAGCTAGAAGAATGATAAGAATAGCCAGTGAAGATATAGGTATTAGAGATAATTCAATGTTGCCATTGGCGGTAGCTACACATGATGCAGTGATGAAGATAGGTCTACCAGAAGCAGACATGGCACTGGTACAATGTTGTGTAGCCCTTGCTAGAGCACCTAAATCGGTAGAAATTTATAGAGCTTGGAAGCAATTAAAATCCATGTTGGATGAAAATAAATATTCGATGTCAAGCAGTGAAATTCCTATGCATATTAGAAATGCACCTACGAAATTGATGGAGGAATTAGGGTATCATAAAGGTTACAAATACAATCCAGATTATAAAGATGGTTTATGTAAGCAGGAATACTTCCCACAGGAAGTATTGGATAAATGTGAAAATCCGGATAAAGATTTGAAATTTTTAACAGGGGAACATTTTGGTACCAAAATCGATCCAGAGTTGGATGAAAAAAGTCAGTAAAATTAAATAATAATGTCTAGGAGAAAATATTCTTGTAAATTTTTAGAAAAGAGGATCTCTAGAAATATAAAAGTACTTATTTATAAAAAGAATAAAATTTTTTTCTGTGTGAAATTTTTTTAATTGTGATATTTGTTTCTGTAATTAAAAGCCCTAGTGCTTTATGAAGTGTAATATTTGTAGAAATGTTAGTGTTTTTTTCTTCCTTAAAGATTTTTTAAATAGAAATCATTTGTTGCAAACAAAACGTTAAATTTTCAAGAGTTCGTAAGGGTACATAGTAGTTAATAACTTAGGTAACATTATAAAAGTAATCGAAGTGCCTTTATTTAATTCATAAAAAAAAAACAGTACAAGAAGTATAATTCCACACCTCTTCTTCATCAATTTCAGAGAGACTACATATATATTTCCGTGATTTACTTCAAAATAACAAACTAAAAATTCTTTTCTTATATGGCGTCATGATGGTATCAAACCCATTAGAAACCATTAGGGGTTCAAGTACTTTTTTTTTGTCTAATTTTTCAAAAACATGGATAAACAAACTTTCGTTGATTCCATATAATTATCATGGTATTTAGTTATAAAGAAAATAAGCAAAAATATAACTAAACAAGGAAAAAAAGAAAGAAAAAGAAAACTGCATTCTCCATTATGCTTAAATAAAACTATAAAATTTTCTTGTAGAGTATAATTTATTCTTTTCTTTCAATTCTATTCATTTACAACCAAAGGTTATTATAAAAATAAACTGTATTATTCTTGGTTAGTTTTGCTTTTCGTTTTAAAATCACAATCATTAAAAAAGTTATTTTTCCTGGAGAAAATAAAAGCCTAAAGATGACAAAAAAACCAAGAAGGTAGTTTTGAAATACTTCATTAAACAAATAAGCACACAGAGAGAAGAACAACAACTAGCACATAATTCTTCTAATATGGTATAACTTCACATCAAATTTGGTGGAATCTATTAATAACAAACGGAACTATAAAATCTCCCACCCACCCTCTTTTTTTATTTTGACATATGCGACTAAAAGAAAAAAATACATATTACCTATTATTCTTACAAGTATTATCACAGTATCAATTATACTATATACTTTATTATTTGGAGTCGATGGGTTAATATCAAAAAAATACAAACTCTCCTATCCATGTACAAATTTCCATTTAATTTGAACAATTGAACCAATTATCAAGATCACCGGCCTCATTCATAAGCTTTTATTTATTGGAGATGTACATGGAAATTACGATGAATTTATTCAATTATTGAAAGACAATAAAGAGTGTAAAAACGGAAAACTAATCTCAAATTCAAGTAGGCCTCATTTTACATTATTAGGAGATTTCCTTACAAAGGGACCGGATTCTTTGAAGATAGCCAATTTCTTTTTAAAATATAAAGATAATGTGTATTAGAAAACAATGAAATAACGGCACTATTATTTATGTTAAATCCGAATCGTAGACTGAAGGTTCTATTGAAATTTACCACAAAAGATAATTTTTTACCCAATGAAGAAAATGGATTTTGCGGTGTTATTACACTAAGAAGGAAGCATTATCAGATTGCTAAAGAGATTGGTTTAATCAAATTGACCCAATTGCCATAGCATTGTTCTATAGTGAAAAATTTTGATTTGGCGTTAAGTAATGATATTTTATTTGGTGTATACGTAGGGTTACTTCCAGGTGATTTCATGGCAAAAGAAAGGAATATCATTGAAAGAATAACTAAGATAACATCATTAGTAGATATGAACTATGTTAATGAAAGGAATTGGAATGAAACAGGAAGAAACAAAGACGATGTTGAAAATGGGGTAAGATGGTACAGAATATGGAACAAATATCATAAAGATGGGCTTCAAAATAAGCCTACTATAACTGTTCGGTAAGGACATGATGCACATAATGGACTGACATTAAAAGATAATACAAAGGGGTTAGACCCTGGATGTACCAATGGAGGCTATCTATCCTCTTTAGAATATAGTTTCGATCCAAAAAGTGGTCATTATATATCACATTTACATTAAGTCCCATGTCACAGAGTATATTAATAAAATGAGTCCTATATATATATATATATTTATAGGACTAGATGTCTACTATAGCTATCAAATCTCCTTCAAACCACACTACAATATTTCCAAACATGGACAATACATGCTAGAGAAACAACACTACCCTCTGTCTGAGTTAACGTTTACTTTTAATTAAATACAGAACAGAGACACAGAGGTAAACAAAGAAGTGAGAAAAATTTTTGCTTATTCAAATATGGAAAGAAAAAATTCTCTTCCTTACCATATTAATTGGTCTTTTTTTTTGTATAAAGGCTTTACACCTTTTACATCTATAAGGGTAAAGTAACATTAATTATTTATTTACTGTCATCGTCAATTATTATTGGACTAATAAACAAATTAAATAAATACTCAAATAGAAAAAAGTATTCACTTGACAAGCTAAAATACTACCAATAAATATTATAACAACTTAAAGACTAATAATGAATAAGTGTGTCTTTTTAAATAACTTCGAATGGTAAAACATATGTATTTTTCAACTTATCTATGTATTGATATATATACACCCAATTTTTTTATTTATTTGTTTCAATATAATCTAAGGGAAACATAAGTACGAGTACAAAAAAAAAAACAATGACACTATTAAAGAAACTTTAATTCCATGGATCGTTTTGTCAATAGCTTAATTAATAATTACTGCTGTGCTTCATAATAAATATGAAAATAATAATACCAGAATAAATAATAATAATAATAATAATACTGCTTTTATTAACTGCAATTCTGCGGCAAGTCTACGATCACATAACCCCATAGTTCTTACAGTGGGTTAGGTAACAGCGCAACTATCCAAAAGAATGATATAAATGAAAGAAGAAACTTATATGATAAAACACTTATTTTATCCATTTCAGTAGCTTGTTTAAACGCAACAAGAACTACGTTTTTGAACTTTACAAATAATGTTATAACCAATGTTTTAGCCACTACTTCTGCCGACAATAAATACAAGAACCATAGATAATACTAATAATTTAGGTGTAGTTATTTCTAAGAAAGTAAATGACATAGAGAGCAAAAAATAAAAAGAAAGTTTTGAGAAGGTTGGAAAAATTATAAAAAAGGTGAATAAGATTTAATTTTGTTAGTTAGATTAACTTCAGCCAATGATGGTGAAATATTAGATAAAATACTAAATCTAAATAATCCCTCAAAAACAATGGGGAACATTTAGTAGTATCTTCATATAATGATATCAATTTAACCATTATTAGTCTAACTTATATTAATGATTGTGTTCAAAGTAATATTCTCTTAAATTACCTAAAAATATTTTGTCCCTTTTAGTTAGAATATTATCTCAACCAATGGAAAAAAGGAATTGATGAACAAAATACTACTGCTAATATTGAATAGAAACAATCTAATGGACCTTTTGACATTAATACTGCTGTATTCAATATTTTTATCTAATAAAAATTTAAATACAGTAGATATTGCTTCAAATACCTCCATTACTTGTACAACCACCGCTACAACTTATTCAACAAAAACAGAGTATGTGACAATCGACGATGAAAATAAATTATACCCAAATAACAAACGCAGCACCCCAGCAATGAATGCATTCAAACAAAAAAGGAAGTTCTATTAAAATAGAGGCTAAATCTGAATTATTTGTGGTCGACACAAATAGTTATAACAGTAATTCTTTAAATAGTACACTATTACCATCTATTTCTTTTTTTCACAGAAGAAAGTTTTTAGTAAAAACCAAGATCAATTCATTCTTACTTTTTGGTTGAAAAATTAAATGCCAAGTAAAAAGAAACCATAATATTTTATCAAGTAAAGAATATAATAAGTATCAATATTGGTGTAGAAAGCAGTGATTATTAATACTATTACTTTTTAATAAATTGAATAGATATACGTAAAAAAAAAAAATCCACCTATATAAAATAAACTCGCACTTAGAGGTAAGTTTTAATTACAATAACGACTGGAACACCTAATACCCATAAATTTTCCTCTTGTGTGCATATAAAATACTCTAAAAAATACCACTATCAACATGACTAAAATTCGCTATTGCAGAACAATTTCGAGTTTTTCGAATTTTTTATTTTTTCAAGGAATTTACAGAAAGCACAATAAGTCCATTAGTATAACAACAACAGAAAAAAAAGTGATTAGATAAGTAATAAAGAAGGCACAATCTTATCTTTTAACTCTTTCATTCACTCAAGTGCATGACACGATTTTAATTATATAATATCATAACTACGACGAAAAGAAAATCATGATGGATAAAATCAAATGGCCTCAAAAATCCCAAATTAGATCAAGAGACATTTCCAAATTTAAAGACGACCCAATATACAAGTACATCAAATCCCTTTGTAATAAAACAGGCATTATTTCCTCAATATTGTATTTACTGACCCTTGTCGTTGTACGACCTGCCTTGCAAAGGCAATACGAACAAAGGCAAGAGTTTGCTTTATCTGTTTTATTAAGACTTCGAAGAACCCTAGTTACCTTAACGGCACGCGTTAAAGACAAAAATGTTGCACTTTTGGAATTCAACAAGAATAAAACAACCGTGGATAGATCAATTCAAACTGATTTGATTCCAAGTAATACGTGGAATCAATATGATATGGAGTATGAAGAACAAAGGGATGAGGATGATGAGACATCATCGATTAGTAACAAATTGAAGCAAATCAATTATTATGTAAATCAACACGAAATAGTTATGAGACATTTAGATTCGACAGACTTGTGTACTTTTCAATTAAAATTGTTAACGAATCAAGTTGAATCATCCGAGGAGAGAGTGACTACAGAAATACGCTCTAAAAGTGAGAATGTTACACAGTCAATTAGAGAGATTAAAGGCTGGTTTGTCAATGGAAGAATACCTTAATGTAGAGAAATTATATATTTATATATCTATATACCTAATCTATGATTTTCTAATGTTATTGATCTAAACTTACAATAGTAAATATTTACAGAGCGTCTGTTTTAGCCCACACAGTTGTGGAAAAAAAAACAAAAAAGAGAATATATGATAAATAGAATCATAATAAAATAACAGAAGGCTTAACAAAGAATATCAATTCTTAATCTTTATGCTTATGCAATAAGTAGAATTTACTCTTTGGTTTAACATATTTTTTATCCCTTTGAGATACTTTTTTTTTTATTTTTACTCTTGGTGTAATAATCATGAGTAGTTCCATTAGGATTATTTTTTAAAATAATTACAGGCTGAGCATTCATATCACTTAACACAAACGATGCATTATTTTGGTTCTTAGACTGAAATATCTCTTTGATTCTCTTTCCACGTCGATTCCAACGAGCTTCAATTCTAGCCAGATCATCTTCCTTAGGGGTCTACTTGGACTTTAATATCCATCTTATGGCCTCGGGGAAGATCTTGAAGTGTGAAGCTAAATCAGATGCAGTCATGGTTGGAAACGGTTCTTTTAACAGTCGAACACTTCCCATCTCTTGCCTAGATAATTTCTTTAGAGGGTTCCATCGAGCACCTTGGATCTTCCTTTTCAATGAGTCCTTCTGTATTTGCCAATTAGGTTTATTCTGAGAAACCTGTCTATTTAACGAGGAATCTGTCTTATTTAAAATACCTGCAGACCCAATGAATTTTAATGCTTTTTTGACATTGTAATAAGCAGTTATAGATCTTTGAGCTTCTCCATTTATTTCCTGTACTGTCACCGAAGAAATATTGAACGGTTCTTGATTTAAAACGTTTTTGAGTGCAGTGGAACCATTCTGCTTATCATATAAAAGAAAAAAAAATCTATGAGAAAGTCTCATCAATTTTAATAATACATATTTACTTATTAATACTTTTCACCTTCTACAGTAACCATAGGCTCATTAATAATATAATCCGTTTGCCAGTCCCTTATTTTAACTTTTTGTAAAAATAATATTTGACTCTGTCCTTCTCTTTATTCTAAGGAACACGTATAAATATATAAAAGTATGTACCAATGTGGATATATTCATATAATTGACCTTCACGTGCCTAATTATTATTCTGTGTGTAATATGTAATCTTTATTGTATGGTTATTATGACAACTTATCCAAAGGTTTTTTTTATTTTTTATTTTTTTTAGAAATTCTTAAAACAGTAAAAGGCCACAACCTTCACAATGATTAATATCTTTCATGGCGTGAATATATATAATATATAATCCACACCACTTTGTATTATTGGTAGTAGCATAAGAGAATTGAGAAACCAACTGCATCCTTTTGGTATTTATTACACCGAGCTTGTTAGAATAGGCTTTTTTTGTCATATTTTTATTCTATCTTGTTGTATATACTTGAACAAGAACCAAAAAAAAAAAAAAAAGGGAACTCAGTGAAGACACAATGAATATCATCAAGAAATTAATGGATTCTGGCAGCAGACAAGACTTGTGTGCAATCCCATCTGGTGAATTTGATTTGTTACGCTCCAAACAATCTCCTAAAGCCACTTCCGAGTGTATATATAACGACAGTTTGTTGACTATTAGAACGAATGGGCAATATTCATATAACCTTGTTGTTAAAAAAGTGATTGATTTGACAGAAAACGACGAAGGCGACGAGAATGGTGATGGTTACTATTCAGATGATGCCACGAGTGTTCTCTCTGTTCAATCTAAGCTTGCTGGCAAGAAGGATGAGGAATGGTGTTTTTCTATTGGTCCACATTTAAATTTTAAGAAAACATGGTCTACCGTTGGTGAAAATGTGTTTATTTGGAATAATGTTCTAGGTGATGAAAATGATGAAAGGGTTCAATTTGTGGTTTCTAATGATGTTCCAAATGGTGACGTAGATCAATTTTTACAAATATTATACCGTTGTTATTACTCTATGGTAAATAAGAAACCTATCAGTTCAGCGTCAGAGACAGACATTAAGGATATTGAACTATTATTTAATACAGTTTCAATAAACGAGCATGGAAATGAAAGTGACATAGAGAGTTCATCTAATCTTCTGAACAAGTTAAATAAACTGTCTGTTGTTGATAAAAATAAAAATAAGGGCAATAATCTTCTTACTTCTATTTCCAATTTTGATCCCGATTCCGACTCAGATGAGGATGGTCAGGTAAGTGCAAGCGAAAAGTATGAGGATGCAAATGATAGAATCATCAATGAAAGTAATTCTTCAACTCAATTAGAATCTACCGTCGAAGGGAAGGAAATATGTTCTTATATTGGTGGATTATATCTTTTTGATCCTATTAAAGAGACTTTTATTTTACAGGATCATCCAACAGAGATTTCGCTAATAGAGGTAAGTAAATTCAAGTATTGGTTATCTGTCACTGGACAAGAGACCCGATTGGGTAATCCGGTGGTTCAGGATTTAAATCCAACGTTCGAGGATGATAAATCTGGCCTTATATTTAATTATAAGATGGGACAAATAACGTTCTCGTTTATGGTTAAATTTGATTCTACCAATGATTATAAATCCTTTAAACGTAAATGGACAAGTTTTTTATGGATGACGATAAATAAAGTAGAATGGGAAAGCATATCTGATAAAGAGAAACAATATGTAATTAATCCAACGTTGACATTAATTAAAGATTTAGATGAAATTTTGAGATTTGACGAAAGAAGTGACGACATACGTGAAGAAAAAATCAAACATGAAGATGAAGAAGAGAGCGATGAAGAAAGTGAAGAGGATGAAAGAAACTTGTCATCTGTGTTGATTTCTTCCGAACAGTTTAATGAACAACCTACTACCTCTAGGACCTCTTCCTCTTTTAGTAATAGATCCTTAACAGTTTCTGCTAGACATAATCGTTCCTATGTTGTACGTGGTAATAAAATCGGTGTCTTTAAAACAGGGAGTGGGAGTGCATATGAAGAGAATGAAGATGATGAAGATGGGCTAGAATTCGTGTCTGTGATAAAGAATGTGACAAGTAAAAATGGAAGAGGATTCAGTCCTGAAAAGCCAATGATGTATATGGAAGACAGGTGTTTAATTCTTGGTGATAAAGATACTCTTAACAGGTTATATAGAATGGATATAGAGACTGGTAAGATAGTGGAGGAATGGGGGACCGGAGAAAACAATATTGTTCAATATGGTCCAACTAAGAAATACGATCAACTAACATCAGAACCTACAGTGGTTGGTATTTCCAATGACACGGTCTTTAAGATGGACCCACGTATCCCCAATGATAATAAAATTGTTCAAGACCAATCGAAAAGGTATGTTACAAAATATAATTTTAGTTCTATAGGGACCACTGCAGATGGGTATGTGGCAATTGGATCTGAGAAAGGTGATATTAAATTGTATGATCGTCTTGGTATAAGAGCAAAGACAGCGATTCCATCACTAGGTGAGTCAATAAAATATATTACTACGAGTGCAGATGGTAAATGGTTACTAGCGACATGTGAAACCTGTTTATTATTAATTGATTTGACAATAAAGACGGGTAAGAATGCGGGTAATATAGGATTTTTAAAATCGTTCCCATCTAGTGAAAATATCAGAACGTATATTTTAAGAGTCAGTCCAGAACATGCAAGTTATATGATAACGTACACAAAGAAGCCAATTAAGTTTACACGTGCCCACTTCAATGTTGGTGTAGGTCAAAGGGAAGAGAATATTATTACATCTACAGGTCCATTTGCCATTACTTGGTCCTTAGAAAAGATCATAAAGCAAGGTAACGGAAACAATGCATATTATATTAAAAGATATGACAATGATATAGTTGATGATAATTTCAAATACGGTAGCCATAAACGTGTCATTGTAGCCTTAAAGGATGATATTTCATTATCAAAATTAAAATCTTTTAAGTCACCTAACAAAGACGTGTTAATGCCAAAGAATAATATCAGAGAATTTTATGAGTAAATACGCCTATTCAGTTTATAAGTATATATATGTGTGTGTATATAAATAGTGTACCATCCCGAGGTACAATTTGAAAAAAAAAAAAAATATGTAGGTCTATTAAAATTTGTACAATAATTGTTCAATTGAAACAAGACGGAAGAACAAAAAAGGCAAATAAAAAATAAAAAAAAAAAAGAGAGAGAGGGAAAAAAAAAGAGGGAATAAATATAAAAATAAAAATAACCCACTTATTTATAAGGAATAGCTTGAAATCGATATAAAACTGTGTTATAATAATAGTTTGTTACCATTAAAAGAAGAAGTTATATATATATATAAAGTTACAAAGTATAAAACATTGAATACACATATTGTAGAGATATATCAAATAAAAAAAAAAAAAACAAAATAAGAAGAAGAAGACAAAATAAATAAAAACATAAAGAAACAAGGCAATAGAACAGACAATGATTACGGACGTTGAATTAAATTCCATAGTTATAATATCTGGATTAACTATGATGACATTAATTGTTATCTATCATGCAATTAGCTCGACTTTTGAACAAGAACAATGAGTTTATATACAAAAGGATGGAAAACAAGAAGAAGGGTTAGAGTACTAAATGACAAGGTCTATTTCAAGTGTATACTGCCTGTATACAAATATAAGAATATGTATAGTTTGTTCATATAGTTAATAATAAAATGTGGAATTATTGAAGTATTATCTGCGTTACAGTTTTTATCATTGAATTATAAAACATGTAAAAGAAATGTAAATAGCAAGACGTTGAATTTGGTTAAAGCAAGAGAAAGAGAGGGAAAGAAAGCAATGTTTTTTTTACAAACATCTATCATTTACATATATAACTTGTCTATCTATATGTATAGTTGTGCTAAAAAAATATTCAAACCCCACAGGATTAAAGTGAAAATATATATAATTATGCTTATCCAATCAAATATTTAAACCTTGGTTATTTATTTATTTATTTATTTATTTATTTATTTATTTATTTATTTATTTATTTATTTATTACACATTTCTAAAAGAACCGTTCTTGGAAACCAGCCACCGTAGAGAACGATATTTATATGTCCTGAATAGGAAACCACGCAGAAAAAATTTTTTTTCTTTGGGTTTTTTTCTTTGGGTTTTTTTCCATCATTTCTAAATTCTGTACATATTTTAATCAAATGAATATGTTTTATAATTATATATATACATAATTATATATTCATATATAACTCAATCAGCCAATCAATCAATCAATGAGTTAAAGGACTGTTATTTTAATTTCATTAGTATATTTTCTTATTAATTATCCCAATTGTTGTTAATCTTCCTCTTCTTCTCTATAATTCGTTTATTCATTTTAACATACTTTATTTTATTGGCTTCTTTTTTTTTCTTTTCTTTTGCTTTTCGTCTCACTTTATTCGTCAAGAGAAGGGAAAAAATTTTTTCTTTCTTTCTTTCATTCATTCTTGCTTCTCATTTTCATTTCTTGTTCACTTATAGGTCTTCTCATTCTCTGTTGTTTCTATTGGTTGAAACTAGAAGAGAAGAAAAAAATTTTTTTTTTTTTTTTTACTTGCTATTTCTTAAACTGTTTCTCTTCTCTTCTCTCTCTCTCTCTCTTCTCATTTATTTACATTATTTTATTTTTCGTATGTATTTAAGAGAGTTGTCTACAGATAACCAATCACATCAACAACAACAACAATGGCTGAAGGTGTTTTCCAAGGTGCTATCGGTATCGATTTAGGTACTACTTACTCTTGTGTTGCTACTTACGAATCTTCCGTTGAAATTATTGCCAACGAACAAGGTAACAGAGTTACTCCATCCTTCGTTGCTTTTACTCCAGAGGAAAGATTAATTGGTGATGCTGCTAAGAACCAAGCTGCTTTAAACCCAAAGAACACCGTCTTCGATGCTAAAAGATTGATCGGTAGAAGATTCGACGACGAATCCGTTCAAAGTGACATGAAGACCTGGCCTTTCAAAGTCATTGACGTCGATGGTGCTCCATTCATTGAAGTCGAATATTTGGGTGAAACTAAGACTTTCTCTCCACAAGAAATCTCTTCTATGGTCTTGACCAAGATGAAGGAAATTGCTGAAGCCAAGATCGGTAAGAAAGTCGAAAAGGCTGTCATTACTGTCCCAGCTTACTTCAACGATGCTCAAAGACAAGCCACCAAAGATGCTGGTGCCATCGCTGGTTTGAACGTCTTGAGAATCATTAACGAACCAACTGCCGCTGCTATCGCTTACGGTTTAGGTGCTGGTAAGTCTGACAAGGAAAGACACGTCTTGATCTTCGATTTAGGTGGTGGTACTTTCGATGTTTCCTTATTACACATTGCTGGTGGTGTCTACACCGTCAAGTCTACCTCTGGTAACACTCACTTAGGTGGTCAAGATTTCGATACTAACTTATTAGAACACTTCAAGGCTGAATTCAAGAAGAAGACCGGTTTAGATATCTCCAACGACGCTAGAGCTCTAAGAAGATTGAGAACCGCCGCTGAAAGAGCTAAGAGAACTCTATCTTCTGTCACTCAAACCACCGTCGAAGTCGACTCCTTGTTCGAAGGTGAAGATTTCGAATCCTCCATCACCAGAGCCAGATTCGAAGACTTAAACGCTGCTTTGTTCAAGTCCACTCTTGAACCAGTAGAACAAGTCTTAAAGGATGCCAAGATCGCCAAGAACCAAATCGACGAAGTCGTCTTAGTCGGTGGTTCTACTAGAATTCCAAAGGTTCAAAAATTATTATCTGACTTCTTCGATGGTAAGCAATTAGAAAAGTCTATCAACCCAGATGAAGCTGTCGCTTACGGTGCTGCCGTCCAAGGTGCTATCTTGACTGGTCAATCCACCTCTGATGAAACCAAGGACTTATTATTATTAGATGTTGCTCCATTATCTCTAGGTGTTGGTATGCAAGGTGACATCTTCGGTATTGTCGTTCCAAGAAACACCACTGTTCCAACCATCAAGAGAAGAACCTTCACCACTGTTGCTGACAACCAAACCACCGTCACTTTCCCAGTCTACCAAGGTGAACGTGTCAACTGTAAAGAAAACACTTTGTTAGGTGAATTCGACTTGAAGGGTATCCCAATGATGCCAGCCGGTGAACCAGTCCTAGAAGCCATCTTTGAAGTCGATGCTAACGGTATCTTAAAGGTCACTGCTGTCGAAAAGTCCACTGGTAAGTCTGCCAACATCACCATCTCCAATGCTGTCGGTAGATTATCTAGTGAAGAAATCGAAAAGATGGTCAACCAAGCTGAAGAATTCAAGGCTGCCGATGAAGCTTTCGCCAAGAGACACGAAGCTAGACAAAGATTAGAATCTTACGTTGCTTCCATTGAACAAAACGTTACTGATCCAGTCTTATCTTCCAAGATGAAGAGAGGTGCTAAGGCTAAGATTGAAGCTGCTTTAGCTGATGCCATGGCCGCTTTATCTATTGAAGATGCTTCTGCTGAGGACTTAAGAAAGGCTGAAGTTGGTTTGAAGAGAGTTGTCACCAGAGCTATGTCTACTCGTTAAAGAGGGAGAAAGGAGGATTAAATGAAACGCTTTTTTTCTGTTTTATTTTTTTTATATACTTTATTAACTCATTTTACTAGTTTTCCCCCTCCCTTTTTTCTTTCTTTACCTTACCTATATTATAAATATATATAAGTATATATTATAGATAAGCAAATCGAGCAGTACTTAACTTTGTATGTATCTTATAAAAAAGAATAAAGATAAATTTATCAATCTATAAATTGAACAGAAAGGGGGGAAGAAAAATAGAGGAAACGATTTAGAAGAACCCCTTTGACCTATTTAAAAATAAGAATGTATTTTTGCGAAAGGAATTTGTTTGCATCAATTCGCAGCTACTTTAAAGTTAGATTGTACACTCCATAGAGATGTGTAAGCAAGAAAATTGAACTAACGATGTAGTTGATGTAGAGTCCCAAGATCTAGGATAATAATAATAATAATATCTTTCTTTTTTTCTCGAGTTTTGATTTCTCCAATATATTTTATATCTTATATCATCTTCAGTGTTATTATTTGAAATACTCAACTTTTGAAACAAGCAACGTCTCCTTTTGTTGTTGTTGTTGTTGTAAAGAGTAAAAAAGAAAAGAGACAGCTCCACTTTTTTTTGTCCCCATTCAATAGTAACTGTGTTACAAGTGTTGTAAAATCTACCAAGTATATATATAGAAAAAAAAAAATTCTAAGGAGATAAAAATTTGTGGCTTGAGCTGGAGGCAAGAAGAAAGCAAGAAACAAAGGAATTATAAATGTGGTAAACCTAGGAGGGGGAGGCTTTTATTTTTTTTTTTGATCAATTTTCAACTTGAACATTGAGATATGATTTATTTACTGTATCTTTCTATTATCCTTTAGTCATATATATATATATATGGAAGTGAAGGAGTTTAGTGAAAGAAAAGAGCTTGATATTGTAGATATCTCATCTTTTGTATTCTTTACCAACATAAAAGATTTTTTATATGTAATATTCTTGAATAGTTCATAATAAAGAGCTTATACGTAAAACAACTATTGAGTGTCACTACTTTGGCCTTTGGACATTTTAAATTACGTAGAGTAACACCCAACAAATATATAATAAAACATGTCTGCAAGAGATTTCTATAAAGAAGCTAGTCAGGATCCAAACAACCTAAAAAACTATAACTACAAATCCAGTGACAACCAATACCCTCCACAGAATCGGGTTGCTGGTCCTAATGCCACTCAAGACAGAGGGTTGCTAAGTACAGTTGTTGGTGGTGCCGGTGGCTACTATGCTGGTTCAAAGATCTCTAACAACCATTCCAAGTTATCCGGTGTTTTGGGTGCTGTAGGTGGTGCTTTGCTGGCTAATAAGTTGTCTGATAAATTCGAAAATAGACATGACCATCAGCACAATCAAGCAGGTAGACCTAACGGTAGTTTCAATCACGAACCTTACCATCACCATCAAGAGAGTCAATATAATAGTAGATTTAACAATGAATCTCATCATAATCATCATCATCCTCCTCCTCCTCCTCCTCCTCCTCCTCATCCTCATCGTCAAGGGGACCGTCGCCATGAACAGCACTTTGGTGGAATACCTGAGTTTAGGAATGACGGACACCACAACAATAATCATAATGAATTTTTTGGTTATAACCAAGGTCCAAGATGGTAATATTTTCTATTCTATTCCATTATATTCTCACACTTTCCTCCTCCCTTTTCTCTTATTCTTTGCTAATATTTAAACCCATGGATAAATAATATTTATATACAGTTAGGAAATAGTTCGTGCTTCTTCTTTTTTGTATTTTCTTTTTAACAATGTTATATACACCCATTGTTTAAGAGATGTGATGTTAATCGCAGTGAGCATAATATCATATTTCTATATAGATGTATATTTAGGTGTGTGTTTACACGTTACTACTCTCACCACATATTGTGTGTTCCACTTGGTAATCGAGGTTTTGTAATAATGCTGCTTTCCTCGAGAGAGTCTTACTAACGATCTGTGGGTGTATGGATGCAATATTGAAGAAAAAGAGATGGTCTCTTTTTCTTTTTTGCAATGACCTCATTATTTATGTAAAATTATAAGATACGAGTTGGTGTGAATGTGTATATACATCACTACTTATTTATTGGTTAATGCACAGGATATCTTCCTTTAGCACAATCAATAATTCATCTGTAATTCTGATAGTTATAAAAAAAGGAGAAAAAAAAATAGCTATACAACTTAACAAATAATCAACCATTATTAATTATGAAATTGGATACTCCTCATATGAGATATTTGACCACAGAAGACTTCCAAGTCCTTCATGCTGTAGAGAGAGGTTCCACAAATCATGAAGTGGTTCCAACTACACTGATACACCAACTCTCTGGATTGAAATCCATGTCTGGAACAAGCAGATGTATCTCAGACCTGGCTAAATTGAAATTGATCTCAAGATTAAGAAATGCCTCGTATGATGGTTATAGACTGACTTATAATGGTATTGACTATTTAGCATTAAAGACTATGTTAGATAGAGACACAGTCTACTCTATCGGTGGTCCAATGGGGGTTGGTAAAGAATCCGATATATACAAAGTATCTGATAAAGAGGGTGTGCCAAAAGTTATGAAAATTCATAGATTAGGCAGAACTTCATTCCATACTGTTAGAAATAAAAGAGACTATATTAAGAAAAACGCCAAAAATGGCGTCAATTGGATGTTTTTATCTAAATTGGCAGCTGCTAAAGAATACCAATTTATGTCCCTATTGTACGCCAGGGGGTTTAACGTACCTGAACCATTCGACAATTCTAGACACATTATCATTATGGAACTGATCGATGGTTTCACAATGACTAGATTGAAATATCATAGATCGAAATTTAATATACCTAAATTGTATTCCGATTTAATGAATTTCATTGTCAAATTAGGTAGAAGTGGATTGATTCATTGTGATTTTAATGAATTTAATATAATGATTAAAAAATCTTTAATAGATAATAGTACTAGTGACGATAAGAACATCAATTCTGACGATCCTGGATTTATAGTTATTGATTTCCCACAATGTATCTCTATTGATCATCCGGATGCAGAATTCTATTTCAAAAGAGATGTTGATTGTATTCGTCGTTTCTTTAAGAAGAAATTGAAGTATGTGCCTGTTGTGGATTCTACTATGTTAGATGAGGATGGGTTTGGTGATGGTTATAAGTATCCGTACCCTGTTTTTGATAGAGATATTAAAAGAGAAGATAATTTAGATGAATTGTTACAAGCATCTGGTTATTCAAAGAAGAAATTTAATGACAGAGATTTGGAGATTGCTGTCCAAACTATGAGAAATCATTCAGATTATGATATTGAGGAGGAGGAGGATGGAAGCAGTGATGAAGAAGACGAAGATTCAGATGAATATTATTATGATTCAGAAGATGATGATAGTGAAGACGATTCTCAAAGTGATATCGATAGTCTTGCAGAAGAAAATGAAAAGATTATTGAAGCTTTAACTACAGGAGTTGGAAAATTGAAAATGGACAAATTGGGCAATTATATATTAGTGGAAAGTGAAGAAGAAGAAGAAGAAGAAGAAGAAGTAGAGGGAGAAAAGAAAGTTGAAAATTAGGTAAATACATTAGTATAGAAAATCCTTTGTAATATTATTATCTTATCTATATATACTTTACAAGTCTCTTCAATTAAAATGTATTGCATGGAAAATTTTTAACTCTCATAATTTTTGACTTATTGCCTCTATTGTAAGAAAAAAGGAAAGATTATGTTAACCATTTAAATAAAAGTTCAGTATAAATATAAATATAGTTATAACATAATTAGTCATATTCTACACCAGACCCTTCGTCGTCATCTTCATCTTCCTCATCATCGTCTTCAATCTCAATCGGTATATCTTTTAAAGAACTAGATAAATCCATGGGTACATTATTCTGTGGTTTATATGTTTTTGGATGTGATATTTCTTCCACGTCATTTTCAATTTCACTTTCCTCCTCAACTTCACTACCATCAGACAGATCACTTTCCACCGATTCAAAATTTGCATCAATCTCTTCATTATCTTCCGAATCCAAATCGATGTTGTTTAAATTGAATGAACCAGATTGTTCCAACTGTTTGGTAGCTGCCTCTAAAATACTTTCATGACCATTATTATCGTTTGTGATGCTGTTATTTTCGTTATTTTCAGAATTTTCAATATCATGATTGCTGTTACTATTATTCTTATTAGAATTAGTTTTGGCCTTCAATTCCTCACTCATAGATTTATCAATAACTTGTTTTCTTTTAACATATTCATCAATCTTTGTGTATTCATTTTGATCAATCATAGAAAATTCAAATACTTCACCATTTTTAGTAATCAAAGTCATGTTAAAAGTCAACCTTGTAATAGAAGAATATGTGATTGATTCAATATCATTGGAGTCAAATAACAGGATAGGTTTTTTGAATCCAAAAATGATATTATCTGGTAAGAAATATAGCGTACCCTCTTTTGTACCACGATGACAATTAATTAAAAATGATTTATGTAGTGTATCAGAATTGGAATTGAATGGATTAGAGATTCTGAAACCGGTTAAGATAGCTTGTTTTCTAATATAATCTATACAAGAATTAAAATCAGTTACTGAATTGTCCAATATACCGAATTTATGGAATTGATTTAATACAAGCTCGTTAGATAGACTGATTAAAATTGGTTCGGTATACGATTTTTGATCAGTGGTATTCTTTGAAGGATTAATATACTTAATAAAAAGATAAGTTAAATTTGGTTTCTCTGATACAGGTAAGAAGACTGCCATTTGAATGTTTGATCTTAAGTCAGCTATACTAAAGTGAATCTTTGAATCCTTTTCTAATGATAACATTGGAGATTTATCAGTAGGAGATAAGTGTAAAACTAAATTTAATTTTTTTCTTAATGGGGATAATACAGATACATCTTTTAATTGGAAGATGATGTCATCTTGTGGTATATTATTTTGAAGAGTCGAAGTAATCTCAGCTACATCACTATTATCCAATTTTCTTTTTTTAGAATCATTTGTTGAATGTTCATTTTGAGTCAAACTATAGTCATATAATTCTTTAAATATATCTAAAGTATTTGGTAGAATTGAGGTAACATTTCTAATCTTATTTTGCAAATCTGTGGGTAAGTTATCCAAAAATGACATAGTAATGTGGAAATTAAAATATAGTAATCATATAAGGTTTTTGGTTAAGAACCAATTATTTTTTATTCATATTGAAATAAGAGCTAATTTGCAAGAAAATAAGTATAAAAGTGGAAAAGATCGTGACACTAATTCCATAGATTGAAGCCACAACACTTAGTTTAAAATTCACTTCTAAATGATAATCCATATCTTTCTATCTCTCCATTGATCAATCTGTTTGTCATAATACATTGTCTATTAAAAAAAAATGACATAAAGAAGAGAATCAATTACAGAAAAAGGCACAAGACCGCATAACATCTGTACATCCAGTGTCCCTCTCTAGGCGCTACCACTCAACAAGACCCAATTTGCTATTTTAGAAAGTAGTATACACAAATATATTTATGTGGGCATTTATTCTTTCAAAGTAGTTGTTGTCAATTCTACTTAGGTATATATAAGCAGTATATATATCCCTGTGACAACACTCCAAACGTTTGAATCATAACTATTTAAAGGCAGTGAATTGTATTAGCTGGGATGGAAGGTTCTAGAATAAAATAATATGATGAACCAATAAGATATTAATGGTATATGTTATCATGATAATATATCTTACAGCAAAAATATCTCCAAAATAATTTTATCATTAATAAGATATTTTACCCCCCTGATATCCAAATAGGATACTCCTAGCTTCCAAATATGTTAACATGATAATTTACCAATGACCCCTGAAATAAATACAGTGGCAAATTATAATTAACTATAATATTCGAGACTCACTTCCAAACATCTATAAGTAACATGAAGTAATCGATAATTTAAATTATTTTCCTCACCTCCTTTTACACATTACACGTTTACGTTATTATACATTAGTATTTTTATATAACTTCTAAATAAACGAAGAACGATTACAGAAAAACGATAACAGAAGTGCATATTCGACATAAATTATACCTATAATAATTTAAGACATATAAAAAATACATTTTAAGTTAAGGATGTATGCTAATAATAATATTAGTAAAGGTGCTCCTTCTTGTCAGGAACATTAGAAGCCGACGATTGTAAATTTTTTCTTCCAATTTATTCAATTATTTAACTCTTGTACAATTTTATTATTTTATAAGTGGTCTAAATGAAGACCCAAATATTACAACAACAACGAGGAAAAAATTTTATTCAGTTTTATAAAAGTAACACATATATTGAAATGCCCTTCTTAAAGAAGTGGAACTTAAAAAAAATATATTTTGTAATTAATATTATTAATGTAATTGAGCATCAAAAACTCACGGCGATGTAATTGGCATGTTTTAACTCTATTCAACAAATGAAAATATTTAGGAAAAAAGCAAAATAATAAGTATAATAATATAAATATACACATACATATATATATATATGTATATGTATATATATAACGAAATAGTACAAAAAGCTTGTTGTAATTCCAGCAACAAGATCGAGATGCAAACTTTTGAAAATATTCGAATATAAGTATATTTTCAAAGTGACAATAAAGTGTGATGGACAGTGCTATAAGGGTTAAAAATAGAAATATAAACAAAAAAAAAAAAATAAATTACAGGATAAAAGAAAATTGTTGCAATAGTGATAAAAATGAATTAAAGAATTAAAATGTAAAAGAATAAAACGGGAAAAAAAAATTGAATACGATTTGCTAACCAGTATTTTACTTATTGAATGACATAAATTTATAATATAGACATGAGATTTGTTGTATTAAATTAAAATTGAGGTAACATTTTGTTCTTTATCATGAAACATGCATTGATAAGAAAACATATGAAATATAAATAAAAAATAATGATGGCACCAATTATCTCTTTAAAAAAAGAAAAACAGAATAAAAACACAACAACAAAATGGCCAAAAAAAAAAAAAATTAATCATAATAATAAACTTTTATAAACTATAGAACACCATATTCTGTTATACTATTGATTTTTAGAGTATGCTGTGTAACTATAATTTACATTATTATTAGAAATTACGCTAGATGGTCCAGTACGATGGCCACTGGTACTTATATTATTCGTGTTGTTTGAATTGTTTGAATTGGAATTGGAATTAGAATTAGAATTTGTGTTTCTTTTACTGTTTGGACCTCTAACACCTAGTGGGTTCTTAGAGAAACTTAATCTAATACCACCCTTGTTATTGGATGTTGCTCTTGGTAATTTTCTACCATATAATTCTGCTAAAGCTCTAGTAGCATAACTAATATCTTCGAATTCAACAAAACACATTGGCCCATGACCATTACCATTACCATTTTTATTTCTAAACGATAATCTTCTAAAACCTCCTTGACCAGAGAATAATTGCCTTAGTTCTTGTTCTGTAGCATCAGGTGGCAAATTCCCAACATATAGTGTATTGCATGGTGGATTTTGATCAGCTGGATTTGCAGGTGGTGGAACTTTAGCTAATAAGGATAAGTCAGCTTCTGACATGGTAACCGTACCAGTAGTTGCTGGTAATGAGATTGTTGAAGAATTTAACTTATTATTACCATTTACAGACTGCGTCGGAGTCATACTATGGCTAGCCACGTTTCTATTCATATTTGATGTCAATTTGGTCTTGGCAGGAGTTGTATGTTGTAAAGCACCCAAGTGGTTATTTGTTTGTTGGTTGAAAGAGGTATCACCAACCAAGACATTTTGTGGTGGTCCCATTTGATTCATTAAACTACTATAAGTTGGGATAGATGCACTTAGACCGGATAAAGAATTTGATACATTATTTATAGGAATATTTTGATTTAGATCAATACCAGGTAAAATAGTCTGTGGCTGAATATTATTAGAACTGGTAACAGTGGGAAGGTAGAAAGCTGAACTTTGTCTCCTATTAATATTACTGTTATTCAAACCTGTCGTAATAGTGTTAGATCCCCATGGAATTGTTGGAGTGGATGGTTGTGGTGTGCTAGAAAAACCGTGTATACTTGAAGTAAGTCCGTTGATCCCCCAGATATTGTCATTAATCTCATCATTTTCCATAAGTAGAAAGGACTTACCTGCATCCCTTGTACTTTGATTAATATCAAGATGACCAGTCGGAATATGGCTCACTGAGGATGATTTCGTTTTTAGTGAAGTTTGTTCCTTTGAGTTGGTTTCCAATGTGAAAGAATCATTAAAGGAGAATCTTGAAAGTTGAGGTAAGAGACTACCACGATTAGTTCCATTTTTGTTGTTGCTTCCTAATGCACTAGATTGCGTTTGGTTTTGCTGAGAGTTTTGTAGTGGAATAGATGGAATCTGTAATGTGGATAATGCTGTCACCGAGGAATATGGAATTTGTTTTTGGGTAGAATCATCGATTAGTTCAATATGTAATTTATTCGAAGAATTCAAACCAAACAGATCGGTTTTATTTCCTAATGTATTTGCGTAACGGGTAGCTAATTGTAATGAATTGAATTTTGCCACAATGGTTGGGGATGCAGCAGAATTATTTTCCAATTTGTTTGGATTTGTTTGATTATTTTCATGCAATAAGTTTACACTTAGGACATTTTCAGCTAAGGCAAATATGAGAAATGCTTCACGTTTTGAAACATCTTTTGGTAAATTTGATATCTTTAGAGAATATGTAGTTGTGACAAGGTCTTGTTGAGAGGAGTTCAGTCCTAATGTAAAACTCTGTAATATAGATGCAATATTATCTGTATCGTTATTAGTAGATATATTTTGGTTAGTTAGAGTATCTGTCATACTTTGGCTTGACATCAAAGTGTCTAAATGAACATTGGGTTTTTGACTTGGAGAAATATTGTAATTAGAAGCTAATAGTATATTCTCTGTGCTTCTATCAAGGTCAGTGTTATTTGTAGTCATATTATATGACGTTGTGACTTAGTAGTTAGACTTATCAGAAGAAATTTGAAAGAGAATATAAGTAAAAACAAAATACACTTGATTTAAAGCAGTAATAAAGTAAAATATCAGGATGGATAAAAGGGAGGAAAAAAAAAAGATAAGGAAAAAGAAGATAGTAGGTAAACACTAATCTAATAATACAATATTTGTTAATTCTGTCCCCAAACACCTATCAGCCGCAAAAATATAGAACGTGGGTACAATAAATAAATGAATGAATAAAAAGGAGATTATTTTGTTTTTATTTATAAATATATTTTTATTTTTGCAAAGTGTAATAAGAAATAGTAACAAAACTCAAAAAAATAGTAGTAGTAGTAGTAGTAATAATAATAATTATAATAATAATATGCAGAATAAATGTAGAGAATGGTTATCAAAAATAAAATAAAAAATAAATATATATATATATATTTAGAAAATGTTTAAATAATAAAACACTAAATAAAGGAATTGTATGTTGTAAATGTTCAAACTTGAGTTATGTTATTCTTAATCGACGTTGCAATAAGAAAAATGTTTGTTGATTGTATATGTATGTATGTATGAATAAGTACTTCTTAATCTCTTAGAAAGGTAGTTAAAAATTGTGAATTAGTCAAATAAAGAATTGCCTCCAACAAACAAAGTTTGACAAGTGTTTATGGTTGTTTATGTTTTTTTTTTTTCTTTCCTTTTAATTACCTTCCAAGAAATTCTGGAATATACTTTTCTGTCAGTCACAAGAGAATCTGTTTATTTTTCTTTCAGTGGAATCGAACGGTAAAAATGTCGCCGGGGAGATTATTTTCCGTCGTGTTCATGAATCAGTACACCACAGCAAAAAAAACCGTGTCATTATTATTTTCACCAGCACCAGCAACATCATTAAGAACGAAGAACTCGGAGGTGTCAAGTTTGTAATGTCCGACGGCGAATGTACTTCGAGCGGGGTGGGGGCGGGAGAGGGACGATACCAAAAAAAACGTTGTTTTTTCTCAAGTCAAGAAAATTCGTACAATATGACAAACCACTCCTATTGTTTTCTTGCAAATTTCTAGTTATTGTTTTTCATGCACAATGGCTTATTGTTTTTGTAAACAAATAACAATAAAATATGTGTCAAAATAAATGTAATGTTAGAAGTGAAGGTATCATTAGAAAGAGAAAATTTTGTAGTTTATTTTAGTATAAATATTAGTTAAATATTTTAAAAAAAGGGTATTAATTTAATGTCTTCGTCTTAAAAAATTGGATTTAACCAGTTCACTAAATAAAAAATTTTAAAATTTAAGAAGACATAAAATTAAAATTTCCATAACTTATTAAGAATAGAGATTTTTGGTCCCTAAATAGGGTCATCAGTGTTTTTTGAGACACTATTTTATTATATAAGTCAAAAATTAGAACTTTAATATTGCCAAAATTAGATCTCTTTTGAAACTTCATTTTATTACCATTTTGGGTAAAAAATCAAATTTAATTTGTACAAGTTTTACCCTTTTTGGAAAATGTCGAAGGCCCGAAGAAATTTTTTTTTTTTTTTTTTTTTCCAAATATATATATAAGAATTTTTTCAAGAATGAAATATAAAAAGCCAATATATTTTTAACAGAAGAAAGTTTTTTTGAAAAAAAAATTCTTCATCTCTTTTCCAACTTTTTAAATCTATTGGTAGTGAATGAGATTAATAACAAACTAACAAATATATATTGCAATGCAAAGTGACGAAAATAATTTAACAAACACTACATTTCTTACATCTCAAAAGAGGAAAAGATCAAGACAATCTAAATATGAAAAACTTGACTATATTTTGGGAGCATCTAATGAGTTACCATATGGTATAAAGAAGGGTCGTTACATTCAATATACTAAAAGTGATGTTCATTCACTTGACAATTTAATGGGAAAGATACAAGAAGGACAAGACAAAAACAACTTAGTGTATGATATTTTGGCTACCATTCCTTATAAAGATGTTGGATTATCTACAAACCCATCTGAAAATGAAATTAATGTTATATGTAGGAATGTTGTTAAATCAATTTCAGAAATAACTGGCCTAAACTTTATTTCTTCACATAATAATAGGCAAAAAAACTCAGACACATTAACAAGTAAAATATTTAAGTGTTCTCAAGATAAAAAAACTAGACGTGAAGATAAGAATTACCTAAAACCATCATATATAAAACATTTTGATTGTGAATCTAAGTTAAAATTTAGCATAAAAAGTGGTTATAATTTCATAACTATCACAATACAACATAAGAAACATCATCCAACTCAAAAAACTTTACCAATTCCACAGGATTTGGAAGACTTTATCAAACAACAAGCCTGTGATTGTTTTGGTGACTTATATAGTGCTGTCAAAAATAGTGGAAAGTTTACTGAATATATTAACCAAAGTTCAACAAAACCACGCAAAGTAATCAAAGATATCTGGATGGAGCACTTTGCCTCTAAATGGAAAAAAGATGAAAACGCAAAGATAAGCTGCCATAAACTGTTAGCGTCTGGTGAATTATCACATATAAAAGAATTACCTTTGGTTGATAATCCGGATCCAAGAACAATTTGGGGACAGTGCATAGCATTTTCTTTTGAATATCAAGGGATTGACAAAACAATGTTCAGTTCAGCTGCTATTGACGGAACATTTAATGTCACTACAACGCTACAGCAAGGACATGTTATTGTTGGTGAATTCAAAGGGGAAGGATACCCATTGGCTGCCCTTTTTGGACCACGTAATGGTATTTCAGAATTTGTAATACAAACTTTCTTACAAAAGACAATCGATTTAGGGTATAAATTCCAATATATTACTTCAGATATGGATGGAAGAAATCTCGTAGCAATTGGTAAATGTATTGGGAAAATTAATACTCAAATTTGTCTTTGGCACTTAAAAAAGGCCATTGTAGGGAAGTCATGCAATCAAAAAAATAAAAAGACTAAAGAAGAAAAATATTTGTATATTAAAGAACAATGTCCTTGGTTTGACTGTGAACTTTTCGATAATTTAGATGCTAGTGTTGTGGGTAATGAATATACTACTGAAAATATCACAGAAAAAACCGCAGCTATTATAACTAGAGCTGCAAGAGACTCACCACTGTTTTATGCATCTAGGGTTAGATCCAATGACACTTCAAACATAAAAATACATTACAATGAAACCCCTTTTAGTATATATCAACGCATATTAAAAGAAGTTTATGAATATGTTTTGGTTGAAAATAAAAAAATAAGATATTTCCAATATTTGTATACCCATTATTTAAAACCAGAACAATTTTTGCAGTGGAGTAGGGTATACAAGCCTTATATTCCTCGAATGACAAATATGTTAGTGGAGTCATTTTTCAAATTTTTAAAACATGATCATTTGAAAAAAAAGAGAGTTTTAAGATTGGATACAGTTTTGTATATTCTTAATGAAAAAATAAAAAACCATTATGAACCAACGCTAAAATTAAGAATACAACCTGTCCAGACAAGAAGAGATTTAGTAAATAATCTACCTGTTTGGAAAAAGAAAATGGCTTCTGAAATAAAAAGATTATTAAAAGGCAATGAACCTACTCAGGAGAGTGAGGAATATAGAGTTGATATGGATTTATGGACATGTACTTGTGGACAACAAAAGTATAGTCCATATTTTCTTTGTAGACATTTGGTACTTTATGCTGCTGCTCAAATTGGAAATGATAAATTAAACCTTCTTTCATATCTATGTGAAAGAAGAACAACCGTCCCATTATTAATTAATAAAGAGTTTGTTTATGAAAATATTCATTCCATTGATAACGTGCTTCTTTCTGATATTTTGGAACCATTAAAACGTTTACCAAATATATCTAAGGAAAATGAATATATCGAAAATGAAATGAATAATCCTTTAGAATTAGGAAACGTTGAAATTTCATCGAATTATGAATCAGAACTAAGCGAAGTTAGTCAAAGTGATGATAATTATTATGAAGATTCCAGTGAAGACGAAAATGAAGATCCACTATACGGTGTATCAAAGAAATTACATTATCTTAGTTCCATCTTATTGGAGAATAAAAATATTCGTGAGACATTTTTAAGTGGCAGAGAAAATAGTAGAGCGATGACAGACCTAGTAAACCGTCTGGATGAAATATTAGAAGTGGCTAGGCTCTATAGAAATGGAACAATGGATACATGTAATACTAATACTCCACCGCCTGGATTAGCAATTAACTACACAGACTGGATTCGATATCAAAAATATGATGGGGAAATTATAAAAAACATACGGTTGTGATGCTACATCTGCAATAAATTGTATTGGTATATTGATATTATGGTTGTTGTTATATTATTTATTGTAAATATGTTTATGTATTTGTTGTAATAAAGTGGAAAGAAATTTGTTTGTTTATTTATTTGTTTATTTATTTATTTATTTATTTATATATTTCATTTTTGGACACTGCTGGGAGAAAAATAATAACAATTGTTCAAAAAATATCTCTTTTCACGACTTCATTGTTTTTTCAGAACTTATTGTCTTTTTTGCATGAAACAATAGGTTTATTGTATTTTTTTAAAAAGCAGAAAAACAACGTCTTTTTTGAACTCCTCGGGAGAGGGGAGAGAAACACCCTTATTGTTTTTTCTCTCTTCTCTCTAAGTGATTTTTAATGTACCAAAACAATATACGTGGGAACAGTGAATATCTTCAATGTTTGTTTCTTATCAGACAATTTTGTAATAAACATATATATATATATATATATGTATTTAACATCAACCTCAGACAAGAATCAACTATAAACTTCTTCATCTGAAGGTAACACTACTTTATTTTGCCGTGTCCTTCACGTTTCCTTGAACTATTTCCATTATCCAGCCGTATTTTATTTTTTTTTTTTTTTTTTAATACACTCTTTCTTAATTCGAATAAGGAAAATAAATGACCCGTACCAAGATAGTTGTTCATTAATAAGTTGATTTGTAAATCAATGTTTTTATAGCTGTCAATTTTGGTGCTTAAATTATCATGGTATTGTAAATTATTAATGTCATTGTTGTTGCAGTTATTGGTTTTCTCTAAAAAAATGATTATTTGTGTCATCAAGTTTTGAACAAATAAAAAATTACAATAATTGTTCTTTTTAATTATTTTTTCAGTCTTTTGTTTTTTTTTTTTTATTATTATATCTCTTTCCTTTCTTATTAGGAGTGTCTAGCTTTACTAGGTGAGGATAAGTATTATATTTTTTTTTAATATTTTGACTGGAAAAATCAGTTTTTGGTTTAGAAGATATAAACATATATGTAAATATATTAGTGACAATAGCACTTGTTCAAACAAACAAAAAAAAAAAACATTTTTTCTCTAAAAAGTTTTTTGGGTAATTTATATCAATGTTAATATTGTGGAGATAATAATGATTTCATTTCTTTTTTTCTTTTTCTTTTTATAATTATTAACTGAAATGAATTTATGGTAGTAGTCGGTGAAAAGTAGCCCTCCCACTGACTAGTATTGATTGTCGATGCTGAAATAAAATGTTTTAGGAAAGAAAGAAAAAAAAAAAGTAAACCAACATGTTTTTAATCAGTTATGCTAAATAACTTTACTACCAAAACATTTCAAAACAAAAATTTCTCATTGATCAATACAATTTATTCTCTGTTAACCTAAATTGGATATTACAAAATCCTGGGAGGATACTATAAATAGATCATAGACTACCTTTCATATAAATATGATAATAGTTCCTAATAACGATATCCCAATACACACTTCTAAACATATATAAATAACATAATGCAGTCGACAAAGTAAACTATCCTCCTTATATTTTTTTTTAACCTTGTTACATTTGTGTAGGTTATAGAGAACTGAAGGACAAATAAATATTTATTGAGATATTGTAGAAGAACAATACTTCCAATACATATACTTAATATTTTGCTTACAATACATACTAATTAAAATGTCAGGAGAGACTGTTGCTAGTGACAATAGGAAGGGCACTAATTCCCATCATGGTTGCTTTCTTTCCGGACACATTAGTTGTAATAGTGCTGAAAATCGATCCTCAGAAACAAGTATTAATTCTTTTATATACCATACCAACCCTTCTGCTTCCACTTCCAATTATATCCCACCATCATAGATCATATCTTTTAATGGTATGAAATTAACTTTAAAATTTAACATACAGCAGAAATGTAATGGAATAGGTTTAAACCAAGATTCTTGGACAAATATGAAGGGGGATAGGGGGAGGGGAGTTCAGATTTGCCCTTGAAGCTTTCATCCTTGTAGCTGTGGATTCACGTATAGAGTTACTTATATCACCAGAATCTAAAATGGTAGTAACATCACACGATATGGATATTTGGGTTCATTATTTAACATGACCTGAAGGAGTGGTGAGATAGAAGAACCACATTATTTTCCATGTTTACCAGTATGATTAAGATACCCTATTCCATTACATCTCCAATATATATTAAATTTTGAACTCAACTCCGAACCTTAAAAAATATAATCTAATATCACAAAATATAGAATTTCACTTTAATTCCATTATCACTGATCTCAACCCTTCTTGAGAACATCTTGATGAGCATTTGAAAATTTATATATACCAAATCAGTCATCTGTTCCACACGGTTCTTCCACGCCACAGGTATTTCCTATCCAAGTTCTCTTCAGCCATCTTTCATATATAATAAACATAATACACCTACTAGATCGAACTCTTTGATCTCATCCAATTTATGCTACTGCTCACGTGTTGGTCCATTTAATAGTTGTATTCACAGATAAAGCTAACACTTAACTGTGTCTGAGATTTGAAGCTTGATGAAGAAGGCAGTACCATCAGGTCACCAACCCCAGAAGAATTCCGAAGTTTAGTTACTCTATTCTTTACCTATGTGCCTCCACAAATACATCTAGACTGGATCACAGCAGGCTTTAAAAAACAAATGCAACCTTATGATATTATTCGGGACACGATGACTTATGACGTCAAATGAAGCCATGTTGAAAATATCATTGACTCGTTACATAACTTGAGCTCTAATGGCAGTTACCCCACATATCAATCAACGAGTCATATTCATGACAGGCTCGTCAATCTTGATCCCAGAGATCTTTCTACGCACGATACACAGCCGACAAAAAAAAACACACCTTAAAAGTTTTACATGGTTCCTACGAATCTATTATCAGATTCAGATTGGACTATATCAGACACATTCATCGCTATTTAGAAGGAATCTAAATAATAACATGACAATTCTACATTGAATTATCCGTCTATATCTAGTACACCCCTTCCATTTAAAAATCCAGCAGGAAAAAAAAAAATTCACTTTTAAATATCCTAGCAATAAAACAGAAAACAATAAATCTATTATCCCTACTAATAAATTTACTACTCCCTTAACCTAGGCTAAGGTAAAAGTGAAAACAAGGAGAACTCAGTCAAAAAAAGGTCTGTAAAACCAAGGCTAAACCCCATTTTATCTTCTTTCTCTTAGGATGACTCTCCTGGCTCTACAATTTTGAAATCTGTTTCAACTTTATTAAACCTTAATTATTATACGCTACTTGCTACTGGTGCTACTGTTACACTTGTTAACTATCCAACCATGTTACATAATCTTCGTCTCTCCGATCCAAACTTGATTTACATCACTTCCTATTCAAATACACCAATTCCATATGATCAAGAAGGTGAATTAATTCTAACTACCCTAAATGGAAAGTATATATCTATCCATGCTTTCTATACACCTTCTATTGATCACTCCATTCTTTCTACTAATGATTTACGTTCTTACTGCTTATTTTTGAACGAGAGAACGAATACTACTGAAGACTTCGATGGATCTGTAGCCGCCAATATTATTTCATGCGATGGTTTACACTGGCTATCTAATCGTCATATTGTTTTTCCAAAGATTGCCAATCATCAAGCGGTTAACGCTTTGAAAGCTAAATTTCCGCTAGATTTTATCCATCGTATTTTAGGCCACGTCAATGTCCAGTCTCTATATAAATCAATTAAAAATAAAACATTTGAAAATATTTCTCTTGATGATGTTGACTGGTCTAATCTCTCCAACTTTCAATGTGAAGACTGCATGAAAGGAAAAAGTCACAAACGTCCTCATATTGTTGGTTCTCGTCTTCATTATCAGGAAGTATTTCAACCATTTCAATACATGCATTCAGACTTATTTGGTCCTGTCACAGTAGCTACCAAACCGGAATGGTTTATCTCATTTACGGATGAAGCATCCAAATTTAAGTGGACATATCTTCTCAAGAAAAAGGATGATGCCACAATCGTACACATTCTTAAATCATTCATTGCTACTATAGAAAGACAATTTAATACTAAAATTCTCAAATTCCAATTCGAAAGAAGCACTGAATACACTAACCATGCCGTAAAAACTTTTTCTTTCTGAAAACGGCATTTAGATTGTGTACACTGATGCAGGCGATTCTCAGACACATGGTGTAGCTGAACGATTTAATCTAACATTATTAAATGATTGTCGTACACTAATGACTAGTGCTAGATTACCTCATCACTTATGGTATTACGCTGTCCAATATGCCACTATCATCCGTAACTCAATTTACAATAATTCATTAAAAGCTTCACCTAGATCTACTGTTGGTTTATTAGGTCTTGATGCTAAGTCGATCCTCTCATTTGGACAACCTGTTATTGTTAATCTCAATAAACCTTTATCGAAATTACATATTAGGGGTGACAAAGGTTTTGCTTTAGTGCCAGATAATGTATCATACGGATACTTAATTGATATTCCAAGTAAACGTAGGGTGGTATCTTCCTCAAATTATTCTGCTATCAGAGAAGAAACTACAAACAACAATGAAAAATATTACAACAATTCCATCTTTGAGCAGTTAATTATAATTAATTCGTTTATTTTCAATTTTGAAAATTCGAGTTCCGCACGTGAAAATGAAAACAATCGCTTTTCATGAATAGTTGTTCAACTTTTGGCCCCCCTTCGCCTTCCTCTACCCCTCCAGCTATGTTTTTTTTTGTATGTGTATGCGTAGGTGTATGGGTGTATGTGTCTTTCCCGCTCCCCTCCCCCCTCCCCCCTTTCTAACAGAGGAAATAATTTTGGATAATCGAATACTCCATAGCCTTTTATATATATATAAATATATGTTTTGGAAAGTCTGGAATTGGCAACTCCTTGTTACTACTATAATTAGTAATATTCATTCCAGGGGTAACCCGTAATTCGCCATTTTAACCTTTTACAGGCTTTGAAGTATCCTATTTAGGTATCAGTAGTTAAATATATCTTGGTATACCCATTATTTTTCTTTTATCACTGAGATTTTTATGCCTGTAACTCCTATAAGTGTGAATTTATTATAAGTGGTTTTTAATATCTTGCTATTTTATTAAAATTTCTTTCTAGAACCTTCTATTTCAACAGTTACCATCATTACTATTAATAAAAATCTTTGACTCTATCTACGTCCTGTGAAAGTTTAACTGACTAATTTCTTCATCATGAAGTGTAAATTTTGCAACTTCAAATATTTTAATGTATTATTACTTGTTAATTCAAACAATATCCTTTGTAACGGTAAGCCAAGTAAGGCAAAAAAAAAAAACGTATATGGTGTTTTTTTATATATGTATTGGTCACTTCCTTCATTTTTGTACTCTTTTGTTATTCTTTAGTCATCAAGGAAGAATATGTAAGAAGCCCTAATTGGAAAATCCTGAAATACGTAGTCCGCGGGTAACGCTTAATGTCGAGGCGAAGGACTTGGAACAGCCGAAACTCTGGGCCCAGGCTGTGAGTGTATTCGAACGAATGATCGTCGGATTGACCTTGGTGGCAAATTACAGAGAAGCTTATTTAAGAGACCTTTGATTATTGAGAGAGTGTGCCAGAGGTAATTATCAGCATTCATATTCTTATTAGATCTATTAGGTTCTACCTAAGAGAAATAATAAGAATAACAAGAGAAGATCCCACAACTATAATAAGAATTATATAATTGGTTTACTAGTTAGAATCAACAACTATATAATTTGTAAGTGTTTATATATAAATAATATCCATATTTTAGTATATTACTTGAGATAACCCCTTACAGAATATATACCTAAATGTATATTATATATTATTATTGAACTTAATGAAGCAGCATATATATGCACTAACATATTATCATATGACAATATGATGATTTCAAGTAACAAAGAGTTATTCCATATTCTTTCTTTCTTTCTTTCTTTTTTTTTTGAAAAGTATATAGTAAAAGATAGTCTAATGCCTTAAAAATAATATTATAAATTTATAGTATGTTATTGGATTATCAATAGGTCTGTCTTTAAATAGTGCCGTTAAATCTTTTGTCTGTATGTATGTTAAAAAGTATACAAAAATAAAGCATCCATTTCAAATTAGTAATACTTAATGAATGAATAAATAAATAAATAAGGATATATGTACACATATCTGCTCATTATCTTTCTAAATCTGTTAAAAATCTTTTGACCTTTTTTTTTAACTTGTAGTAATCGAACTTGCTGTAGTAATGTTATCGTCTTGTTTGTTTCATGATTTTTTACATCATTTTAACTATATATATATGTAGGTGCATATAGTTGTTTTTGGTGTATATGTCCTAATTCCTATTGCTTGTTAAACACTTCCTTTTACTCCTCTTCAGTTTAATTGTCTTGACCTTCCCAAAGGATCCTTTTTGTAATGAATAGTATCATGACATTCAGGATATAAACCACTTTCCCTAGTTTGAAGCTTCCTTATCCCAATATATATATATATTGTTATAGCTTCAGTTAATATACCTCTTGATTAATTATAGAGATTGTTACCATGCTGCTTAGAATCACATTGTCCCTTATCAGATACCATATTATATTCTTCAATAATATAAAAATCTAACTTAGTCAAATTTTTACTCCTAATCTTCTTGACATCAATCTTAATAATTTATATCATTATTCTCATTATATATCATCTGATAGATCACTGAGATGGACAACGCAAGTAAACAGTAAAAGGTGTAATAAAATAATTGCTTAAAATACGTTATGAATTTCTTTCTATATATAATACCCAAATGAGAATTTGGTAAATGCTATCGTTTGTTTTATAGTGAGTAATAATATTAATAAAGAAAAGAAAACACAAACCATAAATTAATAATACTGACACTCCTGTATCTTCTTCATTAATTTTTTATTATAAGTTAGTTGCAACCCTTTCCCTACAGTTAGTTTATTGTTGTTATGTGTCAGATCTTCATAGAATGGATAAAATCTAGACGTCTGTTATATAACAATGACTATGAGAAATAAATATGTTATTCTCTTTTTATTAGATTTGTTTTGTGTTAGGTAAATAAGTATTTTAGAGTCATTTTACCATTTTTTTTTCATTGGCAGAATCGTTCAGTCGATAGTGACAAATAATTCTTTATATATATATATATATATATATATGCTTACGTGTGTGTTTCTACGTTTTAGATTGTGAAGGGGAAAAGTAAATGGTCACTGGTATCATTTCTTTTATGTCGTCTTTTCAACTGTTCTTCTTTCCTTTTTCCTTTCCCTTTCCATATTAAAAGAACCATAATCTTGAATTCCACCTTATAGCGGTAATGAAACTTGGTAACATGAAAAAAAAAAATGAAAATGAATAATTAAAACAAATTTACAAAGTGGAAGGTTTACACACTATTCAAGCTTAAAGTAACAAACAGGTGGAAAGTTCCCAACGAACCATTAGCTATTTTCTCTATTCCACCTATTTTACACTACAGGCATACACACGCACACACACACACATATATATATATAATAAAAAAAAATATGAAATCACATTCAAAAATCAAGTTCTCTAAGAAATCAAAAACAAAACAAAAGAATAAACCAGTCCCTGTAACTCAAGATGATTATTATTTAGAAGCTATTGATTTCGAGGAACAAGCAGAAAGATGGTTACTTTCTGATATAAAGAAAACTTTGAGGTTTTATATGAAAGCATTTGAAATGTATGAAATTGGTTTGACTGCACCACAGCCCAGTGATAAATGTACTTATAATATCCTATATAATGAAACAAGGTTATTATTACAGTTATATTCTGATTATATGGCCAACAATGGGTATATAAATATTTTACAATATATAAATTTGGATGATATTCCAGGTTTAGAGAGTATTTTAAAACCAATCAATGTGATTATTGAAAGATTTGAGACAGTATTACAAAATTATCATTCAATAGATACATGGGATTTACAGTCGAATTTATTAACTTGCTACTTGTCTCTGATAGAAAATTACGATAGATATGGGTTAAATAGTGAACATATTATGGATGTAATAAATAAATTCTTCACATTGTCACATCAGTTGATTCTTCACCAACTTGAGACTATAGATAATGGGGAGTATATTATTGGAAATGATGAACATTTAAATGAAGATGATACCAGTGGCTTTATACCAATAAATGATAATGATAATGATGATAAGAACAATAATATTTCGGAAGTGAACTCAAGAAATGGATTTGGAATCAAATTAAATATAAATCATTCTAATCGAGAAGAGTTAGTAGAGGTGTCGGATCAAATAACACCAGAATCTTTGACTGATGTGATTATAATGTGCATGAAATTCAGTCAGGCTCTGCTGGAAATCATGGTAGATAGTAAACTTGGAACTGGTGATAAAATTCTAAATGTTGTTCAATTAAACTATCTGGAGGAAGTAATTAATAAACAACTATTGAGCTTAGACGATATTATTGAATCTCATCCAATAGTTTTTAGTTCTAGGATTAGTGATATTAATTTGGCTAAATATGCTATTAAAGGAATTCAGTTATTGTATTCTGATCCAGAAGTCGTGAATTTAATTTCATTTTTAGAAACTGTTCCTGATCCAGATATTAATTTAATTGATCTATACTTAGTAAAAATCGATATTTTCGAATTGGCTGTTGATTATATCTCTGACGATCTTCTTGATATGAAATGGAAATTTTGCACTCAATTAAATCATCTTTTAACCACTACAAGAAATGAATTAAGTGCCAAACGGAAAGATGTTCTGGTTTCTCATGATCAAAATAAACTTGCTCATTTAAGTACATTAGTTTTCCAATTATGTGATGTTACAATAACTGCGGCTTCTAATGAATTAAGAAGATATAATATCAAGGCTAAAATGAATGGATCCAATACAACTTTAGATAATGTACAAGTATTATTATTAAAGAATGCGAGAACCTTATTGACCAATGCACAAACTATCTCAGAAAAGTCATGTGGGATGCAAGAAACCATTCTGGATAAATTAAAAAGAAATTATATTTTCAATGAGGCTAAAAGCAAACTTTCAGCCTTAACAGCCAGCCATAGTTGACTTTAATAGTTAGTGTTTTTTTTTATAAATATATGTCAGATACATGATACATAAATACGTACCTTTAGAGTATAACTTTAAGGTAATATCGTCACATTTAAATATATGAATATTTGTATTTTATTAATTTTTTTTTTTTGTTTTCTTTTATTTTCCTTTGAATGTTGATAATAATTTAATTAATATTCTACCTTTCAAACCTTGCTATTAGATACTACAATGTGGTAAAGTAGGCAAACATGTGTTTAAATAGTAAGTGTCTTAGAGCAAATAATCGAGGCTACAATTTTCAATCTTCCAGATTTCGGAAATAATCAAAACTGGGTGGAAAGAAAAATAAGCATAATAAAAACAGTGTGCACTTTTTTTTTTTTTTTTCGAAGGCTGGGTTTCTATTGTTTTGCCCTTGATCCAATTTCCGAATCGGGTGATTCTTAATTTATTGTAGTCTGAAAATAATACTTAATTCCAGGCATTCGAAGTCAAGGTTACAGCTGGGTTTTATATGTATTGGTTAAAACTACGTGGTGCCTACATATATTGATTATTATTATTTTTTTTAATATAAACTACCCTTCTTCGCAAATTTGATATACAAAGTGTGGTACCTAACTTTCTTTCAACCAATACTAAGCAATTCAAAATTTTTTTTATTAGTTTGCATCCTGCTTCTTTTCGAGAAATAAACATTTTGAATTTAGAGATAGAACATTTCGAACTGGGTGATGAGTTATAGTAGATACGGATCAGATCAATATAATAATAATCAGCCCTATTGTTATGATGAAAATAGTAATGCCAATAATATGACCCGTAGTAATAGATATAATAATATAAGTCATAATAATGTTATATCGAATGTAGGTAATACGAATCAGGCACGAGAGGATGAGTATCAGGAAGAAGAAGAAGAAACTCGTAGTTCACGAATCACAAATGAAGTGATCGATCATTATTCTCATGAGCCTATGGATGTAAATAGAAATAATACTGTTAATTCAAGTGTTTTAAGACCAAATAATTTATTACAAGGAGTCTTGTCAACGGGAACTAGCCAAGAAATACCGTTACAACAGAATAATAATTCAGAGTCCGCTGTGTATGACAACTTTATTCGTGACACTCAGCAAAATACAGCAAGACCTAAGCCTCCATCACCAACAAAAATTTTAACACCACCTACTGCATACAATGATGTTTTTATTCAGAATCATGCTCAAGTCCAACAACAAAATAGTGTCAATAGTATGTTTCAAGTACCCACTATTAATGTGATTCAGACACCATTTGATTTTACATATCCTGAAAATAGTCAACTCGAAAATCAGAATGGATATGGTAAATTTCAATATTCACAGTCTGGTAATTATAGCATCAATACAACTTCCAACTATACTGCTTCACAACCATATTTTAATGAAGAAGACTATTATCATTCTCGAGATAATAACGCCATTAATAAAACGGGTAATTATTTTATAGATGGTAGATATCTTAGCACAAACAATTTATCTCAAAATAGTTTTAGTGAGGCTCCTAGTGTAATATCTATGGATGAAGATACTAGACCAATATTGCAGCAGCAGACACCATCGAAAAGCAGTAGTTCATATCACTTTAATAATTATAATAATGCTAATAATCTACAGGATTTAGAGAATGTTTACGGTTATGTTGATCAATCTGGTGATGATTACCAAATTAGATCATATTTAGATAATGATGGTGAAATGGTAAATCCATACACTAATACTATGCCTGTTGTCTATGATAAGGATGAAGATCCTGAAGATAATATTCATTTAAGAAATGACAATGATATGGGCTATGTGGATTTAGGTGACTCTAGTAACTTCGATCATCATGGTACAAATACAATTGATAAATCTGATATGGTTAAAAGTAGATCCATTAACTCTAGTAGTAATTCATCGTTAAATCACAGAGGTGCTTTTTTGCTAGATCATAATGAAGATAACGTAATTTCAACTGGTGATAACAATAATAGCATAAAACGATCTAATACTGAGGTAAGAAAGTTTAAACTTTGGAATGGTAATTTTGTTTTTGATTCACCAATAAGTAGTACTCTTCTGGACAAATACACTGTTGCAGTAGAAAAACCAGAATTTTTGTCTAATGAATTTAAATTCATGAGATATCAGGCGGTTACTTGTGAACCGAATGAATTAGCTATCAAAAATTTCACTGTAAGACAATTACAATACTTAAGACCAAGACACACTGAGTTGATGATTGTAATCACAATGTATAATGAAGATCATATCTTACTTGGTAGGACACTTAAAGGTGTTATGGACAACATTAAACACATGGTAAAAAAGACACATTCCAGTATATGGGGGCCAGATGCTTGGAAAAAAACTGTCGTTTGTATTATATCAGATGGTAGATCCAAAATTAACGAGAGGGCTCTGGCTCTTTTAAGCTCGTTGGGTTGTTATCAAGACGGGTTTGCTAAAGATGAAATTAACGACACTAAAGTGGCTATGCATATGTATGAACATACAACAATGATGAATATTACATCTGTCACTGAGTATGGTATTGAATTAGCTTGCAACCAAAATACAGTTCCAGTTCAATTACTGTTTGGGTTAAAGGAACAAAACCAAAAGAAAATCAATTCACATCGGTGGGCTTTTGAAGGTTTTGCGGAACTGTTACAACCAAATATAGTAACACTTTTAGATGCTGGTACTATGCCAGGAAAGGATTCTATCTATAAATTATGGAAAGAATTTAAGAATCCAAATGTGGGAGGTGCATGTGGTGAAATTAAAACAGATCTAGGAAAGAATCTTGTAAAATTACTTAATCCACTAGTTGCATCTCAAAATTTTGAGTATAAAATGTCTAATATTCTGGATAAAACCACAGAATCGAATTTTGGCTTTATTACTGTGTTACCTGGTGCGTTTTCAGCTTATAGGCTAACGGCTGTGCGTGGTACTCCCTTGGAGAAATATTTTTATGGTGAAGGTTTAGAAAATAAAGGATTTAATTTTTTTTCCTCTAACATGTATTTGGCGGAAGACAGAATACTTTGCTTTGAAATTGTCACAAAAAAGGAAAGCAGCTGGATTCTAAAGTATTGTAGAAGTTCGTACGCATCTACAGATGTCCCAGAAAGAGTTCCCGAATTCATTTTACAAAGAAGACGTTGGTTGAATGGTTCATTTTTTGCTGGTGTTTATTCTTTTTGTCACATTCACAGAATATGGACCAGTGGTCATAATGTAATTAGAAAATTATGGTTTACGATTGAGTTTTTATATTTGTTTTTCAATACTTTAATTTCCTGGTTTTCACTTAGTTCATTTTTTCTTGTCTTCAGAATATTATCATTATCTATTGCTACAACTTATCATAGAGTGTTTGGAATTCTTTCAGTAGTGTTTTTATGGTTATATGGTGTTTCTGTTTTTTCCACTTTTGTTTTATCTTTAGGTAACAAACCAAAGAGCACAGAAAAATATTATGTTTTAAACTTTCTTTTCTTTGCTATATTAATGGCTTACATGGTATTTTGTTCATTTTATATGAGTGTTAAGTCATTTGAAGATATTTTAGAAGATTCAAAGATTACTTTCGTCGGACTAGTTACAAAAAGGGCTTTTAGAGATTTAGTTATATCTATGGGGTCCACATATGCGTTATACTTTATATCTTCAATAATTTATTTGCAACCATGGCACATGTTAACAAGTTTTGTGCAATACCTTCTTTTGAGTCCAGCTTATATTAATGTTTTGAACATTTATGCCTTTTGTAACGTTCATGATTTATCCTGGGGTACCAAAGGTGCAGTAGCAAAGCCACTAGGTAAGATCAATTCAAAAGAAGATGGGACATTTAAGATGGAAATACTGGTTTCTCAAGAGGAAATTACAGCAAATTATAATAAATTTAAAGCGATATTAGATGCCCCTATTGAAGAAAAGGCAGATACAGAACTTTCATATGAAGAGAAGAAAACAGGCTATTATGCTAATGTTAGATCATTGGTTATTATCTTTTGGGTTATGACAAACTTTGGTATTGTTGCAGCTGTTCTAGAAACTGGTGGTATTAATGATTATATAACTTTGAATCGACAAGAACGGCAAGCAACGGATCAAGTAACTGCAGATCCAATTATATCTCAACGTGCAACGATATATTTTACAGTTATCCTTTGGTTAGTTGCATTTTCTGCATTGATAAGATTCATTGGATGTACTTTCTATATGATGTCAAGACTGTTTAAAAGATTGTTTAGAAAGCATTAGTCGATGAGTAAACCTTGAACATATTGTATTATTAATTTTTACATACCTATATAACAACAAAAAAAACATATCAAATTATTACTTAATATATATCATACGAAGTTTCAACGATGGCTCAGTATTCTTTAATAGAGTTAAGATTAATTAGTAGGAAGTCATATTTACTTGTGTCTTTTGTCTTTTCTATTTGACACGTAACTTCTACTGCCTAGTTCCTTTCATTTTGCCACATTTTTGTCCTCTAATTTCTTATTATAAAAAGAAGGAATCAAAATAAATAAATGAAATTGTGTGTTTGTTTGTCTTTTAAGTAACGCAATATTTGTCGATAAGTAATTTTTTTTCGAAAATCATCTTCTTTTGGCCTCCTTTATACTTGTTGGTGTATTTTAACGGAATCGTCTAATTCCGCTTATCAGATCACAAAAAACTGTGGTATAAAAAATGAAGCGGCATTTCAATATTTTTTTCGTCTGTTTTTTTTTTTTTATTTTATTTATTTTATTTTCTTCCGCTTCTCCTCCTGTTTTTCTTTATTAGTTGAAATATAGACTAATTACCGCAATTTAAACATACGAAGTTTTTGAGAGTTTGAGTTGGAACATATGGAACGAAATGAGAACTGTGAACCAAATGGTCATTTATTCTTTCTTATATGATGTGGTCGTACTCTTTACTTAGCTTAGTAAGATTAATATTTTCAAACTTAAAAAATATGTAATTTCAAACTAACTATATTTAGAAAAAAATATATATATCCCTAGAAATTAAACATATTATATATAACGTATCAATTAAAACAATCGTACCTAAATATTTTTGATTTCTACTCTCTGGAATTCTTCACTGTCTAAGAAAGTTACTGAACAGTTAAATAATAATAATAAATAAATAAAAAAAAAAAGTAATAAAGAGCAACATACAATTTTGTTTTCAAGAACTGGATTCGTCTTACTATATTTGGTCTATTTAAATAAATAATATTATACAGAGTAACCATATATCTATATATCTAAGCTTTCAATGTGTAGATTTTTAATATTCAAAGGGAAGGAACCAATCAAATTATCTCATCTATTGACAAGACCAGCGCACTCCATTATAAACCAGTCGTTCGATTCCAGATTACGGTTAGATCGTCGAAGACCAATGAATGGTGACGGGTTTGGTGTAGCATATTATCCAACCGACCAAGAATTGTCCCAGGATGGCCCATGTCTATTTAAAGCCATTACACCGGCATGGAACAATCAAAATTTGGAAATTTTAGCAGAGAAGACTAAATCAAATTTAGTCTTTGCTCATGTCCGTGCTTCTACTTACGGTGTCTTAGCTGAGACCAATTGCCATCCTTTTACTTATCATAATATATGTTTTATGCATAATGGTGGGATTGCAAGTTTTCCTAAAATCAAAAGGAGATTGTTAAATCATATTGATGATAAATATTTAATCTTTTTACAAGGGAGTACAGATTCAGAATGTGCATTTGCGTTATTCTTAGATACTTTGGATAGGATGGGTTATGATCCATCTAAGAAGAATGGAGATTTTGGGCATGTAGCATTGAGAGAAGCACTTCTGAAAACGATTGAATATATCAAGAATTGGACTAAAGAAATAACTACGGAACCATCACTATTGAATTTTGCGGTAACAGATGGTTCGTCTGTTGTTGTGTCGAGATACATTACTTCTAAGACAGATGAAGCAGCTTCTTTACATTTTTCAAGTGGTTCTAGATTTGTAGAAGCTAGTCCAGGGGAATATAGAATGGAAAGACTGGATCGTAAACAAGATGTTGTAATGGTAGCATCCGAGCCATTAACATTTGAAAGAGGCGATTGGACAGCAGTACCTACTAACAGTGTCTTAACAATAAAGAAACAGACTATATTATTGCATCCTATTATAGATGAATATTATCAAGAGGATCCATTGTATCTAAGAAATTCCACATTGGCAGAAGACAAGGGTTTGATGGGCACCGTACCATTAGCAAAATCTGTTGAAAAGAATGTTCCACCTTTAGAGAGAGAAGGACGTACAAGACAATCGATTACAACAACGACAACTCATTTAATATAATTAAAGGTATAAGTAAGAAAAAAGTTTGAGTTGAAACAAAAGGATATGCCCTTTTTTTTCGCTTTACATTTTGTTTAAGTCCTATCAGCATTCTGGTGCAAAGATATTGTATTGGGCAATATTATGTTAACTTGTCCTTTACTTTGATAATGTTATCAGATTACTCCAAAAATAGTAGAGATAATATACGTTTCACTATTGTTTATGACTAGTTATTTATCCAATTTATTCATGTAGTGTTATTCTATTGCACATGATTAAATATACTATTATATGATATGGTATATATATAAAGGAATGAAACCTTTTTCTGGTCTATTAAAGATTCCAGGGTTAAATTCGCTCCCGGCAGTAACCCTAAGTCCAAGTTTAGGGCTGAATCAGATTGGTCCCTTTATTGTTATTATTATTATTATTAGTATTATTATTGCTTGTTGTTTGGATGCTCTTCTTTTCTCTTTTGTTGATGAAAGGTATCCACTATCAAATCATTATTAACGATTGTAAATTTGCGTCATTTTTTCCTTGTTATGCTTGGAGAGTTAGATATAAACAAGGAAACAAAAAGAAAGAAAGGAAAGAAAGAGTTTGTTATCTTAAGAAGCCAATCGTGATGGCAATAACACATTGTTTTCCAAGAAATCCTAGACATTAAACACAATAAATAGATATTGGAAAGTTCAGCCACAACACTTCTCTTCTCAGATTAAAAGTAAATTTACCTACTAATTACGTAGATTTATTTATTTACTTATTTATTTACTTATTTATTTATTTATTTATTTATTTATTTATTTATTTATTTATGTTTCTTTTCTTGGCCGTTTAGTGTGGATTGGTTTTGTTTATAGTCATATTTCCAAATGTAGAAATACCTATAACACCGCGGTTTCCTATTTTGGATATGTCCTTTTTGTCTCCTTTTTTATTTTTTTTTTTTTTTGGTTCCTTTGTTGTTTATTTTTGTGGAAATTTCCAAAGTAAAAGAAAAAAAAAAGAGAACATTTCAAGTGAATAAACATTGGAAGAGAATATTTTTACTAATTCATTTAAATACACACGAATTTAATTCTCTTCTTTCAAAAAATGTTTTCTTCTAGTCGATATTATTTTATCTCTGAACGTTTGTTGTTTAAAAATAGTTAATTTTTAGTATAAATCTTCCCTTTTTACTTGAGTTGTTTGTTACTTGTGATCTCTTTTCATATATTTTCTTTTTTCTTTCTTAAACAACTCAAGGACAATTCAGATTGCTTTACCTATCTAAAGTAAGAGTTTACATATCTTCTTTTTTGAATATAGCTTTAGCACTTTTATTTGTATTCCTTCAGAACACCTTTCAATATTGTTTTTGTGTTTTTTATTTTCTTATAATAAGAATCTAACAAATTCAGAAAGAATACTAAATAAACACACTATCACTAACTAGGTTAGCAACATAATTATTCCTTTTTTTTTTTGCGATATTTTTCCATATAAGAGGATTAATATATAAAACAATAAAAAAGACAAGATGAAGTTTTCTACAGTTGCTGCTGCTGGTTTACTAGCCACTTCTGCTATGGTTTCTGCTAAACCACACGAGTTTACCACTACTTTGACTTTCACTGGTCCAAGTACTACCATTATTACTACATCTACCCATACTACTCATAGATATGGTAGATTTAATAAGACTTCTAAATCCCATAAACCAAAGGAAACTGGTACTCACAGATACGGTAGATTCAATAAGACTTCCAAGTCTCACAAGCCAAAGGAGACTGGTACCCACAGATACGGTAGATTCAATAAGACTTCCAAGTCTCACAAGCCAAAGGAAACTGGTACCCACAGATACGGTAGATTCAATAAGACTTCCAAGTCTCACAAGCCAAAGGAGACTGGTACCCACAGATACGGTAGATTCAATAAGACTTCCAAGTCTCACAAGCCAAAGGAGACTGGTACTCATAGATACGGTAGATTTAACAAGACCAAGCATCATTCTAAGACTCCAGATGTCAAATTGGTTCAACCAAATGCTGGTTCTCCAATGACTCACGGTGATTCTATGAAATTATTAGGATTGACTGCTGGTAGTGCTATGGTTGCTGGTGCTTTACTTTTATTATGAATTTAGAGCCGTGCTTATACTCCTTTTTACTTTAAAAACAAAAAAAAAGTAAACTTCGTATCCAAAAATTACGTTTTTTTTTACTTTCTTCTAATTCATTCCTAATATTACCTTTCTCCTATTTTTTTTTCCTTTTCACTTTCATGTTAAAGTCATTTTGGTTGTTACTAAAAGGATAATAATATAGAGAGTGTTTCCTCTGATTTCTAGTTGTATTTTGTTTATTCTATTATTATAAAGTGTGTGTTCTTATTTGTTTCTTACAGTATTTTTGATATTATATTGTTGATTCCCCTTTTAGCGTTGAACTTAAAATAGTTCTACTAGTGTGTTTATGTGTGTTCATTTCAATTGAAATGTTGTGTGTTTTCAACCCAAGTTTTGTGAGTTTGGATGTTCATATACGTTCCTATGTTTTTGGTTTTTAAAAAAGATTTTCTTTTTCTTTGTGTGTGTGAAAGAGACTAAAACTGTAAAGAACGTTGTGGCCTATTCATTTCACAAGACTTTCTTATAACGGTGTAATATTGGTTGGTGAGGTGTTAAGTCATATTATTGATTGTGTGTGTATTGATATATGACTGGATATGTTACATCTTACTGGTCAATTTACACTGTATCTATGAGGTGCTATATCTTTCTATGTAAATGTATATAGTTCTTCTTTTATATTTAAGTATTAATTAATAAAGTATCACTGTGTGTTATATTAGTTTTACTGTTAGTTTTACTATTATTATTTTTTTTTTCCGGTGAAACCTTCAATATCAGTAATAATTGTATCGATTTACTCCAATTAGTATTGAAGCAGCTTTATTAATACCGTTATACACACTTGTCTTACAGTCGAGGGTCTTTACTACCTTGTTACCGTATAACGTGATCTTAAAGAATGGAAATACTCGAATTTTAAAATTTCTCATTGAAAAAAAAAAAAAGAGGGAAAAAGAAAAAAAAGAAAAAAAAAAAAAAGAACAGGCAAATTTGTCAAAGGTGAAAAGGAACGAAAGGAAAGAAAGAAAAAAAAAATTTAGTGGAAAAAAAAAATACAAAAAAAATAGATTGATAGAAGTGGAATAATAAAAGGAAGGTATCAGAAAGTAACCTTCATTAAGATTAGTGTTTGAATTCAAAAATATTGTGAGGTACTACGTTAGTGGTTGCTGAATTTGTTATACACAAAAGTTTTTTTTTTTTTTGTTTTTTTTTTTTATATTAGTTGGATTATATTGTATCTAACGTTTTTCATTAATTCCCTCTGACTTATATATACCATACACCTTCACATATACAAAGTTTTACTTGGATAGAAAATGAACGGTGACGGAGAATCTAGCACAAATAAGTTTGTTCCAGAATATAGACGTACTAATTTCAAGAATAAAGGTAGATTTACTGCCGATGAGTTACGTCGTAGAAGAGATACACAACAAGTTGAATTAAGAAAGGCCAAAAGAGATGAGGCCTTGGCCAAGAGAAGAAATTTTAATGCAGCTACCAGTAGTCCGGATTCCGAAGATGAAGACGAATCTGCTCAAAGTGCTGATCAACAATTTTATAATCAATTACAGAAGGATTTACCTACCATGATTCAACAAATCCACTCTTCTGATTTCCAAGAGCAATTAGCAGCTACCGTAAAGTTCAGACAAATTTTATCTAGAGAACACCATCCTCCAATTGATGTAGTCATTCAATCTGGTGTTGTTCCAACTTTGGTCAGTTTTATGAATGAAAATCAACCTGAAATGTTACAATTGGAAGCTGCCTGGGCTTTGACCAATATCGCATCTGGCACTTCTGAACAAACCAGAGTCGTGGTTGAAGCCGGTGCTGTTCCATTATTTATTCAGTTATTGTATAATCAATCTGTTGAAGTTCAAGAACAAGCTATTTGGGCTTTAGGTAACGTTGCTGGTGATTCTCCAGACTATAGAGATTATGTGTTACAATGTGGTGCCATGGAACCAATCTTAGGTTTATTTTCATCTCCAAAGGTTACTTTAATTAGAACTGCCACATGGACCTTATCTAACTTATGTAGAGGTAAGAAGCCACAACCAGACTGGTCTATTGTCTCTACCGCATTACCAACTTTAGCCAAATTAATTTATTCTTTAGATAATGAAACTTTGGTAGATGCATGTTGGGCTATTTCTTATTTGTCAGATGGTCCTGCAGATGCAATCCAAGCCGTTATCGACGTTAGAATTCCAAAGAGATTGGTAGAGTTATTAGATCATTCATCTACACTAGTTCAAACACCAGCTTTAAGAGCAGTAGGGAACATTGTTACTGGTAACGATTTGCAAACCCAAGTAGTTATCAATTGTGGGGTTCTTCCTGCATTAAGAAATCTTTTAAGTTCTCCAAAGGAATCTATCCAAAAGGAGGCCTGCTGGACTGTATCTAACATTACTGCTGGTAACACCGAACAAATCCAAGCTGTTATTGATGCAAATATTGTACCATCTTTAGTTAAATTATTAAAGATGGCAGATTACAAGACGAAAAAAGAAGCATGTTGGGCTATCTCCAATGCTTCCTCTGGTGGGTTACAAAAGCCAGATATTATCAGATATTTAGTTTCTCAAGATTGTATAAAGCCATTATGTGATTTATTGGAAATTGCTGATAATAAGATTATCGAAGTTACATTAGATGCTTTAGAGAATTTCTTAAAAGTTGGTGAAAGTGATAAAGAAGCCCGTGGTTTATCTGTTAATGAAAATGCAGATATAATTGAAAGAGCTGGTGGTATGGAAAAGATTTTCAATTGTCAACAAAATCAAAATGATAAGATTTATGAAAAGGCATATAACATCATTGAAACCTATTTCGGTGAAGAAGATGATGCTATTGATGAAAGTATGGCACCTGAAACCTCTGGAGCTACATTTGGCTTTGGATCCAATGTTAATCAACAGTTTAATTTCAATTAAAGATGTTTCGTTAATAGGTAAAATTAGTTAGATTGTATCTAAGTATAATATTCTCTAATTATTTAATATAATAGAATTATAAGTAAGGTTATTTAAATAATGAATTTTCAATTGTAGATTTGTCATTCCTCTAAAAAGATAGTAAATATTATAAAAGAAAAACAATCAATAAATGAGGGGTGTACCGTGGTAGTGTGTAGTGTGTACACATATGTAATAATATGCATATATACATATTAGAAAAATTAGAAGAACAAAATATGGAGAAAACTACTTTTGAATATTCCTCATTATATAAGTTTCCATATCATATATGTATATTAATAGTATGGTGTAGTGAAATGTCATAGTGAGTTTAATATTGGAAATTGAGATTAATGAAAATTTGTTCGATATTTTGGAACACGAAAAATGAAAGAAATCAATAATTTTTAAAAATAGTACTTTTAGAAGTTACAGGAGCACTGAAGAAGAAGAAAAGGAAGAATAAGAAGTAAAAGTTAAGCAGCTAATATCGATTTGTTGATCAGTCTTACGACTTTGGACGAGTTTTAATTTTAAAAAAAAAAAATTTATGAAATATTTCTTAACATAGGATTTTGCTACATTTGTAACTGCATTTGTTTTTAAAAACATTGTATATATATTATTTATTTAGTTCATTTTGTTTACATTTTAATGGAATCATCTTTGAGATTCAGAAACAACTCCCAACAGACCGACAGCTTGTCCCATCAGGGAGATTCTAAAATATCAAATTTGACAAGTAATGTCAATACAGATTCTACAATTACATCAAATAGTTCCACAACTGTGGTCATGGGAAAGGATATAAATGAGGATATTACTAATAATAATGATATAACAATTAAACCGAGATATTTAAATTTTGAGGATAAAATTAAACATAGTCGTATATTTGATTCATTGAAACAGAGAGAAATAGATTCAGATAATGATATTTCACCAGTATTTGAGTCGCCTAATACTTTGAAAAGAAATTTTCTAAATATCGATAAAATACGAAGTTATAAGGATACAAGTGTGAGTATAAACAGTTCTGAACTGTTTGGTAAGGATAATGAGATGAATAGATTTAAACAGAAACGAAACATCAACCAATTAAGGAAACAGTTAGGGACCCCTATACCATTACCCTATATAGATAATGATAAAAGTAAAATTATTACTGAATCATTAAACACTACTTTGAAGATACGTCCATCAGTCAAATATGTGGCTCCAATCAGAAAGCACAATCTCTCATATAAAAAGTCGAATCATAAATTGGCTACTTCATCAACTCCTAAGCCATTAACTATGGATAAATTAGAAGAGAAACATCATATAGTGACAAATAGGTGGAGAGATCTTTTAATGAAGAATAAAATCAAGGTTGAAGATAGGTTAAAACAGTTAAAGCTCTGGGAAAATGAGAAAGAACCTAAGGATTTTATAGTTCAACCTGATAAAAAAATCCAACATCCAATACCTGCTAATGAGGCCAATAGTCTATTCATGTCAGATAATTCTTTCAACGACATATCAACATCTGAAGCAGATAACTCAAGAGAAGGGAAGGAACAAGGTCATGCAGGATTCTATAAAATAAACAACGAGTTAGAGGATAATGAAGTATCAATACTGAAACTACAAGAAAGGATAGAAAGGAATTCTCATAAATTAGACTTAATAATCTCAATGTTAAAGGGTCACAAAGATAAAGATGTTATAGCAATAAAACATTCATCATCCAAATGGAGAAAACTTATTAAGTTTAGGCTCTTAAAACATGATCTTTTGTGGACAATTTGTATTATTATTTTACTTCTATGTCAGATATTTGTATTGAAGTATCTTTAGTCATTGATACATCTATATTAATGTGTGTGTAAATACATGTAGATGTACACCTTTTTTGTAAGAAAATATGCATTATTTATGAGTGTTATAACAAAGATAAGTCAACCTATAAAGATTGCCCGAAAATTTTTTTTTTTTTAAAAAACTTATTATAAATATCCATTGATAGGTACATATATATATATAAATCTGACACAATTAGAAACACTACATAATACTAAGAAGAATTGTGAAGCAAAAGGCTGAGAAGCTAAAAGATTGGAAGAAAAAAAGCATTATTTCGGTTTATTGATATCAATGTATGGATGTCTATAGTTTCAATTTTAAAGTTGTCCACTCCACTAAATCAACATTAGATGGATATAATGTATCTGAAGTTTGGAAAAGAGAAGAATTACAAAGATTAAATTTACAGACTATTTATCCAGATTACAAATGGCCAAAACTTTCACAATCACTATATAAAGATTATGAAGCTTTGATAAATAAGCCTGTGACAATCCAGGACATGAAATGGTCTTGTGATGGAACGTCAATTATTACAATAAGTAATGATACAGGGATTAGACAGTATTTGATTCCAGAAGATGATAATGATGGTTTAGTTACAGAGGGAGATGATACAGGTATCAATCTATTGACTCCATTTGTAAGAAAATTTAAAAATAAATCAATTGTTTGCAGTGAGATTCATCCTTTAAATTCCTTGTATGATAATGATTATAATTTCGTTTTATTAAGTTCAAGAGAGATGCCAATTCAAATGTATAATTTAAATTTACAAAATGAAGAAGAAGGTGATGATGATGATGGTTTGGTAAAGAAGAGGCATTCAAATGTGAGATACAGTTATGACACAATGAATCCAATAAATGAGAGATATGAACTCCCATTTTGTATTAAGGTATATTTACATCAGCGCAATAATATTTATACCGGTGGAGCTAATAATAAAATCAAGCTATATGATATGAATAGAAGTTCACCGATATATCAATATTCAATAGGTAAAAAACACAGCAATAGATCTATAATATCATGTTTTGAAGATAAGTCTAACAATTATGTGGTAAATAATAAAGTTATCTTATGGGCAAATTACAAGAACCAATTTGGTCAATTAGATACAAGATGTGATCCAAGGTATTCGAATGATACGAATAGAGCCATATATCAAATACCACAAAACATAGGGAACGGGATATATCAAATGATTCACAGTGATAATGATCGTTATTTGTATGTTTTATTAAGAAATAGTAATATGGTCCAGATATTTGAAATGAGGAATATGGATATTGGACCTATTAATCAATTAAAACTACCATTCCGAATAGGATATCAAAAGATATTAGCTTCAATAATAGAAGATCAAGGGTTAGTGATAGGTTCTAATCAAAATACGTTATTAGTATGGGACAAAGCATTGATTGAATCTGGCGGTATAACCAAAAGGAATCAAGAGGAGATGAAGTATAGTTTTAATAGAATAACAATTGATAAATTGAATAATGCAACAAAGGGGACTCGGATAAATATCATATCACAGAATCCAAATTCTAATAATTCAGATAATAATTGTATTGCTATTTCAAGTAGTTTTGATAGAAATCGTCTCGTTGATGCAACAGCTGCTATTAAACCACAATCTTCACTATCTGTACTTGGACTAAGTCAATAAATAACAACCATCAATAGTGTTAGTCATAGTAATCTCTCTCTCTCTCTATATATATATATATATATATATATATGTATGTATATTATATTCACAGAGATTAAATTGAACGACATCTTTTGTGCCCCAAAGAAGAATCGAACGTCCGTTGGAATTTCAAATTCAAAAAATTAACGGAGGAAAAAAAAATGAAATGGAACTTTTCTCCCAAATTTCCTGAAATGGATAAATGACAACAAAACACACAATAGCAACGGTAAGAAGAATTGAGGCAGGTTCAAAAAAAAAAAATAAAAAATTGAAGAGTTGAATTGAATGGAACAGAGAGTAGGAAGATCATTAAAATAAGATATGTAGTTAATTAATGTATTATAGACTATTTATTTAAACAGATTTTATGCTAGTTATATGTGTTTCAATGTTCCTATTTGGAGAATAACGGAGTAGTAGTATTACATCATTTAGATAGCAGAGGGAATAGAGTGTTTTGTTTTTAACATGGCGACTAATGATAATATTAAACCGTTAGTCGATAGGATATTAATGAATCCTCTGCAATTTACACAGGTATCAAATGATAGTAATGAAAATAAAGGGAGTGGTATAAGTTCTGATACTATTAAAAATACTTCATACATAGTAATTGGTAGGAAAAAATCTAATAGAAGTGAAGATAGTAACATGGATCAAAAGATCGATGACGTCAATTACACTGCAGAAAAAAAAATTGACAAGAAGCCTGAAAATGTTATAAAACCTAAATCTATGGCAGAAGCATTGGCTATGTATACAAACTCTGGTACAAAGTCTAAGAATGAAAATAACGCGAAGGTATTGTCTTTAAATCAAAATAACGATAATGATGATGATGATAATGGTGGTGAAACTGATGTAGATAGTTCCAATGTGGATAATTTTAGTGAAATAATTAATAAAAATAATGGAAACGGAAATGAAGGAAATGACGAAGAAGAAGAGGCAGAAGAAAGCGATGAAGATGATATGGAGTATCAAGATAATGATGATGAAACAGACACTAATGAATCGACTGATTCAGATTCCTCATCACCTGATAACTTAATCGGTAATACTATTAGATATAATAATGGTAATAATTATATGGACGAGGATGTCGGAGAGGATGTCGGAGAAGCACTTGACATGATCAGAAAAGAAACCATGGTTGAAAAGGATAGGAATAGTGATACAAGTGATTATAATGAAACTGTAAATGACGATAATAGGGATGGCAATTTTGATGGCAGAGTGGGAGATAGTGATGATAATAGTGATAAACTTGATGAAATATTGGATTCTGAAAGAATCGGTCTTTTGGAAGAATCTATCGCTTATGAAATTGAAAAGGAAAAAAGAAAAGAATATAAAATATCTGGTATGACAAATAAACAAAATGAAAATCATACTGTAGATGATAAAGACCAGGATGAGGAGGAATTGAAACATAAATTACCACTTAGTAAAAGAGAGGATGTAGGTACAGCAAATCCAAAATTGGAAGACGTTTATCAATTTAATGAAAATGTTGCTGATGAAGGCTCTACATTACCATCTAAAATAATCAAAAATTGGGGGTCTGAAATGTCTGTTTTAAAACCTCGTGGGTTATTGAACCATGGGGTAACATGTTATACAAATGCTGCTGTTCAAGCTCTATTACATATTCCTGCTGTACAACATTATTTGTGGGATGTGTTACGTGGAAAATATAGAGATATAATCAAACCTACTTCCGTTACAATGACATTGGCTGAAACAAGTAAGAAAATGTGGTTTCCCAATGACAAATTAAAGAAAAAATTATCCTCGTACATTAACCCAAATAAATTAATTAATAGATTAGAAGATATAAATTGTATGATGAGTGAATGGCAACAAGAGGACTCCCATGAGTATTTTATGTCACTAATGTCAAGATTACAAGAAGATTCGGTTCCTAAGGGCCATAAGATGACGGAATCTATCATATATGACATATTTGGAGGTTTGTTGAAACAGTTAGTTACATGCAAGTCTTGTGGTAGTATATCTGAGACAGAACAACCATTTTATGACCTTTCATTGCATTTGAGAGGGAAGAAGAGTAGTTCGAATGAGAGTTTATCATCAAATACTTCTATCAATGGTGATTCTATGGTTACGGCGGAGAATAGTGTAATGAATTCATCAAATGGTAAATCCAATGATATAAAAGATGAAAGTGTCATTACACCAATTTTGTCTAATGATAAAAACAACGCAAATATAAAGAATATCAATAATACTAATCAATTTCAATCAATTGTTGATAGAAAGTTTACTATTGAAAAGTCTATTAAGGACTTCTTCAGTCCAGAATTAATTAAAGTTGACGATGAACAAAAGGGTTATGTTTGTGAAAAATGTCATAAGACTACAAATGCTGTTAAACGTAATTATATTATGCGGGCACCAGAGACTTTATTAGTGCATTTAAAGAAATTCAGATTTAATGGTACATCATCATCTAAAATGAAACAGGCTGTTTCATATCCCATGTTTTTAGATTTAACAGAGTATTGTGATAAAGAAACTATTCAGTCAAGAGAAATACAGTTACCTCTTAAATATCAATTAATTAGTGTAGTTGTACATGAAGGTCGCTCTTTGTCATCTGGCCACTATATTACACATTGTAAACAACCAGATGGTTCATGGGCTACATATGATGATGAATACATAAATAAGATTACTGAAAGAGATGTTTTAAGAGAGCCAAATGCATACTACTTAATTTATACTAGATTAACCCCTAAGTGTATAAAGTTGAAAGATACTCTACCTAAGGAGAAGATCACAGGCTTACCAAATATTAATAAGAAGAAGAACAAGAGTGACAATTCTGATAAGCACAGAGGTCTGGATCATAATAGAAATGCTACTAAGGAGAAATCCAAAATATTATCTTTAGCTAGCAATACAAAGAATCGTAAGAAGTGGGGAAAAAATAAAAAACGTAAATTAAATAAATGAGCATTCTTTTTTTATGAAGATATTATGTAAATAGAGGTATTACAAATACATTTTCATATATACATGTGAATATAACGTAAAAATTATAAATCAAATTATTAGTAGGAAGAAGCATAGCTTACCTAAACAAAGACTAATCATGCAATTGATACATAAGGACCTTATCGTTGTTATCGTTTTTCTGGATTACTAACCTATATCTTATATAGAAGGATTATTTACAGATTTGAATATTTATATTTGCTCAGAAGAAATAAATACAATTTTCAACCACCAGTTTGAAAGATTTCACAAACAACCTCTTTTCTTTTTTATGGTACTACTTTAATACCCATACTCTTAGCTAGACCAATAATCGATTTAACAATACCTTCCATACTAAGAAATGCATGTATTCCATCAGTCTTCTTAATCAAAGCAATCTCATAAACATGTTTTAATAACATTATGCCTATCGTACCCTCCTTTTTATTTATATTTGGTTGATTAGCATCTGTCTCTTTTCCTAAAGCTCTCAATAAAAGAAACCCGGTTGGGGGTGTTTTGAATTCAAAAGTATACGTTCTATCTGGTTTGACTGTAATCAATACAGGTACAGGAATGCCAGGTTTATATGTTGCTGTTTTGGCATTGAATTCTTTACAAAAATCGATGGCTTTGATACCCTTGGAGCCTAAAGCAGGACCAACAGGAGGAGTTGGGGCAGCTTGTCCCGCAGCTACAGTTAATTTGATAAACGAATTTTTGACCTGTTGTGACATCAGTAGATTTTAGTCATTGTTATTAGTTGCTTGTGTCAATGATTTCACATTTCTCTATTCTTATTTTTTTTGTTCAGCAATACCCTGTATTAAAAACTTCTCTCCTTTCCTTTGAAGCCTAGTCAGCAATCTTTTTTTTTTATCTCTTAAAACTTTTTTTTGTCTTATTTCATTTGGTATGTATACATATATAAAGAGGTAAAAATGTTATACAATCATAGACAAGGCTAGATGTATTAATATATGAGTTTCGAAAAATGGAAGTAGAATTAAAAACCTTTATATATAATATTGCAGTCTATCATTTGTTGCCCTAATAAAAAAAAGATGTAATTTCACAAAAAATACTTAGTACTTAATGGAAAAACAGAAGTAAAGGTAAAGCAATGATAAGCATCTATTCAATAAAAAAGAACTATATTGTTTTAGTCTTGTATGTCATTATGTGATTATTGTGCATTTGTTTGTTCCACTTGGCCATGTGCCTCCTTCTTTTTCTTTTCTAACCCAGCTATATGGGCTTCACTTTGATCCACTTGAGTATGTGTATGATCTTCTGCAGAAATAACTTTGCAATCAAACTTATCTTCTACGACATGGCACATTTCAATACTCTTAATCCACGGATCGTCCATAATTTCTTCAATGTTACTCCTACAAGCCGGAGCTAAATCTACCATTCTACCAATAATATGTTGTGCTTCCTCAGGTAAAGAATGAAGTAATCTCTGTGGACCAATATTAGGATTATTTGGATCAGCCTTATTATGTGAGGAATATCTTGGCATACCACTATCACATGTAGCACCATGCCCCCCATAACTTGGATTATCTATACTATCATATGATGGAGGTTCAGGAGTTCTTGTCACCAGGGCACTCAATGAATCACAATTTCTACCTGAACAGAATAATTTAAAAGAATTGTCTCTCAACTTAGGAATTTTCCATGGGAACTTCTTTAAAATCATACAACAGAATATGATTGCCGCAGACCAGATATCAACGGGACGTGGATCATATTTAGCAAAAATACATACTTCAGGTGCCAAATATGGGTCACTCCCCACAATTCCACTTGCTTCTACTAATGTTTTCGAGAATGGATACGAAAATACTACAGCAGCACCAAAATCAATAATCTTGATAATACCTTTGTCATTAATAACACAATTATCTAATTTCAAATCACGGTGTGCTAAACCAATACTATGTAAATATTGTACCCCAGTTAATATTTGTTTAAAACAACAGCAAATTTCTTCGTATGACATTTTATTGCTCATGACGATTGCAAATAAATCATATTCACAATACTCCATGACTTGTAATATTCGATTATTTTCATAAACGATCTCAACAGTTTCAATGATATTTGGATGGTGTAAAGTAGTACCAATACAATACTCTGATGTGATTTTTTTAACGTAATCACGTTTGGATTCATTCTCTAATTTACTTCTAAACTTTTTTACTGCAAAGATTCTTTTATCTGATATTCTCTTTACGAGTTTCACCGAACCTCCTGCACCTGCACCTAAATCTTCACCAGTGTCAATATATCTTTTAGAGAATGGTAAAGTTGTATCATGTGTAGTGGAGTAAATAGTATCATTCGAATAACTGGACCCATAGGATCCAGGTGTAAAAGTCATTGCAGAGGTATTATTATTCATGCTACTAGGATTCATATTTATATAATTATTTGCAGGATTCAAATGAGATTTCGATGTTGGAGGACTATTCATTAAAGTAGAATTATTTTTCCTGAACAAACCTCTTAAGTTTGCAATTGAGGAAGAATGATGTGATTTAAATACAGTTTGATTTGAGATGGTTGTGTTACTAATGCTATTATAATTAGTTTGAATATTTTCATGAATAGAACCTGGAGATCCGTAGAAATTATCTGTATATGATGAGTTTGCGGGTTGTCTTGAAGTTGAATAAATGTTACTATGTTTAGCACGAGATGGTTTAGGTATAGCTGTTGCGTTAGGTAGATTTGTGGCAGTTACATTTGAGTTAGCAGTCTTTGTAGAAACATTTATGGATGAAGTTGAGGTAGATGAAGAAGAAGGTGAATGGTTGGATGCTTGTGTGTGTAAAACATGTGTTTGAGACAAATTACTAGTTGAGTGAGCAGTATGATTATGATTATTTTTAGAAGAAAAAAAGAAATTACCTAATGATGAAGAAAATGAGCCTGAACGAGAAACACTACCAGATCTATTATGCTGATGGTTATAACTACTACTATAAATGTTATTATTATTGTTGGTATTATTATCCATTGCTACTTTTTGAAATTTTTGTTTTGATATTACAAATCTTGGTTCTACAGTATCTACCATGGGTGAAGTTATAATATTTGAATCGATAGCAGAAATATTATTGGGTAGATTAGCGGCAAAAGATTCCAGAAATGATGAAGAATATGATGAGGCATTACTGACTGATCCATTAGATTGAATATCTTTATTTGAGTTAGGTACCGAATATGGGATACTTGAAGATAATGAAGGGATAGGTCTTGATTGGTTTAAATTATTGGATGAACTTCTAAAACTATTTCTTCTAAGTGAAGAACTTGCGTTATAGGAATTATCAATAAATGAACCAAATCTATCCTTCAATGGACCGTTTGTGCCAACAAATGATGCGGTATGAGCAAAATTAGCAGTTAAAAAACTTTGAGAGATTTGGGGGTCATTTCCATTGTATCTTAAAATACTAGGATTATGATGGTTATGATTATTATAGTGGGAATTATTCATTAAATGATTATTAGATTTGATTTCACGGCCCACTATGGGTTCACTTGATAAGGACGAACTATCTAAAGTCTTTGTAGTGACAACAGTTGGATCTATTTCCTCATCTAATTCACCAAAAGTTAACTTTTTCAAACTTTCGCTAACCTCATTTTGTGATTCTTTATCTTTACCTGCTTGTTCATTTTCTGAAGCTAAGTGAGTCACCATAGTAACACTAGTCGTAGCAACATTTGGATTTCTCGTAATATGTGAAATATCTAAAGTTCTTGAAGTGGTACGTAAGACGGGTTCATCTTTAGAAGAATACTTGTAACTTTTTTTAAGGTTATTATTATTAGTATTATTATCTGAAGAGGCAATATTTGATGACTCACTTTGATTCTCCTTGAGTAATTTAGTTAAGGAAGACATAGTTTGCTGAGTGCTTAGTAGATTGAGGTAAAAAGATGAAGTATTGAAAGTGGAAAGATATATTCAAATGTGCTAACTTTAATGTTTTTTCGCTTTGAACAGGAATAATTGCTCCTTTTGCAATTCCTTTATTTTGTCCTTTTTATACCAAGAAATAAAATAATTGGAATGATTGTTTGTTAGTCAACATTTCATCAGTTTTTTTTTTTTCTTCTCCTTTATCGAAATGAGTAAATATCCAGAACGGAAAAAAACAATGACAAAAACACAGAGGGAAAAACCCGATGAGAAGAGGCAAAACTAAACGATTTGGAATAAATTTTGAAGACTTCCAACTGTTAGAAGTTGGCATATTTGTTTGGGATGACATTGTAATAGTAAATTGTCCACAACAGTTGAGAGTTTTCTAGGACATTTGTAAGTAAAGTAAAGTATAGTATAGTAAGAGGTTATTAGATAACAGGATGATTCGGAGAATAATATAAAGAATTGTAAATTAAAATTGTTATATATATATATATATATGTTCTGGTATTCACTTATTCTATTGTCATTATTTAGAATTAATTTACAAGGAGGGAAATTTTATTATCGGTGTTTCTAATAAATACACTTGTTTTAATCTCTAAACAAAGGTCATTCTTACTGAATTATGTCTTTTATGGTTTATTGGGTAGGGGGGTCCCCCTTGAGTTGTGTCTGTTACCTTATATGATCCTTTATACTCTTTTTTTTATACATCATGATACACTACGATACGATAACACTTCAATGAATTAAGAGAAATTAAATGATATATTTTTATCTAATTTGACTGTATATATATATATATATACGCGTGTGCGTGTACATAATTTATATTACTATTTTGATTTTTTCATTGATTTAATAATTGTTGATGGTCCTCATATAACTTCTCATGAAGTTGTCTGAGTTCAACATAGGCATCCGTTAATGTCTTGATTTGCTCCTTTAACTTTGAGACTTCATCTGCATCTTTCTCCTCAATAACATTATCACTTATACTATTAGTAGTGGTGGTCTTGATATTATTATTATGTGCAATGTTTGAAGTAGCAAAAATTGTGTCCTGTTCAGATAATTTAGACATATATCCATTCAAATCAGATAATGGATTGATAATATAGTCTCGTTTTTCATCTATTTCTTTTCCGATTTGATACCATATATCATGATAATCATTTAATTGATTTTTGTCATATATAGACCTTTGCAAATTTGGAACCTTTTGGATTGAATGATTATTATTATGGTTATTACTATTAGTATTGTTTGTAGGATTTGTGATATTCAACTTATCTCTAGAATCAGTAGTATAACAGTAAGTTATTATATTAGTGACACCTCCAGTTGCATCTTGTGATGTAGTTAAAGGTTGCAAAGTTTTTAAAATTTGTCTTGAGTAGATCTCTGTAACAAATATTTTGCCTGATTTATCACCAATTAATAAAATTGTGCCATCCATATTAAGCTTTAATATACTGACATCACAATCTGATAACTTGGTTACGATTAGTTGGCCCATACTATATAGGGAGCTTCTTTTATTTTCGTTTCCATTGTTGTCGATTACTGTCGTTGAATCTACTAATGAATATAATTTTTCCTTATTATTTGTTTGCAAAAGATTTATTATTTGGTTCCCATATAATTGATAATATAATGATAATGCAAAACAACCCACTTTCGTACCAAAATAGCACACCCTATCTGCTGGATCTAATGTAAGGGTCTCTATTCCATTTGAGAATGTGAAAGTAGCCAATAAAGTAGGCTTAATCGTTTGATCTTGTATAGAAGTGGTTGAAGAAGATCCGTTGTTTCCATTTTTACCTATTCCGACACTTGGATCTACATCTAAATTATAACATCTAATTGTACAATCCTCTGAAGTGGTAAATAATTTAACACCAGATGTAATCAAATTTTCCCCTGTTGCATTACTAACTTGGAAATCAGTAACAGGTAAAGTGTGATCATGGATAATTGATATTGGCTTTGGATCTTCCATTGTGACTAAATCAATAGTTTGCCATATGATAACACGAGAATCTTTACCACTAGTAATGATATATTTTCCATTTAGGATTGATTTAATCTTTGTGATCCTTTGATAATGAGCCATCGGTTTCACATTTAATAATAAACCCGAGTTTAATTCCCAAATGTATAATTTCCCTGATTCTGTTGAGGCTAATAATAAGTATGGTAAATTGAACATTGCCAATTTATGTTCTAAGTCTTCAGAAGAAGCAAATGAAATATTATTATCAACTACTTCTAAACAGTTGACTGCTTCAGGGAGAGGTAACCTTTGTTCCACCGATTCTCTCTTATGACTCCCAGATATGTTGTAAACATTAATTAATGCCTTTTTGGCTTGTGCAACAAACAAATAACGGTTCCCCACAATAACACTGCTATTCTTTGAATTCACGCTACATTGTCTTAAATTGCTTTGTTCAAAAGAATGGATATTGGCAATTGAACCTGTTATATGTGTGGTGAAGATTAATTGCTCGTCCATACTTTTTTTTTATTTTATTTTTGTTTTATTTGCTAAGATAGTAATCTGTCTAATTCAAAGTGTATTTTAAAAATGTTAGTACGTCCCTTTTGACCTCTATCTTATCAGTATTGTTCTGTCTCCTAAGTTTTATAAGGTGAACGCAAAGGCATTGCTATCATTTCAAGATATTGTTTTGGTTCCCTCATTATTAAACACGTTTTAATTATTTTTGTTTTTGTCTTTCGATCTCATCGCAATTTCGAAAATTTTTTTTTGTTTAATTCCTTTAAAATGAAAATATAAAGCATTTCCTAATTGAGACAAAATGTAAAATGAGTTTAGAAATAAATTAACGAAAAAAAAATAAAATCGAAAAGTGAACAGAAACGCTAAAAAATAAAAAATGCTAGAGAGATTGCAAGTTATTCAAGAAGTGTTTCCTATCTTTGTCTAACTTATAAAGTTAAACTTAACCTATTCAACAACAAAACTAGGTTAAATAGCTTTTAACCGATACACTCATATTAATAATTTTCTCATAACATGCCACTAAACATTATTGGAACAGCTATATTTGAAGGTACAGATAAAATTCCATACTATAAAGAGATCAAACATATCACACCATATGTTTTAGCAGCAGCAGGTATCAAATGGTGGTTTCGTGGTGCGACAAACACTTGGGAACGTAAATTACATGGTAAAGTTTACATTGTGACAGGTGCTACATCACAGAGCATGGGGACTTCTGTAGTCTATGAAATGGCACGTTTAGGTGCACAGTTAATAATTCTGACACGTAATTTAGATGAATGGTCTACGGAATGGATAGACGATTTAAGGGAAAGAACAGGTAATGAATTGTTATATATGGAACGTTGTGATCTAAGTGATTTGTATGATATTAGAAAATTTGCTACTAAATGGTTAGATAATTCTCCTCCAAGAAGATTAGATGGTGTTATTGTGATGTCAGGGGATATGGAACCATGGGGAATCCCAAGATTTTCTCCACCTGTGAGAAAATCATCAGTGGATGGACTTGAATTACAAATGGCTGTTAATAATGTTGGTGTTTTCCATCTTTTAAACCTTTTACAACCAAGTTTTAAAGCACAACCACCAGATAGAGATGTACGTATTATTGTCACTACATGTTGGCTACAAGCTTTGGGTAATGTCAATGTAGAAGATCCATTATGGCAAAATGTGAAATACAAAAGTGCTTTAAAATTTTTTGCAAGTAGTAAATTACAGATGAGTCTTACTTTACTGGAATTGCAAAGGAGGTTATTACAAAGGAAGACTAAGGAGAAGAAATTAGAACTGTCAGGTAAAAATGTTAAAGTGGTACTTGTTCAACCGGGTACTATGAGATCACCAAGTCTTCGTCGCATTATAAGTAACGGTTCTGTTTTATTATTGATCGGGTTGTATTGTGTTCTTCTTTATCCATTCCTTTGGTTTTTTGTTAAGAGTGGTAATAGGGGTGCTCAAAGTATTCTTTATGCTTTGAATACACCAGAATTGGAAGCCAGTAATTTGAAGGATACAAAGGCCAAATATGTGACAGGTTGTAGTTTAGTAGATTTTGCAAGAAAGGAATTTTCTGATGATGAATTACAAAAACAATTATTCGATAATACAGAAAGGGATATATTTGCTCTTGAGAAGATTATGGCAGTTAAAAGAAAACAAAAAAATGCATCCAAGTCTAATAAAAAGAATAAAACGGGGAAAAAGTAAAAAATATGAGATATTCATCTGACATCCTTGTATGTTCCCTCTATACAATTCTTTTTTTTTTTTTCTTTAATTCCTTTGATATTAGAGAGTGTTCGTAAGATTATTAAAGTATATAAAATATGATATATTTAGCATTGTATAACTTCTATATACGTTACTTTAGATTGGCAAGTAATTTCTTTTTTTTTTTTTTTTTTTTTTTTTTGAGCCTTGAAGTGACACTTTGTATAAGAATAAATATCATAATCTAGGTAATTTTTTTTATCGGAGTGTATGCCTTTTTCAAAGTCTGTTCGATATGATTATATGATAATACAAAAGAAGTTCTTCCGTTTTTTTATGGTAGAACCAGATTTGGAAGATCTGACAGTACTACTACTACTATTACTACTACTACTACTATTGCTGTTGTTTTTGTTATTTTGTTTTCGGTTAGATTTACTAGTAGTGTTTTTTTTAACATTTCGAACGCCGGGCACTTTAACAGAATTTTTACTCAATTTATTATGTTGTGAGGAAAGAGGTGACAATGATTGTTTTGTTTTGTTTTCATTCTTATTATCAGTTAATATTTTTTCTTCTTGCTGTTTAGTAGTTGTAATTTCTATTTTATCATCCAGTTGTTTAACAAAAGTGGGATCATATTCATAGACCAATTTCCGTACTGCCGTCTGGAAAATTTCCGTTATCCCTGCTTGACATTTGGCGGAACATTCGACGTACCCCAACAAATGATTATCTTCTACGAATTTATTAATTCCTTCAATAGGGATACAGAGTTCTTCATCGGAGTCATTCCTTAAATCTGACTTTGTGCCAACTAGCAAGATAGGAAACTTATTGAATTTTTTAAACATTGAACAATTTTCGATGTTTGCATGTTGTTTCAATTCAGGGAGCCATTTGTCATTTAAATTTTTAAAACTGATATTTTGATTAATTGAAAAACAAAGAAGAAAGATGTCTGTCTGTGGATATGATAAGGGTCTTAATCTATCATATTCTTCCTGGCCAGCAGTGTCCCACAGATTTAGTTTGTATATATAATGTAAATGATCGGTAGAAGCTGGAGTTTCCTCGATAAGGGGAGTCACAGTTTGGTTTATTTTATTCTTTGAATTGATAAGAGTATCAGAAGACGGTGGGTCCACAGATATAGTAACAGAATAATTATTGAAAACGGTGGGTGCGTATTCTGTAGGGAAAATATTTGTGGTATATGAGATTAATAATGAAGTTTTACCTACAGCACCGTCTCCAAGGATAACACATTTAAGAGACCTCATGTATTGGTGTTAAAAAGAAAAGAAAAGAAAAGTGACGATTGTAAGGAAATAGTAGGATATTCGAATAAGTTTATACAACTGAGAATGCGTGTGGAAAGGTGGAGGGTGGGTAGTAGAACCCGTTATCCATTTCTTAGAATTTTGTCTGTTAATACTCGCCAGTTTTTGATGCATCCAAAATAATATATAAATACATATATATACATATTAATAACGGCAATGATAAAAATAAGAATAATAATAAAAAATATATGTTTTATATATACAAGTGAGGATGAAAACAAGATACATGTTGCCAAACCACTTTATATCAAAACTGTTCAAGTTGTTTCGAATAGGTTTTAGATATTATAAAAAAAAAAAAAAAAGAAAGAATACACAGAATTGGTTACGTAATGTGGAGTGTTGTTAGGAGAGAAGTGAAAGTAAGTGAAAATAGTGGGGTACGATTTGAATAGCCAGTAATTACTTAAGGATGTTAAGTTTAGATAGAAAATAAAAATAAAGTGACTTTTTTAACGTTTACTTCATTGAAATAATAGAATGATCTGGAACACCAAACCAATTTCGGCTTTTTTTGGTAACACTTACTACATTTGAAAAAGCTTAAAAAAAATCTGGTTATAATTTCTACTGAGGGTAGGGGGGTGGAGATAAATGGAAAAAAAAAAAAAAAAAAAAAAAAAAAAAAAAAAAAAAAAAAAGAATAGTCAGATCTAGTAAACAGAGGTATCCCTATTTTTATTTTTATTTTTTTTTTCACCTCGAGAAAATACAATTCATCCCTGGAAAAAGAAAGGAAAATTACGATTTGGAAACTTTATTGGACTCATTACTCCATGTTTTCCTTCTTTCAGTTGGATATCTTTGGCTGACAAGAAAGTTCTTCAAGTCATTATTGTTTGGTTTTTATCTGAGACTCCCCACCGCGCCTCTCCGGCCCCGCCTTCTTTTCTATATACAAACTTTCTCTTGTCATTGGAGGGTAAATGTTACATAAATAATATTTTCAAAGACCTTATTATATACTAAGGAAGTTTAATAGTAAGAAATTCAAATTTCCAATAAACGAAAGGAAATAAAATAGGCTCATTTAATAGTCTTGTAGGCAACATAAAGAATGTGATCCTATTCATCAAATCGCAAAGTATATATTGTATATTATTATGTATCACAAAAACTTCCATCATTTTAAAGGTATATGTAGCAAAAAAAATGATGGGGGGGGAGTAGAAATTCCAAGGTTCTTCTTAACCCTACTTTTCTTCAAAAAACAAAAAAAAAACAAAAATGGTGGAGTTAATTTTTTAATAAGACGTTTATCAAAAGATCTGTACACCCCTAAAAAATAAACTTGTCACCCCATACGCCCAGGATGAGAGATTTTCAATTAATCTTACCCAAAAAAAAATAAGGTTTCTATTTTATTAGAGAAATTGCACCACGTGCGTTTCAGAAAAAAAAAAATTAAACTTAAAATTTAAGCGAAACGAGGTTTTTTTTTTCTTAGCCCTATTTTGTGAAAATTTGGTTGTTGTCAGTTTCTCAAGTAAAATAAGAATCGTATAGCGCGGTTTACGTCTCCTCGAGCTCCTTTCGATTACGTAAAGTGTAGTATTGTCATATATGTATATAAATATTAATATAATTTTTGGAAATGACATACTATTTCTACAAAGTCTTACTATAGGTGTGTAAGTTTTTCTCTATAGCAATTTTTTGTGATTTAAACGACCACTGTTTAATCAACAGTAATTGGGACATCCCATATAATCTATATAAAATAGATACCATTATTAAACCCCTCAACTTCAAAGGTCATTCTGTTTTGTTTCTTTCTTTGTTTATTCATGACTCTTATTGTATAAGAAAAGTTTGAAGAATAATAATAATAATAATAATGGTATTTGTCTAGAGTTGGAAAATCCTTGGGGAAAAAAAATAAAACCTCAAAAAATTCCTATTTGGGATAGATGACATAATCCCGAAACTTTTCTGTTGTTTTTTATTTATTGGAAAAAACAAGAAACAAGAAAACAAGAATCCCCCCCGTTCAAATATCAAACATAATGTTATGCTGGAATTCTGAATATTGTTTTTTAGGGGACAGTAGATTCTTTGTTTAGTTTTTTTTTTTTTTTGTTTTTCTGTTACATAGGACTGTTAAAAAAAGCAGTACATCCTTGTGTTACCGAGATATGTTTTTTTTTCTTGAGACTAGTTTTTTCCTATTAAGGAATCTTTATTGTAAATTTCGAAAAAATATATATAAATATAAATGTATATATATATTTTTTTTTGCTAACGTTGGAGTCTTTCAGTGAAAAATGTCGTTTGTTGAGTAACCCTAAGATTGAGGGAAAGGCAAAAAATGTCTAGTAAAAGTAGGTACACTATTTTTTTAAATAATTGGTGACCATCGATCTTTTTGTTTGTTTTTTTTTTTTTTTTTTTTTTAACATAAAATAATTGATTTCAAGTATAAACTATATATATATACTTTTATTATTATGCATATAACTTTGGGTATACAGGTTCTTTAGAAAAATAAATATAAAAACCTGGCAAAAGGAGCAGGTATAAGCATTACACAATGGTTGCTTTAATTTCTAAAAAGAGAAAGTTAGTCGCTGACGGTGTTTTCTACGCTGAATTAAACGAATTCTTCACCAGAGAATTAGCTGAAGAAGGTTACTCAGGTGTCGAAGTTAGAGTTACTCCAACCAAGACCGAAGTTATTATTAGAGCCACCAGAACTCAAGATGTCTTAGGTGAAAATGGTAGAAGAATCAACGAATTGACTCTTTTAGTCCAAAAGAGATTCAAGTATGCTCCAGGTACCATTGTCTTATACGCTGAAAGAGTCCAAGACCGTGGTCTATCTGCTGTTGCTCAAGCTGAATCCATGAAGTTCAAGTTATTAAACGGTTTAGCTATCAGAAGAGCTGCCTACGGTGTTGTCAGATACGTTATGGAATCTGGTGCTAAGGGTTGTGAAGTCGTTGTTTCTGGTAAATTAAGAGCTGCTAGAGCTAAGGCCATGAAATTCTCTGACGGTTTCTTGATCCACTCCGGTCAACCAGTCAACGATTTCATTGACGTGGCTACTAGACACGTTTTAATGAGACAAGGTGTTTTGGGTATTAAAGTTAAGATTATGAGAGACCCAGCTACTAACAAGGCTGGTCCAAAGGCTTTACCAGATGCTGTCTCCATTGTTGAACCAAAGGATGAAGAACCAATCTTGGTTGCTACTGTTAATGACTACAGACCAGCTGAAGTCACTGAAGAACCAGCTGCTGCTGAAGCCACTGCTTAAATGTAATTACATATTATCACATGGATATATTGTTTTACATATACAAATAAATAAATAAATAAATAAATAAAAAATTCACATTCTTTTTGATTTTTATTTTTCGTCTGCAATCCTGTTTTTATTATATTGTTTGTATGTTCGTCAGTCAGTTTTCTTTTTTTTTTTGATGGGGAGCTGTATAGAATATAAGTTTTCAAGTATATATATATATATAGGATATTTACAGTTACAGATGATCACACTAAGAATACATATTTAACAGTGATTTTTTTTTTTTTACCAACTATAAGCTGCACCTAGAACGCCTCTGATTTGCTCATTAGCTAATTGAACCCAAGGTTTCTTTTTTTTTTCTCTTGTTTTAATCGTTTTTCATACTCTAACCTCTTTAAAGTGATTTGTTTACTCTCTAATATACATTTAATGTGAATGTATCTATGCTTAATAATTCCCATACGATCACGACCTTTAATATCTATACGTTTCGTACATGTATCATCGCTTCCGGTTCATATTTCGGCAATATATAAGTCATTAGCATTTAGACCTAAAGTTTTAGTATCAACAATATCACGTTCAAGTAAATTATCAACTTCTCTTCCAATAGCCTTTTTAGCAAAATGACATTGTTTGATACCCCTTTTTCAAATCAACATCTTTGAACATCCTTAAAAATTTAGTGGCTTTCTTCATAGTTGACTTGATTCTATATGAGTGTAAACAAATGGAAGGTTCTAGAGTCTATATTTCCTCGCGAATCAGATGCAATTTATATCTTCCATTAGTTTCCGGCAATGCAACGACAGTGTTCTTCTTATAGAACCCTCCAATTTTACCACAGTTCGACTCATATATTTGTCTCTTTAAAGGAGTCAGTAAAATATTCCTAGAGGGGTTTTTCATAAAGTCTTTTAGATTTTAATGAAATCTTGTAACTGTTTATCATTCTCTGGGGGGTGGGAGTAAAGTCTTCTTCAACTTGTTTTCTTGTCCTTTACCTCTGTCTTCCATAAATATTTCTAAGTTATCACTAATATTGTCCAAGACTTTGTCCTCTGTAGGTTTGTCCTAAATAATTGTATAGAAACCAAGGAATCTAAATAAAGACCCCTTATTATTGATTCGGGGTGATGTCTAGAACAGTCTTGAAGTTATCAATCTTCTTGATATTTGATTCATGTATTCAGAGATCATCATGTTTGTATGAGTGTCCTTAGTGTGAAACAGATCTTTTCGGCTTGTTAATGGGCGGGGGTACAGATACCACCACACTTTTTCCTAGCAGTCCCCTTAAAGTATTTTCATTTATTTACTTGCGATGAACTTTGGTTCTTTTGCAATGTAAAAAAAAACCGGAAAGAAAGGAGAAGATTTATTTCTCATTCAAACTAAATAGCAAGTATGTATACACAATCTGCGGAAAGGTTACAAATCTTCTATAAAATAATATGGCATATATACCCTATATAAACGGTATGTTTATTTGTTCTAAATAAGTTACAATATTTCCCTTAAAAAACCTTGCTTATCATCATCCATATTTCTATATCTGTTTGGTTGAGATGATATTGTAGAATAACTGCCAATGGCAGAAGAATTGAATGAGGAATCCGTCTCTGAAGATACATAAGAAAATCTTAGATGATAATCACTTCTATCGTTATTATCCTGTGATGGTTGTGTAGAAGGAATTTCTGATCTACTGTATTCTTTATCGGATAAAGTTTTATTGATTCTTGGTGCAGGGACTGGTGGTGCCTTATTAACAGCATATCTATTATCAAACTCAAATTCGTGTTTGAATGGATCACTTTCTACATTGTCAGTAGAGCTATAGTTCAATCTATATCCCTTTGTGTGACTGAAAGAACGTGATGACGACATTGGATCGTCCATCATACCTTTACTTTTCCGATCACTGTCCAAACCTAGTTTATTATTCCAACTTCTATTGTATTTCTTGCGTTTAAATATCATTAACCATACAATTATACCGCACAAGATTACGCCACCTACGACACCAACCACACTTCCTGCAATAGTTCTATCATTAGTTCCTGTACTGTTGTTGCTATTACCGTTATTTCCTATGTCACTGGGATCTAGCCCTCCACCATCTATCCATTTGTTATAGACTTCCATTGGAGCCGTTATGACTGCAGTGGTGGATAAATGACCGTTAGTTTCGGTACCTGACGGGGGCAGCGTTAGTGTAATTGGTATGCCGGTACTGAATGATGTAGTCTTACCAGTAAAGTAATATTCTTGCGTATATATTATATAGTCTTGGTATGAAGATGAGGAAGAGGAAGAAGTGGATGAATACGATGAGGTGGAAGAGGAGAATGAAGTAGAACTTGTTGGTGTAGATTTGGAAGTTGCGGTTGTAGAAGATGATATCCTACTAGAAGAAAGACTGGATGATATTTTTTTAATTGGGTTCAGTGTAGACATTTTATTGGATGAATATGAAGTGGTAGTAAATTTAGAACTTTTAATTAAGGTTTTAGTAGTATGTTTTAATTGTTCTATTGGTGAGGAATAGGATGAATATTGGCTTATTGTAGATTTTCCGGTAGATGACAAGAAGTGAGAATATGGACTATTATATGATGTTACAATAGCAGTTGATTTATCAGTGGAGGATGTTGTTGATTCAGAGCTGGTTGGAATTTCACTGGTTGACCACATAGGTTTTTGAGGAAATGAGCTAAGACTTGTTTGCTGTTGACTGTTGGTTATCATACTATATGTCATAAGGGATGATATTGGACTTTGTATGGAGTTCAAGTTACGATTACTCGTTGAGGAAGCTTGTGAGTCCGTTAGAGATGTGGGGGGAGAGGAAGTGGTAAGTGGCGAGCTAAAAGAAGATGTTTCGTAGGAATAGAAATTTGGAGAAGTAAATGAATAGACTGATGAAGAACAAGGAGTTGATATTCTAGAAAGAGAATCAGTTGACGGTAGTAATGAAGATAGCTGTCCTTGTTGAGAAAAGATTGAATGTGTGGATTGAACGTTTGACATGTCTGATGAGCTTGTTTCCTTAGTAATAGTAGAAGATGCCGAAATAATGTTAGAAGAGGCAGTAGGTTGCTGTAAGGTAGAGGAAACAGCGAGATTAGAGGATATGTAATTGTATGAATTTGTTAAAGAATTAGTTGACGAACCTATTTCATTGGCAACGCTTGAACTTTGTGATACTGTAGGTGTCACATCACTTTCCAATACAGTATTTAAAGAAGAGATGGTGGAGGAGGCAAAAAAACTGTCATATAATAGTGTATTGGTATTTTGTTTAGAGTATATGGTAGATGTGAAAACATCGGTTTGATTTTTAACCTCATATTCAAAAATCATTGTTGATTAATTTATTACTTTTTGACAAATGAATAAAAATCACTTGAACACCTACCTAATGACGTCGTAAATTTAGTAGTTTATTATTTTAATATTTTATAGTTTTTTTTTTTTCTTGATTTAAACTAATTTATTGAACGTAATAGGGCAAACAATATGCTCTAGTGTAGTAAATTATAAGATATCAAGAGAGCAAAAAAGATAAAAAATAAAACTTTAATAGAATTCTAAAGGATCATCATTGAAAAATGATTTAAATTGACTGAGACCTTGAAAAATTTCCCCAATTACAACGTTTTATAAACAACCATTGTATTGGAACAAAAAAATGTAAACAAGAGACAATCGTTTTGTTCTTGTATGTTTTTTTTTTCTTGTGTTTTTGCAACTAAAAATAGTTTCGTTCTTTCTTTCTCGATGATTTCGGGTTCCAAGAATTTGTTGTTTTTTTTTTGTTTACTCTTTTGTTTTGTTTGTTGTTGGTATAAATAAAGGCACGTGATTTTTTTTCTTTTGGAAAATGTGGTCGAGAGTGGAAAAAACAAAAAAAACCATGAGAGGCACATATTAAATATAAAGTCTTTCAAAGTTTAAAATAGAAGTAATACATTAAAACAGCAGCTTTAGAACAAAGGAAAGAATGTTATATCAGAAATATGATATTTAATCTAAAGTAAATTAATTAAAGTAGAAAAAAATAATTATATTGGTTTTGTTTCTGTTTTTCATTTTAATGTTTTGTATTAATTTTTTTTTATTTTTCTGATTATTAGTTATTTAACGAAATCATCATTTTGGGTCTTAAAGACACAACAAATACCGTAAAAGTAAACTTTTTTGTTTGTATTATTATTAACCGAAATATTTGAGAATGGTTTATAATAAAACTCTAGGTAAATGATATCAAGTTAGGGTTGTATTCCTCACTTTAAACCATATAACATTCAATATGTATATGTATTTTGTAAAAAACCAGAGCGTACTTTTTTTTTTTTTTCAACGAAATGTTATTAGAAGCATAAAATAGTACACTTACAACTTTATGGGTACTGTTAATTATAAGAGTCTTTCGACTCAACTTAAAACAATGTTCTGGCTTTGTATAACACAAATTGTAAATAGAGATTTTTATATTGCTTTAAAATATAACCAAAAATAAAGAAAATTGACACACACTTCAAATCAAAACAAAAGTTGTAACAAATAATACATTTACAAAAAAAGATTTTTTCTTTCCCTCCAGAGACCAAATAATATATTTGTATAAGTAAATACTATTTATTTATTTTATTAGTTTTATTAGTAAAATTACCCTAACATTTACTTACAATAAATAAATCCTCTTTATTATGAAGTGAAATCTCTTTCCACTATTCTAAATTTGATTAAATCAAGTTTTCTTACATTGATGTGGAACCATTACTGCTGATCGCCTTTGGGCACTAGCTAATATAATACTACTTTTAATACGGTTATTTGATTCATAATTAATATTACTATTCTTTGGTTTTCTCATGGTCTGAACTTCGGTTTGTTTCATTATTTTATGAAGAAGGAAGAATTTCTAATTCATTGACAATTTCTTCAGCTTGCTTAACTATATGAAAACAAGCTATATAATTATTTTTGGTTCCCATATAAATTAATATCGATAAGGCACAAATACCTACTGCATTTCCATGTCAGTATCTTCAAAGTAAAATTTGAGCACAGATTTACCTATTTTCATGGTTAAAAACAGTCTCATATGCCTGGTTTTTGTAATCTGGTTTCAATATTGTGGATTTTGTCCAGTTATCGAATTCATCAGTAATATAAATATTATACATCTAACTAATGTATTGGCTATTTAAAAATGGCATATTCAGATATGACGATGGATCAGATGAGGAGGGACATAAAGCTTATTCTTCATGTGTATAACTTACATGCAATTAGCATAGGAGTCCCCTTGAAAAACAAATGTATTTATATATCGAAACCTTACAGATACATACAAATATATATTTCCATCCCTCTTTTGAATATAATAATTGTAATGATGTTTTCCCAACTAAGAATAAATCAAGAAAGAAAGGGGGAGTGACAGAAGAAAAGAAAAGGGACATTTTAATACTATTTCTATTTCTATACAATGTGTATCTTACTTAAAAGCTGGATATGGTGTGAAATATTATATATAAATATATGATGAATATATCAAAAAACCAAGACTATCTTTGGAGAACAAGAGGATACAAGGAATTTTTCTGTGTTTATTTTCATTATCCCCATTTTTATATGTTGTCGCTTCATTTCAAACAATTAGTTAAGAAAATGGATTCTGCATGATCATTTATGAGAAAGATTGCTATTTATTTACGACTAATATTATATATACAATTTTTTTATTTATCAATATTGTTATATATTCTCATTTCCTGTTTGAATATACTAATCTAAGAGGAATTTAAATCAGCTGCATTCAAGCAAAACAGTCAACAAACTAAATCCACAGCAAAGAAGAAGACAAAAAGTATATTCTTGTCAGAAAAAAGAAATAAGAGAGAACTAATTTAACCACTGAGATTCATTCATTCTTATAATGCATTTCTAACAAACTAAGCATCTAACTATATGTACCAAATATACTTCAACGTACACGAAGATTAAATGGAAATAGATATAACTGATCCCACAGTACATAAAAATAATAGCTGCATGTCTAATTGAATAAATACATTAATTAATCATTTATTTTGCATTACATACATGTATGTATAAATTTCTTCATTAGTTATTATCTCTTTTACGGAAAAAAAAATATCAAAAAGAGAAAGAAAGAAAGCAAAAAAAAAAACAGATTAAATATTCTTTTAAGCGCCTTCCTAAAATAAAGAATAAAACGAATTGACTTTACTCTCCAATATATAATAATAATGGTCAAAACATTTGTATATCGATTAATTATATATATAAGTCTTATAACATCCACAAACTATAAAATATTATTGAACTAGAAACTCCTCTCTAACAGATCAACATTTCACAGACCAATCAATAAGTTTTGTTTATTCTCACTGTAAAGGCATCTATAGCTTTATTAAAAAAAAAACATGAATAATGAAATACAATATGACAGAATCACTACTACTACTACTAATACAAACAAGAATTACAACACAATAAAAATATCCAACGATAGAAGTGTTGTTGAATGGCTAATTAATGGGAAATGTGTTAGAAAATTTATTTTTCCTAATAATGATATGGATAAACAAATACCAGAAGATGAGCATAATGATCTTTTTTCATCTATTAATAATAGTAACAACAACAATCATGTTATTAAAGCTGGATTCATAAAATTTAATGATAACCAAGAATGTTTTGTAATAATATTATCTCAATTTGCTTATATTTATTATCTTTCAAAAGATTTATCTTCAAATTATGTTTCCAATAGGAATACTTCATCCACAAAATTTAATTTAATTGATATTAAACCATTTTTTACAACAATAAATGATACCTTACTGGTAAAATTTCCATTTCCAATAGAAAAGGCATTTTGGTACTCAAATGGTATTATATTACAAACTGTAAATATCCAAAATATACAATATAAATGGATAACATTCACTGATCCAATGTCTCCATTTGGTAATATTCAAATAAATTCAAACTGTATTCCTGAAAGCTTGTTTAATAACCATCGTTATTATAATGACATTTCACCATTTGATATGTTGTATTTCCCTAATAATGATAAATCACATATTACTGTTATTTTTGATAAAATATCATCCCAACTTTTGTTTTTTTATACAAAAATCTTAAATGATTCTAATAATATAAATGCAATTAACAATAACTACATGACTATTAGTCAAACGAAGAGGAAGATGTCATTTTTAAATAAAAGAGACAATTTAATATTAGATTACAATAAAAATCAGTCTAATTTTACCCAAAATAGTGCATCAACCAACAATAGTGTGAATAAAAGGAATATATCGGCAACAATTGATAGAATGAGTAGTGGAATCAATTTAAGTCTTCCCCATACAACTGACATATCCAAAAACATCAATGATATTAATTCGCATACAGATAAAAGCTTAATTGGTGATCTTGCGGATGATATCACTAGTCAGTCTCATTTCCAAACAAAAGATGTCACTTTGGTGCAAATATCAACCTTAATGGTACCATCCACTATTGGTCACAATTCTATGTCATTAAAATGTCTTTCTTTATTTTTTAATCAAAGAGAAGTGATTATAGTATTCGATCAAGTGTTGAAGTATATACAAATATGGTGTATTTATATGAAACCAGATGTTATAAATTCTATTCAATTTAAAATGTATGGTAATTCACCGCCTAATTTGATAACTTTAGAAGATTTACCGGTTGATAGTATACTTACAGAGTGCACAATTTCAAATATTATTCTATTGAATATAAATGTAGATCAAAATATGAAATTCTCAGATGTAGTAAATTCCACATTTATCATCGAATTTGAAAATAAACAATTTGTATTCTATAATCCATTTTTAAAGATATATTCTCCATTATTTTCAAAAATTAACAAACTGATTAATTTTGATCTAATGTTTCCAAAATCATCCTTTGTAAAATCAATATTTAACGCATTATATTTTATCGTGGACCAGCCTACATTTTTCTCTGTGTTTTACTTATGGCAATATTTATTTTTCAATCAAAAAAATAAAACAGATAACACGTCTAAAGAGTTTCAGACGTTTACTGATATCATGTTGGCATTAATCTATTCAAAGCTTGATCTTTCAAAGATACCGTTACATATAAAATCTTTACCAATTTTCCAAGCATTAATGAACAATAAGGATATTCAAATAACATTACCTAAAATCATAATGGGACTACATTTACTTAGTGAAGAACTATATCTAAACATTCTCAATAAAAATATAAAGGTAGAACTAGATAAGTTCTTATCTGATGCTATACACTTAATGAATTGGCCACGCACTTGGAAGTTATATTATAAAAATAAAGGAAACACTGATAAATCTTTACAAATGAGACATAAATTTTTATTTGCACATCCTCTAGATGAACCACCATCCATTATGAAATCACTGTACAGTATAATAGAAAACAGTCAAATACCAGTAACTCCATTTATAAGTTTTGCCAGATTAATAGAAGCAGACGACTCTTCCATTGATTTTATGATTACACCCCGTTGTTTCAAACTGTCAAGATTATACGAATTCATCCATTCCTCTAAAATTAACGACGTATATAGTAATGAACAACAACTCTCAATTATGGTAATATTAAAGAAGCTAAATATTGACAAGCTAGAAATTGAAACATATCCATTAGCTGTTCATAATGTGATAAAAAATTTATTAAGCGAATATGAAAAGCATATTACAAGTCCCAACATGGGAATGGATCTATCTTTAATTGAAAGACCTGATATAGAGAGGTCAATCAATTTAATAAGTAGGAAGAAATATACAAGAAATCTACGATTACATTTGAAAAGACCACATAGTGTAAATGATAATGCAGATAGCATATTTACATCAAAAACAAATAAACAATTCAATTACAATACATATCCTATAGCACTTAAACCAACTACCAATTCAATAAATATGACTAAACCAAATGATATTTATAATGTAGTTTCAAAAATAATAAGGAGAACATTACCATCAGAAACACTAGGAAAGAGAAAACCAATTACTCAAAGTTTTACAAGAAACGACAATAGGATTTTCTTTACCAATGATAAAAGGTTTGAAAATGTAGAGACATTACTGAATGGTTCCAATATACACAAGTTTAATTTGATTACTACTGAGAGTGATTATAGTAAAATATTGTTAAAGAAAAAACTGTACACTCGATTTGTTGCTCTGAGAACTTTAACATCCGGCGTGGGTAGAGCCGCATTATACTACTCAACCGAACAACCACTTACATCCCAAAAATGTGTTATACCAGAACTAAACCTTACAACAACTTTCCCTGATCATACCAAAATGGTGGCACAAATAGAGACACCCGTTCTAGATTCAAATAACAATGAGTTGATAGATGACGAATTAGAAATTCCAAAGATTAGTTCGGAATTAGCTCAGTGGGGTAACTTCCATAATGGTATTTCATATGCATTAATGATTTCACCAAAAACAAAAGGTATAAACGGAAGCTGGATTACCTTAAACAAACCTCGAAATCAATTGAGTGCAACACACGGTGGTTTTTTATTGGGAATGGGCTTAAATGGTCACTTGAAAAATCTGGAAGAATGGCATGTGTACAATTATCTAAGCCCAAAGGAAACTTTTACGAGTATTGGTTTATTATTGGGTATGAGTGCAAGTTGCAGAGGTACCAAAAATTTTAAATTAGTTAAAGTACTTGCTGTCCATGTAGTTGCTCTACTTCCGAAAGGTTCAAATGATTTGAATATTAATTTAAAAGTTCAGAATGCAGGTTTAGTAGGTATGGGTTTATTATATTTAGGACACAAGGATAAAAAACTGAATAAATCTCTGATAGGTGAATTAAAATCCTTTGTTAAGATTGGTGAAGAATTTGTTGCAGATGAAAGTTATAGAATAGCTGTAGGAATAGCACTGGGATTAAATAATTTAAATACAAAAAACAATAATCTTTCAAATCAAAGTGATACAGATACGGATTTGGAAGACGATAGCTTACATGACATCCTCTCATTCAATGAAAAACCGTATACAACAGATGAAACCGTTGAATTATCCTATAAAAAATCAGATCATTTCAACTCTACTAATAAATTCCATTCCACAACTAATAACATCAATTCAAATGATACTCTAGTTTACGAACTTCTAAAATTATTAAACAAACATTATGACAAGGAACCATTCTGGTTGCCAGAGAATTCTCAAATAGGTGTGCTAATGGCATTAATTTGTATGTTTTTGAAAACTGAAGACGTTGAGGTTTCTTCACAGATCAGACTCTCTGTACCCGACAGGGATACCACAATTCATTGTCGACCAGAACTCTATATGTATAGAGAATTCTGCTATTTTATGATAAATTGGAGTATGATTAACGGCAATATTGACTTCATCATGCTTGATATCAATCTTTCAGTAACCAACAATTACGACTTGACATCAATTTATTATATAATGGCAGGTAGAATATTAGCTATTGGGATCAAGTATGCATCTACCGGTGAAATTAATGTCAGAAATTGCTTATTGTCTTTACTTGATCGTTTCCTTCCATTTTATCAGTATGTCAATCCGGATATGTCAATTGTTGCTATATCAAAAATCAATGCTATAACTACCCTTGTTAACGCAATAAATTTATCTCTCAGCCTTGTAATGTGCTCTACAGGGGATTTAATGGTCTTCAGAAGAGTAAAGTATTTACACGAGGTTATCACAGGAAGATATTCTGATATTTATTCTTTTAGTAAAGATAAAAAGACAGAATCTACATTAAACGGAGAAAGAACACAAGGGAATTACAACAGACCTAATAACAATACTGATGTCCCAGAATTGGAAACAACAGGATTTGCGAATGATATTGATCCAATTAACAGTCAATCGAGAAATTCTGACAAAGAGAAAGATCTGAACAGTCATTACGGCAAGTATATGGTTACTTCTATGTGCTTAGGATTTTTGTTTCTTGGATGTGGACAATATGCTTTAAATACATCTACTGTGGAATCCACTGCTTATATCATCATATCAATATTACCCTTTTTGAAAAGTCCATACAATTTACAAGAGCTTAAATACTTTTGGAGTATGTCGGTAGAACCAAGATGTTTATTTGTAAAAGATGTAGCTACTGAAAAGATAATAAACGGAGCATGTGTGAAAATCACCATGAAGAAAGGTTCTTCAACTGATAAAATGATTAAGAAGTCCTACACACCTTGTTTATTACCTGATATAAGGGATATCAAAAAATTAAAGATTGAAATGAATAATTATTACCCATTAGAATTTGTGTTTGACAAAGAATTCACTGCAATGGATTTTTTCCAAAATGGAACTACTATATATATGCAACAAAAAGGAGAAAATAATGAAAAGATTTGTACAGCAGAAGATATAAGATTTGGATTAAAGGGAAGATTGAACGATTCTGGTGATAGAAAACATAAAGAGTTTAACTTCACCTCTGCCCTCTATAAGTCATTAGATATTTCAGACTTGACGTTGTTTGAACTGAAATCGTTACTGAATGACAAAGATAATAATATTTCAGAATCTGATAACTACAATATCGAAATGCTATGTACGGACAAACTGAGTGGAGACATAACCAATTATCAATTAGAGTTATGGAAGACAACCCAGAATATATAATAGTGTATCGTATATACATATATATATATAGAATAAGATAAATAGGATATTTATTTACATTTGGCAATTTTTCATTACATATGCATGTATAAGAATTAATAATATTAATATGAATAAGGAAAAAATAAATAAAGATCAAAAATATATTAATGGAAATCAAAACAAATAAGAGAAAAAAAGCGGGGAGAGAAGGAAAGAAAAAAAAAGATTTTTTTCAAGTATTTATGTTAATGACCCCAATTTTTCACCCATTTTAATTTTATCTCCGGCATTAACGTTAAATTCGAAATTCTTTGGTGCTTCAAAACATAACACCACTGTACTACCTAACTCAAACCCACCCATTTCTTCACCTTTTATCAGCGGTATGCCACCAAGAATTCTACTTGCATTTGAATATGTAACTTCGTAACAAATATGTGGATCCAAGTTTCTTTTTCTCTTAACATTAGTGACCAATTCTCGATCGAACGATAATTTGATAGAACCAACATTAGTAGCACCTACTGGAGTCATACTGAAAAACCCATATTTCCAATAACCCAATAGTGCGACTCTTTCATTTAACACAAATAAATTAGGGAAATTACGTTGGAAATATGGTGAGACAGAGAATAAGTCACCCGGAAAATGTCTTCTTTTTTTACAGACCCAATCTACTGGGGAATGGTAATGATGATAATCACCAGGAGATAAATATATTACAGCAAAATACAATTCAGTGTTTTTTGGTTCAGTGTTTGAATGGAAGTAATAGTAAGGTATATTTGTAGACAATTCACTTACCAACTTTAAAGTCTTTGAATTTGAAAAATCGAGTTCTTGTAAAGATTCACCATCACTTGCAGATTCAACGTTCATAACATTTTCATCTTTCCTTGTGACGGTATCATCCACATCTGTTCTAATTTTATTATTTATCACGTTACTAAATAGATCGAGTTTATTTTTCTTAGCAAATTTCTCATGTTGACTTTCATTAGCTAAGGGGTTCAAATTTGGTTCACTTTCAAGCACCAAAGAATGTCCATGAGTGCCCAAAAATTCTTTAATAGAATAAGTCAGACCTTTAACTTGTTGAATTTCGCCAGTTTCGGAATTTATAATACCTAGTTGCAAGACTTCACCATCACTTGGAGACACGACCACATCCTCACCTGGAGCAATCGGTCTTGATTCAGGCTTTATCCTTCTATAGAAAAATTCCCCCAAATTTGCATAATGGTAAAGATCTGGATCCTCAATCTCATCCAAGTTGACATTAAACAAGTAAGAGTAAAATTTGTAACCAATAGGCCTAAACCACATAGGTAAAGTGAGATTATTGAATTGACCCCATAACCTAGATACTGCATTCAAGGGTAAAGTTGAATAACAAAAGAAAAACCAATTGTTATTAGATATTTTAATATCCTTTTTACGATTATTATTTGTGACACCATCTTTGCTCTCTGCAAATTCTTTATCGTTTAGTGTATTAGTAACGTTATGCCTGGATGTATATATGATAGTGCCTATAACTAAAGTGACACCGGTAAGGATAGCCCATTTCAAAGAGATTTGTGTATCGTTCTGAGTCACGTGATTGACGATATTTTGTGCATGTTTAGTACCAGTGGATCTTTTATTTGGGGTTGACTTCAATTTTTGATAGATACCCATATTAGAAGAGAATCTTCTCTTCCATAAAAAGGAAGTTGTGTTACGCAGTGAACCTCTTGATGGGATACCCACTAAAGGTCGCATCTCCAGCAAGCGGGCTCTACTTCGAGATAAAACATTTTTCATAAGCATAGTAGATAATCTATCAGTATATCTTTATATATATATATATATATATATATATATATTTTTTTTTTCTTTTTTGTTTTTGTTTTTGTTTACACCGTCCCCTTTCTAATCTGATAATATTTTATTTTTCAAAAGAATTGAATCGAATCTCATACAGATGCAATAAATAATACCAATGTTAATTTCAGAAATGGAATGGTGGTATGGGAATGATGGGAGGACGAAAGAGGAAAAGAGGAAAAGTCCGGTACCTTTAAATTTAATGTCACACTTTTATCTCAAAAGGTATTTCCAAACTTCCTTAAATCTTTTTGTAATGTTTATTTTTTAAATATTAGTAATAACCTCTATTGTCAATATTTAATTTAAAGAGTTTGAAAAGGGTCTTTCTCATGTGTGCCTTGTGTGTTTTGTTGTTGTGTCGTGGTAATTATTAACGTACAGTCTTTGTTCAAATAGGGCAGGGGGGAAAAGAAAAGAGAAAGAGAAGAGAAAAAATTTGGAAAATGGAAGAAAATGGAAAATTTTTTTTTTCTTAATAAACGATGGAAATATAAAATATAAAATATAAAATATAATTAAAAATCAAAATGGGGGGGAGAGAGCGTTCGAGCCCCACTTGACGCTTTAGGAAGGAAATCTTTCTTTCCTTCTGTTCTTTTAACTAATAGTATTAATATTATTGTTATTATTGAAATAAGTTGGTAATTATATAGATGGTTTTGATTTACATGCCGAATTTATTTTTTTGGTAGATGTTTTTTTAGAATTTGTTGTTCTTGTTGTTGATATAGATGCAGTACTATCTTCCGATGCAAGTACACTTACTCCTCCTCTTTTGCAATATTGAATATTTTGAATTAAGGATTCGATCCCATTTAAATCATTCATGGCAGCTGTGACGGATTTTTGTTCCAAATGAAATCGTAGTCTTGACAATATTGAAGTATTGTGTTTATGTGTATTAAAAGAACACAACGCATCAAAAAATAATCTCATTTCATCGTATTCTGCTTGTAGATTTCTAAAATTATTCTCAATCCTTTGAATATATTCCTTCTTACGTTTTCTAAATTTGGATGCAGCTAATCTATTTCTTTCTAAAAACTCTCTTCTTTTACGTTCTTTCTCATCAAGATCTTCTTGGCTTCTTTTATCATCCTCGTTGGATTCGTGCTTTGTTTCCTCGTTTGTCGACTTAACATCTTTAGATTTTGGTTCTGTGGAATCTTGGTGTTCATCTGTATTTAATGAACACTTCCTCTTTCTTGATTTTGTTGAACCTTTCTCTGATAACTTCAATCCTTCTCTCTCTTTAGATACTTCATATGTAATACTTCTCCTTCCCCTATTATTGTCATCACCATTATCATTATCATTATTATTTTTACTATTAGTATTATCCTTTTGTTCAGCAGCCACACTGTTTCTACTACTATTATTATTATCACCACTGACGTTATTATTGTTGTTACTATTTAATGCTGTGATTCCAGCGAAAGGCACTGTTGTATTCATTCCAGTTGGAAGAGACATAGGCACACCAACCAAGACACTGGGGGATGGAGACAAATTATACCTGTTATCTGACATCTTTGTATAATCATTGATTGTATTACTACTATTCAGTGTCCTTGAGATATTAGCATTTGGGATACCTGGTGTCATATCACTCTTATAACCATTTGGAATGTTTGTTGTTGATACAATATTTGAATTAGTTGGATTAAGATTGTTATTATTATTATTATTATTATTATTATTATTATTATTATTATTATTATTATTATTAAACCCTATACTCTGGAGTAATGGATACAACGAACCTGGCGTTAGACCAGTCCTTATATTCGATTCATTGGGAGTTAATCCTGTTCTCGGAATATATGAAAAATAGCTATTTGCATTGGCGTTATTAGGAATGTTTATACTACTCATGACGTTGGCATTCGCACTACTATTATGGCTGTTGCTATTTGTAGTTATTACATTTGTGGTAGATTCGTCAATACTACCTGAGGGTAAAAAATTTGGCGATAATACTGGAGGTGGTAATTTCTTGGAACCACCAGGAGTTAAAGCACCGGGTGTTTGAATATTTGGTCTTGATGGAGGAAATATAAAAGCGGTTGATAAAGTGGGGCCAAGCATGGTTGGCCTGTTCATTGTAAAAGTGTTTGAACTTAAGGGGTCGCCGGTGACATCATTGTTGCTAGTGTTAGTGGAGGGTATAATATGAGTAGCGGAAGATACGTTATTTGTATTATTGCTATTAGAAAGAACACTATTATTAGAAGTTAGTTGTGATGTTGGCAAGGTTGATTGTTTTTCTAATAATGGCAGCGGGGATTGGAGAGTGGAATACAGACTTGTTTTACCCAGTACTTGTGATTGATGTGGAAATTGAGAAGAGTTTATTATATTTGTAGTAGATTTTGGATCGTCTATATCTTGTAGATTGTTATTAATATTCGTGTCTGATGCGGTAGAAGCTGTGCTACCCGGCTGATTAAGTTTTCCTGTATGTGCAAAACTTTGTTCAAAAGGATTAGGTTCCAAATTTAAAGATGACATTATATTTGCGTTAGTAATATTATTTGAAGTATTATTCCCTCAGGGCTGACGTTAGATACCAATAATTATAATAATAAGAATAAAGAGAAAAATGTAATCACAAAATAGAATGAAGAATATAAATAAAATACGTGAAGGTGGGGGGAAAAAATTAAATATTGGATAATTTGAGACTAGATGACCTTAGGACGCAAAAAATCAATTTACCTATTATTATATTCAAAAGTATGGATATGTGTAGATCTTGTTATCACGTTGGGGTGATGAGGAATTGGTGAATTATCTACAATTCTATATTTATTCTTTTATTCCTCTCAACAAGTGGGAGTCAGTGCATACATAAATGCATACGTAAACTCAGAGAGGCCAGATCGACTTTGAAAGTATTGTTTATTTATTAATAACTGTAGAGGTTTCTTATTCTTCTTACCTTTTTCAAATTCTTCATTTTTAAAGAAATCGGGAAAAAATTTTTTTTTTTCTTCTTAAAAATTTTCAACTTTTGGAGAGATTCGAAACTAAGCCCATCGAATGTGTCGAATATACTGGTTCTTCGCATAATAGTATTTTATAATAGCAATGTGTATAATATGGCGAATGATTATTAACTGATGTAGAATGGGATGTTGATAGTGACACAATAGAGATGCAAAAGAAATATGAATAAAGTGTCCTGTTTATTTTTATAAAATATTGATTGTATTATATATACTTAGAATACTCAAAATTGTTTTTTTTTACAGTAATAAAACAAAAAAAAAACACAAGTACTAATTGTAATAATGACAATTAGTGTATATATAGTATATATAGTATATAGAGTTGTGTATTAAAAATATGTGTTGTACCGATATATTCGTTCGGTTTTATCTGAGAAGCTTCCTTTTTTTTACAACCATTACTTCCTACCAATCCAAAATTCACCATTTTCTCCACGATTGATTTGTCGTCTTAATTGTTTGCTCAAAAGTACACCAATCTCGTAACGTTCTTTAGTCTTACGATCCAAATATTCCTGTAATTTATCAATGGCCCTATTCAATTTTTTACTATCTTCTAACGTTAAAGAACTTTGATTTTCCATTTGACGCAAATATTTGATCTCTTTTTCCAATTTGATGCACTTATTCATTAAGTATTCATGACGATTTTGTAAGTTAACAATATCTTCGCCTGTTTTGTGATCAGAACTATTATCATCCATGTTGACATTATAATTATTATCTTTCTGAAAAGATACTTTTCTTCCATTCGAATATGATGTGTTATTATTACTTACAGAACTTACTCTAGAACTAGATGCCGAAGTGGCGCTGCTCACAGAAATGACACGAAATGGATTTGTAGCCTTTCTTATTTCTATTGTGGTAGTTGATAATTCAGATTCATTTCCGGCATTTTCATTCGTTAACGTAGTGGAAGCGGATATATTAGTATTATTATTATTATCATAAGTAGCGGTTATAAAATTTTTATTGGTAGTACGTTTCGGTAAAATAATCTTATCTTCATTCGTCTCTTCACTTAAATCTTCCCATTCATCTTCATCCTTATCTTTTCTAATTGTAGTGATACGTTCAGTTTCTTCGTATTTAGTTTTTCCAGCAATCTGTTCATGTTGTTTCAATAAGATATTATTTTTATCTTCATTCTGCTTTAGTGATTCTCTTTGCACTTTTTCTTGTAATGTAGCATTATTTGTATTATCGATGGAAGTTGCACTGATAGTATTAGTATTTAGAGTGCTATCAAATTGGCGAGGAGGTTGTGGTTCATGCACTTCCTGTCTTGTTTCTGAAACCTCTTTCTTCTCCCTCCTCTCTTCCCCTTCACGTACCATTTCTTTTATTGTATCCTGTTTTTTATTATGAGTATTATAATCAACAATTAAATTATTTGTCTCATTAGTTTCTATTGATTCATGCTTTGCAGTTTCAATAATATCTTCACCAGCCTTCTTGTTATTTTTCAACTTTGAACCATCATTATTAACATCTTCCTCATGCTCACCTGGAATATCAACAATATTAACATCTAGTCCATCATTTAAAACATGATTATCCTCAGTTGTACTACGTACAGTTGTCTCATTAATATTTAAATTTTCATCAATCGGTTGATTAGTTTGTTTAACATCTAATTCTAACGAAGTGGGGGGCTTTTTAGTGTTTTCAACATCAGGTCCCATTACGGTTCAATTCTGCTTTTTGAAAGAGGGAAAATGAAATAAAGAAATATAGATTATTATTATTATTAGTAGTATTATGAATGTGACTTTCTCAGATATATTTATATTGAATTCCCATTATAAACTCTCCAATACAATTCGTAAGTTAACTCAAATGACCTTTGTTTAGTCATTTTATACAGTTAAAAAAACTTTAAGTTCCAGTGGAATGAAAATAAAAAAAAATTTAAAGAAATGAAGAATGTGTATAACAAAGAGATAATACAGAGAAGGATTGATACATAAGTGAAAAGAAGCCACCTGAGATTACATAAACACAAGTATATGTTAGTATGTTGCAATAGTTTCAATAGAAATTAGTCATAGTTATTTATATGGACCGTGTTAAGGCTTTGATAAGTGTTAGAAGCAGTGAAAAACAACAATACTAATAGGAACACAATATTAAGTGCAGGTAGAAACTCAAAGCATATTAGTTCAATTTCAACAGCAAAGGTTGATTGTGAAGACATTAGTTTGAGAGGTGGAGGGGATGGAAAGAGAAGATCCAGAAGGAGTCAGTTAAATGAATCAGATTAATTTAGTTTAATCGACGGAAATAGAATAACGAATAGTGAAAAAAATGGTCAATGAAATAATAAACAAGAATCTATGACGGTTAGTAATGATGATATCGAAACTCTTATTTCACAAAAAAGAACTATTGGGGATTTGTGTACGCACAAATTTATAAACAGATACCCAAATTTTGATATTGCTGGAAATATCCCACTTATTTAAATACAATAAATAATAGGACTGTTCGTATTTTTAAGTGATTAGTTTATGAGACTTTTCTAACTAATAAAAGAAAATTAGATCAGCCACTTTAACTCAAAAAATGTTCTTATTGACGTACCTTTTTTTCATGCAATAACAAATAATGTTATTAAGCCCTTACAAGTCTCTATTGAATCAAATGTTAAGCCTGTAATGAAAACCTTTAAGTACCAAATCATTTACATGTAAAGTATAAGATCGGTCCCAAATTATGAAATCATATTACAAGATAATATAAATAATAATATTTCAACTAAACTTGAAATTTGTCAAATATTTAAATGTACTGATAAAGTAACTCATTGAAGATTACTCATATTTCGAAATTTTCCAATGGAAAAAAGCTTAAAATACTTGATTTCAGTGATAAGAAAGATATAGATACGAATATTGATGATGCATCCCTTCAATGGTATGGATTCGGAGGATTTGCATTTCCATTTGGGTCAAACGATATTAAATTGATAATATACCAAGTTATATGGATAATATCATTACTAATAATAATCTTAATAATACAGGTACTAATACTATAAATCGGATGACTAATAATAGACCTTTATGATCTTTATTAATCTGGGAACCTTATCCTGATACAAATATTTTAATGTTACCAAAAAATGGGCAGTTTAATTAGCATGTTTTGAAGTTAAAAATCTGCTCAAGCAATGAATGTTGCACCACATCTAAATTCCAATTATGGTTCAAAATCTTTAAGTGATGAAGTTACGATGGTTCCAAAGATAACTCAAATTCTAACCTGTACGTGTATGTTATTACATAAGTATGAGCTAAGGAAGGAATGAAGATACAAAGATAATAGTATAAATGATGAATCTTCTTTATACAGAATTGGCTGATGAAATTGAATAAAAGCTTTCTATCGAAATTTTAGCTCTGGTTTATAAAAAGTGAATATCACTTTTATTTACAAGTCATGTGTATTCCTATTATTAACGATTTTCATATATACAACACATACCCATACATATTTTTTTTTGAATTAATGATGCTATAACATTTGAATGATAAATCCAATAATAATACGAATAACCATAACATTTAGATCTATATATATATATATATATATTGTCCTTTACTTGAAATCATTTAACTAGCAGTTTCGTTTACGATGTCCTTGTTGTTGATGTCTATGCTGATTTCGATCTCTATTGGATGAAGGCGGTAAACGATTATAGCCAAACATACTATTATACCATTTAATCATATTTTTTGGGGGTTCCCCAAACACCATGTAATATTCACAGAACATGCACATCGGTTTATCTTTATCAATCAACACAGAAAAATCTGGTCTTTTATTATTATTGTTTATACCTCTAAAATTATAATTAAAATCATGATAATTATAGTTTCTAAACCTCTGTGGCACTCTAGGATTAGATCTGATGCTATGATGCGGACAACAAACTTCGTTGTCAAAAGAAGTGGTATTAATATCTTGTTCGGTGTTTTCAGCATTATGAACATCCTCATTGATATCATTATCTTCTTCTTCTTCATACTCCTCACTACCTATATTATTTATATCAATACTAGAGTTCATTTTAAATTGTTGGGTATCATTAACTATTTCTTCAATTCTTCTTTGCTCGTGATCATCTAAAATTTTATGTTTATTATTTTTCAATGAGGCTACCGTGTTACTGTCTAATTCAGTTATACTTAATTCACTACCATTGATAACAGCATGTAATTTCCCTTGAGTATCAGCAGAAAATCCGTTTGGTAAAACAGATTCAATCATTTCCGATATCCTTCTACCAATAGCATCTGGTGATGCATCATGCGTTTCGTAATCAAATATTATTTCGGCTTCTTCGCCATCAAGGTGTAAATCTGGATCTAAAAGATCTTCGTTTATAAATTCTTGTACCTGTGATTTATTAATAATAACATTTTTTTTAGATTGACTAACATTTTTATTACCATTATTCTTATCTCTTTTCAAGTTTTTATCATCTATATCTATAACAGTAGTATTGGTGGTATTAGTGGTGATACTAGTATTATCAGAGTCTATTACATTAGAATTATCTTTTGTAGTTTCATTTATTAATTGTTGTCCATTATCTTTAATCACAAATTGCATGGAATGTTGTGCCTTTTCAGAGGCTTCTCCGTCTTGTAGTTGATTTGAAAGTATAGTAGTCAGTGCTTTGACACCTTCTTGCATCATAACATGGATCGGCAGTGGACCTTCATTGGAAACCAGTTCGATGGATGTATCAATATTTTTCTTATTTGCACACATTTTAATATTGTATACGTCTCTAATAATATTCAAGAGAGACAAGGCCGTAATATAAATGATTATTTAACAATATAACAAATTAAAGTATCACAATGTTATGTAAAGGCTTATTTCTAATTTTTGTGGAAACAAATGTCGAAAACACACTGTATTTTTGTTCAGAAACTTTTTGTAGGAGAACAATCGAATAAATAAATAAATAAATAAAAATGGTACCTTCCTAGTTTACTCCATTTATTCTTGTCTCTATGTGTTTTTTTTTTTCTTTCGAGCACCTCTTACTACTTTTGAGTTGTACTGATCCCCACTTTTAATTTTTTTAATATCTCAATGTTAATTTCATTTCAATTTTATATTAATAAATTCTTCTTGATTTAACAAATGTAATTTTTCATAAATCTTTGTTTCCTTCTTTTCTATTCTGCTAAGTAGTTTGGTGAAAGGATAGGAAATTGAAAATGACAGAGGATTGATTTGACGTTAGTAGTTACAAGAGTAGAGTAGTGTACCTCCGTGTAAATGTATATATGTGTGTATATGTACTTTTCTAGTGTCTTGGCCTCGTGTAAGGATAAGGTGGGACGAAAGTTTCTACATTGAAACGCGGATTAATAATACTAAGAATGGTACTATGTGTAGAAAAGTTATATATATATATATATATTATTTATTAGTTAGTTTCTCTTTAAAGTACGTTGCTTCTCTGCATTTTGAATAACTTTCTCATCAACAAATAAACCTTTACGTTTTCTAATAGCATTCATATGTTTGCGAGCAATATTTTCCCTATCGGCAGTGTCACCCAATTCCTCTAACTCTTCTTCTGTAGTTGGAACCCAAAATGGGTCTAAATCAATACATTCATAACCTGAGAAAATTAACTGTGGCTGAGCTGCACCTGATGTCTTTTTACGTAAATCTTCACTAAACCCAAAAGCTTCGATGACTGGGATATGAGCCTCAATTTGGAAAAATGGGGTACCTTCTTTCATCTCCTCAGATATAATCTTACCATGTCTTTGTTGGACCACTGCATACACTTTTCCTAAAACATCAACTGAGGTTTGAATATCACATGAATACATTGCCCACATGATTCTTGGTGACCAATCTAGGAAGGATTGATGGATTTGATCTCTAATAGTGGTGATAAATCTACCGAAGATATTTGGAATATCTTTTTGATAATGGGGATCATCAATACTTGATAATTCTTCTTCATTCATTATATGAATATCTTCAATAATAACACACATACCTTGAACTGGTTCATTGGCTAGTGGACCCTCTTTTACAGATAGTTGGAACCCATTAATTATAGAATCCGCAAATTCTAAAGTTCCTAAAGTTTTGTTTTTTATACTACCCAATAATCCATTCTCCGAGAGTAAAATGTTACAACCATATCTTTTAGGTCCAAATGCTGCTATTTTATCGATACAGGTAGAAAGATAACCTTTATTGGTTTCATCATTTTGTAATAACTCATTTAATTTGGTGAAAAATGATGCTTTGTCCAGTATATCTAAACCTTCAGAAATGGAGCTGTCTGGGGTATCATCTACAATTCTCTTAATAGACGCCTCGTTTTTATCTAAGAAATGGGTGATTTCATCACTTAATGGTAACGACCTTAATTTAATCTTATATGGACCAAGTGTATTTACTGAAACACTTCTACCTAATTCAGGATGCTTCATTGGATTCAGAGTTGCAGTCTCTAAGAAGGTTTCTCTATATGGAATAGCCGGGTCTGAATGAGTGATCTCAATACCTGCAAATCTTTCATGAAGATCTTTTAAACATCTTTCTAAATGTAGTTCACCTGCAGTACATAGAATGTGTTCACCATTATCGTTAATATATATATCAACACAAGGGTCTGCTTGATTAAGTAATTTTAAACCTCTAACTAATTGTGGCATCTCTATTGGATTAACAGGTTCAACAGCGACTCTTACTATTGGAGTGGTGTGGATGTTAATGCCAGCTAAATTCACACCCTTAATACCAGATTCAATTAAGGTACCATTTTTTAAAATCTTACCAGCTAAACCACCAATACCAACGATATTTCCCGCTGGACATTCTTCTAAAGGAACCAACTCTTTTCCCATAAATAAATATAGACGAGTAATTGTGGCTGTTTTTATGTGTTCAGTAGGATTTGTAGGATCATATTTTGGCTCCAAGACAGCAACTTCTTGCCCAACACGCAACGTACCACTGTATACTCTTGCAAACCCAATTAAAACTTCGTCTTTCTCATCAAACAAGTCTTCTAATTCTGCTTCTTTATCATCTTCATATTCGAATGGATTTGCTACCAATTGTGATTCCAGTGGATCTTCCTCCTCATATTCAAAAATAGCATTCAATGGATCATTTGGATCTAATTCTTCTGGAACAAATTCAGGTATCAAATTACTAGCATCGTTCATTTCATCACCATTATTTTCTTGTATATAATTAAGTTCATGATCAGCTGATGTAAAGTGTTTATCAACTATATTGTATTGATCATTTTCCTTCTTCGATTTTTTCTTACTCTTTTCATTTGAAAGATCAATTTCAGGAGTTATTACGGTATCTTCAACTCTCTTATACAAGTCTGAAGAATCCATATCCTTGTTATCTGTACTTAATTTGGATAATTGCTCAACTAATTCAGCCCTTTTTGCAGCATTTAATGCTTCTTCACGAAGTTTTCTATTCTTTTCAAATTGGTCTGGAGTTATTTCATTCGTTTTACCCTCGACAGGTAGTTCATCCCTTGGTATTGAAAGAATTTTAGAAACATATGCAGATACAGGGCCCGATTTATCACAATTACTCATTGCTTCAATCAAATTATTATCAACATTCAATTTGTTATGATCATGACCAAGAATAGTGTCTAATCTTTTCCGTTGAGATTCTAATGGTGATGGCAATTTTTCTATAACAGTCAATAATACGGCAGTACTGACAGGTAGCCATTGGCCCATTATTGTTTTTAATAGTTGTTTATCATCTTTCGACCTTAAATCTCTTGGTAGTAATTTAATATTTAATGCCTTTGTAATCTTTTCAATTAATTCTAATTTTCTTCCTTCAATAACGATACTTTGATAAATTTTCCAAATATTTTCTAATATCAATGTGACAAATAATGGTTTTAAAGATCTTCCTTTCAAACCTTTTTTGTTAAGAATTTTCTTTGTCTTTGGATCCATGTAAAAATCGCCCCATAACACTTTCTGTAAATTTTCTCTCTTAGCACCTAGTTTAATTTCATAAAATTTAGCCAATTGACCAATATTGAAACCCCAACCATCAATTGCAGAGGCAAAGATAACGTTATTATCAGCTGGATTGAAGTAAAGATCTGAATCATCTTTTTCAGTAAATACAGCTTCTTTGTTGGTCTCTAATTGTTCTCTCCATGTATAGTCGTCCAATTGTCTTTCACCTGCAAAGAAGGAACCAATAACGGAATTGACTTGTTCGATGACTTTATTTAGATGTAAGTATGCTTCCTGTGGAGTCAATTGTAATTCAGTGATCAACCTATCGATCTTGTTTAAAACAAGAATAGGTTTCAATTTTTCGACCCAGCATTGTCTTAAAACAGTGATTGTTTGAGAACATACACCTTCAACCACATCAACCAACACCACTGCTCCATCACACAACCTTGAAGCGGCACTAACTTCACTGGAAAAATCAATATGACCAGGAGAATCGATTAAATTTATTAAATGTTCATTAACTAAAGGTTCATCCTTCCCCTCTTGTTTATGTAAGACTCTAAAGTATAATGAAATTGCAGAAGATTCCATGGTGATCCCTCTTAATTGTTCATCTGGTCTTGAATCCAAAAATCTAATTTTACCTGCCAATCTTTGGGAGATGATCCCATTTGAAGCCAATAGAGAGTCTGATAATGATGTTTTACCATGGTCGACATGGGCGACAATACATATATTTCTTATACATGATGCATCATTTTGTAATCTTTTAAAGGTATCGTGGCTAATTCTCGACATTTTATAAAATGAATATTTTCTGTTCTGTGTTTCTTTTAAAGATTGATTATAAGAGTGAAATGGATTGATAGATCTTTATATACTATTTATTTAGACACGAAGAATAGGTAATTAGTAGTAGGTGGTTCTATTTTTTTCTTTCTTTCTATTTTCGTGTGCTCATTTGTTCATCGACCCTCTTGGATTTTCCATTAATAAATATTCCTTAAAAAGTGTTTTTAATTTTTTTTTTTTTTTTTTGAATTACTTCATTTTTTAAAAAAGGAAAATTTTTATATTAAGTAGAGAGATAGCAGGTGAAAAAATTGAGATATGTTATTTTACAAAGTAAGGGAAGTTGGATGTGTGCCTGTTTAAAAATAACATTATCAATAAGTTGTCTAATTCAATACAAGAACTGACCCTAACAGGAAGGATAAAAGAAGAAGTTGGGCGACGAGTTAAGTCAAGAAATGAGTGAAGAAGACGAAATAAAGAATAATACTGATGGCAATACGCAAAAAGAGAGATTATGAACTTATAATCAGATGCCCTGATTGTGGTAAATTATAGCTAAAAATGTATAATTCAACAGAACTACTCTATGGTCGTATGCCTTAGTGAAAAATGTGAATATCCATTCAATCAATATGAGAATATATAAAATTTTGCATATGTGAACCACAGTGATATTTTAGAGGCGGCTAGACTTAGATTAAGGATGTATTAGTACAAGATGCTATACAATAGATTTATATTATTGTATTTATTGTCATACAGGTATATAAATCCATGTGTTTACATTAGATATAAAGAATTATATATATAGATCACCAACAAATGATAGCGATAATACAATGGAAATATATTCAAATATTCTCCCGTACGAAACCAAAAAAAGAACAAGAACAAAGGGGGGGGGGAAAAAAACAATGTTGGATTACAAGGACGGTTCTTGTTTTATTAACATCCGTACAGCCCTGATATTATATGATTGAAATTGTTTTTACATTAAGAGTACAACTTATTTTCTTGAATGTATTAATATCCTTTTAAGGAAATTGCAATACGTTGTACATGCAGTTGTTGTGAGCGCAGTCAAGCAAAGGAAGGAAAAACAAGTAAGTCTGTTTGCAGTAGCAGTTGAGGGCCAAAAGAAATCTTCTTTAAGTGTCTTTGCAAATAACATTCCAACTAGGATTCTTCGTCTCACTAATGTGTCTCTCTGTGAATACACTTACTTCTCTTGCTAGGCCGTCTTTTGGATGCGCCGATATTCTCTCTGCTGCTTCACTCATTGCCTCTACCTCTTCCAGGATAATTTTTTCTCTTCTTTTACCTCTCTCTGATTTCCACGTTAAATGTCAACAACTTAGTCTCAGATGTATGGTGTCAGAACACTTTGTTGACAGAGAGGAGGGCACTTGTAGTATGGGCCTAGCTGTGTCCAATCTGGTACTGTAATGTTTCATGGGTCTTATGGTGGTATCGTTAGATGAATGGAAACTTCCTTTCCAAAGACACACGGGGAAAGGAACAAATCAGTGGAACAAACTCCCGATACAGTAATACCTACCTGCCTATCTTTCTTTCTTCTAATTGAATGTTACGTTAGTTCCATCCAATACAGTAAGGTAAAGATATCTTGGTTTATTAAAATAAACGTAATTATACAAAAAGTAATACTTATTAAGTACCATATTTGTATTCTTATCACAGGTGTTAATCGGTCTTTGGTAAAAGAAGAAAGAGAGATACCTCAGCAGTACGAATAAGCAATAGCAGTCACAATGGGTATGTTAGACTCGTTAAAAATTAATATTATTGACCAAAAGATAGAATAATGATTTTTCGCAGATTGACAGAAGTAAAAAAAAAAAAATCTCATTAAGAGCAAACAAGATGTGTCCAAGATATGTAAATATTGCATTGGGATTGGATGTGTTGTATATTGGTTTATTCACAACGAATAATTGACTATAAAATTAACTTTGTAAATTTTATTGTATAGGGTGTGTTCAATTAAAATTTATGTTATGACTTGTAAGGGTAAGACAAGAAAAGTGAAGTACTATTGAGATTTATTGCTTTGTCCATATGATGTTTTATTTCATTTGTTTAGTATTCTAAAGGTCCCATATATTTGATCAAAAGTATTATTTATCTATATTATCATCGTTATAGTTTCGATCAGAAAATAAAAAAGAAGCCCAGTTTCATAATATTCCATCTTTGATATTTAATACAGACAAAAGGAAGAAATAAAATAAGAGAATTTTATACTAACAATAAATGCGTTACTTTTAATGATATTTATCTTTAATGTAAATATTGACGTGATATCATTATTATTATATTGATTAATTATTCTGTTTTTTTTTTTAAATAGTTAACGTTCCAAAGACTAGAAAGACTTTCTGTAAGGGTAAGAACTGTAGAAGACACACCCAACACAAGGTTACCCAATACAAGGCTGGTAAGGCTTCTTTATTCTCTCAAGGTAAGAGACGTTATGACCGTAAACAATCTGGTTTCGGTGGTCAAACTAAGCCAGTTTTCCACAAGAAAGCTAAGACTACTAAGAAGGTCGTTTTAAGATTAGAATGTGTTGTTTGTAAGACTAAGGCTCAATTACCATTAAAGAGATGTAAGCATTTCGAATTAGGTGGTGAAAAGAAACAAAAGGGTGCTGCTCTACAATTCTGAGGATATTATATATAATATAATAGAATATATGTATTTTTTTATTCATATTACAGTTATAAGATCCTTTCTATGTACACATTTAATTTGGTGATTCTTCTACCATCAATTATAATCTTTTCAGTTTTGGAAGTAACGATAAGCATAATCTTTTTCAAAATATAATTTTTTTGTTTATTAATTAATATTAATTATTCAATATCTTTAAAACAATAATAACTTGACAAATTTATTTTCTCGTACCTTGTGTTATTTTCCCTTGACTATAGTTGTGATTACTAATCTAATTCTGTCATTGATGAAAATGAAAAAGTTATAATACTACAGTTAGTACTGGTGTTAGTATGTGGACTCATTATATGTTAACTCAGTGAATCTACACGTAATAATTCTTCATGAGACGTTGAACCTCTAATTCCACAAAGAAATTATAAGTTTACAGTTTATGAATAAGTAGAAGACACCCTAGTGAACCTTTTTTTCACTTTTTGTAGACAGGTTTGGTTTATTAATGGGGATACTTTCGGGATTCTTGGAAACCCTGGAATTTCCCGGGGGAGGAAAAAATACCACGAGTATTGATTATAATAAATAAATATTAAGCAGTTTTTTGAGTTCTGCATACTTTAGATATGTTGACATAAATACCTCTCACCCTATATGTAATGCTGTAATTTTTCCAATTTAAGAGAGTACTGTGCTAGTTGTTTATTTATTATGCTAGAACAGTTCCCTATAGTGGAAATATATTTTTCTTATGCATGAAATTTTATCTTCCAGCAATTTATTTTATATATAAAGGAGGAATAGATAGATTTGACCATATATATATAGGTTTATATAATGTATAGTTATCATACATAGAATAAACCGAAGAAGTCTTCATTTAAAAACATTACCATATTATTATTATTATCAAGGATTACAACAGATCTACTTACTATCATGTCTAATATCACCAAAGACATGAAAAATCTATCTATTTTCTCTCATATAAACATTCAAGATGTGTAGTAACTAGTCCATAAGCTTCTTTCTGGCCTTATTTACTATCTATGAAAGTCTCAAAACGATGGGAGTCTAACTTGGTACATTTTTTGGTCATTTATGGCGATTAGGAAAAACACCAAAAATTTTGCACAAATATTAATTAGTATTGAATACTAAAAGAACAAATATTAAATAATTTTAAAAGTTACTAGTAGGTAATGAATACTCATATAAATATGATCCTTGTCTTAGAAGTGCATTCTAGTAACGTTTCATTGGTGATAAGTTGGCTTAATCGGATGACAAATTGGAAAAAAAAGCAATACTGAGAACGTCAATCCTTACTAAATTACATGATGTCATGTAGTTCATTGTTATTGTTACTTTAATAATATATCCTTTTTTAAGAGTTGTATAGTAATCTATTATCCTTTGATATGATAGTGAGGATGCCTAATTATAATTGGAGTGTAATATAGTTATTCAATGTATCAGCATTCAATTTCTTATATTCTAGTGTATTATCGATATACACTGAATATTGTCCTTATATTGTGTGAAAAAATATTATGTATGTTGACAGAAAAAAAAATAAAAATAAAGTCAATTTCATCAACTCTCTTTGGATACATCTGGTGTTCTGTTATTCAATAGGTGTACTTGTAACTCGATGCTTTTTTGTATAGTAATTTTATTCTCAAAGAAATTAATGCATAAGACGAACAATTCGAATTTATTTCAATCAAATATCTTCCGATATTCTCTCAATCTGTATACGTGATCAATATTTCTATTCAGCTCATTGAAAATAACGTTACAAAATACCTTCTTTTATTTGTTTTAAAGAATTGCTGCTTTTAATCTCAATAAAATGTTTTTTTAAAAAATTAAAAAAAAAAAAAAAAAAAAAAAAAAGATATATATAATTTCTAAGATATTCTTGGATACTGCTATACCATTTTCTCTCTGTATGGTTACACTAAAATAGATATGAGTACAATTAATAGAGTGAATATATACAGTTGTTTTACAGTTTTCTGCTGATTCATTGATGGTAAGCTGTTGTTGTTTTTTTTTTTCTATTTAAGAATAATATGAAATCTTGAAATACAGAAACCATGAAATGTTGACATTGGGAATAGTGGAAGATGAATTGCACAAATAAAGTAGTTTTTCAAATAGTTTCAGTTAAACCTTTTTTCATCTAAATACTTTTTATGTAACAGAAAAACTTCACTTTCATTTGTATTATTTTATAAACATAATGTCCATATTTTCACAAAAAAAATCTAAATTTTGTTACAATAGTCATAATAAGCTTGGGCAAAATTAAAAAGTCGTTACATTTATTCATTTTTTGACATGACTACCTCTTCAAAACATTTAAACTGTTAAAGATTTTCTAATGATTTTAATGTACGCCAGTAGTATTAGTATCTCGTATATAAACCTTTAAACAAACACTTGTTATTTTATTCTTTGCTAAAATGTCTATAAAAGTTGAATTTTTTCTTCGAATCCTAGCGAAAGATCTTATACAAATAAAAAAAACAAACTACTCCTCAGTATCAATTTATTTCTTGTCAGTCAATAAGATCCGGTTTAAATGAAGTCTAATATGTGTCCTTTTAATCCCCACAACTATTGGACAAGGAATCGAGGGAAAAAATCAATCTCCACAAAAAAAAAAGTAAAAACCGAAAATATTTGAGAATAAGATTTTTAGAGAACTAGTCAGGCCACTAGTCAGGCCATTAGTCAGGTCAGTAGATATTGATAAACAATACTTGAAAGGTAGTTCCAGTTTGTTGTTGTGGGGAAACTTAAAAAAGGCTTTAAATATACTTTTATTAATGGTCCTTAAATGTAGTCTCTAAAAAATTAATTGAATAATCGAAAGTTATCGAACAAAGAAAATCTGATAGAGAGACGATAAGAAGTTATGTACAGAAACGAGAACCCATATACAAACCAGCAAAAATACAATAAACAGATGAATCCAACAAATTCAAGTACATATTATCAACAACAGCAGCAACAGTTATCAAGCACTCCACTGCAACAACCACCTTTCTTGGGAAGTATATACAAACATAACAATAATTCAAACAGTTTAATACAGAATTCTATAGGGTTAGCACAACAATATGATTCTCCTATCCAAGCCATTTCTCATACAGGACAATCTTCTAATCCAAGTCAATATTCTTTTGAATCTGATTATAATAATGCCGGCTTTAAACAAGTTAGTAATAACCACAATATCAATAATATTACTAGTAACGATAATTTTGGAAGTTTAAATAGTAGTGATTATAGTGGTGCAAGTAGTCCCTTTTATCGACCTCAATATGAATATAGTGATTCCGCGTCCCAGGGAAGTTCAGCAATAAGCTACACAAACTTACCTCAACCCAGTGGTAATGATAACATTGGGAATATTAGTCCTGTTCTATCCCATTCACATAGACAACAAAATATGGAAGACAGTAATATTACTAATTATAACGTTAATAGAAGTAACTATATGTATTTTGAGAGACGACCAGACCATTTTTCTAAATCTACACAAGATAAAGCCGCTGCAGTTAAATTAAAAATTGAAAATTTTTATCAACAATCTGTTAAATATGCTGTTGAAAGGAATGAACGAAGACTAAAATTAGAAGCAGAATTGGCATCTCACGATTGGTCTGAAGAGAGAAAAGCTCGCCAATTGGCAGCGTTAGGTAGGAAAGAATCTGAGTTCTTACGTCTTAGACGAACAAGGTTATGTCTAGAGGACTTCCATACTATTAAAGTTATTGGTAAAGGCGCATTCGGTGAGGTAAGATTAGTACAAAAGAAGGATACGGGGAAAGTTTATGCTATGAAGACATTACTTAAATCTGAGATGTTTAAGAAGGAACAATTGGCGCATGTGAAGGCTGAAAGAGATGTCTTGGCAGGTAGTGATTCTCCATGGGTTGTTACCTTATATTATTCTTTTCAAGATGCACAATATTTATATTTGATCATGGAATTCTTACCTGGTGGTGATTTAATGACAATGTTAATCAGATGGCAGATTTTTACTGAAGATGTGACGAGATTTTATATGGCAGAATGTATTTTGGCTATTGAGGCAATTCATAAGATAGGTTTTATTCATAGAGATATTAAACCAGATAATATATTAATTGATAGTAGAGGTCACATTAAATTATCTGATTTTGGTTTGTCTACAGGTTTCCATAAAACACATGATTCTAACTACTACAAAAAATTGTTACAAGAAGATGATGTTGGTAATAATAACGATGTTAATAATAGTTTAAATATACCAGGTCAAGAGAATAGTACAAAAAGGCAGACGCTGGTGGTGGATTCTATCAATTTAACTGTGTCTAATAGGCAACAAATTCAAACATGGAGAAAATCCAGAAGATTAATGGCATATTCTACGGTGGGTACACCAGACTATATTGCACCAGAAATTTTCTTATATCAAGGTTATGGTCAAGAATGTGATTGGTGGTCACTCGGTGCTATTATGTATGAGTGTTTAATTGGCTGGCCTCCTTTCTGTTCTGAGACTCCACAAGAAACGTACCGTAAGATTATGAATTTTGAACAGACTTTACAATTCCCAGAAGATATCCATATTTCGTATGAAGCAGAAGATTTGATTCGTCGTTTATTAACACATGCAGATGAAAGATTAGGTAGTCATGGAGGTGCTGATGAAATTAAGGCACACCCATTCTTTAGAGGTGTAGATTGGAGTACAATCAGACAAGTAGAGGCGCCTTATATTCCAAAATTAAGTTCTATCACAGATACGAGGTTTTTCCCAACAGATGAATTAGAAAATGTACCAGATTCACCTGCAATGGCACAGGCTGCCAGACAAAGAGAGCAAATGATGAAGCAAGGTGGTGGTGTCCTTAATAATGGTTCGTCAATAAAAGAAGATCTGCCATTTATTGGTTATACCTATGCTAGATTTGATTATTTAACAAGAAGAGATGGATTTTGATGGATCACTAAAGATTTGAAAGCCTTTTTATCAGTATTTTTGTTAAGTAATGTTAACACGTATGTATATCATGTATATCATTTATTTACAATGGAGATGAGGATAATAAAACAATCAGAAATTACCCGTAAAATACTACCAACTATTGGGAAGAGTTGGGACTTTCTATCTTGTAGTTTAAAAAAGTTATATTTTATTTTTTTACTTGACATTGCTGTTCGAAAAGTTGTTCAGATTTATTCTAATTTTATTTTAAAAATTTATATATGTAGTTAGGTGTATTTATAAAACACTATATTCTTTAAATAATAAGATAATAATAGATAAATGTGTGCACCAAAGCAATGCATTTGACATGGTGTATCATATATTAAACTATTGTTCTTGGTTTATGTATAGGATATGTCCTATTGAAAAAGAAAGAAGAAGGAAAGTGATATTATTTTACTTTCCCATTATTAATCTTAAAAATTTGTTTATAAATTGGTTTTAAGTTACGCCTTTGGAAGAGCGAGTCGTTGTTTCAAAAGAAAGCGTGTTTTTATTTTTTTTTTTTTGGAAAAAATAAACATACTGTGCAAAATATTAAAAAAATGAACAGAAAATTAATTTCTGAAAATTGAAGCTTAAGATTTGTCAAAATGTCGGAAACACACATAAAAACATATTATAATGATAACGAATACATACAATCAATATTCGTTCTTGCTTAAATTTTATAAAATAAAATTTCGTTCTATTTTACCTTGTGTTTCTTAACAAAAGTTAACAAAGTATAAATGTGATAAGAATGAGCGCCATCACTAATATTATTATTAACATACATTCTTAACTTAAAATATATTTTTTTTTATGTCTTAATTTCTTTTATGTGTAATATATACTGAGGATGTTCTTCAATAGTTGTTCTTCAGTAATCGTTCTTCAATAATTGTTCTTCGGTTGTTTAGGAGTTATATAAAAATAATAATGTATAATAGCATAAACATGTAATGTGTAAAAAGTGATTGAGGAAAATATTTTAGACTATCGATTACTTCATGTTCCTTATATATTTTTGGAAATGAGTATCGAATCTTCTAGTAAATATTTATATGCCATTGCATTCATTTTATGGGCAATTGATAGATTACCATGTTAACATATTAGGAAACTTGGAATATCCTCTAAGTATCAGAGGATAAAATATACTACTAATGATAAATATACTCTGGATATTTTTTGCTGTTAGATATATTATCATGAGATCATATAGTATTAAAATCCTATTTGTTCATCATGTTTTATTCTAGAATCTTCTATTTCAGCAAAAAGACATACCATAGATAACTGAACTAACTTGTTAGGGAATTATAGCAAGCAATTACACAAGATATACCACCTAAAAAAAAAAAAATACAAAACATATATTTTGAACATTATTACAAAAAAAGTACATATAAATTGTCTATTATCTAACTTATTATTTAATAATTTTGTGGCTGTTCGAGGCATTTAATTTTTTTTGAAAAGATGGAACATTGCACTACTTTCACATCCACTTTACAAAGTGTACAAACTTACAGTATTAATAATTTACATGAAACTTACTACAATAAAACCAACATTTCTTCTCAACCAGAAATTTCACAATACTTTGTTGCTGATGGACAACTAACAAAGACTAACTATACCTTATACAATAACTTCACTAAAATCGCTAACTCCACCCGTAGATTCAATTTGACGCAATTTTACGATGTTGCTCGTAACCTTAATGTTACTGTAGGTTATACTTAAACCAAAACTAGTGACATTATTGTAGAGTTCTCAAGGCCTGACCAAAAGTTATATCTAACATATTCTTTATAATATGTAGTGTATTTAGATCACTTTATGAGTATTATAATGAATGATATAACGCTTACTTAGTTACACATATTATGCAAATAAATATCTACTCTAATATACAAGTAATGTACAAAAGACAAAATTATCTTATAACTTTGTCGATATAAGGTTTTATATAAAAATTTTTCAAATAAAAATTTACTTGTTCATCACGTGATCATCATACACTTTGATCACAACAATTATTACTAATGAAAATACCATTGAATCCTCAGGTTTCTTATCCTCTTTATTATTTGAACCGTAAAAATCAATTATTATCAGTAAAGATGTTTTCTTAGCTGTTATTGTTACAAATGACACAAATATTACTTTCCGTGGTCCAGAAGTTGTTCGCAACAATGGTTTAATTTATGCTGTTGCTGCAGGTCCATCTTCAGACGCTGCTGGAATTCCGTTAGGAATTGTTTCTGGTGGGAATGTTACTTTCTTCTATGAGCCACCTCTACTCTCTATTATTGCAGAAAAAATTACTATTAGAATCAACTACACCAACTTTACCTCTTTAAACATTGTTAAAGAACATACCGCTCCCGTTGTTTCAAAAATTTATCATGCTGTTTTTTCTTCGTTATTAATTGGATGATTAACTACAGAGGTTCAAGGTTTGATTGTAGTATCTACCAACACTACTAGTTCTACAAATACATCAAAAACTTTGCCAATCGTTTACACTAGCCCAGACACTCCATTCACTGTTATCACTGAAAAAGATGTACCAGAAGGTATTATCGGTGGTGGTCATTTGACTCCAGTTAAGGCTCAAGTATTATTACCCTTTGCTTGTACTAACGGTGTCATTGACATTAACTTCTTAAAGAATGTTTTCTTAGATAAATAAAGTTTTCTTTTCTTGACTTTCAATATCCTTTTTATTCAATTCAAATGTGTCTTATTTCATATATGTCTTTTATTATGTACATTCATCTTTTATTATTTTTCTTATTTCTTTGAGAGTTTACATTAGAGATTAGAGTTCACCTCATATTGACCTCCTTAATATAGCGCTATTCCCATCGGCTTTCATAATATCTTCGATAACAATTTTTTTTATTTTAACTCATTAATATCCAAGGCGTTGGAATATATTTTTTTTAATTTTTATCTTTTTTTTTAAAATACCTACTAAATTTATTATTCTTTTTTAGACATCCATGAGTTCTTTTTATAATACAATGATATGGGGCTTGAACACCTGAAAGTTATAATTCTTCTACCATTTTATCTATCTTAATACGTATAACCAACTTAGATCAGTAACAAATATACAAATATAACAATATAAGCCTGTTAGTAGTACTTAACTAGAGTTATGTGTTGATGATATTTGAAAAATAGTTCATAATATTGGTTTGTTATATTCATGTCCGTCTAGAAAGATGTCTATTCTATCTTCTCTATGGCTTTCCTTGGCTGAGTGTGTGTTTCTGTATCCCCGAACAACTCTTCTGGGATTAGCCCTTAGTATTTTCTCATAAAACAAAAGGCAATGTATTCGTTAGCACTTTATATTTTTCTTGATCGAAGTTATGTACTTTATATGTCATTTACTGACCATGTTAGTGCCTGATATTCTTAAAACAGTTTTTCAATATATGATTGTTATTATTTATAGGGTCTTAGCCACGAGTAATGATGGTAAAAGAACCAGATTATTCTCTATGAGGATATTCTTATTCTTTTGGGTGACATTAGTATATTGTCCCTATGCTTGTTGGACCTAGAGTGCCAAAGATTGGTGTACTGTTTTTGAGTCTATTGATTTCACCGGCAGTATCGTCCATCAAACAGCTGGTCATGGTGCCTTTTTAAACGCCTTAATATTAGAAAGAAGAAACAAAAAGAGAAATAGTTCGATTCCAAAATATTAGTCACATTCAGTTATATCTGTTATCTTAGATACTATGTTTTTATGTTTTGGATGACAAATTTTCAACCCTGGTTCCGCTGGGCAATGGTACTATTAGGGCTTGGTATGCCACTATGAATACAAACTTAGTAGCTAATTCGGGTGGATTAACCTGGATATTTTTAATTACTTTAGGTACAATGGTAAATAGACCACCGTTGGCTTATGTTCTTGTATCATTTCTACTTTATTCTGTATTACTCCAGCTACTGATTTCGTTCTAATGTGGTCCTCTTTAATAATCGGCATTTTTACTGTTATTGGTTGTAACTTTGCAGTTGACGTACAATACATACTCAAGATTGATGATGGGTTTGTTGTTTGGACTCTTCACGGAGTTGGTAGTTATATTGGTGCGGTATTAACTAGTATCTTTGCCGCGGACTATGTCAATGCAACCGGTAGCTCTTATATTGTCCCAATTAAACGTGGTTGATTAAATCACTACTGGAAACAAGTTGGTTATCAATTAGCTTCTATGACTACTATCTGTTCTTGGGCTTTTTTTGTCAATGCTATTATCTTATTAGCTATGGATAGAATCCCATGGTTAAAGATTAGATTATTACCAGTAGAAGAAGAAAGTGATATTGACCCTTCAAGAAATGGTGAATTCAAATATCAAAGCGGTGACGAAAATATAACCCCAATAACTGAATTCGCTGAACCCAAAAATTTTTACACATCTCTTTCACAACCGGTTAGATCCAGAGTCTCTGTGAGTACACCTGCTAAGAATAAAAACATTCAAAGAGAACATAATTGAAAATACAATTGGTGAAGTAGTGGGTAATGATAAACAAATTTCTTCAAGTGCTGAAGAAAAAATTTTCAAAGAAGCAAATTAATTAAAATACCAATAATAATAATAATCAAATAATTTCATTATACATCATTTTTATTATCCAGTATTCGCTAATAAAAATATACAGGTATATCTTTTAGTTAATAAATTTTTTATATATCATTTTATCCAGTAAAACTTGTTCTTCGTAATAAGTATTATGAATAAAATAGTTTTTAAAAAATTGGAATTTCATATATATAATTAAAAAAAAACTCCTTCTATTATAGATAACATAATCTATATTTACTTGATTATTATTACTACTTTCACCTTCTTTTATTAACCAATTAACGTTCCAAATTTATATTATCACCAAATTTGGCATATAATTGAGTCTTCAACTCTTTAAGTCTTGAATCAATAGTACTTAAGATATCTTCTAATGAACTTATTTTCTCATCAATTATTTCAGTATCCTTTTCAATCTGTTCCAACACTTTGTTTTGTTTTAAATAAACAAAAACTTCACCAATTTTATATTGAACCTTTTCATCCTCATCAATCAATTCCAATTCCATTGAAACATCATCCAAATATTCCTTTTCTTGTCTTTCCTTTGATAAATCTAATTCCAAAGAATCCTTTCTTAATATCAATTTTGAAAATTCATTGATCTTTTTTTGATCTTCTAAAGTGACCTGAACATTATTTCTTTTACCTTCTGGTAATAATTCCATTTTGAAGTCAAAGGGATCTTATAAAGATGGTTATTTTATTTTCGGGTTTATCTTAATTCTATAGAAGCTTATTATTAATGTCCAAGTTAATGGTAATTATCTGCTCTTTGTACTCATGTTTTTTTTTTCTCTCTCTCTTTTTTTCTCTCTTAGTTTTTAATTTTCATTTTCATTTTCTGTCCTTCTACATCATAAATAATAATAACTTAATTAAATAAAAGGATTTTTATTTTAAGCGAATACGCATCAAACTATTGAAATTAATTGAATACATATTTTTTTTTTTGGTAATTGGTGATTAGTTTAACAGTTAATTTGTTATTTATATGCAATTTAAATAGGTGGCAATACATAGGAGCATTTAGAGGATACTTACTCACATCCTCTTTTAATATATACCTATAAGTATTTAGATACAACTTCATCTACTCTAGTTAGAAGTTCATTTTTTCTCTTTTCATCACACCAGGAACCATTGATTGCATTTTTGGCAATTTCACCCCAAACGTTGTAGTCCCAATGAGGGAAATCCTTAGCTACTTGGATATAATTGTCAAGGATATACCCACCAAAATATGAAGGATCATCGGAATTAATAGAAAATGGAACGTTATTATCTAAAAATTTCTGTAATGGTAATTCGTGGACAGCTTTAACGACTTGTAATTTAACGTTAGACAAAGGACAAACAGTCAACATGATCTTTTCTTGTGCTAATCTTTTCAATAGTTCATCATCATTAGCTGAGTTTATACCGTGATCGATTCTTGTCACGTTTAATAAATCCAAAGAATCGGTGACATATTGAGCAGGACCTTCTTCACCAGCATGAGCAGTTAATCTCAAATCAGGATTAATTGAAGCCACCCTTTCATAACATTCAATAAACAAATTAGGTGGGAAGGGTCTCTCTGCGGAATCTAATCCCAACCCACTTATCACACCATTTTCAATGTATGGCTTAGCTTCCTCAATGGTAGCAAGACAATCCTTTGGTTCTAAATGTCTAAGTAGACACATAATCAGTTTAGAACTGATGCCGTATTGCTTATAAGCTTCATCACAAGCTCTTTTAAACCCATTAGTGACTGTCTCTAAAGAGATGCCTCTAGAAGTGTGAGATTGTGGGTCATAGAAAACTTCTGCATGAACTAAACCTTGTTTGGATACTTTAGTGAAATAAGCCCAAGCCAAATCAAAGAAATCCTGTTCAGTGATTAATACGTTGGTACCGATATAATAATAATCTAAGAAATCTTGTAAATCGCGAAATTTAGTATACTTTTCATTCAATTCCTGGACTGATTGTGGGAAATTATCTGGCAATTTAATGTTATTTCTTTTAGCTAATGGGAATAACAAATCTGGTTCTAATGTACCTTCTAGATGTAAGTGATGTTCACATTTAGGTAGTTCTTTCAAAAATTGTTCAGAGACCATGCTAAATCTTATCTTCTCCTTTTATTTAATTATTTATTTTTTTTTATCTTTCGGTATGAAACAAGAGAAATTCAATAGATTTAATAATAATAGTGAATTATTTTAAAGATGTACCTAAGAAAAACTAAAAAAAAATTTAACTTATAATTTTTTCTATTACTGAAAAGTATATATATATATACAAGTATCTAACACCGGTTAAAGGACGAAGAGGAGGCAAAAAAAAAGAAAAAAATTTTTTTTTTGTTCCTACCTCATCGGTATTATTTTAATCTTATTCTTTTGGTGGATGTGGTCAAACACATTTTGCCTATATCAAAATACTATCATACTCCACCATATTTAATGAAAAAAAACAAAAAAAAAATTATTTCCAATCTTTGCCTTTTTCCTCGAACCAACAACAATTCTATTGTTTGTTTGTCTTTTCTCTTACTTTCTGTCCTCTATTGTCTTCATTTTAGATTTCTCGAGAGATTTCAAAAATTTTCAAAGGCACGAGATTGTTTTGGCAATTCGTATGAAAAATAAAGAAAAAAATGAGAAAGACTAGGCCAACAGCAAGAATCGAACCAGAGACAGAAGTAGTGTATTAATTTTCCCCCTCCCCCTCCCCAAATAAAAAAAAATGGTGCATTAGCAGCTTTACAAAAACAAAGAGAGAAAAAAATGGAAAAGAAATCGTCCAAAACAGGCAAATATCACTGTGAACGGATATGAGATTTTTTCTTTTCTTTTTTAAATTATTTTATCTGTTTTTCAACCTTTTATTTTTTTATTTATTTTGATAAATAAATCAAATTTTCAATGCTAATTTCTCCAAGGGAATTTCAATCCAAGTAACAGATAGACAAAACAAACCTAATGGTAATAAGTAAACAAACAAACAAAATAAAGTTATAATATCCTCATAACTTCACCTTAGTTATTGTGCTATCAATTGACTGAGTAATAATCTAAAGTTAAGATTCCTTGACTAAAAGATATCCGAAAAAAGGAGGAAAGAGGAGAAAAAGAAAACATATTCGCATCAAAGAAATTTTAAACGATTTTTTTTTTAATTTAACTTTTTTTTTTAAAATAAAAAAAAGATTTATCAGTTTGGTTAAGGTTGAATTGAATTAAATTCGAATCTTGATCTTAACTTAATTACTCTTTGAGAATCTATTTTCTTTCTTTCTTTTTTTTTTTTTTTTTTAAAAAAAAATTTTTTTTAATATCTAACCATTACGAACAATATGTCAAATCAGCAAGGCTATTTCAACCAACCTGTTGGCAATACCACTACTAACACAACAGCAAACACCGCTAACACCAATAGTAACAACATGGCACGTTCATCAAGTGGTGTGAATAACAATACACCTATTACTCCTAACACTTCAGCTAATTTTCAAAATGTTAGTAATATGAAGATTGTTAATGGTAATATTGCGCACAACAGTAACAACTATAGTTACAACAACAGCAATAATAACATTCATATGAATAACAATCCAAATTTAATCAATCAAAATGTCTCTACGCCACAATCTAGTGTCACTAACAATCAGCTTTCTATGTATAAAACCAATACCAATGGTAATACCAATAATAACAACAATGCTAGAGATGACTCTACTATCGTTGGATTACATTACAAAATCGGTAAAAAAATTGGTGAAGGTTCCTTCGGTGTCTTATTTGAAGGTGTCAACATGATTAATGGTGTCCCAGTAGCTATTAAATTCGAGCCAAGAAAAACTGAAGCACCACAATTAAAAGATGAGTACAGAGCCTATAAAATCCTTAGTGGTACCCCAGGGATACCACAAGCATATTATTTTGGCCAAGAAGGGTTGCACAATATCCTGGTTATTGATCTTTTAGGCCCCTCGTTAGAAGATCTTTTTGAATGGTGTGGTAGAAAATTTTCTGTTAAGACTGTTGTTCAAGTAGCTGTGCAAATGATCACTTTAATTGAAGACCTTCATGCTCATGATTTAATCTATAGAGACATTAAACCAGATAATTTCCTTATCGGTAGAAAGGGTGCTCCTGATGCCAATAAGATCCATTTAATTGATTTTGGGATGGCTAAACAATATAGAGACCCAAAGACTAAACAACATATTCCTTACCGTGAAAAGAAATCATTAAGTGGCACAGCAAGGTACATGTCGATCAACACTCATTTGGGTAGAGAACAATCGAGAAGAGACGATATGGAAGCGTTAGGTCATGTGTTTTTCTATTTCTTAAGAGGTCAATTACCATGGCAAGGTTTAAAAGCACCAAATAATAAACAAAAATATGAAAAGATCGGTGAAAAGAAAAGAGCAACAAACGTGTATGATTTGGCTCAAGGTTTACCAATTCAATTTGGTCGTTATTTAGAAATTGTCAGAAATTTAGCTTTTGAAGAGACACCTGATTATGAAGGGTACCGTCAATTATTACTATCTGTGTTAGATGATTTGAATCTTCAAGCTGATGGTGAGTATGATTGGATGAAATTGAATGGGGGTCGTGGTTATGATTTAACAATAAATAAGAAACCTAATTTACATGGATATGGTCATCCAAACCCACCAAATGAAAAACGTAGACATAGATCTAAACAACATATGGCTTTACAGCAACAACAACAATTGCATCAATTGCAACAACAAAAGCAGCAACAACAACTACAAGGACAATATCAGAGTATGGATGAACCTAAATTAGACCCAACATCGTATGAAGCATATCAACAACAAACACAACAAAGATATGCTCAACAACAACAAAGACAACAGCAAAGACAACAACAACAACAACAAGCTCAGCAAGCTGCACAACAAAGAATAAACATGAATAATAATATAAATAAGATCGATATGAATAATAATAAATCATACAATTATCAAGAACAACCAAATACGGTGAATCATCATAATAATGCAAATGATAACCTACAAGCTATTGATAATGAATCAGGCAATGGATGTTTTAGCAAATTGGCATGTTGTTAAATGGTATGAGATGATTTAAGGCGACACGAAAACACAAATGTATAGATATTAACATGTAATAACAAACGGCAATTTTTTTTTTTAATATTTATTTTGTATTTTGATTTTTAATATATGTAACATAGTAATAATAGTAGTACATAAATAGATGAATAATGCTAACAAAAAAAAAAAAAGCAAAAGTTGTGAATCTTGGGTATGATTAATATGCAAAATTATATATATATATATGTTTATATAATGTTTATATAATAAGTAATTGTTATGATACTTTCATTTTTTAATTTCTCCACGAATCAAATATAATGTATCCAATGTGAAAATTTTATCAATTACTCTATCATTAGGATTCAATTCAACCAATTGTTGATTATTACCTGAATGAAGAGCTTTGTAGAGGAACAATTTCATATTTGGATCCGCTTTCAAATTTACATTTTTAATATCAAGTTGCGAGGCTAGATAATCAATGACTCTACCAATTGGCCAAATCTTATTAATATAAATAGGGTTAGGTTCATCGATATCGCGATCTGTGTCTAAAACATAGCAATATATATAGATTCTGTTTTGTAATGGGATCTTTGTATCTCCTTTAGACAATTTTTGTAAAGACAATTTTTGAGAAATTTTATTAGAAGAAGAGGAATGGGAAGAAATCTTTGTTTTATGACGATTAAAGAATTTAAGTAATTTATCCAAACTTGATTTGTTCAATGAAGATTTGAGAGTAGTATTATATTGTCGCGATGAAGATGGAGATGGAGACCTTGTGGATTCTTTGATTCGTTCGGAAGCTTTAGCTGGAAGTAAACTTTGGAAAAATTTTCCATGGTTATTAACAATTGAAGAAGTTGATTTCTGAGAATCATTTGGTTTATTTAATTGAAGAGATTCGCAGTGATGTGATTCCTTTAATCTATGAGAAGAACAAAAATCGTGGTTGCATTGCGAACAATGGAAGGGTAAAAAATCTAACTGTCTGCAATAATAGCAGTGTGTACCAACATCTAACATCCCAATTTCCTTAGTCATTATTACTATTATTATTATTATCTATCCTTTTTTTTTTTATTTTTTTTGTTTCTATTTATGCGAGATTGCGTTTGATTTTAGTAGTTTTTTTTTTTTTTGTGATATCTAAGATTAAATTGATTTGAATGCACTTAAAGTAGCAAACCATTATCAAACATACACCCACAGCTTACATCCCCTTCACACATACGAAATATATATATATATATATATGTACAGGCACCACTTTGTCTATTAAAATTATGCAACTGAGTGGCGTACCAATATGGAAAATTACATAAAGAAAGTAAGAAAAAAAAAAAAGTAACTAGTGTCACAAATTAAACCCACACACCACATAATAAAGAAAAACCCAATATGGTATCATATAACATTATTATCAAATAGACATATATAACTAAATTAAATAGTAGATACTATGAACTACTTAATAAGTAAAGAATTAAAAATGTTTACAGAAACAACAACAGACAACAAGCACTAATTGTTACTAATCTTTCGGTGAATTTGATAATAAAGCTTCAAAGAAAAAAAAAAAAATAAAAAATAAAAATAAAGAGAGAGATGTCAATTTGTTTAAGAAAATTATTCAAAGTAAGATCACACACATGACAAAGATTATTTAGTAAGAAGTGGAAATAAATAAAAAAAAAAACTTCAAGTGAAACGATAGATGAGAAAACAAATTCTAGTTAAATCAAATTAAGAAGAAACAAGGACAATATTAATTTAAGGAAAAGACACATACATACACATACATACACACACACACACACACATATATATATATATATATGGACGTTAAAGACTATATATAGTAATGAATGATATTGATAAGAAGATAAATAGGATAAGTTTGTCACTGAAGTTAGAAAAAAAAAATAATAGAATGAAGAGATATTAAAAGTGATAATAACTCTATATATACTACTACTAATACTAATAAGAATAATAATAAAAATAGTGGTAACGATATGTTGTACTAGGAAATTTATTATTTATAGAGTATAATTTATTTTTTTGTTAATTACATTGTGTATGACATTTCAAAATAAATTTAACATAGTAATGTAATTTTAAATAAAGAAATCTCTATATGATAAAAATATTACTGGAATAAATAATATAATTTGGTACTTACAAACATTATTTCGAGTATGCAACAATAAAGAAGAATATAATGACTGTTGCTACTATCAATATGTATTAGTAATACTGGGAATTTGTGAATCATTTTATTACGTTATCTACTTCATAGACTCTTTAATGCTATTAATAATATATTTAATTCCAAATTAGTGACAACAAATTAGGGTTTACAAACAAATTCTTATGAAATTATATAACATTCATTTTATACGTCATCCTTTGAAATACTAAAATATATATATATATATCTATCTAAATTATAACAATACTTTTCTTACTGTATAGGATTTCCTGATTCTTCGTAGGAAATATTTTTTTTTTACTATTATTATTTATATCCAAAAAGATATAACAGAGTGTGTTTAATTTAAACAAGTTTGAAGAAAGAAATAATAAACAATCTTCTGTTTACTTTCCACTTGGTTTCCCTAACAAAAGTGGGCAAAAAAATAAAAAAAAAAACAAATAAAAACAAGGAGGTCCGGGGGGAGGGGGGAGGGAAGAGAAAGATAGAGAGAAAGAAAGAGAAACTGCTATTATTATTTATTTATTATTCATTTTTAGCTCGGAATAAGAGAACCAAAGATGGAAATGCAAAGGAAACAAAAAAGATATAAAACAAAAAAAATAAAAAATATAAATATTTACGCAACAAAAATAAACAAAAACAAAAACAAAAAATAAAAAAGTCGAAGAATGCAGAAACCACACAACACCCATACACCCAATTCTTTGTTTTGCGTTCTTTTTTTTTTGGTACCTATTTCTAGATGTGGGGTAAACAATAGGTTCGTTCGAGAATAGAACCAAAAAATAAAAAGAAAATATTCCGAAACGTCGAGGCTCTTTTTATATCAGCCGAGTTAATTAATTAATGGAGTATTTTACTTTATTTGCCTACTGACTTTACTTACTTACTTACTGACTGACTGGTTGACTAAAAATAACTATATCTTATATATATATATATATATATACATACATATTATTTTAAAGAACTGATTCAAGTAAGGTTTGTCGTTTTATCTTCGTGCCTGAACTTTCTAAATTTCTCTTTCCATAAATTCATCGTACCAAAACTTGTATAGTTACCCTAGCCCTAGCTATGCGCAATTACAGTTGATCTCAATATATGTCATAAATATTTAAAACAAACAAAACAAAGTTAATACCAACGTTAGTACTGTTCCTATATTTCTTCTCTGTTTGTTTAATCATCCCTAAACATGTCCACTTTACTACCTCTAAATGATAGAAATAGAAGTAACTCTATTCAATCCTTTGTATCTTCTATTTTTAGTTCAAATTCAACAAATTTAAGTGAAAATGAAGAATATCTCTCTAACCCATCTTTTCTAGATAACAATAACAAGAACAACAATAATATAAACAAATACTATTCAACTGATCTAGATTTCTTACAGTATATTGATCCAAATCCTTCTTTGCCACCAAATTATAACGATATCAATTTTAACGCCAGAAGCGTTATCTCTTTCCCCATATGGGAAACTCACCATACTTCAATAGACCCACCAGAATATTCTCCTGCTGTATATGACTATACAATAGTCTCTCTCCGCACAGAATATGATTCACCCAATGAAAAATTGTCTCAATTTAAATCTAAAGTATGGCGAAATTTCATACTGGAGATCAATTCTACTCAAGTTAATCTATATAACATCCATCCCAAATTGACTAAGATTATACCTAATTATAACCAAGGTATTATACCAAACAACATTCTTTCTTCTTTCCAAAGGAGACAAGCGTATCAATTGGATTCGCATGACCAAGAAATGATCTTAGATGAAATTAAAATTAATCCAAGGGAGTATTTGAATAGAAAAATGCTATTCGATTCATTCTCTTTACAATTCGCGAAATTTGGTCTCCCATTGGATTTCCTCTATAGGAGATTTATACAAGATTTAAATGGTGAAAGATCAAATGAATTCAATTTACAGAATATCCCAAATGAAAAGGTTATTTTCAATTTAATTAAAATTGAGGATCAAAAATATTTAAGGGCCAGGTTCGAAGGTAGACAGTTCTTGCTAAAATTTAAAGATGTAGAGACTATGCTTCTATGGTATACTCAACTCAATATTGGGGTCAACGTGTCCTTAGATCTCGATCTACGAGAATTCCCGAAGTATCGGGTGGTGCCTAGAAGAAGAGCCCATCAATATAGAGGTTTCCATTCTACTTCAATGACAAACTCTGGTGATGATATTGACAATAATTCAGATAATTTATTTGATTCAAGTCCAATAGAAGAAGGAGAAGACACTGAAAATAGTGATTGTAATAGTAGTAGTACTACTACTAGTAGTAGTAGCGGCAGTGATGAATGCTGTAATAATATTGAGAAATATAAACCAGAAGACTGTCCTTATTCCCATGAAAAATATTTATTCGACTGTATTCGTTGTATTAAACCTCTATCTGAAATGAAATCATGGTTAAATAAAGTTATCGTCATGCCAACTAATGAACCCAAATTTACCACCAAAAACTTACCTAAATATTATCATCCAATAGATACAACAAATACTGATTTTAAAATTCAAAATCATTCATTAGGTTTATTTTTGTTGAATGAAAATAATGATTTAGTGGAATTAAATCATTCCACAGTAGCATCGTGGAATAATCTCAATTCTTCTAGAATTGTATAACGCACTCATTTATACATATAAAACTACGCAACATCATATACAAGTTTTACGCTAATGTTCATATTCTTTAAACAATATAAAAAAGAACTTTATACAAAATATAAGGAATTCTTGAATGTCAAAAATCCCCATTTTTATATATAACCGAATAGAAAAAGTATCAGTAGTAAAGAAAAAAAAAAGTTATATTATTATTGAATAAAAAACTTTAAAAATAATAAATAAAAAATATTATATATAGTATTATTTACTTATATATAAAATAAACAAAGAGAGAAAAAGGACCAAATAAATAAAAATGATCTTTTTTAAGCAATAACACAGAAGGTAGTAGTAAATGGTAATCTAAAATTGTCGTTGTTTTCAGAAGTTTTAGACTTTTCAGTGGCAGAAGCAGTGGAAACAGTTGTTGGTTGCATTTTAAAAGTTATTTTTATTTATTTTGTTTGTTTTTTTCTTTTATTTGTTCTTAATAACGTTTGTGTTGATGATTCTTTATGCTTGACTAATGGAGAATAGAACAAATATATTATAACATACCTTCCTTTATATACATTTTAAAAAAAAATTAAAAAAAAGATCAATTTAAAGTATTTTCAATTAATTTTAATAAACCATCTCCAATAGTCTTAGCGTGTTTTAAGATCTGTTTCATATTTATTCACTCCTAGCGGTGCCCAAGAAATCATGTAAATTTCCTATTTGGGTAATTTACATGATTTGCAACATGTTTTTTGAGACAACTCAAAGAGCTTTTTTTGTACTTCTTGTTCGTTCTTGGCCTGTTACAGAAATTGAATGAACCTCAATTAAAAAAAATGTAACATATATTGTATCTATTTTGTCATTCTCTTTATAGGTCCCCTTACCCTATGAATATTTCATAGAATAATAAAAAACCGAAAGACAAAAAAGAAAGCAATAAATTATCATTGAAAATATCAAATTAGAAACGGTATTATCATAACAAAACACAATACAATAACAAAGAAAAGCTTTTTTGGATCAATTGGGTTACTTGCTTCAGGATCAAAAGCTAATGGGCCAAAAATAGGAGCATCACTATCATCACCCTTTACAGGATGAAACATTATTGACCTCAATTTAAATATATAATTCATAACCGCATTATAATTCGACCATATTTGGTATAATACTGTTACCATAATAAGTAACATTATAAGTGGTTTAACTAACTGGAATGGCTGCTCTGTATATTGTATTGATGTTTCAGTTATTACTTCATCATTATCAGTATGATGGATTCTCTGGTTACCTTCATAGTTTATTTCTTGTTTATCTCTATAAAACATTTTCTTCCTAAATTTAATCTTTATTAAGGAATATAGGAGAAGATGATATGTTACTTCTGATTCTATTTATCAATTAAAACAGGAAATAAAAACCACTAAAAATAAAATAAGGTAAAAAGGTAGTAAAAAATAAAAGATTTTTTAATCTATTTATCAATATTTGCTAACCCAATATTAATAGTTATCAACTGTAAAGGTTTGGTTCGAACTCCAACTTGTAGCCAGATCTAAAAAAACCCTTATCTTTAAATGTAAAAACATTTATTTTTTATTTCAAGTTTTTTTTTTCCTTAATCGAAGATTTTGAAAAAAAAAATAAAAGAATGTGCTCAAAGTAAAAAGTATTAAATAATCAATGAAAAAGCAGTAAAAATTTTTTCTTCACTTCGTATGCAAATGACAAGGTGTTTTTACATAAAAAGTGAATAGGAATAATAAATTGCAGGTAACTTCTGCTTTGTTCTTTTTAACAAAATGAGTAGTAAAAATGCAAATACAAAGAGGTCATTAAAGGAAATTCTAGATTCTGAATACGTGGAGAACAGCGATGAAGAAGACCAAGAGACTATTTCTGATTCAAACACAGAATTAGATAACCAAGAAGAAGATGAATGTGTGGATCCATCACTTTGTAATGAGTGTAAAGATATGAAGGCAGAAATTATCTGTAATGATTGTGATGAACAATTCTGTGTAGTGTGTTTCGAAATGATTCATAGAGGTGGTAAGAGAAAATTCCATGAATTTATTAAATTGACTAAAGATGAAAACAATAACGCCACTGAATCATCTACTGGGGACGTTCTTAAAGAATCTAATGCCAATAGTTGTGACAATGATAGTCAAGAAAATATGCAATCTCCAAAAACATTACCACCTAATGGAAATATATTAAATGAAAATTCTATGGATAACAAGATATTGAACATCTTAAAAACTAATGCTAAGTTTATACCTTTAAGATTAACTCATGAAGAAAGACATTTATTAAGATTGTTGGAAGCAGCATTACAAGTTTCTGAGTATACAGATAGGGTGGACATACTTTCATATAAATCAAAATATAAAAGAATCGTAGAACAATTGAAAGAAATTTGCTCAGTACTAACTGGTCTGGTAATTGCCTCTGGTTTGAAGGTGGGTAAGAAACTACTAGAAATGAAAAATTTTGGTGACAATGCTAAATGGTTTCAAGACGTCTTTGAAATTGGTAGAAGATACAAAATCATGAATCCAGAAAGAATGAGGGATACATATGGTAAACTATGTTATATGGTTATGGATTCACGTTTACCACAAATAGAAGAACATATGGAATTCCATTTATTTAAACCTATAAAAACTGTTCATTCATTCCTGACCTCGAATGAACAAGATAATGGTAAAGCAATGGGTCTTTTTGATGATAGACTGACTCTATATGCAACATCACATATCTCTCCAATAGGCAAATCTAGAGCACAAATTCAAAGACTTATTAAGCAAAAGGAAAGTGCTATCGAGATCATTGCTTCTAAGTATAGTAGTAAATATTATTCTAAGGAAGATATTCGTCAAGTATTATATTCTATCGGTGACTACAATGCCTATATTAATATGAATAGGAAGCCAATCATGAGAATGCTAGAAAGATTAGATGTCTTTAAACAGCCAGAAATAGCTCAAAAGTATTCCATTGGTATTCAGTACGGTAGAGATGGTGCACGTTTAACTCATGACCATGAAAGACAATGGAATTATGTGCAACAATCATTGACATTATGGTCTATTATTCAAAGAGAAATGGTTAGATTATGGTATATGGCGGACTCTGATCTGTTTGATGGAAGTCAATATAGATTGGCATCCACGGGCCATGGTTTGAATAGGTTGAAACCATGTCCAGTCATATATAAAGAAATGCATAAAATAATTTCTGAATGTCGGATGAAGACTAAAACTTGGATTGGATCATCTGTGGTCCACTTAGGTGATGACGCGGTCCCCAATGCATTATTTTTCTTAGACAAATACACTCAAGTTCCAAGTATTTTAATTCCATTCGATCAAACTTTATTAAAGATAAATGATTTAGTGAAGAACGACCAGTATTTATTAGAATATATTAATAAAGAGTATGGATCTGTTGAGGATTTGAAGTTGACAATTTTACAGGATGCATTTGCTCATATGTTTGATGGATCTGGTGCAGATAATTTCTATATGAGTGGTTCTTGTATCGATGGTAGATTAACATCCGCTTGGAACCATTGTAACGAAATTTCAAAGAAAAGATATTATAATATTTTCTTACTAACTGGGTTCAACGGGTTTAATGGTTCAGAAGGCTTTTAAAAAAGAATTCTGTATACAAAGAGGATGTAATATCCAACTTATGTTAAGTTTTGTCAAACAGTTTTATATTTTAATTTATTTTACCTGCGTATATATATATATATATACAAACACGAAAAATAGAGTCCTTTATATAACATTACTAACGTATATTTAAACAACTTAAACATTAATACTTTTATCTAAATCATAATGTTGACTTTCTACCTTTTCATTTATTTTTTATTTCTTCGGGTATTCATTGTAATAAGAAACATTTGGGGAAGGAACTATGTTTCAGGAATAGATTACGTTTAACAATATCTTTTATTAGATTTAGTCACTAAATAACATTCTATATCACATAAGGAAAGGAAGGGGGGGGGGGTGACTTACTGGGAACGACTGTTCGTTATATTTCCTTAATTTTATGTATATTTTGTAAAAAAAAAATAAAAAACATTATATTTTATATAGGCAGAAATATACTACAAGCTAAAACTCACTTAATCTTTCCTCAACAAAAAAGATCATATAACTACCGATTAACTCGTGACCAATTCATTCACATTTTCATTATCTGACGCATTCTTATCTAAAATAATATCATTGACTCTATCCTTTAGTCTATCGATAACGTCCATTTCAGTATCATGGCTACCCACATTGGTATTAATATCATTTATTCTACCTCCTGCACTTGCAACGCTGGCCCTTGGTGTCGTAACGGCACCAATCTTATGTTGCCTCCTCTCTTCTTCGCTCAATTCAAGAATGTTAGCAGTAAAATTAACTAACGACTTAGCACTCTTTCTCCTAGCCCATCTATGCATTCTTGAGTCAATACCAGCCAACGGAGAAACAGTGGAAGGTGGTGATACATCTTCAGATAAATTAAAGTACGAAGAGGCCGACACCGAAGACCTTGGTGTACGTGGCAGTTTAATGCAAGACAAACCAACGTCACTAATCCATTTGGCAATTAACGATGTCCAACCTAATTGGTGAGATGCACCTAATCCTCTACCAGTGTCACCATCAAAATATTCATAGAACAAGATATAATCTTTGAAATATTCATCAGTAGAAAATAATTTGGAGTGTTTACCGTAGTAGATTGGACGTTCTCCATTCTCGTCAGGAACAAACATATGTATCATACGATAGCTGATCTCTTCAGCAATTTCGGCTAAATTCAAAAACTCACCAGAACCTGAAGGGAATTCAACTTTGAATTCTGAACCATAATATAAGTAAAATCTTTGCAATGCTTCCACGATCAAAAAAGTAGTTGGGAACCAGATAGGACCTCTCCAATTAGAATTACCACCAAACATACCAGAATCTGATTCACCAGGTAAATATTTCACCGTGTACTTCTGACCGTTGACATCCATCTCAAATGGATGAGTTTCATGGAATTTTGATAACGATCTAACACCGTAATCCGACAAGAATTCGGCTTCGTCCAACAACTTAGACAAAATGGCTTTCAATCTATCCTTTGTGACTAAAGATAACAGTAGTCTTTCACCTACACCCTTTCTTTCCATAGAGGCAATGTTTCTATCAAAGATATCGGAACGGTTTTCAATAAACCATTGAACTCTCTTTTTAAACTTGGGAAACTGATCCAAAATGCTTGGTTCCAACGTCATAGAAGCATATAATGGAATTAGACCTACCAATGATCTAATTGGCAACTGTTGTTTGTTGTGTGGTCCCCATGAAATAGCATCATAATAGAATTGATCAGCTTCATTCCACAGGTTCTGTTTAATGATCTTCCCTGTAATGTTACAATTTTCGTCAAAAGCGTCGACATACTCAAATGACATTGAATCACTAATAAAGATAAAATGTTCAAAGAATTTTGATGCAATAGCTTCATAAGTAGGATTCTTCTTGGCTAATTCAAGAGCAATATTTAACATCTGTAGACAGAAAAATGCCATCCAACCTGTAGAATCTGCTTGTTCCAAAGTACCGCCAGTAGGTAAAGGTTCAGATCTATTAAAGACACCAATGTTATCTAAGCCTAAGAAACCACCTTCAAAGACATTTTTACCCTCAGCATCTTTACGATTAACCCACCATGTGAAATTCAACAACAATTTTTGGAAAACACTCTCTAAGAAAACACGATCTTCACGATGATACAGATTTCTTTCAATCTTAAAGACACGATACACGGCCCATGCATGAACCGGTGGATTAACATCATTAAAATTCCATTCATAAGCAGGAATTTGACCATTTGGATGCATGTACCATTCTCTTGTTAATAAGTTCAATTGACTCTTTGCAAAATCAGGATCAATCATAGAGAATGGGATACAATGGAAAGCACTATCCCAAGATGCAAAAAATGGATATTCCCATTTATCTGGCATAGATAAGATGTCTTCAATGTATAAATGTTTCCAATTTTTATTTCTACCGTTTGCACGATCTGGTGGTGGTCTTGGTTTAATTGCTTTATCACCGTTATACCAATTATCCCACACAAAATTGTAAAACTGTTTTGTCCATAACAAACCTGCGAAAGCTTGTCTTTGAATTTTCCTCAATTCATCATTAATTGGTAATGGGGTGACTCTCCAATAGAAATTATCGGCTTCCTGTTCACGATCATCAAAAATGGTATCAAATACATCTTCATCTATAACGGCAAGGTCTTCAGCATGATAAATATTGTTTTCGAAATCATCAGTGAATTTATATCTCACAGTGATATATTCACCAGGTGGAATAGACTTAAAATGATAAATGGCCGCGGCTTTAGTGCCTTCGTTATTTGGGTTAACCGCACTTTGATCCCCATGAACCAAATACTCCTCGACAGCATCTTTAGTGAATTCCGTTGGATTCTTCTTTTCATTAAACAATTTCTTCAAATTCGAATCATTTTCAGTAAACACCAATACAGGTTCAATATCGTCAGCGTCATTACTTATTTCCTCCTCATTTTCAAACCCACCTGGAGAAGGTTGGAACACTATCTGCTGTTGACCAAACTTTTCAGTAAACAGATTAATCAAATTAGTTTCCGTTTGATCTCTTTTCAAACATGGTTTCCGATACGGTTTCTTGCTATCAGGGTCATGAAATGCCCAAGTATTCCTAAAGAAAATCTGTGGAACCACATACAATTCTCCAGAGTCCCTAGCTGACCTATTATGAACGGTGACTCGAAAGTTTAAATCGTTTGGATTCTGGTCGTCTTTAGCCATTTCGAAGAAAACATCAAAATATGGAGAGTCACCCGTCTGAGAATCCTTGTAAAGACCATCTATATCATAAACTTCGAATTCCTTATCTTGATACCCTCTCTTGGCGTTTTCTTCTACCAACTGATCATAGGGGAAAGCTTTTTTGAAAGGATACTTGTACAACGCCTTCATATAGGAATGAGTAGGAGTATTATCCAAATAGTAATACAATTCCTTGACATCTTCCCCATGGTTCCCCTGTGGACCAGTCAAACCGAACAATCTTTCCTTCAAACGACAATCTCTACCATTCCAAAGGGCCAAATTCAAACAAATGAGTTGTTTATTATCAGACACACCAAAGAGACCGTCTTCACCCCATCTAAAGACTCTAGCGTTAGCATGTTCAAAGGGGAAATTGGACCAGGCATCACCGTTGAAGGAATAGTCTTCTCTGACGGTAGCCCATGCTCTTTCACTTAAATAGGGACCCCAACGATACCAATATTTTTTATGTTCCCTATTTTCTTTCAACCTTTTCTCTTCCACTGTTGAATCAACGAATTCGTCACGTAAGAACTGCATTATTTTTTAAAATAAAAGAGAGAGGAAAACAAAACAAAAAAAAAAAAAGAAGAAGGTATAAAAATGTTATCTAGTATGAATGAATGTTATGTATAATGTAATATCAATGTGTATTTGTACGTTAACTTATCAGCAAAACAAAATGATGGTTATAATTGTACATATATATATGTACTATATCAATGAAAGGATAGATAAAAAGAAGTAACAAGCAAGAAAGAAGAGATATAAAATAGTAATAACCTAACTATCAAGGACAAATAGATATAACTTCATTTATAAGTAGGAAAGAAACAACTGAAGTTCTATATATAACAACCGATCGATCAAATACGGGACACTTTGAACTACAAACAGTACACCAGTATTATTATGTAAAATATATAATTATAATAATATGAGTAACAAATAATAATATTGCCACTACCATTACCGGTGTTTAATTTGTTTATATCATCTACTTAGTATTTATTACCATTACTATTATTTGATCAATCTTTGTTTCTTCTCCCTATTTTTCCCCCTTGCTACCCCTCCCTCTCATCCAACATCTTGTACGAAAGAAGGAAAAAAAAAACTAATACAAGAGATAAGAACGTGTATTTTATTTAAATAGTAATTAATAATAACTTAGTTAATAATAAGATGTCTTTACGAAGGAGGAAGGGGGGGAAGGGAAGGGGAAGAAAGTAGTATTATTATTTATTATGTGTCGGTTAGAAGGCGCAAGAAAAAAAAAAAACAATTTCAAACAGAGTAATTTATTTAATTTTGTTACCATAATTTGTATATATTATACATATGTATGTATATACATTTATATATATATATATATATACTATTGTGTTTAAACCAAACAAATGCTAAACAATAACAATAATAATCATAACAATAGCCTATTATTATTATTAGAGTTTGTGATTCTTTTGTTTTTTTTATCGTGGTTCTTGTTGTTGTTGAGTGTGGTGTGTGGGTGTATGTATTAAACAAGGGGTCGGGGGCTAAAGATAGTTAGTTATATTAGAGAGAATTACGAAATACTTAGTAAGGGAATCCAGTATAACACTGATACTAAATTACTGATATGATACAAATATTTATTGATAGTTATATAACTGCATTCTACCGTGTCACAAATAACTTGTTACCATCAATTGGTTTAATAGTTGAGTAACTAATTAGACTAAAAGTTATAGTCCTAAATAAAACAAAAAATAAATAAAAATAAAAATAAAAAAATAAAAAAATAAAAAATAAAAGAGAAACAGTAGCAAATGGTTCTGACCCACTCGAGAAAATGTTAATTGATTATGCCTGCTTTTTCTTTTCCCCCCTCTACTTTTTACCACTTTGATTGCTTTAAAAAGAGGAAGAGAGAATCCAATTCATTATATTGGAAAGTTTAAGATACATTCTTGGTAATCGCAACAGTGATCATTAAGTAATTAGTTACCTTTTCTGATGATTAAAATGATGATAACCATACTTGATAATTCTGTTGCGCCATATTATAATTGTTGTGCCCACTTTCTTCCGTATTTAAACTTCTATCATCCAACTTCTTTGTGTCCCCCCCTATTTCACTTGCTTCTGATGCAGATATTATTTTTGAATTATTCAAAGTAAACATCCTTTCATCGTCTTGTATCTTACTAATATTATCAATATTATTAAAGTTATCCACCTGTATAGCCTTCTGAGAATTTGATATTAGAATTGGTGATAGTAAAACTGGCGGAATATTCCTATTTGAATCACCACAGATATCAATTATATTAATATTGTTATTGTTGTTCTGTATAAACATATTTCTGGGTACTGACATTGAAAATAAAATTCCATCCTCCATTGGGTAAAAATTCTGTGAATTAAGCATTCTTCTTTAATCCTTTCTTTTTTTTCCCTTGTGATTTATATATATATATAGTTGTTTTTTTTTTATCTCGCTTGATTATCAGTTTGGATAAGGTTTATTCAGGTATATATATATATATAAATGAGTTCTGTAATGCATGCTAAAATATTCAATGATTTCGTGTCAAGTGTCACCTGCATTAATCATTACCATTTATTATTATTTTCAATAAAAAAAGTCAAGGAAGGGGAAGAAAGCAGATGGAGGTAACTTAATAGAAACGAACAACAAAGACTCATAACCATTTTTTTTTTGGTTTTGTTTTCTTATCTCTCCTCTCTATTTTACTTTTACAATCATATATACCTAACTTGCTTCAATCAACTTCTTTCTTTCTTTCTTTTTTTTATTTCCTTTTCTTTTCTTCCTCATCATTATCATCACAACTTGGAAAAAAAATAAAGGTTTAGATAACTACAATAATTTGGAGAATATGAATATCCCTCATATCCTCTCTTATGCTTTCTTTTTTTTTCTTTTGTCTAGTGTAAACTATTACGTAACCAAAAAAATTGGAGGAAAAAAAAATAAAACATTTGTTTGGACTTCTGTAAAAGTTTTTTTTTTTTTTTTTACAAAGGCAATACCCTTCTCGAATACTTCTCCAATAGTTTTGAGGGCTAAGGATTAAAAATATCTTTTAAATTGGATGTTGTTGTCCGACAGGGAAAAAAGTGAAGTCTGAGGATACATTTTTTTTTTAATTTTATTATATTTTATTTTCATTTGTCACTCGTCTTACTTTAGGGTTTGAGGGAAATTCTCAATTTTTTTTTTTTTTAGATATTCTAATAAACAGTAATAACAAACATATGTTTAAGGTTTTTATGGGAAGACACTAATATTAATGGTAGTGTATACATCACAACTGAAAGTGTATCTGTTTGTCTGGGTAAAAAATTCCATAGAAAAAGGTTTAACTAAAGTTTTTCAGATAAAAGAATTTCTATACTGCGCAATTTTTTTTTCTTTTACCCTTCCTTTACCCCAGAGAGCCTGGGATTTTCTCCCTCTACTTTGATTGCCGTGAACATTAGAAAAATACCTTCATGGTTCAACGTACAAACACACCATCCCCCCTTCTTTCTCCTCTCCTTCTCTTTTGCTAAATTAAAAAAATAAAAAAAAAAACTACCCTCAGGGATAGCTATGATGTAATTTCATATGTACACAAGTAAAAGAATAAGAGTTTAACATATTATTACATCAACGAGCAAAACAAACATTTACACTGAAAAATTTTATTTCCACTTCCAATTTTATTTTCTTATGGCCCCACTCTTTAATTTCTCGCTATGAACTCAAATTGTTGGTATACACAAAATATAAAATAGCAGGAAGTGTATTGGCTCATTCTCTTATAAACAAAGTTTTTTATGTAAACTATTCCAAGAGTAACTTCCGCAATTACAAAAGTTATTTGGGGTTCCCCAGTCGAGAAAAAAATATTAAAATTATTATACACTACAAGCAATACGACGTTTACCTCTCTTGTTTAATTTTTGATTTAATAAAAAAAAGCTGAAGAAAAATAGAGACTGATTCCATGGTTCTTTGGGAAGAAAGAATCTTCATATCAATAAATAACGACCTGTTGTAATATCTTGTCTACTATGAGACAACTCTGTTAAATTTCTTGGTAAAAATGATCTTTACCTTAATTGATTATCAAATCCATCGGTCTCATGTGTAAAAAACAAGACGTTGTATCTACAATTTCACCTTTCTTTCTTAAGTATATAGTTTTATTTATTATTATTACTATTATTTGACTGTAATCTTTTGTAATTTTTAATCAGAAGTGATAAATAACATATCTTACTATCAGAATTTTAGATGTTTATGTAATCAGTTTAACTGGTATTAAATTGGAACGGTAAGTAATTAATGATGGATCGTTTTAACTATCAGATAGTTATTGAATTGCTTATAATTAGGTGGATTGACTAAATTTAGTATTCCACACACTCCATTACTTTTACGTTACAATGGAATTATTTCTTCGCCAGTGGACGATAAGCAAACTAAATCGCTTTTCCAAGTCAATCACACATTGAAAATAATTCCTTAATAAGCCCGCCATAATATAACAAGTGTATGAGATATAATCTCCTACTAAAAAAAATGATGTTTTTTCTCCCCTCTTTTGAAGGAGGATGGAATGTGTCTAGAGAAGTGTCTAATCATAACTTATATTAATTCACAGTTCTAGAGAAGATACTTTCTGTACTGGAGGTTTAATCTAAGATCAACCGCGAGCACGACAAAATAACAGCAATGAAGTGTTATTAGGTCAATATTCTCTAACTCCATAATATACATATATATATATATATATAGAAAAAAGAGGAATAATCAACCCACCTAAAGAATTAAAAAAAAGATGGTGGTCCGTGACTCTGGGCGTCTATAAGTAAAAGACATTGTACAGATCTTGATTTTGAACAAGAAAGTAAAGAGTTTTACTAAGGAATATATATTAAAAAAAAAATGTAAAAAGTTTTTTACTGGTAGCTAGTTTTGTCTGATATATATATTATTAAAATATTTCACCTACCTTGCAAAATTTATACATATATATATATATATGATAAAAAAAAATACGAAACGAAAATTTTATATTTGTAGGGTAACTGTGATTTCATAAAGTTAGGGTTTATCTCTTGGTAACAAGTAAAAATACGTGAAATTGAAGAGGACAGTTTTTTTTTTTTGACTATGGCAATTAGATCGATTTTAGTGACAACTTATATGAAAAAAAAATATATTTACATGTGTTCTTATAAATTGATGAATGGTATATAGGTACACACACAGCACAGGGAAATATTTTACTTGGTATTTCTTTTTTCTTTGGCCATTAGGACATCATAACGTAGTCTCCAACCAAATGGCCCTAATTCTTTGATTCTTGCTGACTTATCTTTGCACAAATAATTATCTAATCCACCTTCATGACTTATGGTACGTAGTACTTTAGTGGTCAATTTTAAATGAATCATTTTATTTAAAGCTTCACTCCAGAGTTTCTTACGAATTATATTTGGGTACCACTTACGTCTTGTTTTGTGTTTGCTTTCAGATACACGGTTGCCGAATTGGATAAAACTACCCCCATAAAGACCTGTATTACTTTGTTTAAAAACTCGTGATTCACCATATGGATAATCTGGATACTCTGGTATCTTTTTGACAATATATGCAGGCTTAGGATCTCCAACTTTATATGTCTTAGGAGTAGCTACTTTTCTTGTTTCTATTAGTTTCCACTCTCTTTGTAAACCAACATATTGACTGAAGTATCTTTTAAAGACAAAAAACTTGTTATTCATCTTTAAGTTATTAACAGTATTTACTAATTGTCATTGGGGTCACCCTTGATTATTCAAGTTTCCCTCATGTAAGACTAAATACTCACTTTTAATTAGTTTAACATATTTGTATTTTCTTGTATACTCCTATTTAGTTATCACTTGTAATTTTCTTTAACAAAAACAAAGATATCAAAACCAAAAGAAAATCGTAAAAGGAACATATTAAAGAACAAAGAACACAAGAAGAAAGTGGTAAAAACACTGGATACTCCGTTACTAAAAAGACATCATTTTCTTACATTTTATATGTGTTTGTGAACATTTATTTGGTCGTATTTGTTAAATATTGGCTTTTTAATATTTATTTGATATCATATACTTACAGGTTATAAATGTGGTTTTTGAGAATATATATGGTGTCTCTATTTTTTTGCTTTGTACAAAATTGCTTACTGGAATACTCTCTTAAATTTACTCAGTCCATGTACTACCTATTAGAGGTGCTTTGAACAGTGAATGGTTGTTTGAAAACAGGTATGATAAATAAATACCCTTTTCATTGGCACATCATTCAATTCTGCTACAAGGTTTTTCTAGTCCATCAATCTTATCTTGAACAATCAGATTTCTTTGTATAACTTTCGAATTCTTCTTTAAAGTAGCATCTGGATTTTTCTTCAAATCACTTGAAATTAGTTTATTATTTGACTCATTATTTCCGTTCATTTGTTCTTCTAGTTTTCTTCCTGCTTCTAGTACTTTTATTTTCAATTTTGAATTTTCACTATAAGCATATTATTAATTTTTAGTTGGTTTTGTAATAATTAATTTGCAATAGTGACAAATTCTCTATTCAAAAGTGTATAATTATGTTCCAATTTCTTAACCTTTTCTTGCAATTCTTTATTCTCCATTTGTATTCTCTGAATTCTTCTCTCATTGCTTTTTCCCCATTATATATCTTATGGTATTCTTGACTGTAAAGTTTAAACAAATCAGGTCTTCTCATAGTATGTCATACTGATTCTTTAATTAACTCATTAAATGTAAATATTGTGTCCTCTTTTTCACTAACATTGACACTAGTTTTGTTTATAGTAGTCTTGTTGTTTACTAAATAAAAATCATTTCCATCTTTTGACATAACTAGTAATTCTTCATATTCCATTAATATCAGTTTAAATAGTAATATTTGACGACTGATCGCGAATAAAATATCCAGCACATAAAAGAATATTAAATTGATAAACCTAACCAGTTCAGAGAAGTCAAAGCCAACCTGTTAGAAACTTGATTTAATTCAATCTATAACGAACAGCTTCGATTTAATTCCCTTTTGCAGTAGATGGTTGTACAGATCAATATTATGTTCTTGCAACAATCTATCAAATTTAAACATTATTTTGTTCATATCAATAAATTCATTGTTTAAGAACGATTCCCTGAGAGTATAGTATTTTAGTAAGATACAAAATAGTCCAAAGATTCTATTCTTGTCTTTATTATATTGTCTAATGAAAATGAATATAATAGTCAATAGAGACTTATTATATTCGATTTCAGGATCAAATTTTAAATACGTTTTAATAACCTTAGAAACCATATCTCTTTGTTCCCCATTTTCAGGAAAGAATCTTTTCGTATCTATTTTAATTTGTTCTTCATCAAATTGACCTTTTTTAAAAACTAACAATTCATAAGTTGTATCCTAGTCATGGAATTTAATTAATGTAACAGATTCCCAAATTTCATTTCTGAGTTGATAGAGAATTGAATTTTGGAGAAATTATAGAATTTTCAACAGTTTCATATTGTTTATTCATAACATTTTCAGGACCCCCAATTATTTGTTCCCATACATTCAATTTTTCTGAAACTTTTTTATTAGAAGACTTCTTTACATCAGTTACCACCACAGGTGGATTATACTTATCACTTAACTTCAACTCGTTTATGGTCTCATTGAATCTAAAAACTAACATATCATCGACTTCCAATGATCATGCAGGTTCATCATTATTCATTACCCTTTTCGAATTAGTAAATGACTATGAAGTTTACAATCAAAATTTAGTATGTTAAATCAAAATGGAAAAAATAAGGTTTTATCTCTATTGTATTCTTTTACAATACCTTTTATTTTTAAATAACATGGGTATTGTTTATGTTTTTTGTGTTTGTTTATATATTTTCTATTTTAAGTATTGAAACTTTTCTTTTTATTTCCTTTTTAGTCACTGAGAAAACTTTTTTTCAAAAAAGCTGAAACCGTATAGAAAGTTGGATTTGAAATTAATCTCGAAAAAAAATATTTATTTTTTTTTTTTCAAAACATGTAAATTTAAACAGCTTTAAATATCATATGTTTGAAATATAAACCTTAACAAAATATCTTGTTAGTTTACCCTTAAAAAGCTCACAGATCTACATTCAAGTTATAACAACATTTAAGAATGAATTCCCAATTTGTTATATCAAATGTTAGAAATTTTTCTAACAGTAATAGAGTCCAAAAACCACATAACGGTAAATATTTTAAATATGATGACGTTTTAGGACCTTCCAAGCATTTATCCTCTTGTAGAAGAAAGACTCGCTATATTAATTATGAAAAAGGTCAATTGCATTCAAAGCATGAACTAGAAAACTTTTTTAAAAAAAAAGGATTAGAGGGTAATTTGGTTTTTGACGTAACAGCTACTATCCCTTATTCTATTTTAGGGTTCAATGATGACCCATCTGAACAAGAATTTGATACCTTAACTGTCGAAATAGTTTCAATGATTAAATTGACAACTGGATTAAACTTTATCTTTAAACAAAAAAACTTAAATAACAAGAAACAAGTTTCTTATAAGCAATTCATTTGTAAACAAGATGTAATGGGCAAAAGAAATGGAACAAAAAAGTCATATTTGAAGGAATTTGACTGCAAATCTAACCTTGTCTGCAAATACCAACAAGGCTTTGGATATGTCACTATCGAGTTGAAACACGAAGTTCATCATGCTACTATTGAAACTTTATCTTGTCCACCAGGTTTGTCTGAATTTATTGAACAATCCAATTGTTTTAGATTGTCCAAACTTTATAATATGATATCTAAGGATCCTAGGTTTATAGACTTTTATAATCAAAATTCACCGAAGCCAAAAACTATTATTAAAGCTTTATGGATAAAACTAGTTGTTTCTAAATGCAGAAAGGATGATGATCTTTTGGAAAGTTGCAAAAAAATTATTATCTCAAGTTGATTTAAAATACATGAAAAGGTTGCGATTATCGCAAAATGCAAGTAGAGCACTCCACGACAATTATTTAGCTATCGAATTTTTATATGACAATATTTCTAAGGATATTTTCAAGTCTGCTTCAATTGATGGCACGTTTAATTTATCTGCTACACTTAAGCAAGCCCATTTCATCATTGGTGATTATAATAATGAAGGCTTTCCAATAGCTGCTCTGTTTTGTCCCAAAAATAATGTATCGGAATTCATTATTGATGATTTCTTACTGTAGTTTTACTAGTTTAGATATATGACTATGGACATGGATCCAAGAAATATTCATGCCATTCAAAAGCACTGTGGAAGAGATGCAGTTCAAGTTTGTTTATGGCATATTAAGCGTGCTTTACTGAAGACTAATTCATTGCCACGTAAGTCAAACACATGGTTAAACCCACCCTATTTTATGTTACAGTACCCATGGTTTGATATTAATTTATTTGAACAACTACGCTCTAGACCTGATCATGATGAAGCTAATATTAGAGACGTTACGGAAAAAACAACCAAAATTATTAGTTCAGCCGGAAGAGATTTTTTATGTTTTTATGCTTATCGATGTGGAGGAACAGAACAAAGTCCAATTCTTGTATATTCCAAAACTGAAGAACAAATATATGAAGAACTTCTTAGAAAGGTCTATGAATATGTATTAGTTGAAAATAAAAAATTTCCATATTTTTAATATCTATGTCAATACTACTTAAATCCTGCTAAATTTAAATTGTGGAGTCGTGTTTCTAAATCTTATGTACCAAGAACGTCCAACATGATGAATGAATCTTTCTTTAAGGTTCTCAAACATAATTTTTTACAAACTGTAAGAGTATTTAGATTAAATACAGTTCTCTTCATTTTAAATCAAAGTATGGATTATAAGTTTAATCCTAAAATAAATAGAAGGATTAAAAAGTTTACCACCATGACCCAAAGAGTGGCTAATTCTTCCTATTGGCAAAAAAACATGCTCACAAGAGTAAACCAATTGGTTAAAACATTAGATTTTACTTTATCACAAGGGGAGGTGGAGCATAACGATTACCATGTCAATGTAGATTTGTGGTTATGTCAATGTGGAGAGCAAAAATTTAACCCATTTTTTTTTTAAACAAGCATCTGGTAAAGTATGCTATTTCTCAGTTAGGTATAGAGAAAAAGTCTCTGTTAGCATATGTTTCTCAAGTTCGAACAAATTTTCCACTGGTTATTAATAAATTTCTAAACTATAATAAAATATACTCAATTAATGGAATGACCCTAGATTACGGGGAGGAATTACGAGAAGGCACATCCCTCAGTGTAACAACCAATGCTAATAACTTTTTAAATTTCACGGAAGAAGAAGAAGATCAACAAAACGAATTAGTAAGTGATGATGAGGGAATAAAGACACAACAGTTCATTATCGACAACCAGGTAGATGGAGAAGGTGCGTTACTTGAACAAATATATTCAACTGAAGATGAAAGGATGAATAGAAGAACAGAAGGTCGGAAATTGTTGTTAAGGAAAACCATTAGTAAATTAAACTATGTTTTGAATTTAAATACATGGAATTTTGATACTTTCTGGGAATCTAGAGGAGAAAATTGTACTAGCCTTCTTGAAAAAATCATGTTAAGATTCAAGCAGCCTAGGGAAGTTGCTAGATTTCTTAAGAAAGGACTAATGTACCAAGTTACCACCAACAGATCTCCAGATTGGTTAAAAGATATGGACTGGTATGATGTATTAAAATATAATGAAGACGAATTAGAATACATACGTTTTGATCGGGAATAGCTTATTGTGTTTACCTGATGTTTTAAAAAAAAATGGTTGTTCAGAAAAGATATTTTAAGTGACATAGTAATATTGGTTCAGTCATATATATATATAAACTTTGTTTGTTGTTTATTTGTTTATTTGTTTGTTAACATCCGTTTTTATCGTGATTTGAAAATTTTTTACTAACTCTGTAAATGAGAAAAACCAATAAAATCTTGAACAATAACGTAAATAAAACAAGAAACAAACGGTATTGTAAAATCAAGAATTTCATATTTGAGATTTTGATTGTAAAATTCTATGTCATGTAGAATAGGTACGGCTCGTTTGGGTGGTAAATTAGGGAATTCATTATCTGGTCTTTTAGTGTCTTCATTTATTGAATTTGAAGTGACTTCAAGGTCATTGCTATTAACAATTTCCTTACGTTCAGGCAATGGTGGTGAATCAAACTGTGACAAAACGTTATATACCTTACCGGCTTCTGCAACTAATTGATTGTTTAACTCTATAAGTATAGATGGTACAATTTTTAATTAGGATGCACCGGAATGAACCGTTACACTGTTGGGTTGCGCATGAATATTATGTCGAACTTCAATTCTGCTATTTGTTGTACATTTATCATTTAACTCATCTGTCACCCATACCGTCTGCGACTACAACTCCTTATCAGTAGTTTTTGAAGATTCATCTGATATATACTTTAATGTGTCTTGATATTTTTGTCCCAATGTTTATGATAGTTGTATGTGGGGATAACTTCTAGAAAGTATATTTTTAAACGGTTTCTACTTTCTAAAGAAGTTTCTATTTGATAGTTAATAGTTACTAGAGTAACCTTTGTGATAGGTTATCTAAATTCCAATAATTCAACTTATTTAAGCCTCATGTTTTATATGCATTCCTGTTCTTTCTTTTATAGGGAGAAAAAAAAAATAATTGACTAATGTCACTTTCTGAATCTTTATAAATCCATTTAAATCGACGAGATTTTGAAGGAATATAAAATAAAAGAAAACTGATGTTAAATATAAACGTATAACTCTATGTAAATATAAAGATATATATTTTTTTGCCTATTAATTTAAGAAGATAGATATGGTCACGTAGATTTTGGCTGTAAGCAAATGGTTGATGTAGTATTGATTTTATTAATAACTGACGCTAATATTAGAAAATAAAAAGGGTTCCTTTGTAAACACTTTTTTTTTGTTTTTGACTTAGCTTGACTCTAACGACTGTTGAGAAAGAATGGGTGATAAGGTACTTGGGAGAATTATGTCACTGTCAATAGAATCAGAACTCTCAATATATGAAGAAGATAAAATATCATCGGCATCAGTATAATTATTATTTTGACTATTATTAATGCTAATATAACAATAATGATCAGATTCGTCTCCACTGTAAATATTTCCACGAATAGGAGATTCACAAACTATACCTTCTTTTATTTCAAGATCAGAAACCAAAGTCTCAGTCTCCAATGCTGTTTTATTAGGAAAAAATATCATTAATTTGCTGCTGTCATTTTTATATTGACACTGTGTAATTGGTAAATACCCATATGTTTTTAAAATTTTATTAATATTTGAATGAAGTTTATCCATGGAGTTCATAACTGATTTTAATTTAATAAGAAAAACTTCATTTAAAAAATTTGACTCCCATTTACTTGTATGCTTTAGATCAAAACTTGGTATTTCAAATTGAATAAATGATCCTGCTTTTAAATTTTGATTATTATCGTTACGAACTGTTTGTAGTTTTAAAGATTCTTTTCTGTAGGAAGAATTATACAATGAGTGCACGTAATCAAGCAGTTGATTAACGATAGTCTTACTGGTAACAGTACATGCATGATTTGAAAAAAGTTTGCTTATTTGAAACTGTCGAGTAATTAACCCATCGTAAAAGCCAATGGCAACGATCTTATCTAAATTGAATTTACTTTTTTCTTCTCGAAGTTCATTATTCTGGATGATCTCTGGTTTTGTAGTTAAAAAATTAAACACGTTTGGTCTCCAGTGTAAAAAAGAAATAATACTACGTGCTGAATTTATTTTGGGAGAACAAAACTTTGAATAAAGTAGTGAAAGAGGTGAAATTGGAGTTAGATGAATTCTAGTTATGGTTTTATTTATATCATTAAATATACTATTACTATGATGAAGATTATGAATATAATTTTCACGATATTCACTACTGATAGAATATAACCAGCGAAGGTAAAAACGGTTATTATTAATAGTAGAATTATAAAGAGTCAATTTGGACCACATATTTTATAATAGCAAAATATATTAACTTGAATATTGGTCAACAACAACAACAAAAAAAAAAGGAAGATGTAATAGAGTTCACAATCTAAATCTTAGAATATATTATAACTCTTTAACTATTCACTGGTTTTTCCAACACATAGTGTTACACCATAAAAAAAATACTTGTTCAATAGATCTTCTTCTAATAACAGTACTATATCATATCAAAACTAAACTGTTTATATAAATATATTTAAAAAAAATTTTATCACAGACATTTCAATTGAACGTTGATTATGTCATGTATGTCCCCTTTTTCTTCCTTTTGATTACGTAAGCTTAGTAATTCGTGATTAGGTCATCATAAAAATTTGTGCGAAAAAAAAAATAAAATAAAAAAAAATAAAAATAAAAATAAAGAAAGAATTTTAAAAGCAGAAATGAAGATTGAAGATCTTTTAGATCAGTAAAAAGAAATACATGTAAAAAAACCTTTAGATAAACGGTATATTTTGTTAATCTTCTTTAAGGTGGACCTATTACCTATTAACTGAACACATTTTATTGTTTGTGTACGTTATAGTCTTTTACCTCAACTATCATCTACAATTAAAATATATAACTAAAGTGAGTCTTCTTAGTATCCAAAGATGGTAAAAAAACCATCACATAATCTGAGAAGAGAACATAAATGGTTTAAAGAAAATGCTCTTTTTAGACAAGATGCAGATTTAGTATTACAGATAATCAATAAGCAATACCCGCAAAATAAAAGACAAAAGGCAAATCCACAGCACGAAACTCCTCTTTTCTCTGGTTCTATGCCAACACGTCAACACTCAGTAACCTCTAGTGGTAATCCTCCTTTATCTCCTCCTGTTATCACTGATATCTCTATTTTTAAACAGTCGAATAAAAACATACATACTGGCACTAATTTTAATAAAAATCTTATATATGATAATAAAGACGATATAAATAAACAACCATATTTAAACAATTTACAATCACAAGGTCATCTACTAAAGAGTACCATTCTACCTTCTTCTTTGCCAGTTCATGCGAACTATGAAACGTCAAAAAATATTTTAAATTCAGATGAAATAAGTCTCGTTAAAACAAATATACAGTCATCGATGTCAAACCCAGTTATTCATTCCAAAGAAAAATTAATAGATTTACAGAGTCAACTCATAAAGTTATTAAAGGATGAAATTAACTTATTGACTGAGAAATGTAATATAATGGCATCTACCTCTCTTTCAGAGGATTCCAAAAAATTACAAATATCTGAAAGAATTATACCATCTATAGAAAATTTACATCAAAAAATTGGAGAACAAGAGTCTAAAATTGAAAGTATTAAAGGTATAATTAATATTCAAAGCAATACACCAAAAATGCTAAGAAATAACACTAAGTCTTTTCTATCGTATAATGATTCAATTCTTACTAAAACAAACACCAATGTATCTAAAAATGGAAGTAACTCAAATATTTCCTTACCTACTCCTGAAGAAATGCAATTACAGGAAAACAAATTATCTTTGGATGCAGGTAATAGCAGAGATAATATAATAAGATTATCTGAAGAGGAAAATAATAATGATGATGATGTGATAAATGACTATGAATCTAATACAAGTAAAGATATACAATATGAAGCGAGTGTTATTGTTGAATCTACTCTTGCAGACGAACAACAAGGGTCGCCACCAATAGCGAAGAGATGCTTGCAAAAAAGAACACCAGTTAATTATCGGATTCCAGAAAAAGATGATCCCTTTGATTACAGAGTTGGGCGTACGGATAAAGTACTGAGTCAATATGAACCACAATCCGAAGATGAGTCAATGGATGCAGAATTTGATGATCAATCTGACTATTTATCTACAAGAGAAGAAGAACGTATTGAAAATGAAAAGTTACACAAGAGTGATATTGATTTTATTGTAGATGATGATGCTGATCTTGTAATGGAAATTCCAGAAGAGAAATCGCCCGTTAAAAATAATGATGTTGAGATTATTCTATCGTCCCCTGTAAGGTCAAATTCTCATTATGTAGAGCAGATAGACCTTATTGATGATAATGATATTCTATTGGAAAGTGAAGGGTTGTTAAATAATGGTGTGACTTCAAATCAAATGAATTCTGTTGTTAATTCGAATAACACTGAATTAAGTAGCATTAACCAAGCTTATCCCCAGTTAAGTTCATCCAATGAAAGCAATAGGAAGAGTGACAACGATGATTCAGATTTCGATCTTGAAGATAGTGATCTTGAAAATTTTGATACGGAGAGAGAGAATAGACTAGTTGGAACTGACATGAACGAAGTTGACGAAGAATTGAAAATTATCTCAGAAAGAAAACTGGACGAGGAAGAAAGTCAAGCGGCCTTACAGTTTTTAAATAATATTAAAAAAGAGCATAAGATTGTTGATGAGTACGATGAATTGGATGACATATCTTTGGCTGATATTAATACCAATCAGAAATTACAAACTGTAGAAAATAGTAATATTGAATTTTGGTCGTCCGAGGTTTATCAAAAGTTACATGATGTTTTCAAGTTGCCAGGATTCAGACCAAATCAGGAAGAAGCAATTAATGCCACATTATCTGGTAAAGATGTATTTGTGTTAATGCCTACCGGTGGTGGTAAATCACTTTGTTACCAATTACCAGCAATTGTAAATTCTGGATCAACACATGGTACTACGGTTGTTATTTCTCCCTTGATTTCGTTAATGCAAGACCAGATAGAGCATCTTTTAAGTAAAAATATCAAGGCCAGTATGTTTAGCTCTAAAGGCACCGCAGATGAAAGAAGACAAACTTTTAATCTATTTATTCATGGTTTGCTTGATATAATATATATATCACCAGAAATGATAAGTGCATCACAACAATGCAAAAGAGCTATTCGGAAACTGTACGAAGATAAAAAATTAGCTAGGGTAGTTGTTGACGAAGCACATTGTGTTTCAAATTGGGGTCATGATTTTCGTCCAGATTATAAGGAATTAAAAATGTTTAAAAGAGAATATCCAGATATACCGATGATGGCTTTGACTGCAACTGCCAGCAAACAAGTTATTATGGACATCATTCATAATTTGGAGTTAAATAATCCTGTTTTCTTAAAACAAAGTTTCAACAGGACAAATTTATTCTATGAAGTTAGAAAGAAAAATAAAAATAGTATCAAAGAAATTGTCTCAGAGATTAAATCAAAATTCAAAAATCAAACAGGTATAATATATTGTCATTCTAAAAAATCTTGTGAACAAACGTCGACAGCTTTACAGAAGTTTGGAATTAGATGTGCATATTATCATGCTGGTATGGAACCAGAAGATAGATTAAGAGTCCAAAAAGCCTGGCAATCAGATCAAATAAAGGTTATCTGCGCTACTGTCGCTTTTGGGATGGGTATTGATAAAGCAGATGTCAGATTTGTATACCATTTCACAGTTCCTCGTACTTTAGAAGGTTACTATCAAGAAACCGGTCGTGCAGGTAGAGATGGAAAATTTTCCTATTGTACAGCATATTTTTCTTTTAGGGATGTAATGACGATTCAAACTATGATTCATAAAGATGAAAACTTGGATAAGGAAAGTAAGGATAAACATTTAGAAAAGTTACAGCAAGTGTTAGCTTATTGTGATAATATTACGGATTGTAGAAGAAAACTTGTTTTGTCATATTTTAATGAAGATTTTGATGCTAAATTATGTAATAAAAATTGTGATAACTGTAGAAACAACATTGCCGCCAGAAGAGAAGAGCGGGATGTTACAGAAATTGCTAAGCAATTTGCTGAGATGGTTAACTCGTTGGGAAATGAACGGATAACACTAATCCATTTTCAGGATATTTTTAAGGGTTCTAGAAGTTCAAAGATAATCTATTCTGCACACGATAAACTGCCATTTCATGGAATGGGTAGTAAACTTACAAAATCATATATAGAAAGATTAGCCTTCAGGTTAATAACACTTCATGTTATCGAGGAATACTCAGTTATGAACAATAAAGGGTTTGCCACAAATTATGTTCGCAAAGGTCCCAATTTTAGAAAACTTATGAACAACCAAATGCAAATTAAGATGGATTTTACAACACCTAATAATTCAAGGCCATCCACGGTTGAATCGTCAGCATATAAAAATAAGCCTCTGGATAATGAACTAGGGAAAAGAAAATATAATACTCCACTTAATACAGTTGAACATATTAGGTCATTTACCTATCGTGAAGAATCCGACAAGGAAATGAAGGAAGTACAACCCATTGCATTACAACGAAATTTTGAAGTCAGATCTACCCAGGATATAGTAGAACTTTCGCATGCATATAATAAGTTGAAAGATGTTTGTCAAAAATGTGCCCTTCAGATGAATCCACCTGCTTCAGTGTTTTTACCAGACCATATAGTCAGAGAGATTGCTACACATTTGCCGGTTTCAGAAGAAGAGTTTTGTAGTTTCCCAAATGTTAGTGCCATACACAAAAGGAAATTTAAGTTTTTGAAACCAACAATCATGGAATTGAGGAGGAGAAGAATTAAAAATCTTGGTTATTCAGAAGTAGGTGTTATTTTAAGTGACTCTAGTACCCTTCCTGATTTTGATTCAATGGCAGACAAGACTGCTTCAAAATATTTTAGTTCAGACAACAGAAAACGGTGAGTATATGATATATAACAAGGACATATTGTCATATAATCCACCCAGTAAAACACATTATTTTATTATCATGACTTGTAAAAAATAATCCCTTAAAGAAATACTTTGACATTTGTGATTTCTTATACTTTCTTCACTCATTAGATATAAAATCATTTATATACATATAAAATATTCGTTACATAGCTATTTTAACTCACACTAAATAAAATATCACTTATTTACTTGTTCCTCGCTAACTTCTTCAACGCTGGGACAAGTGCACTTCAAATTTAAGTCACCATAAGTATCATCTAATCTTGTAACAACTGGCCAGAATTTGTTATGTCTCAAGTAAGGTAGTGGGTAGGCTGCAAACTCTCTTGTGTACCCTCTGGTATCCCAGTCATTCGAAGAAACAATATCTTCTAAGGAGTGTGGGGCATTCTTTAAGACGTTACCCTTACCTTCCCCAGCAATAAAAGCATTAATTTCACCCTTGATAGAGATCATTGCATCAACGAATCTATCTAATTCTTCTAAATTTTCAGACTCTGTTGGTTCGACCATTAAAGTTCCAGGAACTGGGAAAGCCAACGTCGGAGCATGGAACCCATAATCTTGTAATCTCTTGGCAATATCAATAGCTTCAATATGCTTTTCTTTATACTCTCTTAAATCAATAATAAATTCATGAGCACAATTACGAATACCATTTTCCTTATTGACGAAAAGAATCTTGTAGTATTCTTGTAGACGACTTCTCATGTAGTTGGCATTTAACATTGCTATAATACTGATGAATGGTAAACCTCTATTACCCAACATTTTAATAAATGCAAATGAGATAGGTAAAACAAGAGCATTACCGAAGGTTGCAGAAGAAACACTTGAAATAGATTTGGAAGTTGCTGTTGTTGGTGGAGCTATAGAATGAGTTGGTAGGAATGGCGTTAAATGTTTACGTACACCAATAGCACCGACACCTGGACCACCACCTCCATGTGGAATAGCAAAAGTCTTGTGAAGGTTCAAGTGACAAACGTCAGCACCTAAGAAACCTGGAGATGTGAGACCTAATTGAGCATTCATGTTGGCGCCATCCAAATAAACTTGACCACCATGGGAATGAACAATGTTGATTGCATCCTTCACTCCAGGTTCATACAGACCATAAGTGGATGGATATGTAATCATGAGAGCAGCTAAGTTGTCCTTATGTTTTTCAGCTTTAACCTTTAAATCAACTAAATCTAAAGACCCATTTGAAAGACATGCTATTGGAACCACCCTCAGACCGCACATTGCAGCAGATGCAGGATTGGTACCATGCGCAGATACTGGAATTAAACAAATATTACGGTGGGGTTGTCCAATATCTTTAAAATATGCATTGATAACACTTAAACCGGTGTATTCACCCTGAGCGCCAGAGTTCGGTTGTAAAGATATGGCATCAAAGGAGGTGATGCTTGCTAAATCGTTTTCCAAAGACTTCGTCATTTCTTGGAAACCCCTTACTTGATCTGCCGGTTGGAAGGGATGAAGGTTGGTGAATTGTGGCCAAGAGATTGGAATCATTTCAACGGTACTATTTAATTTCATAGTACAAGAACCTAATGGAATCATGGAGTTGGCTAAGGACAAGTCTCGAGATTGTAAACTATGTAAATATCTTAACATTGCGGTTTCACTGTGATATTTGTTGAACACTTCTTGTTGCAAAATCTCATCGGTACGCTTAACATTTATAGGTAATTCAGGTGGTTGGTCAAAATTGACTTCCATAAACTTATCTTCATTAAACAACTTAATTAAGTTTTCAATGTCTTTGGTAGTTACGGTCTCATCAATGGATAAAGAGACAGAATTAGAATTGTTTGCATAGATATTGACGTTATATTTTTCTAGAGCTAGCTTTAAAAATTGTTGGGAGGTATATTTGTCATTTAATTCAATAGTTAAGGTATCAAACCAAGTGTTATTTACGACTTTATGAACTCCACCCTTGTTGATAGCATCTGCTAAAATTGTAGTTAAACTGTAGATTCTTCTTGCAATGTTCTTAATACCTTCAGGACCATGGTAAACCACATAGTTGGCAGCGATGTTAGCCAACAATGCCTGCGAAGTGCAAATATTAGAAGTAGCTTTATCGCGTTTTATGTGTTGTTCTCTAGTTTGTAAAGCCAATCTTAAAGCTGGTTTATTTAATCTATCTTTGGAAACACCTACAATCCTACCAGGAATCTTTCTACTTAATTTATTTGAAACAGCAAAATAGGCAGCATGTGGACCACCCATTCCCATTGGAACACCAAACCTTTGTGTAGAACCAAGTGCGATATCTGCATTAAATTCGGAAGGTGGCTTCAAAAGGGTTAAGGCCATTATATCTGCGACCATAGTGAAAGTATTTTTCTTTATATGTAACAGATCCGAAATCTTAGTTAAAGTTTCACTAGCAATAATAGAACCATCGGTTGCAGGATATTGAACCATACAACCAAACACTTGTGGATCGTTTTCTAAGATAGGACTTAATTCTTTCCAATTGTAACAGTCAAGTTCAATTAGTTCGATGTTAAAAGGGTTGCACCTTGTCTTTAAGACATCCTTTGTTTGTTGATGTAATCTTTTATCAATTACGTATTTGCATTTCTTTCTTTTATGCAAATTGAAGGATAGTAGAAGAGCTTCCCCAGCAGCTGTCCCCTCATCTAATAAAGATGCATTGGCTATTGGCAATCCGGTTAATTCAGAGACAACAGTTTGGAAGTTTAATAGGGATTCCAATCTACCTTGTGAAATTTCCGGTTGGTACGGAGTATAGGATGTGTACCATTCAGGCGATTCCAAAATGTTTCTTTGAATCACTGGAGGTAAAATTGTACCATAGTAGCCTTTCCCAATTAAATTTTTAACTTTATAGTTATTTTTATTAGCTAAATATTCAATATGTTTCAACATTTCTTGTTCGGTGTAACCTTCCTGGGGTGCGTCCAAACTCAAAGGTTTCAACTGTAGTATCTGCGGTGGGATCACGGCCTTTACAAAATCAGCTAAATCTTTAAAACCCAGAGTGTTTAGCATTTTCTGAATATCACTTGGGGAAGGACCTATATGACGTCTTAAAAATGTGTCTAGTGGTTTATTTAAATTAATTTTGGCACCATCTTTAGCTATAAATCCTCGATATAATTGTGCGTATTGATTTGAACTTATAGTGGTAAGTTCAGGATTAAGAAAAATAGCACTTTTATTAAAACATCTGTTTGAAGATATTATGACTCTTTTTGTAAGTCGGGATGTAGTCACCCTTGAAGTATATAAAATTTTTGATCTCAACATCATATATTCTTTAAAAAAAAAAAAAAAAAGAAGGGGAAGTAAAGGAAAGAGGATAAATTAACTTGTAAGTTTAAATAACCTATGTTATATATAGTTTTAAATCAAATTAACTTTTTATTACTTGTTTGTTTAAAAAAAAATAATAATTGAATAATACAGACAAATGAAGGAGAGAGATTTATATTTTAACTGTGAGGGATATTAAGATATGAAAACAAAAGAATTCACAATAAGAATAGAGTAAATAAACAAATTATGTTGAGGGAGATATTATATATTTTAACAATGTTAATATATCTTCGAATGAATTATTTAATGGTTTATTACCTCTTATATATTTTTCTATGTATGTATTCACTTTTTTATAGATGAAAAATGGATATCTTCATTTTGTTTGGTTATCGGAACAATGAAAAGAGAAGTATAAGTGAAGATTAAAAGACAAATGAAAAAAAAATATATATATAAATAAAGAGACAAGAAATGACATTAAGATTATGGTATTACTATAACGATAATATTATTAATATTTTAACAGCTATAGAAAATTTTATTTTAATACTATACTGCAGTAGTTTTTCTCTTCTCTTTTTTGTGTATTCTTATTTTTGGTATATTTTCTCCTACATTTTTTATTTTTTTTCTCACCTACAACATAAAACCAGTATAAGTAATAAAAGTAGTAGTTGTGTTGTTCGTGGTAAGTAAAAACTTCTTTCTTTTTACAGGTTCTAAAAAAATAGATAAATGAAAAGGAAAAGAGAGAGAGAGAGACAGAGAGGAAAATAAATGCGTGCTTCATAGGATAATTGAGTTATATTGTTATCATTTGCAATGCCGTTGTTATTATTGTTACAAGATGTTCGATGAACTAGAAAGTCATCCCAATTTGTCTACCAATTACCGTTATAGTTACGTGTATAATAGTTAGTAACGTTTTTCATTGAACTGACTCCATTTCTTTAGAAGCACCTATGTTTTCTTTTCTTTTTCTGATGACTCCCTAAGGAATAACCAGAGTGTGTTGGATTTGACTCGGGTTATGGTTTTCTCCCCCGAGTCAACGTGGAGTTTTTTTTTCCCCTCTCTTGAAGTGACTGTCAACTTTTCCCATGCATTTGACTCTTTTCCCTTCTTCAGAAGTATTGTTATATGTGGTGTATTGATTGTTTTCTTGAGTGGTTACAGTAATTACCAAGAATAGTACAATAAAAAAAAGATATTTGTATAAAAATAGTAAAGTTACGGACTGAAATGATATACGATATATCACATATCTGAGAGGAATCAAAAGACGGGTTGAATGATATTAAAAAAATTATAAATAGATAATATGGTCTCAAATTGGGCAAAAAAAAAAAAACAAAAAAAAATTGTCTTTTTATTTGAAGTGAATGATAAGTTCACCGACTTTGTCTATGAGTTAATGTGCCGATTGGTCTTGACTATATTATATTGATTAGACGTATAAAAGAAACTAGTTTATTTAATATACCTGTTTCTCTTCTACTGTCTCTTTTCTTTTCTCTTATTTTTTGTTTTTATTCACTATCACTTTTTAATAAAAAATTTTGGAAGAATGGAAACTTTTGAAAATTGAAATAAAATTAGATACTAAATAATATAATGTGAATTCAACTTTTTGAATCAATATAGTTATTGGAAATAATATATTATCATTGAGTAATTATTTATATTTTCAAAGGTTAAACGATATCAGTTCGTTCTCAAAGATAACTGTTCAGTTGTATTAAAATATTTATTTTGAAGAATCGAGAGTAAATTGCTATAAAGAAAAAATGGGAGGAGTAAAAAAGATAAACTAGGGCAGGATAAAGCTTTGTTGGTATTGTTGTATCTCAAGGGAAGATGCAACAAACCCAGTTAAAGTAAGGGTTGAAAGAACAGTGTTCATTTAAAAAAAAAATCAATAAAGAATTGTAAAGTCAAAAACATTATTTGGTTCATTATGGAAAAAAAATGAAATTTCTAAAGAAGGTGATATGGTCGGTATTGAGGCTCTTTCCGCCATTATCCAAAAGGAACTCATTTTCTATTGCTGAAATTTTAAAGAATGAAATTCAACAATTTGCATATTTTAAGACTATGGCTAAGATTGATATTTTGAAAAAAAGAAGACAGTAAGTCTAAAGAATTTTTAGAGAGAAGAGACAAACAAAATGAAACTGGTAGCAATATAATTAAAGATGTTTGTTCTTTACATATGATTTATTCTCAAAAAGAAAAAATGGAGTAGAGTTATTGCAAGAGAATAATAAAGAATTACAAAGAATCAAGGATTAATATGGTATTCAAGAACTTTTCACCGAATTCATTATAATAAAAAATTATTAAATTTGATTTTATTAAATATTGAATCGGATTTAGAAAAACGAAGAAAAAAAATAAAAAAATGAAACTATTCAAAGAAATTTGGCATTTTTATTAAAAGAAGAACCAAAAACTTTTGAATTTCTTCAAAAACATGGTATTGAGGCTCCAAGTTCAATACAAAAAACATTAGAAAGAATTTGATCAGAAAGTATCTATTTAAAGAAATGCAGTTATAATAAAGAAAGTAGGAAAGATATCATAAGAAAAGATATTGTATTATTATTCTATGAATATTCAACCCTGTATATATGTTGGGTTTTTTTTTTAAAAAAAAAGTATAGTTATCATGATTAAATTAATTATTATTATTTTTATTTTCAAAGGTAATGTTGAGAATAACTAATTTTTAAAAAAAAAGAAATATAGGCAAGTGGTAACAAATGAAAGTTAACCAGATTTGGCTTTGAGGTTTTTGTTGAAGGTTAAAACGTTTTTTGAGTTAAAGAGTGTGTTACTGTTTTTTTTTTTTTTTTTTTTTTTACTTTTCAAAGGTTACAAACTAATGATTTTCTTGAAAATATTTGTGTTATAATAAGTTTTAAAAATTCTTTACTCCTTCATATCCTATATTTTCAAAACCCGTGATTTTGGTCTCCCACTATTAACTTCATACTCCACTTAATGGAAAGGATAGACGTTCGAATTATGCTTTTTTTTAAATATTTTGAGGATGTCATAGTTTATCAACAAAAAAAGTAATAAAATATATAAGAAACCACAAGAAGGAAATTAAATGTTATTAATTATAAGAAAAAATATATGCAGCCTATTCCAAATGATAGTAGATAAATTTAATAACATGTAAGGCACTCAAAAAATAGCATGATTAGTTAAAGTAATTGTTAAATTTATAACTGAATGTTTTGGTGTGATTCACACATCGTATAGAATTGCCTTATAGACAAAATAATTGTCACTTAAAACATCAACATAAAAATATCCAAAAACAATTCTTGTAGACTCTAATAGAACAAAAAGGAGAAGAAGTATATTGGGGTTTGCTTAGAGAAAATTTACGTTCCTATATTTATTACAATGGCGACCATTCTGTAGATATGTCAAAGGGACTAGGTTTATTAAACCCATTTACATTCAAAAAGTTTTTAAAAAATATTTAAAAACACATTGAAACAACATCTTTTCGGTTTGAAGTTATCTAATAATTCTAAAACTTATTTATTTCAAGACACTATGACATTTAATGAATTGAAAAGAAAACTTCCAGAAATGTTTAGGAGAACATCAGGACCAAATGAAATGTGTCCACAATGTCACAAACAGGTAATATCTAACAGAAAGATGAACTTCATAGCACAATCCTACATTTATTTTATATATGATAAACTATCGGAATATATTGAAAGGATTTTCATTATACTGTTGTCTTTTATTCTTTTGACAAATCCAATTACATGTCTACTAGAGATTGGATTATGGCAATTTCGTTGTATTTTCTCTGAATCGCAATTAAGATATATTTTAAATATTGAAACCACAAAATGTTTAGATATATATTTTAAAAGTTTTAAGGGGATATCTAGTGTTTCGAATGAAGATAAATTTATTATTGTTGGATTGCCGATATATTTATTTTCCATAATTAAAAACACATTTTTCCAATGGTCTATTATGGATATATTATCATATTATTGGATGCATTGTATGAGCGTCAGACTTATCAGTTATCAAAGGTAGGGGGTTGATTTACAGTTACTAAGGAAATGTTTTAGATATACTGATTTGTTAGTATGGGGTTATTGTTTGTTAGATAAACATATTTATAAATATATAACACCGAATCAAATTATGAGATCAATTAGACGAAATGAGAAAGATATACTGGATGGTGAGTTGACATTTAGTGACTATTTTTTCTGACTTGATGAAAATTACTCCTTGCAACTAACTAAAACATTGACATGGCCATGGTTAGGTAAGTGGGTAGTTAAAATAGCATATCTTACATATGTTAATATTAAAAGATACTTCGATTTGAAAGATACAGATATTGTACCAGGGTTTTATGCCTCTTCAGATGAATATAAGATGATTTTTAATTTATTTGGGATGGGTATAATTGGACTATCGGGATCAATACTAAGTTGGGCGTTATGGAAGAATCGATATGAACGAAAACTTAAGACTGAAATATTGGCGGATGATATAATAAAAGAACAATAAGAATATAAACAATATTATCTGTTTCAAATTAAAGAAATAAGCAAACTTTATTTTGTTGAGATACTTGTTGTATCTATAAATATATATTGTCGTCACATCGCTTATAACTTTCAAGAAAACAGAGGCACTGACACATAGCAAAGTAACGTGTCAAGCAGAAAAAGATGTTTAACAACTTTTCAAAAAAAATATTTTTTAAAAATATTTATTTATTATTTCGTGAGAGATATATAATAATTAATGCATACAAAAGTGGAATTTATAAACAAAACTATCTAGTTATGAGTAAAATATATATTTCTTTTTTTTTTTTTACAATATTTTCACATTAGCGAAGGAACAAATAAAAGGTGCTAGCTTTTGTTGTTTTCAATCAACTTCTTCCATTTCAGTGTCAGCAGTAGCTTCTTCAGATGGTTTTTCTGGAGCAGCTTCAGCATCCTTGGTCTCTTCCTCTTCTTCATCATCAATGTTCAAACCTAAGGAAATTAATCTGTTAATTCTAGCAGCGAAAGAAGTTGGTTCATCTAAAGTGAAACCAGAAGTTAATAAAGCGGTTTCGTATAATAAGTTAGTTAAGTCCTTAACGGTCTTATCTTGAGCACCACCTTCTTCAACTCTCTTCTTTAATTCCTTAATAATTGGAGACTTTGGAGAAATTTCGAAAGTCTTCTTAGAAGACATGTAAGCAGACATGGTAGTGTCTCTTAAAGCTTGAGCCTTCATGATTCTTTCCATGTTAGCGGACCAACCGAATTGACCAGTTCTAATAGCAGCTGGAGCATCGACTAATTTGTAGGAAACAACAACTTTTTCGACTTGATCACCTAAGATTTCTTTCAAAGCCTTAGTTAATGGTTCGTATTCCTTGATTTCCTTTTCTCTTGCAGCCTTTTCTTCTTCAGTTTCTTCTAATTCGAAGTCCTTGGTAATATCAACTAAAGTCTTACCTTCGAATTCCCTTAATTGAGTGAAGGCGTATTCATCAATTGGGTCAACTAAGAACAAGACTTCAAAGCCCTTAGCCTTCAAAGCATCTAAGAATGGAGACTTTTCAACAGCCTTAATAGATTCACCAGTGATGAAATAGATGTTCTTTTGGTGTTCTGGCATTCTAGTAACGTAATCACCTAAGGAGGTCATTTCATCCGTAGACTTAGTAGAGTAAAATCTTAATAATTTTGCCAAAGCAGCTCTGTTTTGGGCATCTTCGTGGATACCTAACTTAATGTTCTTAGAGAAGGCAGAGTAGAATTTGTCGAATTGTTCAGAGTCCTCAGCGATTTCGTTGAAAGCTTCGATCAATTTCTTAACGATGTTCTTCTTGATAACCTTCATGATCTTGTTTTGTTGTAACATTTCTCTGGATAAGTTTAGTGGTAGATCTTCAGAATCAACAACACCTCTAACGAAAGATAACCATTCTGGGACTAAATCTTCAGCGTCATCAGTAATGAAAACACGACGGACGTATAATTTGATGTTGTGCTTCTTCTTCTTAGTTTCAAATAGATCCATTGGAGCTCTCTTTGGAATGAATAAGATGGCTCTGAATTCTAATTGACCTTCGACAGAGAAGTGTTTAACGTACAATGGGTCTTCCCAGTCATTAGAAATAGACTTGTAGAAGGCGTTGTACTCTTCTTGAGTAATTTCAGATGGGTTTCTTGTCCATAATGGCTTAGTCTTGTTTAATTCTTCTAATTCTTGGACCTTTTCCTTGACTTTCTTAGTCTTCTTTTCTTCCTTCTTTTCTTCATCTTCATCAACTTCTTCTAATTTTGGTTTCTTGTCATCTTCATCCTTCTTTTCCTCTTCACCTTCCTTCTTTTCTTCTTCTTCTACAACTGGAACTTCCTTTTCAACTTCCTTAGTGACTAATAATTGAATTGGATAAGCAACAAATTCAGAATGTTTCTTAACGACTTCCTTGATTCTCTTTTCTTCCAAATATTCTAGTTGATCTTCCTTTAAGAACAATCTAATGATAGTACCTCTACCAATTCTTTCATTAACTTCATCTAAAGTGACGGTAAAAGAACCACCTGCATTAGATTCCCAGATATATTGTTCATCTTCGTTATTCTTTGAGATGACTTGAACTCTATCAGCGACCAAGAATAAAGAGTAGAAACCAACACCGAATTGACCAATCATGGAGACATCGGCACCAGCAGATAAGGCTTCCATGAAAGCTTTAGTACCAGACTTGGCGATAGTACCCAAGTTGTTAATTAAGTCAGCTTTAGTCATACCGATACCAGAATCTCTAATTTCCAATACTTTTTCTTCTGGTTTTGGAGTAATTCTAATGAATAATTCTGGTTCAGTTTCCAATTGTTTTGGATCACTTAAGGATAGGTATCTAATTTTGTCTAAGGCATCGGAAGCATTAGAGATCAATTCTCTTAAGAAAATTTCTTTGTTGGAATAGACGGTGTTAATGATCAAACTCATTAACTGAGTGATTTCAGCCTGAAATTCAAAAGTTTCACTGGACATTGCTGAATTTGTTGAGTGATGTGCTATTTAAAGAGTTTAGTTGTTAAATCCTTGATATCAAGGTTGCTTACTTGTCTTAGGCAAGAAAAGGAAAATACAAAGGAAACAGAGATAAATATCACCAAGAGAATTTATAACTGACAGTTAGAGAAAACAAATAAGAGGTAATAAAACAAGTTTCGATTGGAGGATCTATTTGAACTTCACAATGTTTATATATAGTACTCTTTGGTATATCACAAATCCTTTGATTTAAGGATCCGACAGGGGAAATGGAACTTATTAGAATCTTCTGGAATAAAACGAGAAAAAAAAAATAAGACATTTTCCTTGTTTCTCCCCCACCCCCCTTTCTCAAAAAGAATATGGCCTTTTTTTTTTCATTTTTCATTTTTCATTTTTCATTTTTTTGGTTTTTTTTGTTCTAAAAAGTTCTAAAAGGTTCCATTTTCTTTTTTCCTCTTTATTATTGAAATTTTTGCCGTCGTCGTTTTGTTTTGTTTTGTTTTGTTTTGATTTTATTTTTAGCCGCTCAAAGAGAAAAAAAAAGAAAAGAAAAGATTTGTTCCAGAAAATTCTAGAATATATATTTTATTTTATTTATTTTTTATTATTTAATCTTTAATTTGTTGATTTTGATTGTTATCGATATTTTATGACCAACCAATTTTTTAAAATATAAGCAAGATGTATATAGTAAGCTTTATAGTAGAAATTTATGTCAAATATAAGGATTGGATATCAGGGTTTGATTGTTGAGATTTTTTTTTTAATTTTTTTTTTTTGTGATTATTATAGATCTATTACACAAATGTACTTGTATTAGAATTATTTTCTACGTAGTTGGGTAAAACTTTCAAATAGGTTTTTTTCTCCCCTGTATCTTCGTATTTCTTTCATAATTTAATTGCATTTAATCGAGTTCCGATAATTACGTCATAACATCTGAAATATGGAACTCTTCTAATATATCCAGTAATTGATTGATTTGTTCACATACAAGATAGTCATCGTCATTATCCTTTGTATATTCTAATAAAGTTTCGATCTTTGTTAAACTATATTCTTTGGGGAATAATGTCAGATCTGCATTGTAAAGTAACCCTTGTATTAAATGGACTGCGCTTCTTCTCATAACAAATGATGTAGATGGTTTCTTATTATTACTATTATTACTAGTTTCCATGGTTAATACACCAAATACACAATATAATATCTCTCCAATTTTCTAGGTTTTATACCTAATGCATTTACTTGTAAACATACACCAACTATTGATATCGCAGACATTCTTACTCTGTTGTCCAGTTTATTGTGTTGACGTATCTTATTTGATCATGTATCGATTATCTCATTTGCCTTGTCACCTTGAAATAATTTATTTTCTCTTTGAATATAATTAACTATTACTTCACCTATTATTAAAAATTCATCGACCCCCTATATCTTTTTAGAATCATTTGAATAAAATTTTAATATTGGTGTCAAAAGTTTTCTTTGTTGAAAATTTCAATTAATTCAGTTAATCCATTTAATTGCATTTAAATATACAAATGGATCTAAATTCTTCAAATTTTGTAAATGGAGTTGTATCACTCTATCTATTGATATAACTGTAGATTCATTCTTAACTAATTGTCTTAATTCTGTCAACACATGGACTCTAATCGGTGCTAAATTATCACTCAAAATTTATTAATGCTCTATTTAATAGTTCTCTGTCATCATCATCATCTTCTTCTCCATCTTCCTTTAATTGTTTTGATCCATTAATAGGTGATGTGGAGGAAGTTTGTGTCTGTGAAATATATCCCTTAATCTTTTCTTTAATATCTAGAACAGATTTTAATTGCCCATTTATGTTTTTTTTGTTTAATTTTTCTTTCTATTTCAACTAATAAAGTTGTATATTCTTCGTATAAATTACCATTATTTTACGATAAATCAGATATTATAAATTGTAAAAGTTCTATAATGATTTATAAGGCAGTAGATGAAGTATTCTTTATTTTCAAACTTTTCTCTGTCTCTTTATCCTCATCATCAGAATCTTTTTTTCATCTCTATTCATTGGTTGAGGTTTAATATTCTCTCCTAGTGTCCCCTCAATATTAATAAAATCTAATAATCATTAAAAGAACGTCTTTTTTATTCTTTACTAAGTCTGTCTTAAAATCTTCATTCATCTTTTGTAATATCTTTAAGTCGATAATTATCAATAAAATTTTGCTTAAATTGTCTTTATTCTCTATATTACCATTGTTGTTGATCATTTTTATAGAGTTCATGAATTTGTTGAAGTATTTTGTATCAATTTAGACAGAATAGATAAGAATGTTTTAGTAATAATCTCTGGGTTATTAATTAAATGTAATCATTTCATATATAACTTAATTGAAAGGTCCATATCTTATAAATAATTGGGAAATAGTCTCCGCTTGGCTTTCAGCTGCCTTTGTAGGTTTGTTAATAATACTATTACTAACTTTTTCATCCATATCATAATTTTTTCACTCTTATATTACTAGCAACTAAGAGATCCACTTTTTGATATCTTAATAAAAATAAAAAATATATCCAAAGGTTTAAATAAAATCCCCTTTCAGTCGAATCCCGTAGTCAGAACAAAAATTAAATTGGTTAAAACATTTTTGGATAATGATAAGAGGACATTAAACATATCACTTAACTCTTTAATATTATGATTGTGAACAGGATAATTATATAAAAGCTATACCCATTCCTTCATAGACTTGATCATATATTTTAGTTGAATATACTTTATTTACCGATAGTCTTTGGTTTGGATAATACTATTTTGTTCACACGTTGTAATTTTCTCGTTATCAATTGGTTAATCTTCCCTGACACCAACCATAAAATCAATTAAACTAATAAGTCCATTTGTCTCTCTTTTTATTGGCAGAGTGGTCAATTTGTGTAATATGAAGCATTACCCTTCAGCCAGTTGTATATATTGTGTTAAAATAGTGTATAGGGCAAATAATGAAAAATTGTCTTAACTATTTTATTTAATTTAATTATATTATCAGAATCGTCAAGTTATGCTGGATATAATTGTAAAAATCCTAAATATAAGTTCGTATAAAGAGGTCTCTTTATAAGAATGCATCTCAAATAATCCTCTGGGTTACCGCTATTAACAGTGGTGGTGTTTTCTCCACTGTTGTCTTTGATTTTACTATTAGCTTTAATATGCAATAATTTAATATAGAAATAAAAGAACATTTCTTAGGAAAATAAAATTTGATGTATGTCCATTCTGTATTATCAAACGTTTATCATCTTTTTTAAAGGAGTTCACACTTCTTACTTCTAGTGGTATACGGTATTTTTAGGTGTTAAATTAGCATTAATTCTATTAACAATTAGAAGGGCCGCCGTCAACTGATCTATATAGTTCATGTCATGTAATCATATAGGTAACAAATTATTTTTATCTTTAATTAAATCATTTTGTCTTTGTATAATTAAAATTTGTACTCCTTTAAAAATAAATAGTAAATAATCAACAAAGGTATATATTATCTGGGAATTCTAATATTCATATAAAGTAACTTAATGAGAGGACACATTGCTTCCGAATATAGACAGTTTGGGGATTAATTCTTTCTCTATTTTAACAAAAAAAATTGTCTAATGATGTATATAAGGAAAATTCTGGTTCTTCAGTAATAAAATTTCTGAGATTTATTATTCCTTTCTTTATTTAATACTTAGGAATTTTGATTAAAGAACACAGTATTAGCTAATCACATTCCCTCCTTTCCAGAGTGATTCCAAGTTATTATAGCTAACAAAATATGGAATATATATATATATGTATATACCCGTGTATTTTTATTTTGATATGTATCATATTTTCCTCCCTAATTTAATCTTTCCATCCATTTTGTTCAAAACACTTTTACTTTTCATATATAAATAGCTATTGATGATTTTTCAAAATTAAAATGATTAAGTGATTGTATATTATGTTAAGGTAAAAAAAAGGGTTTACACTTTTTTTCTCGAAAAGAATAGACAATAGTTTGATGAAGTTTCAATTTGAATAGTCAAAGTATATATGCAAAGTTAATATTAAATATTGGGTATATATATGAAAATATTTAAATATTCTTGTTAATCGTCTGTATTTTCAATTAATTTGAGGAAAGATGGGCACCAATTGCTTATTGTAATATCCATCATCATCCATTCCCTAAGATACTTTACTTGCTTGATTTTCTCATCACCAATATTTAGAAAATGTAAAAGAGATGTCTTAGTAGAAGGGTTATTAATACTTTTTGGAAGATTTAGATTAACCTTTTGTTTGTAGAAATTATATTCTTTCTCTGATAATTTCGAACGTCTATTAATCAATTCATCAATTTTCTTTAATATCTCATCTTCACTCAATATTTCCTTTGAATGATCAGAAGAACTACTTCCATCATCATCTTTAGGTTTAATAGAATTAGCGTTGCTAACAACCATCGAATTTCTCTTGCTTGAAATTGGTGGAGGTGCTACAGGTAACTTTGTGTTTCCATATGTATCTTGTACAGCATATTGTAATCTGTTTCTCCTACCACTCTTTTTTGATACATTGAATAAAAAACTAGGACAGTCATTATATCCGGGTATATCTGTTTCTTTGCAATTTTGAAAACTTTGGGTTCTATGTGGTAATTTGGTATCCATAATGATTGTTCAAATATCAAACTTCGAAGATAATAACAATTAAGAGCGTATTTTTGGTGTTTTACAAATGTAGTAGTTTTTCTTTACTACTTGCCTTTCTAAAATACTGAAAAATAAGGCTCCAAATTATCAAATTTTGTGGTTTTTAACCCTTTTATATTAGGGCGAATGTCCTTGCAACAAATTAAGTTTACCTTCAAGGATTGTTGAATTATTTCCTAATTTTTCTTGATCTGTAAAATTGACACAAAAGAAAGAATTCTGGAAGGGAGAAACTTTGAAGGGAAATTTCGGTAATATGCGGTGGAAAAATAAAAATAAACGAGAGTACAAGGAGTTGTTTTTGTTGAAAATGCTACTTCTAGATCTACAAACGTATATTTTCATTAAGGTTTTACCTTTGTTATGTACGATGTATAATAAAATATAATGGGTTTGATTGTTAAACTACTTGATTTAAAAATTAGGCCATATTGACTTAGTGGTATTTATGAAAATGATACATAGAGGTTTTAGTAAAAGACGTAACTTGGAAATACTAAGAAAAAATTAGGTTGGTGTTTGTTTTTATATTCTTGACTCCTTCTTCAATTAACGTGAAAGTAGAAAGAGAAGTGATCCCCGCCCATACTGTCTGAAAAGTTTAATACAAAAAAATATTGAAAAAATAATGATATTTTCTATTTAACAAAAAGTTTTGTAATTTGTTTACACCCTTGTATAACTTTTTAGAGTTAGTTAATGTAGTAGTACCTGTCTCGGAAGCTAAAAAGTGTTATTTTGTTTTAATAGAACTTCGTGAGTATTGTTTCCTTTCTGTGTAAATTGGTCAATACCTTTTCATCTTAGTATAATTGGAGTCAAGTTTACTTTTATTTCAGAAAATATTAAAGTATTTATTAAGTTCAGGTTTTTAAAGGTTTTTTTTTCCTAAATGTTTATAGGTACTAGATTAATTTTCTTTTTCTAAAACTAGAATATAATTGGCATGTCAATATTAGTAAACCAAAATGGGGAATTTCACTTATTAAAATTTTTTAAAGATTTTGGTTTTCCATTACATAACATACAGTTTTAACTAAAGAAATAAAAACTTCAAAAGTGGTTGTGGTTTGCTTTTGAATAAATCGGTAGTAAAAAATTTTTTTTCTATCAGAGCGTGTTAAGAACATCATAAACACTTAAGAACTTTTTATAGAGTTTTCCAACTTAAAATTATAATTATAAAAAGATAAGAACTGTATAGAGAACACTTGTTGTTATTTCGAAAATAAGTAATCAGTAGGCAATACTTAATGTTGAGGCAAAGGACTTGGTACAGCCGAAACATCAAGCCCCTGCTGTGAATGTATTCAAACGAACGTCTGGTTAACTTTAGTGGTAAATTAATATGCAACTTAATTAAGGGGCCCTTGATTATTGAAAAAGTATTAAATGTAATTTTCAACAATAGTATTCTTATTCTTATTTATCATATTTTACTTGAAAGAAATAATATGAATAAAAGTAAGCAGAAAAAGAAAAGAAAGAATAACTATAATAACAAAAATTATATAGTCATTTTATATTTTAGAATTAACCAAGATAAGATTTATAAGTCTTTTTATATATAATTTATTTTTAGTTAATAACTATATTATAATATACAACTTGATATAACCTCTTTTCAAACTGTCTATGAGATTGTTATTGTATAATATAGGAAATTAACCTGTGTTTACAACTAAAACACAGTTTTAGTCTGGGAACAAATAGATAGATTTTTCATATCTTCGATGATGTTATACATAATGGTAAGTAGTTTTGTAGTGACCTTTGATAATAATATAGTGTGGTTTGTCAATGTAGACTTCTTTGGTTGTTTCTATGTATGGTAACTATACATAATATAAACCAACATATGATCAAATTTATCTGTTATTTCTTTAAACATAAAATTACTGGAATAGAAGGTTCTAAAATAAAATATGATGAACCAGTAAGATTTTAATGACATATAATCTCATGGTAATATAATTTACAACAAAAATACTTCCAAAGTAATTTTATTATAATATATTTTACCCCCATGATACTTAAATAGGATATTCCAAGTATCCTAATATGTTAACATGGTATTCTATCAATTACTACGAAAATAAATACAATGGCAAATTATAATTAACTAAAACATTCCATACTCATTTCCAAACATATATCAGGAACATGAAGTAATTGATTATCTAAATTATTATCCTCTACTCTTTTAATACATTACATGTTTATGTTATTAAATATTATTGTTTTCATATAACTTCTAGATAATCGAAGAACGAGTACAAAAGAACATCTTCAACAAAAATAATACCTATAAAAGCTTAATACTTTTACAAAATGCATTTTACGATTGAGAATGATAACTAATTATAATATTAGTAAAGGCGCTTCTTCTCAATAAAAATAATTTTCTGGAAGATTAAATTTTGTCCATAAGAAAAATATACTTCCAATATAAGGCAGAGATCCAGCATAATAAATAAACAACTACCACAGTAATTTCCTAAATTGGAAAAAATTCCAGGATTATTATGGTATTTTGTTTATTTTAGTAAATTTTGTGTATTTAATAAGGGAAAAAATATCATGAAATTTTTTGTTTAAAAAAATTAATATTTTTAACGATAAAAATATTTTTAAAGTAGTCACAACTGTTATTAACATTTAAAATAAGTTAAGAATAGGTTGTGCTTATTATTCTAGACTACAGTCAAAAAGCCATAAATTTTTAGTTCACAATAAATATCATAATAAGAACACAGTCCTCTTTTTGGGTAAATTCTTATTCCATTATTCAATATTTATTATTTCAATTTTTTATTTATTAAAAATTTTAATATTTCCAAATAACATATATCCCATATCTTTTTATTTAATCAGTGAAATCAATTCATAAAAATTTTATATTGAAATAACGACAGAAATGACAGCTATTAATATTGAAGTCATGATGATAACTATTTATACCGGTATTGGCCGTCTAATATCTCTTTCCTAATAGATCTTCTCCAAGTCACCATCGTCTTTTGCATATTAATTACCGTCTCTTGTGATATAAGTTTTTAATATGTGTATTAATATAACAAGGAAAGTAGGACCACCTGGTTTTGTGTTTTTAGAAGAATTTTGTAATATATAGCAAAGGAAACTTACTGGAGAATATTTTGACCATGTGCTGTTCTGTATTACCAAAAAATTCTATTATTGATCACACAAAACCAAATATATGTACAACTATTTTCGAAATTTTAATACCTTCCTTCAACGCTGTATTTTATACAATATTTTACTTCTGAAAAGGGCCTTGATAAAAGAAACCATAAATATTTGTGAAATTTTTATTAAGAGCAAAAACAACAACCAAAATAAGTCAAGTTACCTAAATATTTTCTGCCTGAAAAGTAAGATTATAAGTTTTTTATAATTTATATGCTTTTTTGTAAGTTTTGTATTCCTGGTAAAGCACATAGTGGGGAGGTCACTTGACAACTTTTATTATACAAATAATTTAGTATAACATCTTCAATATTAATATTTCCTTTACATTAAAGCATAACAAACATGTTTCAACATGCTCAAGCCATATCTAATTCATCATTTCTATCCAGTGGGTCTACAATATATATAAAAAAAACATCTGAGGGTATTAATACTAAAGCTTTTAAAAAATAGCTTGAATTTTTTCTCTAAATTCTTTTGAAATATACCTGATAGTATTTTTTCCTTCCTTTTTTTTTTTTTTTGTTTATTATTATCCCCTCAATAAGCATTATGTTCAATTAATATGAACCTAAAGATAAAATAGGAAAGTACTTTTTTTATTTTAGATAAGGTTTCTATGTTTTTACAAAAATAAAAAACCTATATTAGATTCAAAAACAGCAATATTCCTCTCCATATGAATTATTTGCTCTCTATAACGACTGTTTTTGAAAATAAAGTTTACAATATGATGGAAATCTAATCCAAAAAAAAAAAATGTCCCAGTAAAACAAAATTTCAACAAAAAATTTTTTTTACATGGCAAGCATACGAAAAAAACTAAAGTTTAGAATTCCTATTGTAAAATTTTATTTACATTAAGTGTTTTAATTTACAAAGGGACTCAAGCATCAAACAATACATACTTTTTTTTTCTTTTGATTTTCTTCCTTGTTGTTTTTTTTTTGTTAGAAATTACAATCGACTTTTCGACTAAATTTCAATATAAATTTAACTTATTGCTTCTTTCCTAAAAGGGTTTAAATTTTAAGGTTTAAAGAGATAAATTCTACGATTTTTGGTAACAATAAAAAATATTACTCAAATGCTTTTTAAGCCATTTTATTACTTATTGAAGCAACAATTATTGTGTGTTTATCTTATTTTGTTTTCTAACACTATTTTCAAAGAAACCTCTTTTTAAGTTTCCAGTTGAATTCTTCAATAAAATTTTTGTAAAAAATAAAACTTCAAAAAACTAAACGATATGCGTCACAATAATATTACTCTATTATTAAATTGTTAATTCATAACCAGTAAACTTATAATCTTATTACCGAATTGACCATCGGATTTTTAAATAATAAAAATTCTGCATGGTTAAAAAATGTACGGGAACGATAGAACATCTTACTTCAAAACTAAAAAAATTTCCTCTTTAATAAACAACAGAAACAGCAGGGCACAAAAATCCGAATTTTTATCATCGAAGACGAATATTCTGGTCTTGTGCCCTCAGAAGCTTATTTTTTTTTTTTAAATATATCACATTCACTATAGGGTTTGATAAAATTATCTCTGTGAAACACTCTGGATTTCCAGTGAGAAAAGAAAAAAAAAGTCCAGCCTCTTTCTAATGCTTTATTTTTTGCTTCGAAATACATAAAAAAAATATAGAATATATGTTTTAAAGTGTTCCTGTTCCAGCTTCTAATAACGTCAAATATATATTAAATAGTTATAATCAAACTGTGGGAATGATCTCATACCTGTTTGAAAAATGTATCATTCTTCTAGAAAAAGTAATGTGTGTAACGCACAATCCATAGTGGTGAATTTTTTTCATACACTTTCACAATTTCCAAAGATGAGACAACAAAAATTATGACAATATTTTTCCAGAAGTAGAAATATATAAATGGGTAACTTTGCTCTCTTAATCTCCAATCAGGATGAAGAATATGTATACATAATTTTTGTACTTTATTTATAGTTATATTATTGTTTATTCCCCTGTAAGAAATTGAAGGAAAATTCTCTATACTTAATAGTATAATAATACTTTAAATATTGTCCATAAGAATAATCCAAGACGCTAATACCATGCATAATCATATTCTTCATCTAAAGAACACACCGGCAATATGAAAACTCTTGTTTGTTGCAAATTTTTAAACTAATTTTATCTTTCTTAAAGAAGTAGGGTTATCTTAAAAAGAACAATTTTATTGGAAAAAGTTAGAAATATTGTTCTAAATATTTCCATAGTAACGGAATAATTTCCACAAAAATTCCTAAAAAAACTATATTCTAAGATATCCATATGGACTAAAAAGAAAACGACTAAATAGAGCCTATGTTCAAAAGAGGAAATTTTTTTTTAAATAAAATGTTCTAGCCATTAAGTACATCTATCAAAAAAAAAAAAAAAAAAAACTGAATAGGTAAAAAGAGAAGACAAGAGCAAAAAAATCTTTTAAGACTGAAAGCGGGTTTCATACTAAAAGATTCCATTTTTATTGTAACGTTAAATTTTAAAATTGAAAAGTTCTACCGTATCGTCTTTACTCAAGAACGTTCTATAAAAGAATAAAAAATACTTTAATAAGATAGGGTTTAAATATTTTTAAGGATTCTTTTTCAAAAGTTATAATATAAAAATAAAGGGTAAGTGTTTTTTTCCAAAATAATTCTTTCTCTTCTTAAAAAGGAAAATAAGACGATTATTGGAAAAATCCACGTGCTAAAAAAACTGTGTTTTCAATTATTTTCAAAAACAAAAGAAATTTTCTTTGTTTTCCCTATTGTTTAAATATTTTTCTTGAATTTAGGTTTTAATGTACAAACGGAGTCAACATTCTCGAGATCTCGCCACAAAAAGAAGGTATTTTACTATAATAAATAACCAAAAGTTTCTTTTTCTTTTTCCTTTTTCTCTTTTTTTTTTTTCCCAAATTATGAAATGTAACAAAAAATTTTTTATTGTTTTTAATGATATCTGAAAATAATCAGATCAGAAAAGTCGCTAGATGTATTACTCTTTAGTATTATTTTTTCTCTTTGTCTCTTTTGTCGTCTGTCTAACAATAGTTGTGGCTTTATAACAATAATAATAAATTATTCTCCTCTAAGAGAAAATAGTTTTCTTTCTCTACATCGTTCGCTGAGTAACAATTTCAAATTATATCTTGCTGGTGTGCTGTTTTTCTTCAGTAAATAACTACTTGTTAAGTGAGGGATACTCTTCTGGCATTTAAAAAAAAAAAAAATGATAAAAGTCTCGTCCTAAAAAAAAATTTTTTAATACAAAAGTTTTATTTTGAAATATCTTATCATTATCTAATTATTGTTGCAAAAAGCATCCTCAGCTTTCACTTTATTGTTGGATATCACATACAAAGTGTAAGTTTTTAAATCTAATATTTAAACACATTATTTTGAGTAGTTTCTCAGAATAGTAATACCCGCATCCATTTGTAAAAGTTCCTACATTCTCAAAGGGTTGGCCGTTTTTTTTTTTTTTTTTTTTTTTTTTTTTTTAAGAATCACTCCTTTGTTTGAGTGTAATATTTGCACAAAAGCTAAATCTTGCATATTCCAAATATAAATATTTATTAAATATATGGAATATCTGGAGATTTTACTTTCCCCCGTTCCAATTTTGCATTGCTCTAACTTTAACTCTTTCTTTTTTAAAGTTTTTTTCAAAATATTTTCGTCATTGCAATTTAAACAAAGTGATTGAAAACCGTATAATAAATCAAATTATTACTGGACACTCTTTAAAGGAATAGTCACTTAACTAAATAATTTTTTACTAAAAAGAAATATCGAGTTGAATATTTCACAGAAAAAAAAAATAAAAAGAGAAAGAAAATACTTTTTTGTTTTTGAAATTGGATCCAGTTTTTAAGAAGTTGTTGTATGTTGCAAGTAATATACATTCCATTTTATCTTCTGTGACAACGTTTTGCTCGATAAGATTTGCATCTGCTTTTAAAACACACTTAAAGGTAAACCACCTTCTCTATTAATTTCCACCCTATTGATAATCCAAATTTTTACGTTTTTTCTCTTAGGAAAATAAAAAAAAGAGACATTTGAAACCATTATATAGCAGAAAAGTCATATATTTATATATATTTTCCTAATGGAAGAAACCAATAAACAAAATAACACTGATAAGATAAAAACTTATAAGAGTAAAACAAGAAATGAATTAAAAGGAAAATTGTATAAGTGCACTGGTTATGAAGGGTGTCATATGGTTTTTAATAGAGCCGAACATCTTGCTAGACATATGAGAAAGCACACTGGTGAAAAACCTTTCCAATGTGATATTTGTTTAAAGCATTTTAGTAGGCTTGATAACCTGAAGCAACATAAAGGAAATGTTCATTCCAAAATTAGGAACATTGCTTCCATTCTCAAAACTCGATCGAGTATATGCAATGATCAATTAATTGTGGGAACAGATAAAACCTCCGATCTCAATCAACCGTATTATCAATCTAATCCCAGTTATGGTCAATATATAAATACTAATAATAATACAATCTTGCCCAATACTAACACTATACAATCATTAAATACATACATTCCTGGTTATTTCAAAGGTTATCATCCTAACCTACCTACTGATGCTCCAGGTACCAGCATGGTCCCTCCTCGGCAATCATATATAACAACTAACACCACAACTATTATTGGTGCTGCTTTAAATAATAATATTCCAAAAACGTATCACATTGTTAACAATCAAGTTCAATCTAACGAACATAATAAAAATGGTATTAATATTCCTAGAGTGGATTATTCATTAGATTCAACATATTTGGCTAATAGTAGTCATATAGATATTATTTCGAAATCAGGTCCCAATCAACAAAAGTTAAAATTCTCCTCTTTAAGTGTCACCCACAATCCAGCAAGTCTACCTTTGCTCGAAAATATCCTCCAGAAAAAGGAACAATCACCTATACCTTCTATGATGTTTACTAACTCAAGTTTTTTGAGTCAAGACAAGCTTTCCAGGGAAATGTTCAACCATAATCCTCATAATAACCCTTATCCTGCACTAGTAAAAAACCAAATGTCATATCCACAGAATAATAATGATACAATTAACAATTCTACTCTAAATTATAGTGTTTATCCATACTACAAGACATTTGGTAATTTTCAAGTCGATCCTAATTGGGTTGCCATTACCTCTCCACCTAGTGTAGTAAGACCTATCAACAAACCTGCGACTACAATACCTTCTTTAAGTAAAGACAATGATATCAACAATATCTCAAGTTCGATATTATTTAATAATTCCTTATCATCTCAAGCCATGTTACAGCAGACAAAAACCAATCCTGCATTACCAGTTCAACCAGAGAAAGAAGGAATTGTTTTTGCACCAACAATCCATGGTGAAATTAATTCATCGATAAAAATAAGTGAACAACAACCTAACGAAAACAACATGAACGTTAATAAGAATCGATTTACAAATTCTCCACATAATAATTTATTACCATTCCAGCCTATGATGTATCAAGAAGGACAACCATATTATCAAGTCCAGCCTACAATATTATATATTCCTAATCAATCTTCTACAGATATACTTAATATTAATAATAAGAGTTTCGCAATTGATACTGGATTTAGTAACTTAACTATCAATAATGTTAATAGCAACCTGAACGATACTAAGAACAGGATATACGGTCTACAACGAGGTTTTATCGAAAATGGTGTTATGAATAGCAGTACTTCCTCTTTTGATTCAAAATCTACAATTACTTCTATATCTTCATCTTCCCAGGTGTCACCCGTTATTTCATGCAATACCAATAAAGGTTATGATGATCTTTCAATTGTGAAAAATAATTCCTTTGAAAAATGTTCACATAAAAGAAGACTTCCAGAGGCATCTTCTTCTTCAAGTGAAAACAGTAACAATAGCTATAGTAGTGGAAGTTCCGATTACAATGGTAGTAGTAATAGTAGTAGTAGTAGTGACACTGCATCCGATACGAATGAATCCAATAGTCTTTATATAGAAAATATCATTCAAAAAGTGGGTGATGAAAACAATTCAAAGGATAAAAAATATAATAGAAGGAAGATTACTTCAAAAAAGAGTAAGAAGGAAAATAATAACAAGTCAAATTCAAAACTTAAACCTAAATCAAAACCTCATAAAAAGAGGTCAAAGAGGAAATGTAATAATTTATATGATACACCTGGTTCTAGCAAAAATGAATCTTTAAGTGGTCTTGAATCATCGGATAATGAAACACACGATCTTACTACCAAGATGAAGACCAAGAAAAGAAATAACGTAAAAACTAAAGGAAGAAAGAAAGGTGATAAACCTAAAGAAGCACTTAAGGATAGAAAAGAAGTCCAAGAAAAGCAAAAAAGTGATAGTACAGCTAATGGATTATCCTCTTCAAGATTGAGTTTAGATTATATATTATCACATAAATGACAAACCCTAATGACCGTGCAACAGAAGCCCTAATCTTGAATGGTTTGCCGAATACGGACATCCGTCGGGATTGCGGAATATTTGGTTTTCTGGCTTTTGTTTTCTCCATAAAGGGTGGACAATAGAATAACAAAAACAACAATTTTGGGTTTGGGTTTTTGTTGTTTCTTTTTTTTTTTTTTTTTTTTTTTTTTCTTTCTGTTTGATTATTTTGTTCCGGGAACTTTTTGAACTTCAGTTTTTTCTTAATTTTTATCTTTCCCCTTAAGTATAACCTTTGAATATCTTTATCAACAAGCTACTTTTTGTAAGACTTTGTATATTATTGATTAAATATGTGTACTTGCAAATTGTTGTATGAGTAATAACATCATAAAACTTTTAACAGATAAAAGTAATTAAGGAGTAAGCGTCCGTTAATAAGCTTTTTGTTATTAAATATCTTATAAATTTTTACAAACTCTAGTCACTAAACTAATCAAGTACATATTATTTACTTTTTAATACTTCAAGTTCATTAAATTTAGTATGTCCAACATTAGATATACAAACAGGTTCAATAACATTAACCAAAATAGGTACACACAAGAATATGCCAATAATGAAATTTTTAGCAAAAAGGTGGGTCATACACCGGTATTGGCAACTCAACAACAACAAATGACATATCCTGTAAATATGTTGAATATTCCATCGTATCCTAGTGACAACAACCCAGTATTTATACCAAATATGAATTGGCATATCACAGAAGAAAATAATGCTGTAAAAAAATTTAATTCTAATGCAACAAGAAGTAATTCAAGTTCAAGTTCTACCTCATCAAGCATCATGAGTTCTTTATCTATGTATCAAAACAAAATTTATAATGAAAATAGCTTTTATAAGAATGAATCAGTTCCAGATTTATTAGATTTTAAACAGAGGAACGATTTATCCAAATTATTTCAGGATGACTTTCTTTATTGCCCACGTTCCCTATTATCAAAACAAGACATCCAAAGGGCAAATATGTTGTTATATATTCAGACATTAAATCATGACTACTTAATCAATGATTATAATAAATCAACTATAGAATCACCATCTTTCTCTACAAATAATATACATTCAACTAAGTTTAATCCATATACTTCTAAAAGTTTTAATCCTACCCTATCCCTTTAACTTCGAAATGGATATATTTCGAGCAGATACATGAATAAATGAAGTAGAACAAATGATTGCGTGTTACTTCTCGACAACTCTTTTATTTTATTTAACATGAGTAACAGCCCATAACTTTGTTATTCACCCCTCTGCCTGATCGTTTTAATATTGCATACCATGTTATTCATTTTATTAGATTATACTCTATTTTTATTGTCACCCATTATGTTTTTAACTATAGTTGTTGTCCTTCGTTTATGAATATATTTACCTTTTTATTTCACTTGTTATAAGTTGTACTTTGCATTACCACATCCCTATTAAATCATGCAATCAATTTCTATTATTTACTTGCTATAAATAATCATATTCTTTTTAACAATTAATCGTGCTCATCGAAATACCATTTTACATTTGTTTTAATCATTTGAAGTTTATTTTTGTTCATTCATAATTTGTTTATCCATTTATTCATCTACCTGTAATATTTTCACTTACCTTTTATTTATTTATTTATTTATTTATTTATTTAAATATTTCTTTCTATTCCCCAAAAAATTCAATTCATTCATTTTATTTATTTATATTACATATTACCTTAATGTCAGCAAAAATACTTATGTAATATATTTTATATATTGTTGTGTAACTACATTTGGTGTAAATTCAGTAATCAAAATATTTACATACATCCTTAACAAGAAAAAAAAAATTAGTATCACACCATAAGTAAAAACACAATAAAAACCGCATATAAGTTGATAGTTTTAAAATCCAAATATTGATATTTATGCATTGTCTCTATACTCAGTAAATTATATATGTAAATTTTATAAATATTACCCTAGATGATGACTGCAAAGATTCATATTCCCTCACTAGTAAAATGAACACTGGTGACTGGTGTATATATACAAATATTAGAAAATCTCATTTCTTCAAAATCACTATCAATATTACCGTATAAGATGTATTAAGAGATCTAACTGATCGTGCCTATTGCAATTATCCGTCATATCAAGAAGGTTTTGGTCTATAAATTTAGCAAATAAATTTGGCGTCATATTTGCATTATCATCATCATTAATATCTGTTTGCAATGAAGTACGATCTGTAATGAAAAATAATACTTGGGGAAGAAGGTAATATTTTTTTTGTCTTTTCTTTGTTTTTTTTTTTTCATCAAATCTCTCATTAAAATTATGATATTGGTTGAAATTTCTAAGACTACTTCTTGACAAATTATCATTTGGTAAATTTTTTAGTGGGAACGTATCATAAATTTACTAAAATTGTGGCCCCACTGCTTATAACATATTCCATATGATTAGACTCTTGCAGTGTTTCATCCATATCAATTCTATTAACTTTTGAATTATTATTATTAGAGTTACTTTGTAAAATATTAAATTGAGATGGTGGTAAGATTGGAAGTCTATTCAATTGATCCTTACAAGTTGTAATAAACTTTTTACACCTAAAAACAGTTCTTTTGTTGTGACAACCATTAAGCAAACCATTTTCACTACTTATATTTGTTAAACTAGAATCATCTTGTTCTAACTCCATCAGTGGCATAGATATAGGTATCTAAAGGACTTATTCTATCAGGATCATCCAAAATATCTCTTGGTGTTACACAATTGTTCATGTGATCTTTGCTATTGTCTTCTAAAAGTATATCATTGGATTTTACCTTGCTATTAGCAAACATGAATGCTAATGTCATAGTTTCTTTACTCTTTGACTGATTCTTTGTAATCTCATTAAATCAATTTAAAGCATTTTCTCCAAAACTTAATGCATATAAATCCAATTGATCAGTATGAATTGGATCAATAGGTCTTGTATCCAATCTTTGTGCAAGGGGAGCTATACTGTTTTAGTCGTCGTCGTCGTCATCATCATCATCATCATCATCATCATCTTTATTATTTAAAGGCAGGATCGTTCCTTTATTAGAACCGACATTAACAAAGGAATCGTTTGTTACAACTGGGATATTGTGTAATTGTGATGGTGATATATTTATTTTTTATTCCTAATTGTTGTGATATTGATTGATTTACTTTTTGCCTATGTTTCTCTGGTTGTTTTACTTTTCTTATTATTTGTGGATGTTTTTTTTTTTACTTGTTATCCCCCCTTGCTTCAATGGACTACTACTGTTGTTATTAGTACCTTTCAATTTCTTATTCATGAAATCAAATCTTTTACTAATAGGAATCAGCAACAATATTTCTTTGAATAGTATTGTCATTTTGTAGGGAATTAATTTCATATATAAACATATGTCTCTTTGGATAATTGGAAGATAGTGAAAAAGAAATTAAATTATTTTCCTGCATCAATCTATCAGCCATAAATATTTTATATGCAATAGATTTCTTACCATTACGTAAACCCATATTAGGGCCCATTTAAACTCTATAGTGGCAATGATTGAGTACGTTTAGCATTTGAGGTTGGCATTGGATTAGTTTGTCTCTTTGATTTAACAGTTTTATTTATCTTCATTTGTAAAGAAGGTTTTGAATATTGTGAAGTCAAAGTTGTTTGAAATGTATTATTATTATTATTATTATTATTATTATTATTATTATTATTATTATTAGTGTTTACGTACCCAATTTCCAGTTATAAATAAATAAATAAATAAAAGCTGGATTCTTTACGCGTCTTCATGCACCCTCCCTTTTTTATTTTATTTTATTTTATTTTATTTTATTTTATTTTCGTGTTTTCTTCCTTTAATTGCTGGCGGCTAATTCTTTGAATTATCTTTTTTGATTCATTGAGTTTGAAAGAAGGGAAGAAACACACATTATATATATATATATATATGGGTATACAACTAATAGTTCTAATTCAACTCTTTAATTTTTATAATTCCTTTTAGATCAACAGATTAGAACTTATTAATTCTTTTGTTAATCTTTCCCAGAATAAGATATAAGAATGTGATACTTCCTACACCCCCCCTAATGACCAATCATTAAAAATAAAAAAAAAAGGACATTTCACTGGTTTGTAAAACCATGACTAATTTCTATTACACTATTTGAACAATGATTGAGTTCTTTTGCAATGGGTGGTTCCTTTAATTGTAAGTTTTAGATAGAAAGTACAAATATTATGCAATTTAAGTGGTTATATATATATATATATATATATGTATGTATTATATAGTATTATATAGTATTCACTCCATATTGCCGCCCACACCCCATGTTTCCCCCGTCTTTCTAATCCACTTTCAATGAATTGAAGTAGGAATTAAAAAAGAAATTTAATTTTTTTATTTTTTTTTATTGTTTTTTTTTTTACTCACTGAACGAACTCTTTGAGAGGAGAATTTTTTTTATGTTATTTTATTGTGGAAGTTATTGGTTTATAGATAGTATTTTATAAAAAACAGGCTTTTCTCTCGACTATATCCAGCTTATTCTATGTTAACTAACTTGAATTTTCTTCCTTTCATTTCTTCTACTTTCGTTTTATTGGATGATTTGCCACATTTTATAATAGAGTAAAGTAAGAGACATAATATATATATCTACTATTCAGTATGCCACCAAAAAAATTTCAAACTCTAGATGATTTCCTAAATGAACAACCGAAGGATCCAAATTTAGTTCCATCTCCATATGGTGGGTATTTCAAAGCTAATAACTATCAACAACAGCAACAACAAAGAACTAACAAAAAAGATTGGAACAAAGGTAGTAAATTTCAAAGACATAACCAAGCCAATAATTTTAACTATAATAATAACTACAGTAATTATAACAACTATAATAATTATCAACAATATGGTGGTTATAAATCAAACTATCAGCCATTTTATAGTAGTAACTATCAACAATCTTCTGTTACACCAAATGTCAGTCAAACTCCAACCCCTTCTACTTCTACTGTTTCTTTAACTTCTTTAAATGATAAATTAGGTAATTTGAAATTATCTCCAATTTCCACTTTACTGTCTAAGATACCAGCTGCATCAAATATCACTGAATTAAAGTCCATTATTAAAGATATTATTGATAAATTTAAGTCTCTTCAAAGTAATGGTGATGACGATGATACAATTACATCACAAAAAATTATTGATTGGGAAGTTTTAGAAGCTTTAAATAAATTGATTAAACCTAAAAATCCTTCTTTAATGAAAGAAGGTGCTATGCTTTTAATTACTAATTTAGCTCAACTCTTTAGTAACAAAAATCCACAAGAAGCTTATCTCCTACCATTATTTGAAGTAGCATTGGATTTAATGGCTGATAAAGATAATAATGTTAAAAGAGCTGCTCAACATTCTATTGACGCTCTTTTAATAGATTTCCCAATTGAATGTTTACCATCTTCTGTCTTACCAGTAATATTAAAATATTTATCATCAGGTGCTAAATGGCAATCTAAGTTGGCTGCTTTAAATATTGTTGATAGAATTAGAGAAGATTCTCCAAATGATTTATTGGAATTGACTTTTAAAGAAACTGTCCCGGTCTTATCTGATGTAGCTACTGATTTTAAACCTGAATTGGCTAAACAAGGTTACAAAACTTTATTAGATTATATTTCAATCTTAGACAATCTGGATTTATCATCAAGATTCGAATTAATTGCCAAAACTTTACAAGATCCAACTAAAGTACCTGAATCTGTTAAAGCTTTGTCTAGCGTCACATTTGTCGCCGAAGTCACTGAGCCTGCATTGGCTTTATTGGTACCAATCTTAAATAGATCCTTAAACCTATCTTCTTCATCTCAGGAACAATTAAGACAAACGGTGATTGTGGTAGAAAATTTAACTAGATTAGTTAATAATCGTATCGAAATTGAAAGTTTTATCCCACAATTATTACCTGGTGTTAAGAAAGTTGTCGACACTGCATCCTTACCAGAAGTCCGTGAATTAGCTGGGAAAGCATTAAAAGTCTTGGAAGGTGATGAACATACTGTAACAAAGACTAATGAAAATGAATTTTCTGGTAGACTATGTATTGAAGAAAGTAAGAAATTCCTTTTGGAAAAATTGGATAAGATTCCTTCTAATGAAGATATAAGTTTCCCTCTTAAACCATTCTTATCTACTGCCAATAAGAAAGAATATGATGAAATTGTAATTGATTATTTAAGTAGATGGTTAACAATGGAGGCTAACGTTAATGATTGGAAAAATATTGAGGCTTTCTTACTTAATATCCTTGGTGAAACCAATAGAGAGATTATCGAAAAGGATTTTGTTGAATGTTTAAGATCCATTTTCCATCAAGAAAAGATTAAACATGATGAAGATGAAGGTATAGAAATTGTTAACACCGATTTCTCTTTAGCCTATGGTTCCAGAATGTTATTAAACAAGACTAATTTAAGGTTATTAAAGGGTCATAGATACGGTCTTTGTGGTAGAAATGGTGCTGGTAAGTCCACTCTAATGAGATCTATCAACAATGGACAATTAGAAGGGTTCCCAGATAAAGATACATTAAAAACCTGTTTCGTCGAACATAAATTACAAGGTGAAGAAGGTAGTTTAGATCTAGTCTCATTTATTGCCCTTGATGAAGACTTACAAAACATTTCACGTGAAGAAATCGCAAATGCTTTGGAGTCAGTTGGATTTGATGAGGAGAGAAGAAGCCAAACTGTTGGTTCATTATCTGGTGGTTGGAAAATGAAATTAGAATTAGCTAGAGCTATGTTACAAAAAGCCGATATCTTATTATTAGATGAACCTACTAACCATTTGGATGCTACTAACGTCAAATGGCTACAAGATTATTTATTGGCACATACTAATATCACTTCTTTAATTGTTTCCCATGATACAGGTTTCTTAGATACTGTTTGTACAGATATTATTCATTACGAAAATAAAAAATTAGTTTATTACAAAGGTAATTTAGAAGAATTTGTTAAAGTTAAGCCTGAAGCTAAGGCATATTACACATTAACTGATAGCAATGCTCAAATGCATTTCCCTCCACCAGGTATTTTAACTGGTGTTAAATCAAGATCAAGAGCAGTAGCCAAAATGACAGATGTTACTTTTACATATCCAGGTGCCGACAAACCTTCATTAAGCCATGCTTCTTGTGCATTGTCCTTATCATCCCGTGTTGCCGTTTTAGGTCCAAATGGTGCAGGTAAATCTACTTTGATTAAATTATTAACTGGTGAATTAGTTCCTCAAGAAGGTAAAGTTGAAAAACACCCTAATCTTCGTATTGGTTATATTGCTCAACACGCTTTGCAACATGTCAATGAACATAAAGAAAAGACAGCTAATCAATATTTACAATGGCGTTATCAATTCGGTGAAGATCGTGAAGTCTTATTAAAAGAATCTAGAAAGATTTCAGAAGAAGAAAAAGAAATGATGCAAAAGGAAATTGATATAGATGACGGTAGAGGTAAAAGAGCCATTGAAGCTATTGTAGGTAGACAAAAATTGAAGAAATCTTTCCAATATGAAATTAAATGGAAATATTGGAAACCAAAGTACAATTCTTGGGTACCAAGAGAAGTCTTAATTGAAAATGGTTTCGAAAAATTGGTCCAAAAATTCGATGACCATGAAGCCTCTAGAGAAGGTTTGGGTTACCGTGAGCTAATTCCTTCTGTCATTTCTAAGCATTTCGAAGACATTGGTTTAGATCCAGAAATCGCTAACCATACTCCATTAGGTTCCTTATCTGGTGGTCAATTAGTCAAAGTTGTTATTGCTGGTGCCATGTGGAATAATCCACATTTATTAGTTCTTGATGAACCCACCAACTATTTAGATAGAGATTCACTTGGTGCTTTAGCTATGGCCATTCGTGAATGGACTGGTGGTGTTGTTATGATATCACATAACAGCGAATTCGTCGGCGCTTTATGCCCAGAACAGTGGATTATTGAAAATGGTAAAATGGTTCAAAAGGGTATAGCACAAGTTGACCAATCCAGATTCGAGGACGGTGGTAATGCTAATGCTGTTGGTCTTAAAATGATATCTCCTTCTGTTGATAATGATGACTCTCCTGCCAATATTAAGGTTAAACAAAGAAAGAAAAGAATGACAAGAAACGAAAAGAAAGCTCAAGCTGAACGTCGTCGTTTACGTTATCTTGAATGGTTATCCTCTCCAAAGGGTACTCCAAAGCCAGTTGACACCGATGATGAAGAAGAGTAAAAGTGCCCAGGGGAAAAAATATTATTAAAAACATCCAATGGTATTATAATAAGTTATGTTACCTATATATACATATATATATTGGATTTTTATAAAAAATATATATGCCTGATAGAATATCCTTTTTTCTTGTAGCATAACTATATTTTTGTTAATATGATAATTATCCACAACACATGTAAATGATAATAGAAAGATGACAGTTATATGTATATTATCTAAATAAATAAGATTAAGAATTATATATGTGTAATACTTACTGCACAGGTTCTTTTTGATTTAAAACTCTATTGTTGGAATAACTATCTTCTAACTCACTTGGAATTTCTTCACCTTCCAAATTAGTTATAGCACGATCCACAATTGTACGAAGAAACTTATCATGTTTCTTTTCGCCAAGGATACTTATAGTATTAAATCCCATTCCATAATGTGGATATGAACCAATTTTGATCTCTGGAGATATTTTTTCTGATTCCTCTTGATATAATTTCAAAGAATGAGAAATTTGGGATTCCGTCAACTTTGTCTTCACAAAATATCTAACGTATTCATTGTACTTGTCAGTTAATTGAAATAAATCCTTCAAGATTGGTGTAAAAGAGGTTAACATTTTTTCAAATAATTGCGGGATCCCCGGGAATATAAACACTTGATGATTAATAGAACAAATCGGTACCCATAGATCATCTGAAACATAATAATTTTTAACGTTATCACCTGTGGGTAGTGTTGCCATTTTATAATAATCCTTTAAAGCTTGTTTATCCAACCTACTCTCTGGATTTTGCTTTTCTTGCATTTTTCTTTTCACTTCTTCATTAAGCAAGCACGGTAAACCAAAACTTTTAGAGAGTGCTTCATAAGTTATATCATCATGTGTGCTTCCAATTCCTCCTGTGGTAACAATAAATTGATATTTTTTGGATAATTTATTTACAGTTTCAACAATTTGATCCTCTTCATCTCCTATTGTGACTATCTCTTTTAATTTGATCCCCAAATTGAAACAGTACCTAGCAAAGAAACGAGAATTAGTATCGATAATCTTCCCATTTAACACCTCATCGCCAATAATAATACAAGCAGCGTTTATCTTACTCATTTCTAATTCTTTTGAAATAATGGTATATACTATATTGTTCTATTAAGATTAAAATATTCAAATAATTCCTAAGATAGTTAATTCGATCAAATAAGTTATGGATAAGTATAATCTAGCCCAAATATTGGATTGCTTTATTATTATTTTAAACAATTATAGAAAATGGTGTAATTGTGTTGCAGGCTTTATTTCAAGTTCAACACGTACCTAAAGTTCATATGCTTTCAGTAAATTTTGTTTCCCCACCCCCACCCCCTGCCACATTCATTATAACCCTTCCCATCATATCATATCCAATCTTTTAAACTTCAATTGTTGAAAGGAAAAATTTTCTATATATATAGTAAGACTTTCCTAATTAGGAAATATCTTGGTATTCCTGCAAATTTCCAGGAAAGAAAGAAAAAAAACTAATTGTCACGTGATTAAACTGTTTTTTCCCTTTAATTTTTTTTTTGCTTCCAAGAGAAATTTATGTAATTTTTTTTTTTTAATGTCATTAGTTGTATTTATCCCATCGATAATTAATCAATAAAACAAGAGATCACAATTATATTTTTGTGCTAAAAAGAACAAAAACTATTTTAGCACTAGTGTATTGTGAAAGTTGCAGCTATATACGTCACGATACATTTTTTTTTTATTTTGGTCGCTTTTCAATTTTGATCAACCACCACTGAAAAAACCTTTACAAGAAATAAACTGTTTCTATCATAAATAAAATGTCCCTAAACACATTCGATGCTGACAATGCTGATAATCTAGAAGATATTGAAAAGCAATTTGCCGTCATTGCTGTTGAACAAGCTGAAACCTACTGGAATTTACTTACTAAAGTTAAAGGTTCTCAGTTACGTCTAACTAAACACGATGATGAAATTTATAATACTTTTATGGAACATTTCCCAGAGTACAAGGATATCGAAAGACTAAGGAAGTTTTCTGAAGAGGAATTAAAATCTAAGACTGGCAAAGAAAGATGGAGAAAATATATTGCTCTTTTTGAAAAGACTATTGAAGATTACAATTTTGGTACTTTATTGAGAACCGATGCTGATGCTGAGTATGGTCAACACACCACGATCTTTGTTGTTAGAATTCAATTTTATGCTTTTGAAATTGCAAGAAATAGACATGGTTTAAACGATTGGATTTGTAGTAATTAGTTTACATAATTTCCCTCCGACCTACTATTTATTACTTTTATTTGAAATATTTGTAAGCATATAATTAATTTAATATACAAATTGAAATAGTTCAAGATTGACGAGCAGTATCAAAGACACCTACATATACATATATATGAACTCGAATAACATGGATTTGAATGAATTAAAATAAATAAAAATAAAAATAAAAACAAGTGTTACATTGTAAACTAAATTATTAAGAATAGATCAATTGGTACCAATATTTAAAACGCATATATTTTTCCGTTTTTCCACAACTACAAAAATGCTTCAATAATACCTGTTACTTTCATTCGAGAAGCTAATTTATTGAAAAAAAAAAAATAAATTAAGAACTTTTTTTCCTAGGTGTTATTTTCAATTATTTAATCAATTTTTTGATCTCTTGAGGTTTGCTATATTGAATGCTACGACATAACATATTTTTTTTCTTTTTCCTAGTCCATTCAAACCTTTTACACCAAGTATATCTTAACAGTGATATTAAACTGCACAATGGATGTTTATCTTAGTATATGAAATAACATTTGAACCCTAAAAATAAAAAAAAAAACATTCAAACCACTTTTAACTACCACTGTAATACATTCTCTGGTGAGCTAGACCACATCTTATTAATATCTAAAGTTGACTTCCTCCTGAGTTAAATATTGACTACTATTTTTAAAAACATTTTTTATCAATTAAACCATATACGGAAATAACCAGACCTTCATAACTTGTTTTAACAACCACTGCGGAAACTAATATTCCACGAATCATATCTACATATTAAATATCCCGAATTTAACAAGAAGCAACCTTCGTAGAAGCTACTACCGAAGTTAAGCTACCAACTCAACAATATCAAATATTAGCAATTAGAACATTTGAATTTGTTTCTACGGTTATTTTTCATGTTTGATCGAAATATCCATTCTTTAGTTGTAATAAATACAGCGGTAACTCGTGTAGCTTTTATGTCTGCCCACCTTCTGTCACTGCATTAGAATTTATATAATCCATACCACCCAAAATATTGAAAGTTATATCCAGTGACATAAACTATATTACATCATGAAGTGAAGACCATTCAATAAAAGTACCTTCAGATACCAATATTGTAGATACTGTGGAAGATTACAACACATCAGTTGTACCCTATTCAAAGAGATAATCTGATATCGGTTTATTACCTACCAACCTAACAGGCTCCATTGGCAAATAATTCCATATTATATCACACAATGCCCGAATTAAATCATCAAATAATGTCTATGCGTAAAAGACAGCATTACCAATAAATTTACCGAGATCTCTTCCCAACACAACACTACGTATTTCTCTTATAGCTGTATTTTCTAGCATCTATTATTAATCTAGCATGAATATTTAGTTGTTACTTTCCTGTAGATTCACATCAAAAGTACTTGTTGATGTACATAATTTTGATTATTTTATAATTATTCAAGGTTATGAATATATGAAATAATTCCATTAACCGAATGTTTTAACATACAATATTTCATCTCAAAAATTTTTTGGTAATAATAATTTATATCATCAATTGCAACTAACTATCCACACATGCTCTATCTTGTCTATCCTTTAAATTATCCATATGGGTTTTTTAATACTTGCTACATTACCCAGGTAAGTCAAAATCCCGATATGTTCGAAGTATTTTGACCTTTTTGCTGAAATATTTTTATACATGTAAACAATATATGCACGTATATCTTTAAAAAAAATTGAATAGTACTTCAATCTGGTTAAAATAGCTTTGTTCACAAATATTTATAAAACGACTCTTTTTGTTCTTGATTTTTCAGGTGTATCCGCTAACAGTAATAATAAAGATATTTACGTACTTTAAAGAGGTTGTTTGAAAGTTAATAAGAGACCGTCATTCTTTAGAAATACCACGCATTTAGGAAGTTCTTACATATATATGTACATATGTACATTTTTCAAACAATAACATGGATATTTATTTCAAATAAAGAAAAAACAAACTTAGAACTTAACACTAAATTTTATTGTTGACATTTATGACCTCAGGACCTTGAATATCATTTTACTTTTTTATTTAACTATACTTTTTAAAATATTAAAAGGAGTGCCTAATAATTAATTTATATTTGCATACGATCAACATGGTTTCTTTAATTGGTATCATATAAATATTTCTTTGTGAGTATATCTTTAAATATCGTAATTGTTTATTATGAAACATAGTGTACAATTGGTTCGTAACTGCTATAAAAATAAAAAAAAAAAAAGAAGGTCACATTCTATTTTTTATCGGCATTTTCTAATGATGAATAGTGTTATTAAAAGTAGGAATTGGGAAGAAATTCAATTTTTTTCATTCATCAATTAGAAAGTTTCACAAATGTTGGTGTAATTATCAAAATTAACTATTTGTTCAAAAGGAGAAAAAAAAAATAAAGCAGGAACTTTCTTCTTTAGTAAACCAGTGAGAAAAAAAAGGAAAACTATTTCCATAGCAACCATTTCACATATTTAAACCGTAATAATTGTCTTCTTCGACTTTGCATATGATTCATACTGTGGTTTATCAATTGCATGACAATACCTCTTCAATGGTCCTACAAGATCGATAAATTCGATCTTTGATTTTTCCGCCTTTTTCAGATAGTACTTTATTAACGATATAGGAACGTCCTTATTTATATCGCCATCTTTGAACAAGGATTCATACATGGAATTTCTAAAGGTAAGTGCAATTTTATAAAGTTCAAAATATTGTTGTAAAATTTTTTTATCAGGAATCACATCCAGATATAAAATATCAAGGATATTTCTTTTTAAATCACCAAAATTTACCGTATCCGGTTTATGGATCACCGTATTACCATTAATATCGCAGATTGGACATACAAAGACAGTGTTTTCATCATCATTAATATCCCAGTCTTTACCACCAATACAACTTGTATGATACCACTCTTTACAAATATCACATTGAATCATAGTCTTTACGCCTTCTTCCTCCCTACAAAGACAATAAAGTGTCTCATGAGATGAACTTTTTGTTTCAATATACTTATCACGAGTCAAATCCAGAGTTTTCCTGGCTGATTTCAATATATCTCCAATAGTTTGACCATTGGTAATTCTTCTCATTTCACTATTCCATGACTTATAATCTGCGACTCTATCCGCCAAGGATGGCTTCCCTTGTGCATCTTTTATGTTAATTCTGGTATCTTCTTTAGATCCATTAAACTTGGAGAAGTATTTGAAACTTTTTGTAGAATTGCATCTAATATAACCATCCACCTCATCTATGAATTGTTTGTTACTTGACAGTTGTGATATAAAAGGATTCTCTTTTGAAATTGTGTCTTGAACACAACGACTTATCATTATCAGAGTCTTTTTCAGATTAACTGGAATGGGCAATCTTTTTTTATCAATTTGAGTCACAATATTTTCGATACTATCTATTGAAACCATTTGATTTTTTCTGCTCTTATCAATAATCATCTGAACTTTACTTAAAATATCCTGACATAATAATAATCTTTCCTTAACCTTAATCAATTTAGGTATATCCTCTTCTCGGCAAAACTTTAACCCATAATTCCAGAAATCATATAGAAAGGTTAACGACCTTGCAATCAATGAATCAGAAACATCAAAAGATACAAACAATTCATAATAAATATCAGACCACTTAAATCTACAAATTGACTTTATTAGTAATTGACAATATTCATGGTCTAATGGAATTTCAAAACTCTCTATATAAGCTTTTTCTAATAATTTCAGCCTGTTTGAACTAACAGCCATTTTAACTTTACTTCTAAATTCTTGACAAATTTTGTATAATTGTATCATATATTCGATTTCAGGTGACGTAACAGAAGATTGTATCAACGTTTCTACTAGTATATTAAATTTCTTCATGATAGCAACTAATGGAGATTCATTTAAAATGGTTAGTGGATTTTTGTCAAATTCTTCCAAATTAGGTTTAATGGATTCCACACTCGAATTAAATTTAAATAATATTTCCTTACATTTATTAATAGATATATATGTCTTGTCGATTAAATTTTCAATAGTGTAATAATAGTCGTCATGTACCTTTGTTTCCCTTAACAAATTCTCAATAATGTTCACAGGAATTCTTTCATTATCATACTTTTCGACTAGCATCATAGATATCTTTTCTTCCAATGTCATTGTTAATAAAGGGTCATTGGCACTAACAGAAGTAAGTAAATTATCTGTACTATCTACTAGTGACAAAAGAAACTCATTTTGGTAGTAGAAATGAACTGATATATGAAGATTTGATAGTGGTACATCAAATAAAATCCAGTCATTGTTATCGGAAAAATCTAAATAATGTAAAAATTCAGTTAAAGACAAAGTTATCAGAGTGTTCTTATATTTTATTTCAATTTTTGAAAATCCAGTTGATTTCAAGGAAAAATCCGATATAAAGTCGAAACGATTTTCGATTACTTCCAAGTTAGGGAAATATTTAAACACCTGAGATCTTTCATTCAGCTCAGTCTCAACTATATCAACTAAAAGATGTTTCGCTTTTTCAATCAAATACTGATCGTGAGATGATTGTATAATATTAACCAAAAAGGAAGGATATTCGATTCCAGGTAAATAATTATTTAGTGCTAACCAGTGAGATCCATCATTTATGTTTTCAAGTGGTGTAGATTTAGGTAAAAAATATGCACATTCGGAAAAATAAAAATCTGCACCTAAGGTAGAAGTATAACACTTCGGATACTTAAAAATAAAAGAACCAGCCTCTTGAAGGACTCTATAAACTTTAATACCTTTTTCTCGTAATAATGATGGATGAATTTGTAATTGTTGATCCATTAATGTAATGTTTTTTATTTTTCTACCTTTGATACAATCTGCACACTTAAAATTTTTATAGGTAGATAAACGATCAAAGTGAGTAGGCTCATAAATATTTTCTATTTCTTCATTTTTAAAGCATTTGAAGATACTGGAATTTTGAAATTTTGAATCCTTAGAAATTTCACTCTTTGAATCCGATTTTTCATTATTTATAAGGATAGCACTTTGTTGCAAATATTCTTCAAATTTCTGCATATCTTCAGGTGGAATCACATACCAAATTTTTGGCGCACCAAGGTGTTGATAATCCACTAAGGATAAAAATGTGTCATTTAGTGACCATGCCGATACTGAACACAACATTCCAATATCATACTTAGTCGATATAAAATCGCCTTTATCAAAATTCATATATCTAAGATACGATTCATTATCTAATGGAACGTTAGACAAATTCCATCTATCTAATTTACTATCAAAACCATCATCCCCAGTTTGAGGTAACAATAAATTTATTTGATGATTTGTGGAACTTAACTTTGAACCGGTGAATATTGTCAAATCAATATCATTTGATTCTAATATACTGAAATACAATTTTTCAAATTGACTTATATCCAATAATTGTTTTTTATCGCCTGTGTTCTTAAAGAAATTACCATAATATTTTATAAAAATTTTTTGAAATATTTCCTGACTCAGGTTGAAATAGTCTTTGACATTAAATACTTTTGAAGCTTGGTTAACATATTTATCACAATCATAAAAAGGGAACCATGATTGCCATTGAGCAGTAAATGTATTTGTGGTTTGTATTTGAGATCTTTTAATATCTGTTACTATTGGATTACTAGTTTTCAGATGTTTTGCTATTTTCATATCTTTAATTCTAGGATAATCAGTACCAATTGCGTATAATTCATAGACGGATTTAATAATATTATCAGTATTTTCAGTATCTACAAGATTAGAGTTTTTTGTTTTATAATTATGATGCTTGGAAAGATCCGATTTTTCAAAATCTAGTAATAATTTTTGATACAGTTCTTCAATCTCCATTTGTCTTTCCTCATGATTTTCGTAATTTAATATTTTAGCGATTAAATTCCATTTTTTATCCTTCTTTACTTGTTCAAATCCACCATTCCTTTGAACTAATATATATAATGAAAAAAGACTAATTGATTTACCATCAATTTTAGGTAATAAATCAAAATCAACGATTTTCATAGAGTTGACAATATAGAACCTGTATAAATCATGATAAAAATGCAATATTGATTCATTGATAATTTTACTAGATGTCAATTTTTGTTCTCTACATTTAAATAAAAAATTATCAAAATTTATTTTCAATTTTTTATCAGTGGAATGTTTTGATGAGTCGTTATTATTATTATTTAGGTTTTTATTTCTATTTTTATCGATATTATAATTGTCATCAACAAACATCAACTTAATACAACCATATTTTTGTCCTATATCATTAACCTTATTGAAAAATTCAATTGGACTTTTAAACGTCCTTTTTGTGATTTGGAAAGTTGGTATAGAATCCTTTGAGAGTGTATAGTATTGTCCAGAGGGAGCATGGAATATTCTTTCGCTATTTTGTTCGGACAATATATCGGTGATTGAAAGTGTATTTATTTCAATAGTTTCTTTACCCAGTGAGAAACTGTTGCTTTCACTATTTTTTGAATTTTTAAATGAACCGGATAATATATATTGTTTATTATCGTTGATATGATCAGTAGTGTTAGAACATTTACCCATTTTATATCCTGATCTTTTATTTATGGAACCTACAGAAGATACAGAAGAATCTGAGGATAATGCAGAATTAGTTGAATCAGAAAGTTTCCTTTTCCTTGACATAACATCACTGATTGGAAATGAAACACCATTATTTGAATCATTTTGAGGGTCAGTGATACCTAATTGTTCATTTTGTAAGTCAATGACCCTTTGCAAAGCAGATGGGATAGAAACTACGCTATTTTGTTGAGAGAAAATGGAACCGCTAATGTTTGTAATGTTAGGCATGGTAACGGTATTAGTGTTAGTGCTTGTGTTTGATTCGGTGTTATCGTAATCGTTTTGAGAAAGGCCGCCTAACAAGCGTAGTAATTTATCTGAAGTCTCTTTATCCTCCATAATTATTCCTTATATAGATAAATGGTTTTTGTTTTTTAAGAAAAAATAAATCTGTATACATATATATAACATTACTGTAGTTTTTAAACTAAGTTTAAGATCTCTTTTTCATATATACTGCAGATCGTCTTTATCAGGTATATATATGTTTTTCTTTCTTTCTTCCTTTCTTTCTTTAAGATTTCTTCTACATTTTTCCTCCTCCTTTTCTTCTTTTTGAAATTGATGGGAGATTGTTTCCGGTTATTACAAGCAAATACAAGTACATACGACAATTATAGATGTAAATAGATTGGATATATATTGGAATGTAGGAGTATGAAAAGGAATACGTGAAGATGTATGTTTTTTTAAGATTATGCAGGATAAATAGTTTAAACAAAGGTATCATAAAGGAAAAGAAAAACATATATATTACGATAACAATTCTATATATTTCTATTTTGACCATTATATATTTATGAACGTGTGTGTGATTTGGTAGCCTGTTTTTTTATTTTACTTATATTGGAGTAAACGATACCATATATACATATATGTAAAACTAGTATTCCCTCATAATATTAAAAGAAATCAATAAAAAAAAAATAAATAAATAAAAAAAGAAGGTGGAGGGAATGGATAATAAGGTAAAAAGGAGAGGGAAATATATAAATGAAATAATTGTCTCTTTTTTTTTTTTTTTTTTTTCACATTACAAGTTCCTTTCACCCTGCTTATATCCAGCCAATCTCATACTTTCGGCTGTTTTCCAATCATCTTTAAAACCCCTACCAGCAATAGTGTATTTATCTTCATCATCACTGAATTGAGATTGCTGTTGATAATGATATTGTTGTCCCTGACGGCCCAAACCACCAGAAGTACGTCCTAAATCATACTGGTCCCGCCCCATATCTTCTCCAGTTTGAAACCTTCTTGGCGGAATTGTTGTATGCATACTACTTTGTATTCCAGCACGTTCCTGAGATTGAGATTGTTGGTATTGTCTTTCTTGGTTATCATTCCCTGATGATCCGCCGACTCTTTCAGAAAATTTATGAATTATATTGGACATTCTTGTAATAAAAGCAAAAGTTTGAATAATAATTTGTGTCTTGGTTATAGAGGGTGATGAAAAAGGTACCCTTTATTATTATTATTATTATTATTATTAGTTTTGATTTATGTAATAAGAAATTAGAATCTATCACTGACAATAACTAACTTTAAATACACTTCTTTTTTAAGTTAATTGGAAAGATAAAACAAAAATATTATACATACATACATATATATATATATATGTATATGTATACAAGCAGTTTTATTTTAAGGCATTTAAAGGATTCTATCACGAATCCAATGAATGGGTAGATTTAATTTGAAGGGAAATAATTAATTAATTAAATTGGGGGTACATGATTATTATTATTATTACCTTTAGCTTCCCTCTCTCATTCCCCCCCCCCCCCCCCCCAGAACTCTATCTTACACTAATATCTCTTAGTATTCTCATTCTTTTATATTCTTCACAGTCTTATCCCTTTTATTAAGAAAGAAAGATACACGTCATAAAATTATTCTTCTTAATATACATTAAAAAAAGAACAAATAATTCTACTACAATTCTCTTTTTATTAATCAATAATGTTATTTATCAATGGACACTCAACTGATTCTAATTTTTTTTTTTTTTTTAAATTTTTTTACTTTCATAACAACAAAAAAAAAGGGAAGGGAAGGGAGGGGAGAGAAAACTCTTTGTGTTGTGTTTGTAATTAATTCAAATAAATAAATAAATAAATAAATAAAGATACCTTTTAAAGGTAGGAGGGGAAGAGAGAGAATTGGGAACCTGCAAATGTCAAAGTTTCTATAGACTTTAAACTATCTGATATATGTATATATAGGGGGATAGAAAGAAAGAAAAAAGAGAAGATATTATTATAAGTAGAGTACTTTTGTAAATGATATAAAACAGAAAATAATAAAAGAAATAAAGACATATATTTATATACAAACAAATAGATATTCATACATACATAAATCATCACTTACACACACATACATTTTCAATAGTATTAAGGATGGAAAATACAAATGATAAGAAATCAGTTGGTGAAATTCTAAAGGGACAAAAGGAAAGGATTGCAGCTGAAGCAAAAGTGGTTGCTGAAAATTTATCTAAATTAAAGACAGATAAAAGTTTAACTGATGAGGAAAGAAAGGCTCAAATTGATTATAACACTGAACAATACAATAAATTGATTGGTGCAGGTTCAAAATGGAAAGAAAAAAAAGATGATCATAACTTTTAAAATAGTAGAAGTATAGCAAATATATATATATATATATAACTGTTTTTTTTTATATATATTTCTGAATACTTATTATCCGTTACATTTTTTTTTTGTGTGTGTTTTTAATTATTATTTATTTGCAATGCCAATGCGAAGAGCTTCTTTTCAAATGAAGGAAAAAAAAATACTTTTGGAAGCATATAGGAATTCACTGTTGCATGTAATACTAAGAAAAGAATTCATTTTTGTTCTTACTTCTTAGTGTTCAAACTCTATAGTTCAAAGTTAAAAACGTGATACCTACCTGTTTTTTTTTTTTATATGGCCAAACAAAACTGCAATTGCCCTGTTTGAACAAAAAATAGCATCTATTATTCTCTCCCTTTTCCAAATTGTTGGAGTATTCTTTATAAAAAGGTAAATGCAACATCCTATATATGTAAATATTCACTTCTTATATATATATAGCAGAAACTAAAAAGCTATAACTATATATCTATATATTAAATAATAGTAAGAATGTGTTGTATTTAACTAACACTACATTTTTTTTTTACTTCCCTATTTTCAGCGATAAATAACAGTCACCCTTCTAATATCTCTATCATTTCTTCTGCTCTCTTTCCTTTATTAATTAAGCTTTCACTCTTTTTTTTTTACCCTGTAATTCATTGTTATACTACCATTTTTATTAATATCACCTAATGATATTTTTCTAAACTTTCTTCATTTAAAATATATATATATATATATATATTTACAAACATATATAAAAGCAGGGGTAACCAACATAAGGAAGAAGGATGAAGAAGAAATAAAGAATAGATATAAAACATATAAGTCTATTCATTATTTGGTGCTAGCAGATTAGATGTTTTGATAGGGAAATATATAGAGATATATATTAATATTACATCAAGAGATATAGAATGAGTTTATATTTTATATCTATTCAAGTGAATTATCGTTACTATTACAATTATGTCAACTGTTATCAGAAGTATATAACCTTAAGGTTATCACAGTATATACAATATTCGGGGAAAAAAATAAGAGGAGATTCTGACTTTACAATCCTGTTATAGTGAGGGTAACCGAACATCGCTGTTATTGTTTTTATTTGCGTCGTTGTTGAGATGTCCAGCATTTCATAGCTTACTTAAGAAAGGAACATATGAGTACGTAGAATAGGAAGGAGAATACATGTATATAGTTTATGTAGTAGCTAATAGGGAGGAGGTGCAGACTGAGATAGGTATTTAGAAAAATAGATATAATTATTATTTTTCTATGATTATAGTTTATCTACAGAATTCAAGTTCTTTAACACTACTCTGAACAGGATTTAGAGTTGATCCATTAGTGTAAGAATAAAGGTATCTTATACCATAATTTTCATATTGTTATGAATAATACTATGAATTAAAAAAATATCATCAACAATGGTTCCTAGCGGGATCGAACCGCTGATCCCGGCGTTATTAGCACCGTGCCTTAACCAACTGGGCCAAGGAACCAGAGATTGAACACTTTTTAAAAAATATCCGGTTGCTATATATGGTTACCCCTAAATATGAATTTAAAATAGAAAAGGTTAGGATAGACTTTACCTTTTCTAACACTAGATAACTATATACTGTATACTGGGCTTATTTTCCTATCTTGTCTTGATCTACTTCTATATAATATATATATAAAATTACATAAAGGAATTATAAGTAAAACAAGATTTTTATAAACTCACAAATTCGTGAATCTACTCAGATATCCTGCCTACTTATATATGTCCACATGTGAATCAGAAATTGTCTGATGAAACTTGTCTAAAATTATTGTATCACAATGAGGCATCCCTCAATACAATAGAAAATTGCTCATAAGTCTTACTAACGTGGAAACACGTTCTTGCAACTACGACACCACAAAACAAGACACAAATATTGTTTCATTGGTTCATAATTCATTTATGTCTCAACATCTGCTGATCCACGTGGCCACACCAAAACATCAATCCAATTAGCTACTTTTTCCTTTTCAATTTATTTATTATTTTCAAGCTCCTTCTTCTTATATTTACTTTTCAGCCTTAGTGTTGGTTTTACATCTTATTGTTCCCCTTCTTTTTCTGTAACGGTTCTTATTGTTAGTGTGTGTGACTCTATTACTCTTAGAGGACTTGTATGTATTTCTTTATTCTAGTTTCAGGTTTGTTACTCTTTCCTTTAGTTACTTATTGCTAGACGCATGTGTGCTAGAATGGAATGTTCTAGCAAAAAAAAAAAAAATAGAATGAACCGATAAGATTTTAACAATGGACTACCCCTTGACGATAAATATTCCAGCAAAAATCTTCCATTGTAAATTTATCATCAATATGATATTTTAATCCCTGATACTCAGGTAGGATATTTTAAGTTTCCAATTAGGTTAAGATGGTAAACAATCATTTCCCTCTTAACATGAATAAGGTGGCAAATTAAAATTAATTTTAATTATCTACCCTCATTTCCAAATATGTATAAGGAACGTGAAGTTGTCAATAATTCAAATTGTTTCTTCATTCTTTTTATACTTCATATATTTTGTTTTACATTAAATATATTTATTTGTAAAATTTCTATAAAACCTAAGTGCTTGAAGGGAAGGTTCTAGAATAGAAAATTATGAATCAATAAGCTTTTAATGATATATGATCTCATGAAAATATATCTTACGGCAAAAATATCTCCATGATGATTTTATTTTTAATAAGATATTTTACCCCCATGATACTTAAAATAGGATACTTCTAGTTTCCTAATACGTTAATGTGGTAGTCTATCAATTACCCGTGAAATAAATACAGTGGAAAATAACAATTTACAACAACATTCAATACTCGTTTCCAAACATATTTAACGAACATGAAGTAAGCGATAATTTAAATTATTTTCCTCAACTCTTTTTATACATCACATGTTTATGTTATTATACATTATTGTTTTTTATATAACTTCTAGATAATCGAAGAACAATTATCGAAGAATAATCATTGAAGAATATTTTCAGTATAAATTACACAGATAAGAATTTAATATATATACGAAAATATATTTTAAGTTAAGAATGTTTGCTAATAATAATATTAGTAAAGGCGCCCATTCTTATCACTATTAACTTTAACAAAATAACTTATATAGACAAGAAAAACATATTCAACAGAAATTATACATATAAAAGTCTAATGCATATATAAAATACATTTTAAGATTGAGAATGATAAATAATTATGATATTTATAAAGGCGATCCTTCTCAATATTATTTTGTTTTGATATTCATTCCTTCAATTTGGTAAAAAACCACCGTAAAAGGTAATAGTAAAGTGATACAAGCTAAATTAGTTTCATTTAAATATTAAAAAAAAAAAAAAAAAAAAAAATTTTTCTTCCTTTTGTTAGTTTTATTCAACTTATAGGTCAATTTTCACATAATTCTCTTTTACAAAAAAAAAAAAAAATTAAAGTATCAATAAATATTTTATTAAAGGTTAGGTTTTTTGTATATTTTTTGTTATGATTTTATTGAGAATGAGTACTTGTAGGTAATTGGTAAATTGTAAACATTCTCAAAATATATTTTATTTTTATATTTTCTTGATATTACTAGTATACAAAATAAAAGTAAAGTTTTTCACTCTTCTTTTTCTATACAAAAATATAAATCCAAACATAAACGTAAAAATGAAAATATTCTAAAAAATAAGATATGAGAAAAATTCTTGTATTTATTTAAAACAAATATGGAGGAAATTTGTCTCCCCGAAGGGAAACATATTAACCAAACAATTTCATCGACGTTTGGTCTTAACTAAAAAGAAAAAAAAAAAAATCCAGTTTCTAGTATTTGTGTTGTACTAAAATCTCATTGTTCAATCTATATTATTCTAGGATATTCTATTTCAGCAGATTTACATTATTATACTATATTTTTTTCTTACAACTTATTTCATTCTTTTCTTGAAGAAGTGAGCAAAATCCAGTTATAAACTACAAAAATTGTAACTAATAGTGAATTTCATTTTTTTTTTTATTTATATTTCCCCCCCCTCAAATATATATTAGGATTTAAAACCAGTTTATTAACATTAAAAGTTTTGAAGTGACATTTATGATTATATACATTTTATAATACAGTTATGAACAAAAAAAAAAAAAAAGACTCACTAAAACAAACCCATACCCCCTACTCAAACACATCATTTTATTATTTATTGTTTATTATAATTTATTATTAAATCTCCGAGGATGGATGGGTGTACATTTTTTTGTTTTGTTTTGTTTTTCCATTTTTTTTTTTGCTCCCTTTCCTCCTTTCGAAAGGAACAACTTAAAATAAATAACTTGTTGCATTAAGGTTACATATATTAAACAAAAACAACAACAAAATTACCATATAACTTATACTCAACTACTTGTTCAACACAAAATAGAACAGATTATTGCAACATACTTAATATATTCATATTCTTACCAAATACAAAATAATATATATAAAAACAAAATAAATAAACTCGACATATAATAGCAAACTAAACTAAACAGTTATCAGTTTTTTCTTTTCTTTTTTTTTTTTTTTCCATACATTATTCTTATACCAATAATGGTATTCTTTAAAAACAAGTTTATATGCTATATATTTACCTTCTTTTTTATATTCCAGAACGTATTGGCTAAAAGATCACTTAAAGCAACTTCTTTGGTTGCTTGTATGGAGAATTCACAGTTGACCTCAAACAGTTTTAATGTTACTTTTAATCCAGATGATAGGTCTTTACATTATGATTTGGATTTAACTACAGATATAGATTCATATATTTATGCAGATATAGATGTCTATGCATATGGTTTTAAAATTATAACTAAATATGTTAATCTATGTGAGATTAATTGGAAACAGTTTTGTCCTGTTCATCCAGGTAGAATTGAAATTGAATCTATTGAATATATTTCAAAGGATTTAGTAGATGAAATTCCAAATATTGCATATCAAGTCCCAGATATTGATGCTTATGCAAGAGTCAAGGTGTATTCTCTAAATACAACAGATTATTTAGCATGTATTCAAGTGTTTTTCTCTAATGGTAAGACTGTGTCTCAAACTGGTGTTAAATGGGCTACTGCAATTATTGCTGGCATTGGGCTATTGTTATCTGCATCACTATCCACTTTTGGGAATTCTATTGCTGCCTCACATATCTCTGCCAATACTATGTCTCTTTTCCTTTATTTCCAATCTGTTGTGGTGGTGGCAATGGAACATGTCCATAGAGTTCCACCAATCGCTGCATCATGGGCAGAAAATTTAGCATGGTCAATGGGATTAATTAAAATAAATTTTATGCAAAAGATCTTCCGTTGGTATATCGATGCTACAGGTGGTACACCATCATTATATATGACTTCTACTACTGTCTCTGTTTTAACTCAAAGATCATTAGATTTTACCATAAATTTAATGAAAAGAGCCACAAATGTCCTTTATGGTAATAGAAATACCATTATTTTTAGAGGTATCGAAAGGTTAGGATATGCGATGGGAATTGAAAATACATCAATAGTAGCTACTGGTTTCACTTTTTTCGTTTTATGCGGTTATGTGCTCGCTGGTTTCATTATTGTTGTCAAATATTCTACTGAATTATGTGTTAGACTGGGTTGGTTATCAAGAACAAAATTCCAAGAATTTAGGTTAAACTGGAGAATTATCTTAAAAGGTGCTCTATTAAGATATGTTTATATCGGGTTCACTCAATTGACAATTTTAAGTTGTTGGGAGTTTACAGAAAGAGACTCTGCTGCAGTTATTGTTATTGCATGTCTTTTCTTAATTCTGTCTATTGGATTAATGATTTGGTCAGGTTTCAGAACCATTTTTTTCGCAAATAAGTCAATTCAACAATATGATAATCCTGCTGCTTTATTATACGGCAATGAATTTGTTTTACATAAATATGGATTTTTTTACACCATGTTTACTGCCACATATTATTGGTGGAATATCGTCTTACTTTCCTATGTTTTTTTGAAATCTTTATTTATTGGCTTTGCACAAGCTTCAGGACAGACACAAGCCTTAGCTATTTTTATCCTTGATTTAGCCTACTTCATTGCTATTGTTCATTATAAACCATATTTAGATAAACCAACAAATGTTATAAATATCCTTATCTGCACAGTAAATTTAGTGAATGCATTTTTGTTCCTTTTCTTCTCAGATTTGTTTGGTCAACCATATACGGTCTCAGCTGTCATGGGTTGGATTTTCTTTATCCTAAACGCAGCATTTTCTTTCATCTTATTGATGATGATCTTAGCATTTACTGGTATGATTATATTCTCTAAGAACCCAGATTTAAGATTTAAACCAGCTAAAGATGATAGGACATCTTTCCAAAGACGTAACGTTATCTCTGAAAGGACTGATGTTTTCAAAGATAAATTTGATCAAGATGTGAAACCAAGGAACAATACCGAAGATGCTGCATTACAAGAATTGGCTGCTTTGGGTCAAGTGGCAAGGGACCATGATGACCATTGGCAAGAAAATTTTGATAAAGGAAATGAAATAATAACGAGTTCCTCAGATACATTAGAAAAGTCAATGATGTTTTCACCCTTTGTTACACAGCAGGCATTGTTTGATATGGAGAGTTCATCTCACGCCAATGAAGAATCACCATTTATTGTTACTGAAAAGAGTCAGAATCCTACAAGTGTCTCTAACGTTAGGAACTCACCAATAGAAAGAGAGGAAAGTAATCCATTTCAAAATGAAACAAATGATATGTTAAGCAACCTAAATTATCATAACGGTGTTGCTGACAATGATGCTAATAATAATAACAGTAGGAAAGAGAATAACACTATTTTTCATGATGGAACATATGTTGACACAACGGACAATACATCATATCATAATAGTAACTTATTAAATCCTTTCAATAGTCACAATGAGAATGCTTAAAGAAATGTAGTATCCAGTGCTACATCTTTAATTTATTACTTCAAGAATACTGTAATTAAGGAGAGTTATCACTGAACAGTGCCGTTTTTCACATGATAAGTATTCTTATATTATCTCCTTCTCCTCATAAAATCTTTTAAATTACCATGCATTCTCATTGTGATGGGGATTTTTTTATCCATTTTTAGTAGCATTACCTTGTAACTTTTAACTAATTAATACCACATATTTTATTTATTCCAATACATCTCTCTCTCTCTTTTTTTTTTCCCTTTTTGCATTTTGAATATTTCTATACGAATCTATATACACATCTATACAGAAATATATATGCCGATACCTTATGTACTTTTAATCTCAACATGTTCTTATTTTATACTCATGCTTTCGTTCTAAGTTTTTAAGTATACAAAAGTAAAATGAAAGAGAAGAAAGTTTCTTTCTTCAAAGCAAGGTGGTATATTAAAACAGTCTTCAGATAAAGATTAAGATAACCATATTGTTGTTGTATGATACGAAAATAGGCTGATTTAGAACCAATAGTAACAGTCAACCTGATTTCCAACATAACACAAATTTATATTTGCGTGATTTTTCTTCTCTGCATAATGAAATATATAATATATATAGAAGAGATCATTAAACAAAAACTACCTTAATGTATATGGGGATAGCATACCCTTTTATACATTTCAAGATTATGAAACACTAAGAGCACATATGTTGACTAAGGATGCTGAATCAATTAATTTTTAAAAATAAATAAACGAATAAACAAATAAATAGATAATTGATCAATTGATCAATTTATTATTTTTAAATTCAACCATAAAAATATTCATTAGACTAAAGAAGTCACAGGCATCTGATTAAGTTAAAAAAGTAGCTAAGGAGTCGATGTTTGCACCTCTTCGACATAAACCTTGGATATATTATATTCTAGTTTTTTTTTTTGTTCTTTTGGATTTTAATGTCGTTCTCGTTCCAAGTGATCTTCGGGTAAAAGTGTTTTTTTAGCTTTGGAGGAAAGAAAGAGAGACAGAAAGAGAGAGAGAAAAAAAAAAAGAGAAAGGAATAACAAAAGGAAAGAACAACAAAGCAATAGAAATCTTCAAAAGTGAAAGAAACCTAAAATAGGCTTGACACGTTTAGTCATTGATTTATCTTTAAGTAATAAAGTTGTCTTGACTTTACACCAGTCCAATTGATCTTCTAAATTATTTATTCAGAAAGGAATTTAACAAAATAAGAACGATAAAGGGGGAAAGAAAACAGATTCCCTTCTAGTACTTTGATTATCATTTTTATCATTCTCTTTGTTATTAAATAATTTAAATTATAAACCTATCAAAAAAAAAAAAAAATAACATTCTATAACAATCTCATTTTTGGAGAATTCATAATTTAAACCATGAAGTTCGACATCAAGAAAACCTTTAGCAGTAGGACTGATAGAGTCAAAGGGATTGATTTTCACCCAACTGAACCATGGATCTTAGTAACACTTTATTCCGGTAAAGTTGAAATATGGAATTATGAAACTCAACAATCTGTCAGATCCATCCAAGTTACGGAGACTCCAGTGAGAGCAGGTAGATTTATTGCTAGAAAGAATTGGATTATCCTAGGTTCAGATGATTTTAGAATTAGAGTATATAATTACAATACTGGTGAAAAAGTCACTGATTTTGAGGCCCATCCTGATTATATTCGTTCCATTGCTGTTCATCCAACAAAACCCTACGTGCTTTCTGGTAGTGATGATTTAACTGTCAAATTGTGGAATTGGGAAAAAGATTGGAAATTGGAACAGACTTTTGAGGGTCATGAGCATTTTGTCATGTGTGTGGTGTTTAATCCAAAGGATCCGAGCACCTTTGCCTCTGCATGTTTAGATCGTACTGTCAAAGTCTGGTCTTTAGGTCAATCTACACCAAACTTTACTTTACATACGGGTCAAGAAAAGGGTGTGAATTATGTTGACTATTATCCTTTACCTGATAAGCCATATTTGATCACATCATCCGATGATTTAACTATCAAAGTCTGGGATTATCAAACTAAATCTTGTGTTGCCACCTTGGAAGGACATGTTTCAAATGTATCATTTGCCGTTTTCCACCCAACTTTACCTATTATCATATCTGGTTCTGAAGATGGTACTCTAAAGATTTGGAATTCTTCCACATATAAAGTGGAAAAAACTTTGAATTTAGGTTTAGAAAGGAGTTGGTGTATTGCGACTCACCCAACTGGTAAGAAAAACTATATTGCTGCAGGGTTTGATAATGGTTTTACGGTCTTATCCTTGGGTAATGATATGCCAACTTTATCTTTAGATCCCGTAGGTAAATTAGTTTGGGCTGGTGGTAAAAATGCTACGGCCAATGATATTTTCACTGCAGTAATTAGAGGCAATGATGTTGTTGATCAAGATGAACCACTACTATTACAAACTAAGGAGTTAGGAACTGTTGATATTTTCCCACAAACTTTATCTCACTCTCCAAATGGTAGATTCGTCACTGCAGTTGGTGATGGTGAATATGTTATCTACACTGCTTTAGCTTGGAGAAACAAAGCTTTTGGAAAATGCTTGGATTTTGTTTGGGGTTCTGACTCGAACAGTTATGCTTTAATCGATGAATCCGGTATCATTAGATATTACAAAAATTTCAAAGAAATCACATCCTGGTCTGTCCCATTATCTTACAACGTCGAAAAATTGTTTGGTGGTGCTTTATTGGGTGCTAAATCGGATGGTTTCATCTATTTTTTTGATTGGGAATCTGGCGCATTAGTCAGAAGAATTGACGTCAATGCACGTGATGTTATCTGGTCTGATAATGGTGATCTAGTTATGATAATCAATGGTAAAGAAAACCGCTCCACTGAAGAGGCAAGTGCATATGTGTTGCTTTTCAATAAAGATTTATACAGTGAAGCGATTTCCGCTGGTGAGATTGATGAAAATGAGGGAATCGAAGAAGCTTTCGATGTGTTATATGAATTAAATGAATCAATAACATCTGGTAAATGGGTGGGTGATGTATTCATTTTCACCACACCAACAAATAGATTAAATTATTTTGTGGGCGGCAAGACATACAATCTTTCTCATTACACAAAAGAAATGTATCTATTGGGTTATTTGGCTCGTGATGGAAAGGTCTATCTAGCTGATAAGGAAGTGCATGTATATGCTCATAAGGTTTCTTTAGAAGTTCTTGAATTCCAGACTCTTGTTTTAAGAGGTGAATTAGAAGAAGCTAAGAATACTGTATTACCAACAATTAAAGATAAGGATTCCTTAAGTAAGATTGCAAGATTTTTAGAAGGGCAAGAATATTATGAGGATGCATTAGAAATATCACCAGATAATGATCAAAGGTTCGATTTGGCATTAAAACTTGGTCATTTGCAATTAGCCTATGATTTATTAGATGCGAGTGAAAATGATCTTAAATGGAGATCACTTGGTGATTCAGCATTACAACATTTCAATTTTAAGTTGGCAATTGAAGCATACGCTAAGGCTCATGATTTAGAGTCCTTATTTTTATTATATTCATCATTTAACGATAAAGATGCCTTAATTCAGTTAGGTAAAGATGCAGAGAGTCTAGGTAAATATAATCTAGCGTTTAATTCTTATTGGTCTGCAGGTGATTTAAATGCTAGTAAACAATTACTTTTAAAATCTGAAAGATATAGTGAAGCCGCTATATTTTCTTTTACATATGGTTTATCGAATGATAATATAAAGGAAATTGTTGATCAATGGAAAGATAAATTGATTTTGGAGGATAAAGAAGAGATTGCCAATAGAATTCAAGTACCTGGAGAAGGTGCTGGCTTCCCAGAGGTACACAATCATGCTCAACCATTAATTCCAATTGATTCAGAGGTTAATATAGAGCAAACAAATGCTGATGAAAAAAATGAAGAACCAGTCGTTGTGAATGAAACGGAAACAGAAGCAATTAAAGAAGAAAAAGAAGAAGAAGAAGAAGAAGAAGAAGTGGTTGTAGTAGAAGAACAAAGGGGAAAAGTTGATACTAATGTAGAAAAGGGGGGAAAGGAAGAAGAGGAAGGTGGATTCCAAGATAGTAGTGATAAAGAACCTGCGCCTTCACGAGAAAAGACAGAATAAATCAAATAAAGAAAGAATAGGAGATTTTATCTTTATAAATAATTTCAATATATGCAATATAAAAATATCCAACTATAAACAATGATTGTTAAGTGTCTATTGAATGATTTGTAATTAATTAAATTAATTAATGAGAGTGTGTAACTTCAAATCTTTTCATTAAAAAGGAGGAGGGGAAATAGAAAAAAGGTATGTTTAATTTAATTGAAAGACTTTAAATTTATCAACATCTGATTTTTTTTTCAACCCAATAAAATAAATTTCTTTTGATTCAACTCTTGAAGATACAGGTTTGAATCGTTGTACTACTTTAAATACTTGTTTTAATCTATTTTCAAACAATTTATCCTCCTTTCCAGTATACAATTTACATACAAAAGAACCATTAACTTTTAACAAGTCAATAGCGGTAACTAATGCAGCATCACAAAGATCAATAGACAACAAATGATCCCGAATGGCCACACCTGATGTATTCATAAGCCTATAATACGGTAAATTAGTAAGATTATTCGTAAAACCTGTTAATCTAGGGAAAGGTACATACATATCGCTTAAAATCACATCCACAGGTTGTTGTGGTTGTTGTTTATCATCGACATCGGGAGAAAACACTTCTCTGTATTCTTCTTCATCATTGAGTTCATGTTCAAATTCAGAATCTACAATATTTACAGGTTCATCCGGATTCAAATATCCATGATCTTTATGAATATTATGGACATCGTTTAAAATCTTTTCTAGTCTACTATGTTTAATAAAATACAGTTTGATTAAATCTTGAGTTCTCTTTGATAGTATATTCGCTTGTATACTACTTACCCCCTCAGGAGGTTGACATGGAAGAATATCTACACCTAAGATCATAGACCTTGGATGACAACGTTGTCTAGCTACCTCAGACCATGAGCCAGGTGCAAAACCCAGATCAAGAATATTTTGAATTTTATCAGATTGGAAAAGATTATATTTATCATCAATTTCTTTTAATTTGAAAGCAGCACGAGATCTTAAATTTAGAATCTTGGCTTCTCTTGTAAAATGATCATTTTGTCGTCTTTTTAACCATTTTTGTTTGCTTGCGATAGTATAGAATCTTAAATTATTGAAAGCTTTATAAAATGAAGAATATTTGTGCCAATGTGATGATATTAACAACATTATTAACAACTTTGTTTTCCCCCCTTTTTTATTTACAAAATTTATTAATAATATTATACTTCTCTTATTTCTATATTATACAAGTTTCTTCTACGTAATCGGTTTATTCATATTTTAAATAATTAAATTTATCAGCTGTTTCTATTTTTTCTTGCTTTATTTTTTTATTTTTCTATTTCATTCCATTTATTAAAAATATAAGATTTTTTTTTTTTTGGACTATTTAATAAAGAAACAGAGAAGCTATCACTATATTATTTCTCTATATCCCCGGTTCTGTTATTGTGTCATATAATTTAAAAGTGTCAATATTCCTGAATAATGAATAGATACTTTTATTTATTAACAAAGAAATAATGAGGAAAGAGCACATGTATATGATCTGTTTGAAAATTGGGTAATTTATTCATCTTGACATGAATATTGATAATTTTACAAAAGCAACGAAGGAGATGACAAATATTCAACTAACAAGTAATATCATATACCCTCATTCGTGGAAAATATCAACATATACGTCAACATATCTATATTCACATTTATAATGGCTATATTACCCTTTTTTTATTTATTTTTATAGAAGAAGATGAAAAAAAAAAAATGACAAAGACATAAAAGTTTGGCAACTTACCCTTTTCTAGTGGTTGTTCTCTGTAAATACTTTTAATAAGTATTATTTATCATATATTTTAACTTTTATCAAATGTTTGCTCTATTGAAATCTGCTACACTTATCCAGTTGAATTTTAAGATGAATCAGTGGAAATATCTTCAAAAGATACAAAAATAAATGAGACAAGTACCGATATTTATAATGAAATAGAATTTATTTTATGCTAAAGAGAAATCTAATATTAGACAGCTTATTGAAGAGAAAAATGATTTAACTAATAATTTAAATTATTCCATGTTGGGAGATGAACCTATGACTGGTGACATTATAGATAATTTTGAATCTACTGGTTCTGTTCTTATTATTGAAAATTTTATTGAATTGTTATATTTATTTATTGATGGAAATGGTAATTAGATAGTCCGATCTCCATAGGTAGAAAAGAACTTTGGATCACACTTAAAGATATTCATGATTGAAATGGAGGTGTTCAACCTGGATTAAATAATACAGATGATATAAATAATCAAGATAAATATGCCAGTTCTTATACAGATGAAGAATTCTCTGATATTATGAAAAAAAAAATTAATTTTTAGAGGTCAGGATTGAACCGAAAGATTAACAAAAAGGCACTTCAATAATGAAAATTGGTCAATTATATTAGTAGGAATTTTCAAAGATAGTGTAGTTATCCCTAAATGCACAAAAATTTTGACATGCTTTAAAAAAACAATAATTACTTCAGATATATCAATGACACAACTACTCAAGGTCTTATGGAGAAATTTTTGGTGTAATTTTTCATTTCCAGATAAAATCACTACTCTCTGGGTATTAGTTGATATTGTATCGAGTTTTTCACCAGATATTAACAATGCTATAGAAGCCTCTATTGAATTATGCATGCATATTAGAAGTGACAGATTCAAAATATTTGAAGATATTAAAGCAGAGATTGCAGCTCTAGCTTCTATAAATAAAGAAGAAAGTCTTGAATAATATGAAGCCAAAGAGACTCAAATACAAGAATTACAAAATGAGAAAGCTAAATGGATAATTAATTGAAAATGATTATGAAAGGCTAAAACCACTTGGTATGGATAGATATTGTAATAGATATTTTTGGTTCGATTTTACTAGTATCCCTAGCAGACCTTTCTCCAAAGATAAAACAGAATATCATAGTGGAGGTTATTAATACGAGGGCCTTACAAGTATTGTATCAGAAATTTCTTAGAATTGGATGATGAACAAGTCATGAAATGGTTGGAAATTTATAAAATAGAGGGAAGTTCCAACGCGACAAAAAATGTCTTTGGTGTATGTAGAACTGAAATTGGTGCATATATTTATCATGATCTAACTTTTAAAGAGGATATTAAATTAATGTCTCAAAATGGTTAAACAGATAAATCTGTTTCCTTGACTCCAATTCAAAGAAGAATTATCTACGAAACACCTGAATGCTTACTCCTAGACCGTAATAGAATTTCTATAACTTCGATTATAATTTTTCAAATATTGTAATTGGGTTTCTAAAAGAGTTTTGACTTCAAGTAGACGAACTGTCATTTAACATAAAATGAAAAAATCCATGAAATACTCCCCCAGCTATCCAGGTAAAGGAGAATACATACAATAAAAAATAAAGTACACTGCAAGGGCTTTTACATTCTAAAGAATTTTTGGGTAAACACCAATGATAACATGCGTGATATCCTTTATCCCATGTTTTGTTATTGTTATATTTATTATCCTCATTATCATTATTAGCATCCGTACCATCAGCAAAAGCTTTTAATTTGTCACTCTTTTTAGGTTGACTCTTATAATTTTTAAAGACGTACTTATTGAAATCATTTAAAAGGAGGTAGTGTTCTTCAACAAAGGCATATCTGTACTCTTTCTCTGATATATAAAGAAATTGCGGTATACTTGCAAAATTATTTAATAATTTTCCTGTTGAAAACACTTCATAATATTGGTAAGCATATCTGTCAGACAAAGAATCGAAATAGAATACATCGGAATATTACTATCTTTTCTCTTTTAGTAGGCAAAACTTCTTCTAGTCCAGCTTTATTTATAACTGTATATCCTCCCCTATACAAATGAGTTGGACAAATATCTTCATGTAGAGATGTATAAACTTTCCCTGAATTTAAAGTAATTATACTTCCTTTGATATCATTAGGTCTATAATAATAATTCATTTTGACGTTTAAAAATTTTAACTGAATACTTGGTAATCTTATCCTTAGCTTACAATATTTCGTTGTAAACTTCATGTTTTTGCAAAAATATTACTCTTCCACCAATAAAATAGGATTTAGTGATTATAGAAATGATCTCGTCCCCTTCTAACAGAAAAACCTCTGTTTTATCCACGATTTGTCTTTAATTTGAACAGACACTTCATATAGATCTAGGAATTTTTTCAAATTTGCTGGTATTTTTATATGGTTGATGAAGCAAAGGTAGGTAGTGAATTCCATTGTATATTCCTTTCTTGCAAAAACCTTCGTTATTTAAATTCTTATTGAAACCTTTTGATTATGAGAACCCACTAATGTGCATATCTATATTTAGACTAGATGCAAATTTATAGTTAAAATTGGAATTACAAACAGAGTTAGATATAATGTTACCCTTAGATTGACAAATCGCTTATAATTTTTTTTTTGTTTTTTTTTTTTTTGAAGTTTCAATACCATGTCCACTAGAATTGTCATCTTGCCTTTCAGAATCAAGCTTATAGTTGGTATGACAATTACATTTTTTAAAGATTATAGATTCAGAAGTAATTTTCCTTTTTCAAAAGTGGATGGATGATATCATCTGAAATGTCGCACCCTATACTTATTTTCTATATTACTGGCTAAAATTAGCTAAAGTTACGGTATTCACAGATTAGTACGTGGTACACTCTTATCAATCCCTTTACTTTTGGTCTTCTAATTATATATATTAAAATTTTTTTCTCTCTTTTAATAGTCTTTGTTGAAGCTCTGACCTTGTCTCTATTAGCTAAGAAATTACATTAGCCTTTTTTTTTTCTCTTAAACCTTTTCACTCTTTCACCAATCTGTAATAAATTTCACTGAAGAAAAATTGAACCTTTTCAACAAAAAACAAAAGGAAAGGAAGGTTAAGGTATCAATTTGATGGCATTTACAAATCCAAATAGTTGTTGCATTGAATATTCCCTCCGTTGCTGTATCTACATAGAAACGTACTTACTCGTACGTAACTAGAGTAACAGAGATCAGAAAATAATTTGAGTAAAATAGATAAGAAATATGGAATCCAGAATATCACCAGAGATCCCTGGTATAATCCAACCTGGAAATGTGACCCAAGAACTTAAAATGATGCTTTGTAAGTTATTAAATTCACCCAAACCATTAAAAACATTTCCGGGTTCACAACCTGTATCATTTCAATATTCTGATATACAAGATAAATTGAAATCACATGATTATTATGTGTGTGAAAAGACTGATGGCTTACGTGCATTGATGTTTATTGTTTTAAACCCAGTCACTGGTGAACAAGGTTGTTTTATGATAGATAGAGAAAATAATTATTATTTAGTTAATGGTTTCAGATTCCCTCGTTTACCTCATAAGAAAAAGGAAGAATTATTAGAAACTTTACAAGATGGTACTCTAATAGATGGTGAATTAGTAATTCAAATAAACCCAATGACTAAAATTCAAGAACTGAGATACTTAATGTTTGATTGCTTAGCGATAAATGGAAGAAGCTTAATTCAATCGCCAACAAGTTCGAGGTTGGCACATTTAGGTAAAGAATTCTTTAAACCGTATTATGATCTCAGATCTTTTTACCCGGGCCATTGTAATACTTTCCCATTTAAATTATCCATGAAACATATGGATTTTAGTTATGATTTAATTAAAGTGGCTGATTCTTTGTCTAAATTACCGCATAGGTCAGATGGTTTAATTTTCACCCCAGTAAAATCACAGTATGCAGTTGGAAGTAAAGATTCTCTTTTGTTGAAATGGAAACCTGAACAAGAGAATTCAGTAGATTTTAAGTTGATCTTAGAGATTCCCCTAGTGGAAGACACTTCAGTACCTAAGAGGGATCCTAATAGATGGTATTATAATTATGATGTAAAACCAACTTTTGCGTTGTATGTATGGTTAGGTGGATCTGATGTCAATACAAGGATTAGAAATTTTGATAAACCGTTTGATAACAAAGAATTAGAAATATTGGAAAAGACATATAAACGATTTGCCGAATTGGATATTGATGATAAAAAATGGCAAGAATTGAAAAATCTGGAGGAACCATTAAACGGTAGAATTGTTGAATGCACAAAGGATCAAGACACCGGTATGTGGAAGTTATTAAGGTTTAGAGATGACAAATTGAATGGAAATCATGTTTCAGTGGTTCAAAAAGTGTTAGAGAGTATTAATGATAATGTCAATATAGAAGATTTAAGTGAATCCGTCCCTGAAATAAAGTCTTTCTGGAATAAAAGAAAAGAAGATGAAAGAAGAAATATTAAATCAGACTACCACCCACAATCAAATAATTCATCTGTTAATGAGAACAACCATCAAACACAAATCCATTCCTCTACAGTGAACTCACAACAACAAGCATTTACTGAAAATAAACCACAATATGTTGATGACGATGATGACTGGTTCAATGAATAATTTTGAAATTTATATTAACGTCAAATATGAAAATTTTCAATATTTCATTTTCTTGTTACTATTTGTTTATTTATGTTTGTAATATTATATATATTGCATTTTATATTTATCATAGGACTAATTTTGAAATGTCAATAATAATAATTATTATTTTGAAATAAATATAAACAGGAATCCATCATTTAGCTTTACTTATGCATTTAAAACAAAGGTTATATTTACATGGAATAAAACAGAATATATCGAGACATATGTACATATATTTATAGAAAGAATAATGTTATTTGATTTTATGTCCATTGTTGTTCTTTTTTTTTTGTATGTCTGTTTACCTATATACTAACATAATACTTTTCAATAGATTTCTTGGATCGCCATTCCTTCGAACAAAGAATTTTTCATCCAATAATTGATTTGTATTTTTATCTTTTGTGTCTCTAACAGGACGAATGTATCATTGAGAATAATAGTCGATAATAATTTAACTTCATTTTTATTCATCCTTGGTAAACAAAATTCTTTAATACTACCTTGTTATAATAAGTTAGTATAGACGGAATTATAATGATACTGTGTAGTATATATCTTATTCTAATTGGTTTAAACCTACTGGTAAAGTTCTGTTAGTACGATGGGCACCAGACTTGGTCCTTACAAAAGCACTCTTTGGATTCTTGAAATATTTCTTACCACTAGCAATGTCCATGATAACTTTTGAAATTTGGATTTTTAAAGTTGGAAATTTACCTATTCTCTGTATCTATATGGGTGGTATATGAGGATGTTAGCAGACATATGATATTATCTATGGTAAACAGCACTGGGGTTTCGGTCTGTGAGTAAACTTCATTAACAACTTTTTTTTTTAATTGAGCACCATGTAGATTTAGAATAACTTTACATTTCAATGAGTTAAGAAACATGTGCTTAACCTTTTGTAAAAAGATCTGTTGAGTACAATTAAATGTAGTAAAAGAAAACTTATAATCTTTCTGTAAATTAATTGAGGATAATAATTGATTATTATTACCTTTTAAAATCTTAGATAACAATTTTTTCAAGTACATTGGTTGGACATAAAACTTCAAATTTTTATCCCAAAAGAAATCGTTTTTATCATTAAGGAACAATTCATGGTAAGGAACATTAACAATCAAATGGTTGGATTCAATAGTATATACTTGTAATTGTGATAATAGAGTGCTTTCACCAACGACAGGTTTCCCAGTAATAATTACTATATTTGAATCAGTACCACTATTGTTATTATTATTTATATCTTGAATTAACTTCCAATTAGATCCCTTTCTTATTAAAGAAGAAAATTGAGAGAATAATTTTTTTTTATATTGACTTTTTTAAAATGAACCAAAATGATGCAAAATTTTTAATTGAATTGAAAAAAAAAAAACGTAAATCTTGTTTAATTATTGAACGATCTTAATTGAAATAAAGATATGAAAAATAATATCTATAGCATTTTCATTCAATTTTGCAGTATATATTGTATCAACCTAATTTCTCTATAGAGTAGTGGAATTGATTCTTTTTGAGGCTGGGCTCAAATAATTTGATGATGATTGAAAAAAACCTTTGAGCTCTTGCTTTCCCCTTAGAAGATGTAGTATTCTTTGAAGCTGTTGTAAATCAGATAATTGACGTCGAAAACGAGCTTGTCTGTGTTCTTAGCATTGGAAAAATAGGAACAGAAGCACGTATGTGATTTCTTTTCTGTCCCAGTTTATAGCAGTATAAAACCAATTATATATTAACAACAGGAGCACGTGAAATGATACTTTAAACTTTTACCTGCAAGTAAAAGACTACAGATATTGGAAAGATATTTTATTTGTAAAACATGAATATGTAAAATAAAACTTCTTTCCAATATCAGTATTGCTCCCTCTCCCTCAATTTAGCTTTCTGTTTCCTTCTAGATAACATCTCTTTACTAATTCATATTCATTAATATTGCGTTAAGTAAAACTTTACCCCCCTACATATTCTTTCCAGTTTAAACTAGATGAAACAGAAAAAGCCAAAAATAAAAGGTGAAGGTAAAAAGTTTCTGTACCTTATTTGTTATGTTGGATTATCAGTATAGGATATAGTTCATTTTTAAGTAAATGCCTGCCAGAATAGGGAATCAATAGAAAAATTATGCATGTATGTATGGAGGATAAAAAAATAGTTTATTTCAATAATTACTGGTATTAATTTCATATCATACCATGTCATGTGTGAGGAGAATATGTAATGTAATGTAAATATTTAATAAATTCCTTTCTATTAATTTCATTCTCGATACATCTACTCATTATTTTTCCCTTTTTAAATGTGAGTATTTGATCGCCATAGCTTAAATCCTTATCTGTATTTGTTATGATAGGTTCATAGCCAATTTTTTGTAATTTTTTATTATATGCAGTGAAATTTATCTCTTTTAATATTAATCCTAAACTAGGGGCCTTTGGTATATTTATTTGATTACTATCAAATGTGGTATTAATATGGTTTGCAGGTAATCCCCTAATTAAAGTTATAACACTCATAGAGATCATCTTTCTTATTTGATGTAAAAGAAACGATTGTCCTTTTAAGGTAATAGAAATCCATTCTCCTGGGTATTCGTCGATACTATATGACTTACTGATATCAATATCAATGACGTGTCTTAAAGTAGAGTTTTGTTTCTGGCCCTCGTTCTTATTTGAAGTATAGTTATGGAAATCATGTGTCCCTTTAAATGTTTGTAATATCCTTTTATATTGATTGTATTTATCCTCTGGTAATTTATAATTAATTATTTCGTTTTGTATAGCTGTTAAATAATTTTCAATGGAATCATTTAAATTGGCTAAATTTAGTCCATTTAGTTCATTAGAACCTAATTTATTAGGCTTTATATCTAGAGTAGGATATTTTTTGATAAGAATACGTTCCTTTTCATTTTGAAATGTTTTGTGAATTTTCGAATCCAATAAATCTTTTAAATCGTTATTGTTAAACATCAATATATATGCAGGCATCACATATATATATTTCCTCCACCCACATGCCTTTCTAGCATTAAAATTCTTATTCACTCTTTGTATATTCCATACTCTAATATCCTTAGGCAAATTAAAATTGATTTTATTTATAATATAGGATTTCGCTTTATTAATATCCTTTGGTATCATCAATTTCATAGATATAAGATTAACTAATGCATGGACTCCTTTGTCGGTTCTAGTGGTTCTTTGGAACTTATTTTTCTTAAAATCCTTCGAATTTGATTCAGATATCAAACCGCTTTTAATTAGTGATCGAAATATTTCACCTTCAATCGTGGGTCTCATTATGCAGTGTTTGTCAATCACATGATGTTCATTATATTGGGATCCATAATATTTGTCACCACAATACCCAACCAACAAAGCTACCCTATGTTTTGTAGTCTTTAAAATATCTTGAGATCTTTAAACATCAATATATATTTATGTTTTTGTTAGTCAAACTTATTAAAATATATATTTTCATTTCTTCATTAAAGTACAAAACACATACAGTTGTGATGAATTTAAATGGAGACTTTGACGTATCATATATGTATAAAAATGTTGTAGTTATATGTTGAATTTGTTGATTCCTCAAGAACTCTTAGACAATATTATTTCTATGTTTGTGTTCATTACATTAAAATGGAGGTGTCCTGTGTGTATGTCAAAAATATTTATATACATATGTTTTATTTTTCTGTTCGAGATTTAATATAATAAGGTTCTCCTTCCTTTGTGCATAAGAAACAACAATAAGAAACAAAGAACATTACAACTTAGTTATATAATTAAAGGACAACATCTGAACTCAGGTAAATTAGTTGGCATTAAAGGCATTTTCAAATTGGTGATTATTTTAGCATAAAAAACAATAAGTGTTAATGATTGAAATAATGTTCACCATGGGAGTAAAAGATTAAATTTCTGTATTTCATCCTCTTATTCCTTCTCATCGCTACTGCAACTATCACATCCACCACTCATAATATTATTGTATAGACACGGAAGGGATTACAGTTACAAGAGGACATTACCAAGCTGCTTTAAACTAAACTAATAAATTATTTCTTATAGAGGTATACTTAAAATAATAAAAATAGTATTAAATTAAAATTGAAATAGAAAAATGGTAATAATAAAACTAGGAATAAAGTCAAAATTTTTGCAACGAACCATAATTTTAATAATAAAAATAAAAATAGTTTATAGATAAGATATTCGATATCTCAAACTTTTAAATATAGTTAATTCGGTGGATTGAAAAAAGAATGATAATGGATATGACAGCAACGAGAAGATGAGTAGGAAAAAACTTATTAACAGGATAAATAATTTTGACAGTCTAAAATTGTTACCATTAACAAGAAATGTATTCAAAATGTTATTTCTGAAGAATCAATTGCATTGAGAAATTAGATATCACCAAGATTATATTTTTCCCCAATCAAAACAGTGATTATAAATTTATTATCTAAAAAATTAATGGATCCTAGTTAACAAGTGTATGCCATTATTGTTGAAATTATATCAAGAAAGAGTATGATATATTTATTTCCAGTGGTTGATTACCTTTTGCGATTAAAAGGTTTTGATTTAACAAATAGAACCACAGAAGAATTACCAAAAAAAAGTGGCATTCAATCAATTATACTAGTACCAACATATGAATTAATACGACAGGTATATAATACCTTAGTGAATGTAGGAAAAGGGACTCGGTTTAATGTCTCTAAATGGGATAATGAGACCCATTATGGTGACTTGTTGGATAACATTAAACAAAATATCGATATTTTGGTGACAACACCAAATGAATTAATGTCAATATATAATATAAAAATGATTTCAAGACCTGATCGGATCTTGAGTAACGCGGAGTTTTGTGTAATGGATGAAGCAGATACTTTAATGGATCAATCATGGTTAAACATGACTTTACGTTGCATAAGACGATTTAAAATATGAATCATCTTGTTTTATGTTTTGACACTACACCAAATGAGTTTTATAAAACTTTAATAAAGTTTTTTCCTAATATAAAAGTGATAGCAAGAACAACATTAAATAAATTATCATCTAAATTAGAATTCAGGATTATTGATTCAACATTAAATCCATTTAAAGGGTTCAAAATCAAAACGTTAGGTCAAATATTATACTCAATAAGACAAGATAATACATATCCTAGCTTTCAAAAGAGATATATAGTATTTGTTAACGAAAAGGAAGAAATGAATCGGGTCAATGAAAGTTTAGTATGTAATTATAAGCTTGACTCTATAGGGTTAAACAGTGAAAACAGGGTTGAAGAGGGGTTGGTTTTAGTGGAAGAATTTCTATCATAGCTTAAATAATTATCATTAAGTGGTACAAACCAACATAGTGCTGGTAATAAGAATAAAGATTTTGAAATGAACAATGATAGTAAAAAGATAGCAAAATTTAATATTACTATTCCTATTAGTTATAATAGTGATGACAGAGATACTCACCAATATCCAAGAACACAAACATCAAATCTGAATAACATAAATAATCCAATGAATATATTAATATGTAGAGATTTTTTGGCTAGAAGACTTGATTTTCAGGGCTTTCGTAATATTTTCCTCTATGATGTACCTAAAACATCCATTGATTTAGTTCATGGAGTTGGTAGAACTGCAAGAATGAATCAAATTGGTAGATAATTTATGATTACTGATAAAAAAGACTAAATCATGGGGCCTGCCAAAAGTCATTAAAACAATGTAACTCTATTATATATGTAAAAATAAGAATAAAAAAAATGGTAAGTATGAGGGAAGTGCTAAGGTATCACACTCTATCAATCTGCTCTAATAATATTTGAGCTGAACTGATACTCTAAAGAGGTTATGCGTTTTAAAGGATATTAATATCATGTGGGGACCTCCTATTATATTACTATAAATTTGAGCGAAATCTATTCTGTAAATATATTTTTTGTAAAATTCTCTTAATAAATACTAATAAATATTCTACCATCTACTTACATTTCTTCTTTAACTCTGTACAACAGGTACACATACATTTTCAAACAGTATATAGACAGTGGTAGAATATGATATAAAGATTGTATATTTACGTTTTATATCCATATTTTACCTTGTAATTAAACCACTTTTTTAATGTGCACCTAAAAATATCGAAAAAAGAAAATATAGTAAATATAAACAAATTAAATAAAGAACATAAAATAAGGTAAGTATTCAAGGAACTACATCGTGGACTTCAGGAAGAAGATAAAAAGTAATAGTAAAACTCGGCAAATAACAATTGATATTTTTAGTTTAAGGTAATACCAAAATATTTCACATTATACTAACAGCTAAGATTATTTTTTTCTTTTGGAAGATTGTATAACTAGGACAGATAATATGGAACCAAGTGTCAACAATGATAAGCCATTGAAAATTGCTTTTATTCATCCTGATTTAGGTATTGGCGGTGCAGAAAGGTTGGTTGTAGATGCTGCTCTAGGTTTACAAAATGCAGGTAATGAAGTAACGATTTTTACTTCACATTGTGATTTGAATCATTGTTTTGAAGAGGTTAAAAACGGTACATTAAAGTTTAAAGTCTATGGTGACCATTTGCCAACAAATATTAAAGAAAAATTCTTCATTGTATGTTCAAATTTAAGACAGCTATACTTAATATGGTAGATGTATAAAACTGGACAATTACACCAGTACGATGTGTTCATCGTTGATCAATTATCAACATGTGTACCTTTTATCCATAGATTGACTGATGCAAAGATCCTATTTTATTGTCATTTTCCTGATCAATTGTTAGCTCAGAGGAGAACTTGGTTGAAAAGTATATATAGAATTCCATTTGATTTATTGGAACAGTTTACTATTAGTGCTGCAGACGATGTAATTGTTAACTCTGAGTTTACCAAACAAGTGTATCAAAGAGTCTTTCCCTATCTTAAAAAGGTACCTAATGTTATTTATCCCTGCGTAGACATTGAGCCAGAGATTATTGATATGTCTCAAATTGATAACTTGGATAAAAAGTTGTATCATATGTTGGTTCCACAGAATATTAAATATTATTTAAGTGTTAACAGGTATGAAAGAAAGAAAAACATTTCTTTGGCCTTAAAAAGCTTTGCATTATCTAATGAATCTAGTTCAGCTAATTGTAGACTAATTATTGCCGGTGGTTATGATCCAAGGATCATTGAAAATGTTGAATATTTAAAAGAATTAGAAAATGATGCTAAAGAGTATAAATTACCGTTTACAACCATCAAATATCAAGATTTAATCAATGGGAAGGATGGTGACAATATTGCTCTTGATGAAATTGAGATTACGAATACTGATAAAGTTATCTTCTTAACTTCTATCTCTTCAAGATTAAGAGATTATTTGATACAAAATATGGAATTATTGATGTATACTCCAGAAAATGAACATTTCGGTATTGTACCTTTAGAAGCTATGAGATTTGGTAAACCTGTCCTTGCTTCCAATTCTGGTGGTCCATTAGAGACGATAGTATCGTATCATCCAAATGTCAATGAATCTACAACCACTGGTTGGTTAAGGGAATCAAGTCCATCAATTTGGGCAAAAGCTATTAATGAATACGTGGACGTTAAAAGTAAAATTGATTTTAATCATAATGGCCGTGAAAGAGTAAGAAAATTATTTTCTAGAGACGTGATGTCTGACAATTTTGAAGAAAGTATTGAAAAAATTATGTTGCAGGAAAGAATTCAATACCCATGGGAGACTGCGTTATCCTCAGTCTATTATTTCAGTTTACATTTATTGACTGTATATTTCTTTCCTAATCAATATTGGCCATATTTGATTCTTGCAGGTTATGCTAGTGTTTGGAGGAAAAATTATTTTTGGGCATGTTACTATGGATTTATTATCATTCTTTTGTCAATATCGTTAGAGCCATAAAGCAATATATACATATATATAATTGAACATTTAAATCTTGAAACAAATAATTTCAGAGTTTCGCCGCAATAATTGTTATAAATTTATGTACGGCCAAAAAAAAATTTGAAATAAAAATAAAACTATAAATTTATAATGAATATGGTTATATAGAATTCATATACATTTGCATAGATTTACGATTACACATTAATAGGGGGTCATTATGTGGACCTAGATATAAGAGAATCTCTCAAAGTATCACTCTTTCTTTCTTTCTTTTTTTTTTTTATTACGTATATTCTTGTTGGTTTGTAAGTTATCTTTTGGTCTTTAATTATTTAATTTACTTTACCATTTCCAGATTCATTGATTGGACTTCCAATGCCGACATTAACTCTACCACTGAGATGATTTCTACTATTAATAGGTGAAGTGGCTTGTGAATTATTATTTGTGGGGGAATGTGCCGCCGTTTGTATATTAACTGGTGTTCCACTATTAGACCCATGTATGTCCACATTGGAAATTCCATTGGGAGTCTGTATGGATTTATCAGAATTATTTAGATGTGATGACGTTCCAGTCTCAAAATTCTGTTGCTGTAGTTGTTGTTTTCTCCAGCTTTGTTGTTGAAGTTGAATACCATGTGCTGTAAAATCATTGTGTTGATTAGAAGCAACTGTTGAAGAATTTTGTTGTTGTTGTTGATGATGATGAATTTGCTGTTGCTGTAATCTACTTTGTTGTAAGAGCATTTGTTGCCTTTGTAATTGTAACATCTTTTGTTGTTGTAATTGTAATTTCTGTAATTGCTTAGGAGTCATGTTGGATACATTCATATTTCCGTGAATGATATTATTACTGTTAAATTGAACATTAGTGTTATAACTACTAATATTAAGTATATTATTGCCATTAATCATGTTGGTCTGTAGTTGTAACTGAGGTGTCCTTATTCTGAATTTGTAATCTGTAGTTCTATCAATGTCTAAACAACCAACTCTAGAATGAATGGCACCATAACCAGGAGATGTGTGATTAGGTTTTACATTAAAAGAAGAGGCAAACATTTCTCTCATTCTGAAATATTTTGTTCTAAACCTTGTTGTGGATAAAATTGTAGATTCTAAAGGCAATGGAAACGATTTAGATATACCATTTAATACGTATGTGGTTTCTTCTTCAGGTGTTGTCATGGTTAATTGATCGTTCGTCCAATTATCATTACTGCCGTTTTGTTTTGAATTTGCGCCATATTGTGAAGTCCTTGAATTATTATTATTATTATTATTATTATTACTGCCGTTATTTGAAGTTGAATTATTCCTATTATTACTGCTGTAATTACCAATTTTCTTATCATTTTTTGATTTAGCTCCACTCCTAGATTGTTTTGAAGTAGAATTTGCACGTTTAGCTTGATTTTGGGCCTTCTGTAATAACCTTTTTTGTTCTTTTTGTTCCTTAATCATTTGTCTTTGTAATCTTTGTAATTCTTGTTGTTTTGCCCTTCTTTCATTAGCAGCACCAATCTTGGTTTGATGTTCTCTATGATAATCTGCCAGTAATTCATCGAAGGATTTAGAACGACCTTCAACTGCTCTTTTGGAGCCCATAGAATGTGATTTGCATGTCAAAGACCTAGCACAATAACCACCTTCGGGTAATTCAACACCACATTGTTTATCAAAATCAATTAAATGCTTTTCAGTAGGATTTCTTTGTTTAATTCTTCTTTCCTTTTTAACTTTAGCAGTCTTTTTGGTGGGTTTAGATATGCTATTATTATTATTATTATTATTATTATTATCAGAAAAATTATTTTTCTTTGAAGATGATGATAGATCATTTGAATCATCTATTGATGTCCTTGATTTTTTAAGATCTGACGTATTAGGTGTACTTGTGTTTGAAGTTCCCCAAGTTGCCATAGAAGAGGATCTTGCATCAGCGTCCTCCCTTTCTGCATCACTACAATCATCCCCGTTGTTGTTATCGTTGTCTCCCCTTTTGTTGTTGTTGTTCGTATTATCTTCATCATTATCATCAACATCTTCATCGTCACCGCTAATGGAAGGTGGAGGTCTTTTTTTACCTGACATATGTCTTGATCTTTTATGGAAATTATTATCATCACTATTATTTTCATCATCGCTGTCATCATCATCATTATCACTTGTTGACAGACGTCTCTTTGTACCTTTTGCCTTATCGTCATCATCGGTGGTGGTACCAGTACTAGCAGAAGAAGAAGAAGAAGAAGAAGAAGGCTGTGCTTTTCCACAATGACCATTTAAATGATCTATCATAACACTTAACAAAACTGGTTTTCCGCAATGGTTGCATATCCGATAGTAATCATTAACATGATCCGAATCAATTAATATCTTTGAATTCTCATTAAATAAACTATATGATTGAGTATCGTTGTTAGAAATACCGTTGTTCTGCTCATTTCCGTCTAATAATGTTTTATAGGTAGGATTTTTCCATGAATCCAAATGATATTTTTCAATGATATCTTGTTTAATTCCTGTGATGACATTATTGGACATTGTACATCTATTTTCTGGATAGTGAGGTGACGTAGTAGATATATAGATTGGTATGTATTTCAAGCATCAAATGAAGGTATATAGTTCCTTCTACTTGGCTAAAGTATTTTGCATATATATGTCTATCTATCTCTTATAAATAACATTCTTTTTCTTTTCAATCTATTCAATTTCAATTTCAATTTCAATTTTGTTTTTTTTTTTTTTTCCATTTTATTTGTAAGATATCGAAAAGCTAGGGCTGGAAAAACATGGGAGTAACCCTACTGTTAGCCAAGATGTGTACAAGTGGTAGCAGAGTGGTGTAATTAATATATAGATATATATATATAGATATATAGATATATGTATATTCTGTTGTTGGGTGTTTGTTGATGCCCATCTCTTTGACTTCATGGTTGATTATATATTTGTATTTACACGGTATTAATAAGGATATATTAGAACAACAAATAAGAAGGTAATATAATTCAATCTTGGCAGACAATGATTCTCATTTAGATTTCAACGTTTCACTTTTCTTCTTTACCTAAGCGTTCTTTAACAACCCGTGGAGTAGCTTCAACAAACCTTTTCTTCTTTCTGCTTTCACTAAAGATAAACTAAGTAAAGGTTTAATTTCTTTAACAATTTTAGCTTTCCCCTTTGTTCTTCTTAATTAAATTGCCTGAAAGAAAGCAAGATAGGAGAAATTGTTCTTGAGTGGAGGGGAAAGAGTGGCAGGAAGAATGAGGTGTTAACGTGTGGTAACAATATATATATAGATATATAGATATATAGATAGATAGATAGATCAATTATAATGCAAATAGACCCACCACTGGATATATGTTGTGGTTTTTATCACTGCAAAATAGGTTGGTCATATATATTCATACATATTCATACATGTACATATATTTACATATATTTACATATATTTACATACATTTACATATTTTCATGCATTCTCGTTATTGCAATTTAATAGTGGGTGGGTTTTTTATTTATTTATTTATTTATTTCATGGGCTCGAGCCAGTTGGTGTTTGGGTGTTGTTGTTTTAATTTCTTTATTTTCCATTTGTTTTTTTTTCCCAAATTTAAATTTACTCGAGGTGTATAAATATAAATATAACAATAAACAACACACTACGAGTAATTGAATACATATCTACGTTTTTACTCTACATAATTAATGTGTATTATTATATCTACTATTATATTTAAAAGGTATCGATGAGTGTGGAACACTTAGAATACATATAAAGATTATAAGGCTTCCTCTTTTTTTTGTTTTTGGTTATTTTATATATATATATATATATATAATTGAACCAACAAAAAAGAAAAAAAAAATTTCATTATGACTACTTTTAGGTTTTGTAGAGATTGTAACAATATGTTGTATCCAAGAGAGGACAAAGATCACAAAAGATTACTATTCGAATGTCGTACATGTTCATACGTAGAAGAAGCTGCCTCTCCACTGGTCTATAGACATGAATTGAAAACAAATATCGGTGAAACTGCTGGTGTCGTACAAGATATTGGTTCTGATCCAACACTACCGAGATCCGATAGAGAATGTCCTAAGTGCCATGCTCATGAAAATGTGTTTTTCCAATCTCAACAACGACGTAAGGATACTTCCATGGTTTTATTCTTTGTTTGTTTATCTTGTTCACATATTTTTACATCTGATCAAAAGAACAAAAGAACTCAATTTAGTTAATATATATATATATATATATATATATATCTTTAATGATTTTTTCTTTTCTATCTTTTTGATTTATTTTGAATTACCAATAAATTGATTTAATTCTTTTTGTATAATTTCACTAGATGTTGGATTTTGTGATGACTTTTCTATATTTTCTTCTTCTCGTACATGTTCCTCTTGTTCTTTCTTCACCGCTATGGAATTCTTTGATGTAAATTTATTCGTTGTATTATTATATCCATTATTGATGAAAATATCTGTAAAATCTATTTCGTTTAAATCAATAAGATTATTACTTGCATCATTATCATTATTATTAAACTGAGTTTCTAAATTCGTTGTACGAAGGTTCATCATGTTCAAATGTGATTCATTAAATACTGGGTCATCAATAAAATTATTAATTAATAATAGATCATTGTCTATGTTAATGTTAGCATTTACTGTATTATTATTATTACTATTAGTAGTAGCAGTAGTAGTAGTAGCAGTAGTAGCAGTAGTAGTAGCAGTATCCATATTATTATGAATATTAGTTATATTCGGATTACGATTATCATTAATACTATTAATGATGTTATTATTATGGTCATTAGTTAAAATTATATTCCCTGAATCAAATGGTCCATTGAATTTATAAAAATGGTCTGTATTATATGAATCAAAATCATTATGGTAATATTCATTTGCCACTATGTTATTATTTCCATTATTTGCATAATCATCGTTCATTCCCTGTATATAATTTCCTAATTCTTCATCGTTCTCTTCATCTCGGATTACTTCTTTAGCTTTAATTATATCTGTATGATTTTCATTATTATTAAACTCATATAAAATACCTAAATGATTATTATCAATGATACCACTATTATTATCACTACCTATAAGACTTTCATATAAAGGATTGACGTTACTATAACTATTAAATTTCTCCTGTATACCCCAATCAGGATCATTCTTTATAATAGGTGTATGCTGTGATGATATCTGGTCTATACTAATATTATTGGTAGTATTAACTTTAATGGAAGGTATGTTCGATATAGAAGAGCTATTCTTGTTCTTTTCTAGATTGTTATTCTTTTGATTCTTCTGCTTTATTAAATCACTGATAGTTTTTCTTTTATTATTAGCATTATTATTATTATTATTATTATTATTATTGTTGTTGTTGTTGTTGTTGACTGTACGAGTGTGAATAGTGTTAAAATCATTAGCAGTATTACCGTTGTCATGACTATAATTATTATTGTTAATTGGAATATTATTGAACATGTTAGGTGAAAACGTAGCTTTAACCGTGTTACTATTCGGTATTACGATGTTGAAACTTTCTATTTCATTAGTTAAACCACATTCACACGGTATTACTGCAGTTTGAATTGGCAAATTGGATCTTTTCTTATATTCTAATTCATCAAATTTCTTAATAGCTTCAATGTCATTATCCTCTCTTAACTTGGCTTTAAATTTTTTATATTCTTCTGAATCTGGATTAAATTTTAATTCATGGGTATGGGTATTGTTAATTACTACAATACTCCATTTATGTCTTTTCAAAGAATATGTGGCACGGATACGGAACGGACAAACATTAAATCTTGATACAGCTCTTTTCTTTTTCACTCGTGTTGGTTGTGACAACGAGGACGATAAATTAACAGATTTTTGTGATATGGTACTCGTGTTAGATAAAATATTTGAATCATTGACCTTTTTTATATTCATCGAATTTTGTTTTTGAAGAGCAACATTATCATGAACAATAAATTTTTCTGCACATTCTTTCACTGTATCTTCAAAGGTAGATGTAGTTTTATTTGGTGTTCCATTATTCACAGATTTTCTTGATTTCCTACCTCTCTTTGAAGCTTTACATTTAAAGATAACTTTTGTATTATCTGATCTTTCAATAACTATTTCAATCCCCATTGGATAAAAAATTTTTTGCAGCCATGGTTTGATCTCTGATTTATCTTGAAAATTAGGTACAGGGTCTAAATGAATTAATTTGTTTTGGTCTTGAGTAATTACCATTGGAATATTTTGAGGGGTAGTTAGCATGGATCCATCTTCATTTCTTAAGACGGGATCATGTTGATGTGAATCTATTGACTTTGCAGATACAGATATGGATGTAGATGATGGCGTCGGTGATGCAGACGAAGATGATAGTATAAAGGTCTTTTTTGATAAATTTGAAGATTTTCCTTTCTTTTTAACTTTGATTTTATCTTGGATATTGTCAGTTTGATTTTCTTCATCTTTAACTTTTTTTGTACCTTCTGTTGAACTTTCCAAAGATGATATCTCTAGAGGAGAAATAGATTCAAAATTAATATCTATATTCGGATTAGTCGATTGATTTATCATATTAATTATATCAGTAAAAGAGGAAGTATTTTAATGGAGCTTATATTAAATATAGGTACAAAAACAAGAATGAGAGGGGCTTAATATGTACTATTCTTTTTTGCAGCTTTTATTTATAACTAAATATATCTGTTACGTAGTCATGCAATATGGATATCTATTCAATGATATAAAACAGAAAATGGATTTAAACCGGGCTATGAGAGATATCGATTGATAATAATTGAATGTGTTATAAATGAATAGAAGTATCAAATATATAAAACGAAGTTGTGTTAGATGAAATAAAAAAGAGGGAGGATGAAACGATGAAGATGGATGTTTAGACAAATATGTTGACTCAATTTTCCTTATTATCAGGATTTAATTATTTGTTGTCCTTGAAAGGATGAGATATGATTGAAAAAATGAAAAAAAAAAAACGACTCGGCAGTCTAGTAAAAGCTGTTACCGATAAAATGAAGCTGTACCAATTTCTTAGTCTTTTGAAACAGAATTCAATTTATTGTATTGCCGTAAGGATTTCTCTAGAGAAATAAGTACACATCTATCAATTGATGAGATCGAAAGAAAGGAGACAAATGAAATTTCACTATGAGAAAGAACAATGCCGAATATAAAACTATTAGGACTTTGGAATTTATTCTTGGTTATTTTCAATGAGAAAATACCTAAATCTTTCCTTCGGAAACAATAACAAAACTCTAGTTTTCAAAGTGATAATATTTGGTAACGCCATACAATAATATAGTAATAATCAAACAGTAGTTCTTGGAATATGTGAAAAATAAAATATAATAATAATTTATAAACTTCGCCCATTCTCAAGGTGTAGTTTCTATAGCAACATCTAAATTTTCCAGGTGCAATTAACTTTCTACGATTTTTTTTTTCTCGTCTTTTGTTGAAAATTTTCTCCTTTTTTCTTTTTTTTTTCTTTGTTTGGCTCTACTATAATTTTTTTTTTCCTCGTATTTGTCACTTTAAAGAATTTTCCTAAAACGAAAGTTCGATTCTTGTCAGGGTTATTTTTGCTCATTTCTTTTGTCGCTTCGAATTGGGGCCAATAACGGTAGTACCTGGATTTGATATTGAAGATGAACCTGCAGTTGAAGAAAAATTACGTGCTCTTTTACCATGGGATACATTAATATCTGGTAATTCTTCTATTTGTGGAGAATTTATGGCTGGTTGATCTACTTCAGTAACAGTATTAATATGGTTAGAGTCTCCTTCATTTAATAGAAATTGTGGTTCTTCCATCATTAGTGGTGACATGTCATTAAAAATAGTATGTTGTACTGGTAAAGTTCCTATACCTCCTGGTATTTCTTGATGTGAGGTATCTTCATGTGTTAGGTAGTCTTGAAGATTGAATGTATCTGTTTTATTACCACCATTATTATTATTACTACCACTATTCTGATCGAAATCTGGAATCACCGAATCATTATTGTGTGAAGAATAATAATCTTGTGAGGCTTTACCTAAATCCTCAAAATTATTTTGATTTGACATGAATTGGGGATTATTTATTGAGCTATACTGAGAATCATGCGAATCCAGTATAGGCATTGGACTCATTAGTTTAGGAGTTAATTGTGCCATCATATCTTCTAAATGATGAATTCTATTATCTTGTTCTTCTATGTTGTCTTGTAAACGAGCGAAAATTGTATTATTATTATTATCATTTCTTTCCTTATTTACTGCATTTATCTCAGCTATGTTTCCATTTCTTGATTGCGTTTGTGGGCTTGTTGTATTTGAATTCACCTCTTGTATTATTGAAGTATTATTATCTACTCCTTCATCACGAAATGGTATTTCAGAAATCCTATTACTGCTGTGATTAACATCATTATTGATGTAGATATTTGATCTTGCATTTGGGTACATCGTGTTATATTGTTGATCATCTAAAGTAATGTTATTATTACTGTTATCTCCGTTATTTGTATAGGTAACTTTATTCTTTAACAACAATCGATCATTTCTCTTACTATTGTTTCCATTCGGTCTAATGTTAACTACATCATGGTTTGGTAACATTGATTCAGGTGGAGTATTATTGATATCTTCTATAGTTTCTAGATAAACACCATTTTGTTTACTTTCATTCTCAGATGGGGTTGTTATTTGGGGATTTATTTCATTGTTAGAACCATAATTAATTATCCCATTACTTACCGAATTAGTGTGGTCATTCATGTTCATATTACCACTTCTATATTTGTTAAAAGTATTCATATTCGGATTGTTTCTAATATCAACATTATTAGTTATATTATTATTACCTGTTGAATTTGGATTCATGCCACTGATACCATTATTGTTATTAATATTGTTATTTTGAACTTTATCCTTATCTGTCAATCCATCCGTAATCATTTTTTGATCTAAATGAGGCATTATAGCCGCCATAAATCTAAATATTTTTTCCAAGATTTGCTGTTGTGACCTATACCTTTCTCTAGCCATCATATTTTCTTCCCATAATAATTCATTGTCTTTATTAATTCTCAGTAAATCTTTAGATATAGCTATTTGGTTATATTTGATCTGTTCTAGTTCATTTAATACTGTACCAATACTATTTTGAATTTGGATAGATTCGGGTCCATTGGTAATATGTAATGTAGCACGAGGATTTAGGTTACTTGGTAATTGGAAATTATTTTCCCTCAAAGCATTGCTATTATTACTATTTGATTTATCATTCTGAATTGTTTGAAGTAATTTTTGATTAATATTGTAATAAGGATATGTATTATTGTTGATCCGATTTCTATGAAAATTAGCATTTATAAAATTATTATTACCATTACTCGTATTACCATTGTCATTAATGGTATTGTTATTATAGTGCGCTTCATTATGATTATGGTTGTGTGATGAACCACGTTGCCTTACTATATTAACTAAAAGATCTTCCCTACCTCTAATAAAATTTTCATTAGCAAATTGCCATTTATCATCTGAACTACCTTGAATTGAACCAGATCTAATGTCTTGAACCTTATGCCAACCATACATATTCAATTGCCTGACAAAAGAAGCAAAATTTGAATGTTTGAAATATCTTGGTAAAATCTCATGTACAAAGATTTCTCTGTTTTTCACAAAAAATGAATTCCCATCATCAGCCCATTGAATTAAATCTTTATTATTTTCATCGTTGACCATGTTCCATAATTTATTAATAAATGCAGGTCTTGTTTTATGTTGATTATGCCTTCTATGTATTGTGACATTTGAATGATTTTGATTATAGTTAGGATTATTATTGCTATTTGTAATGGTGAACTCATTATTTGAAGATACAATTGAATTTCTTATAATATCAGTTGAGTATAATGGAGTAGTATTTCTACTAATACGATTTCTATTTCTATTACCGTTGCTGCCATTGTTACGATTACTATTATTTGGTGTATCGAAATAACTATTTAAATCATTGTTTGATACATGTTCGCTATTAAACATATTTAATGAAGACCCCATACGCATAAAGTTTCTCATATCAGATTTGAAATCTCTCGCTAACATTAATGCACTTCTTTTATTATTGCTGTTGTTATTGTTAAGAACAGTTGGTTTCATAAAAGCAGGATTAATAATATCTTCTATTGTTCCTAAAGAAGCATTATCAGTGAGTACACTATTAGAATTGGAACGATTGATGTCATTTTTCGAGTTCATAGATTGTGAAACACTTTCTTTTTTACCATTTAATTTGGAAGTATTATTATGTCCTGGCTCCGATATATCCACTAAGTGGGCAGTATCTCTATGACTATATATATCACCAGTTGAAAAATTGTTATTATTGCTGTCATTAGTTGTCGTGGTAGCGTTAAATATTTGCGTTTTAGAGAGTGGAACATCATTATGTTCATTGTTTAATATTGTATCGTTTGTCTCAAATATATTCTCATTATGTAAAATACTACCCAATTCATGGTCATACAATGATGATAATTTACTGTTCTCATTAATATTTCTATTATTTTCATTAATATCGACCGAATCTATGTGAGTCATATTATTGTTTGTAGCAGTATGAGACTCCATAGTTCTTGATGGTTTAAGAGTATATGTATATTAAAACCACTCAATGGAAAAAGAAAAAAGACTCTCACCAGTGGGAACTAGTTTGAAATACTGGAATATAGTTAATATAACAAATTCACAATTTTTTTCCTTTGAAACAAGTCAAATTGTTAGATTCTCTTTCTTTTAGTTTTTTTGTTTTTTTTTGGATTTATATTTTATTTTTGCTATAGTGTTTTTGAGATATCAACCAAAAATTTTCCTTCCCTTTTCAAGTTTTTCTTTAAAATTATATCGCTCATATCAAAATACTCAAACTGTTTTTCCCATTAATGAATACTAAATGGAGGAGGATGAGGGGAAAAAAACTTATCTGAAAAAAAAAAATATATATATATATATATATATATATAAATAAGTGACAAAGACCTAAACATTTTGTTTAATTAAGTTAGAGGAAGAAGAAAAATGGGAAGAGGAAAAGAAGAAGAAGAGGTGACGGGTTTCATCTAATGTTATTTTATGAATCTCTATGGATACTAATTTAGCGTAAGCAATCATAAACTATTCCAAAAATAAAACGGTGTGTTTGTTGGACTCTTATATATACTAAGTTCATGGTTTCCACCCTAAGCTGAGGGTTTTTATTCAAATGTTATTTGCTCTTTTGTTATCTTCTGTTTAAACCAACCACTGAGACTTGTATTAAATAGAAATCATATATTTTTATAATTTAAGGTTGGTTTCTTTGAATTTGTTATATTGTATGCATATATCGAATTATGCACCCACCTAGAATATAACTAAAGAGAAGAAGATATTAACATAAAAACTAGCACTTTTCATAAAAAAAAACAAAAAACAAGACAATTGCTTTACATATATATTCATGTAATTGATGTTTGTTGGGCTCGTTCACTTAAAAAAAGGTATGTTGTAAATAAATCTTCCATTTTCTTTTTATGCCAAAATGCTTATTGTTCTTACCTTTTAGTCATTGATGTTAAATTGAAAGGATAAAATCGAAAGAGAAATGGTTGTGGGGGAAAAAATGTATATATATATAATATTTACTTATCTAAAACTTATTATATAAATACGAAAAGGTCTATGGACGTTCATTTTGTTTTTTAACATTATCCTTAGATAAAGATTAAGTACCTTACTTAGTAAAAAAGATTGTAATGTTTGTATAGCTAAATAAATGTTGTTTTCTTCCTCTTTTAACGAGTGTTCTCTACCGTATAAATATATTTTGCTAATTTAAAATAACCGCCGAGAGTTGTTATTGGTTTTATTTGTTCCTTCTTCTTGTTTTTTTTTTTCCTCAGACTTCAACGAAAAGAAGAAGAGGGAAAAAAAAAAAGAGAGAAAAGACAAAATAAAATTGGAATAGATGAGAATAAGGTTATGTGAAGAAATAATATACATAAAGGTATTAGCGAAAGAATCGGTGAACTTTGAAGATATAATATTCATATACAACTTTATTTCATATTATTTATTTTAAAATTTTACAATTAATCACTCTTTTTTCTCTAAGTTTTGTCCTTTCTTTATTTTTTTTTTTTTATTTGTCGTTTTGGATAAGAAACTATCAGTGAAGTAAATAAGTATATTAACGTCTGTCAACGTCATTAGGTATGGATCGATTAAAATTGGATCAGATATGGTATAAGATAACTAATGATCCTCAAAATGAATACATCTTAGGGTCACAACTGATTGATTTCATTGAAGAAATGCGGAGGTTGAACGGTTCTATTCCTATAACACAAGATCAAATAGATTCTGTTAAGAATTTTAGTTTAAGTAACCCAGATATTAAAATTTATAAATATACAATTGGTGAATTTTTAAATAATTTGATTGGTTTAAAGTTGAATCTTTCTTTGGGGTCATTGAACGATGAAAAACAAAAGAATAGTTTAAATACAAAAGTTAATGAACCTTTTGTTCTAAATGATATAAATGTTGATAATATTATAAATCAAAATAAAATAGAAGAAAAACAAAAGGAGAATGAGTTGGTAGAAGATAAATTGCATGAAGAAATCGAATATTATAAAAACAAATACGATGTTCTTAAGAAAGAATTCGAATTTTATAAAAAGAAGCAATTTTTAAATCAAAATATATCAACACGTGAGGTAAAGATAGATTATGAATTTACTGTTAATGAATTTAAAAGACAAATTGAAGAGCAACGACAAATCATGTTAAATATATCACGAAACATTGAAAATAGAAATAATGACAATATTTACAATAACCATATGAACGAAAGTAAAGATTCAGATGGAACAATGGATAATACCAAGAAGGGTGCAGAAATTGGAAAGGGGATTAATACTATTAAAAATCTTCGGCAATTTGGACAAATTCTACTGGTATTTTTAGTTGCTATAGTATTCTCCTTAATGTTGTCCAAAATCGTTTTCCCATCCACTAATGATATACAGCTAAATGACATCAATTCATATGAAAGGAAAATGAACACATTTGATATGTCTTTTCAAGTAGATCCATGGTGGACAAAATTCGATAAACTTAGTCATTTAATTTATAAATTTCAAGATTGGTATAATGAAAAAACCCATAGAAATGTTGATAATACACAATCTCCAGATAGTGATATGAATACTGTATATGATGAAGTGTTTGGTATCAAAAATATCAGTTAATGGTATGGATGAACCTTCATATCACTCATATATATTGCAAATTAATGATTAGCTTTTGCTACAAATAATATATCTTCAAACTGTTAAAACCCTAAAAATAAAACTTCGGCCTTTGTTCTTTTCTTTTCTTTTCTTTTTTGGATTGTTAATAAATTAACATAACGCCGAATTTGTAAAAAAAAAAAAAACATAAAGAAAGCGTGGTTAATTGGAGAAAAGTTCCGTAGATTAATATAAAAAGGAAAAGTAAAAATCTTGCTAAATCCTTTTAATTTGAGAATACTTCTATACAAAAAAGAAAAAGATGTCTTTATAAGATTAAGCTATAAGATACTAAAGTAACTTGAAATGAGGTACGCTGTGCTTTGTTATTTCCTAAAATAATCAGTAAATGTGTAAGGTATTATATTGTTGCTTTCATTAAGAGGATTATTGAGGTAAATTTTATAAATATATATATACTTATATGGATATAATGATGATATATGTCATTAAGACATACAAATAGTGGCTAGCAATATGTTTTTTTTTGCGATGAAGTCTACTTTTTAAATAACACCATCTTTCGGGACTGATATATTCAAAATGTATTATATATTTATATTTCAAACAAAATGTCTTGCCTTTTTTCTTACCCCCTCTTTCAAGTATTATTTTCAATGTTTCAAGTATTATTTTTATTATTGTGTAAAGGTTGAAGGAATAATTGTTTAATCCAGTAGTTTTTATAACCTTACGTATATTCATCAAAACTCACCAATTTGTCATAAAATATATCTTATCGACTATATTTTTTGTTTTAAATCTCAGAATTAACACCCAGACATTTTTACTTAACAGTCCTTACTTTTTTCCTTCTTTCTACTTTTTTTTGACCTGACAACTTTCCTATTTAAGAAATACATTTTCCCGTTTATCGTTTTTTTGCGTCTTTTTTTTTTTGTTTTTTTTGTTTTTTTTTTTTTTTTCAAAGATATCCAACATCCAAAATTTTCAAAGATGAGATGAAGACATTTCAATAAGAAACAAAACTATATAAATACTATAATATCATGAAATATATTCAACTATGCTTCTACAATGTTATTCATTTCATAAAGAACGAAACAAAAAGTAATCAACCAAGCAAATCACAATCACAATGGCTGCTGAGTATGTTCAGTTTATATCATTATACCAGTTACAATGTTACATTGTTTTGTGAATATCTCGATTCATAATTAGTCAATTTTAGTTCCTTATTATTGCATATTGTGATTTCATGTACATTTTAAAGGAAATGTATATCTGTTATTTTTAACGTAGGGGATAACCCGTTTGGGTCAAAGATGAGTTTATGTTAATATGTTGTTATCAATTCGGAATGTTACAATTCTTAATCACCGACATCTTGTTGAATTCTGTTGGATTGATAGTTTCATATTTCCTGCTCGTCTCTGTCATGACTCCCTTCTGTCGAATGAAAAGTGGTGTTTTCAATTCGATGTGACGATTGTATCTAGTTTTTTTCTCTTTTTTTTGTCTACTTTAGAAATGTTCTCCTTTTTTTGCTAACAAATTTGTTATTGTATCTTAACAATTCCGATTTTATTTATTGTTTAAACAGAAAGATTTTAACTCCAGAATCTCAATTGAAGAAGGCTAAGGCCAACCAAAAGACTCAAGAACAAATTGCAGCTGAAAGAGCTGCTCGTAAGGCCGTATGTTTATAGTAGTTTTTTTATTATTATTGACTAAACGTTTTTGTTTCAACGGCCCTTTTGCTTTTAAGGCATGATTATTATTTCCATTAAAGGAGAAACAACTGTGTGTGTTTACTTTGTTATTGATCTTTTTATTACATGATGAAGCTTATTTGTATCCCAATACACTATCGACTAGTCATTGACGATGCTGTCGTAACTTTTATCACCATCTTTCGCCTGACATTATTATGATTAATAATTAATAATACACGCTGTTTTCTTTCCTTACGGGGGTAAATAATTGGGTTTTTTTTTAGGCAGGTAGGGGCATGGGCTATAACAAAGGTTTTGTCAATTTTTCTTATTTTTTTTTTGAACTTTGCCGTTCTCTAAGTGATCATAATACTAACAGGTTATTTTTCTACAATATTATTCTGTATATTTTGTCGTATTGATATTGATTTTATTATTGGCTCGCCAATATTCGTTTTATTTAGGCTAACAAGGAAAAGAGAGCTATCATCTTAGAAAGAAACGCCGCTTACCAAAAGGAATACGAAGCTGCTGAAAGAGCCGTCATTCAAGCTAAACGTGATGCTAAGGCTGCTGGTTCTTACTACGTCGAAGCTGAAAAGAAGTTAGTCTTCGTTGTTAGAATTAAGGGTATTAACAAGATCCCACCAAAACCAAGAAAGGTTTTACAATTATTAAGATTGAACCAAATCAACTCTGCTACTTTCGTTAAGGTTACCAAAGCCACTGTTGAATTATTAAAGTTGATTGAACCATATGTCGCTTACGGTTACCCATCTTACTCTACTGTTAGACAATTAGTCTACAAGAGAGGTTACGGTAAGGTCAACAAGCAAAGAATCGCTTTATCTGACAACGCCATTGTTGAAGCTAACTTAGGTAAGTACGGTATCTTATCCATCGACGATTTAATCCACGAAATCGTCACTGTTGGTCCACACTTCAAGCAAGCCAACAACTTCTTATGGCCATTCAAGTTATCTAACCCATCCGGTGGTTGGGGTGTTCCAAGAAAGTTCAAGCACTTCATCCAAGGTGGTTCTTTCGGTAACCGTGAAGAATTCATTAACAAATTGGTTAAGTCTATGAACTAAGAATAGAGAATATTAGATTTGTATAAAGAATCAAGTTTTTTTTCTTTTTTTTTTTTTTTTTTGCGCTTCTATTTTTTATTCTCGTTTTTAATAATATATTACCTTGACTTACACAACATTTTGATATATAGCATATAATATTATTAGTTAATAATTATATGAATTTATTCATCCATCGTTCCACTTACTGTTTTGTTTTCTAAGAGTTACGTTAAACGTATTATTCTTAATGTAGTCGTATGTTTATAATTTTTATCGCTTTTCCTTTGATAAAGTGTGCATGTATAATATTCGGTCATTTGGTATAAAATAAATTATTTTTTGTACCATTTTATTCAGGTGATTACTTATTTTATTCTTATTATTTTCTTGAATAACACCTAACGTTACACATCTACTTGGCCCTTTACAATGGAGAATATCGCTTTTCAATGATTTATATTATAGAAAATCCAAAATTTCATCACTTTTTTTTTTCCTAAATTTCACAAAGTTTAATAAATAAAAAAAAAAATTTCCAAGAAAAATGCGATGAGATAATTATAACGATAAACTTGTATGTATTAATGAGTGATATTCAAACATTATACGTCGTATATATTTAAGAAATTTTTATGTAATAGGGGTTAATAGAAGAAACAAGGTAGTATAACATTATTCGAGTAACTATGACTGTAGACGAAGTTAAACATAAAAACCATAAAAAGAGACACTCAGAAGAAGCTCAGGATCTAGTGGAGAAGAAGAAACATAAGAAAGATAAGAAGGATAAAAAGCATAAGAAGGATAAAAAAGACAAAAAGGAAAAGAAATTGAAAAAAGCAAAAAAGGAAAAGACTGCTGATAACCTTGATTCTGGAAAGGAAAGTGTTGCAGTTGAACCAAACTCTTTTGAGTCAGTGTCTACTTCTCCCTCTAAAATTGAATCAGGTTATGTTCAAGATGAAAAACTAACTTCATTACCACAATCTGATATTGATACTTTCTACAAGGATAACGAAGTCACTGTTGAAGATCAAGCCAGCACTAACTTGCGTCCTATCTTGTCTTTTGAATATGTCAAATTTGATCCCAGAATTCAATCTGTTATTTCCAAATTTCCAAAACCAACTCCAATACAAGCAGTTGCTTGGCCATTTTTATTATCTGGAAGAGACGTCATTGGTGTTGCTGAAACTGGGTCCGGTAAAACATTTGCCTTTGGTGTCCCAGCAATTAATTCTTTAGTAAGTAACGGAAAGTCAAAACCAAAGGGAGTTCAAGTGCTAATTATTTCTCCAACAAGAGAATTAGCCTCTCAAATCTATGATAATTTAATCACTTTGACTGACAAAGTTAAATTAGAAGCATGCTGTGTCTATGGTGGTGTTCCAAAGGATGAACAGAGAATGAAGTTAAAAAAATGTCATGTTGTGGTGGCAACCCCAGGTAGATTATTGGATTTAATCCAAGAAGGTTCTGTTGATTTATCAAAAGTCAAATATTTAGTTCTTGATGAAGCAGACAGAATGTTAGAAACTGGTTTTGAAGAAGATATTAAAAGTATTATTAGAGAGACAGATGCGAAAAATAGACAAACCTTGATGTTTACTGCCACTTGGCCAAAAGAAGTTCGTGAGTTAGCTGGCTCATTTATGAATCAACCAGTGAAGGTTTCTATTGGTAATAGAGATGAATTAACAGCCAATAAGAGAATCACTCAAATTGTCGAAGTTGTCGAACCACGTGCTAAGGAAAGGATATTATTAAATCTTTTGAAGAAATATCAATCTGGTTCAAAGAAGAATGATAAAGTTTTAATATTTGCCCTTTATAAAAAAGAAGCTGCTCGTGTTGAAAGAAATTTGAGATATAATGGGTACAAAGTATCTGCTATTCACGGTGATCTTACTCAACAACAAAGAACTAACGCCCTTAATGACTTCAAATCTGGTAAGACTAATTTATTATTAGCTACTGATGTTGCTGCTAGAGGGTTAGATATCCCAAATGTGAAAACTGTTATTAACTTAACTTTTCCATTGACTGTTGAAGATTATGTTCATAGAATTGGTAGAACTGGTAGAGCTGGTCAAACTGGTATTGCTCATACTTTGTTTACTGAGGAGTCTAAACATTTGGCTGGTGCATTAGTTAATGTTTTAAAGGGGGCCAATCAACCAGTTCCGGAAGATTTACTTAAATTTGGTACTCATACAAAGAGAAAAGAACACAGCGCATATGGTGCATTCTACAAGGATGTTGATATGACAAAGAAACCTAAAAAGATCACATTTGATTAAAAATGTAACAATCGTTTTTCTTTGTGTTTGTTAGATAGGAAAAGAAATAAAAAGATATAGTTGTTTTTGTATATTATGGCTGTTTTATATAACATTTTTTTTGAAGTATTCATAGAATAATTATGTATATTATACATATATATATTAAGATATCTTCACTATAGAATGGATCTTTCTTTGTATTAATGAAAACAAGCGTAAAAAAAATAGTTACTTTATAGAGTCACGCTCCATTATCTTCATCAAAGTTGCGTTCCATAATATTTTCTCTTGCTTTATTATATTCGATAGGATAATCGGCCTTTAAGACACCATTGATTTTTTCTATACTTGTCTTTGCATATTCTAAATTTTTTTCTTATATTCCTTGATACTTAAACACCTTTTTCAAATCTTTCTTGTAGAGCTGAAATTTTGAATTGTGTTTCATTGATCAGTCGTTTCAACTCAAGGCTTCTGGCATTAATTTGTGCTGATGTCTTTTTTTGATAAGCTATTGACTCAGGGAAATCTGCAGATTTAGTAGACTATATTAATGACTCAAAAATATATTTTGACATATCTATCATTTGGCTTGGACATTGTTTGTTGGAAGTTATAATAGTATTTGCATGCTAAATATCAGTAGTCTATTGAAGAAGGCTATTTTCATAATTCATATTATTTTGTAATATTGCATTGGCATTATTTAAAATGTCGTTGACTAGATTCCTTTCTTCTTTTAAAATGCGGCTTTCATTGGGATATGAGTTGGTCATTTTGTTATCCGTTATACCTACAGCACTAGCTACATATTCAATGGTAGTACTACTTGAAGATGTTAATATTTGGGAACTTATATCTTCTGTAATAGGTAGTGTAGAATTTTAAGAATTTATACTAGGCACTTGGGAATCTTCCACGTCGTAAGGTTTGTATACACTTGACAAATTTACTTAAATTCAATAATAAAATAACCTTTATAAAAACTTTAAACACAATAATAAAATTTTATGTTTTAATGTTGTTTTTGGTGGCACTAGAGTTATTTTATTATTCAAATGTAAAAAAAATAAAATATATTAATGAATTAAAATGACGATTTGGGAAAGTTGAATATTTTCGAACAACAAGTACTTAGAAAAAAAAAAAAAAAGGTTCAAACTAAGTTATCAAGAAATGTCTAGTACTTAGACAAATGCACAGAAAAAAATAACAAAATTAGAGGGTTAAAACGGAATTTCAGAAGAAGAAATCCAAGTAATTATTGAAGCTAAAAAATTAGAAATTTAAAAGACATTAGATATCATACCCTTAACGTAAATTTTTTCTCTTCATATTCAGTTGTTGCTTCTTAACAGCGCAAAGAAATATATTGGATAGAATTAAAAAGGACGTTGAATTATTTTGTTTACATATTAAATTCTTTTATATAATGATGTGTCTCTAAAAGTCAGATGTGTATTAATAACCATGGTATGTATAAAGTAGTTGTCAAAGGAAGACATATTAAAACAAGCTTCTTGCAGAAAAGAAATGTTTATTAATAATTTACATAATGATACAACTAGAATTCTTCTTCCCTTTATTAGATTTATTTTTGTTGGAGAATATTTTATTCTTTAGCTTCTTTTTCTTTTTATTTTTATCTTTGGAATCAGAATTGTATTCATCCTTTCTACCATATCTAGATTGTCTTTGACGTTGTTTTTGATTAGTGTTAGCATGTGATGTGGTGGTCACATATGTGTTTCTTAATGCTGCTGCATATTCTTCATCTTCTTGTTCTTGCAATCTTCTCGCTAATAATTCATCTTCTTCTAATTGTTGTTGAGGGTTGTTCCCTTCTAGACCTACTTGGCTGTATCTTACGTTATCTTCATTTTTATCTTGGAATGGGTTAGAGATAGTGTGGTCCATTGGTACCGAATTTGATGTATATGTTGCATGAGTCATTGTTCTTTCGACACTAGCTGGGATAAAATTGCCAGTATAATATGAATCTTGGTTCCCACTAACAGATTTTAATGATTTCCAAACAATATCATTGGAATCACTATAATTGTTATCCACTACAAGAATGTATAATTCACCATTATTTTTATGTAGGGTAAAATATCCATCATTTCTATACAACACAGCGAATGATTTTTCAATCATAATTTCCTTTAAATGATTCAAACCATAGTCTGTCAATTGTGTAGCTGACCTAGCCAAGAAAGATTTCAAATAATTTGCATCTTGTAATATTTCATCTGCGTTAGCTACTTGTAAATTGTTTCTTTTAATGTCATATGATTGCACAAGAACCCTTTGTGCCTTTTCATATGAATATTGGGACACATGATCATACGCCACAGGGTCAAGTTCAGGGCTTATCATCCAACCATGTACCAAACCAACATTATATAATCTAAATATAGACATACTCATGCCATTCTCAAAGGAACCATTGAATACAGGGTCAACAGTTAGAGTCTCCAATTCTTGAGAAGTTGGTTTCGAGGTTGTTTCTGTATGATAACATAAATTTGGTAGTATTTGTAGTAAGTGATTAATATCAATTGTATTGTTTTGTTCGACTCCTATGCGACTTAATATCTGAATAATATCATTTTTGGAAACTTGTTGTCTACTATTAATCAAAGTAATTAAATTTCTTGCCATATTTGATAGCCCAGGAGATAGCAATAAAACGTTACATAATGCTAGTAAGGCGCAGGAAGCGGCATCTGTCCCATTATTTTGTTCCACAGCCTGATTATGTAATAGAATTGTATATTCGTAACCGTTTATTGAAACTTTTTTGGTGTTAAATACAGTATCCATTTATTTTTAAATTAATAACAGAGTGTTTGTAAACAATTTGGGGGGGAGGACAACACTAAAATAATATACAATAATTAACAGGAAAAAAACTCAGTGACTTTCTATATTGACTTTCCTAGATTATATAAATATACTTGGCTGTAAAAATTGTATAAAATAGTAGTTAATAAAATAAAGTATATTCATTCTACAAAACTTATTTATCATTTATTTATTCAATTTATTCAATCAATTATTCCGTAATATAATTTGTTTTTGTTTGTTTTTTTTTCTCTCTCCTTTCCCCTTTTCATTTTTCACAGGGAAACTTTTTTTTATTTTTGATTTGAAGGCGGAATATTTTAATTTGTAAAAAAAAAAAACCGCATTGAAGTCTCGAGGGTTCATATTTCTTGTGTTACTAATAGAGTGATGATGTTACAACGACATTTATTATTTTTTGATTTGATTTAAAACAGGTTTATTGAAATATTAGAAGGTTTGTGTCTCTTGTAGGTACATAAACATTTTTGATTCAATATAGTCGAATCTATATTTTGTTTAGCAAGATTTTTTATCCACTTATAAAAGTATATTACCGTTAATGCACTGTAAATTACGTCTTATCACGTTACGGCCAACCTTTGGATCATAGTATATATCTAGATTATTACTATCTGACACATTGTTATTGTTATTGTCATTTGGAATTGCAGAATTCCACGATAAAGGAAATGGGCCCCAAGATGGTGTATAACATATTTCATCAAATTTACATTTTGTCTCACATTCATATTCTAATGATATCCAATATAATTGTGACGCTAATTTATTGATCTGTTCTTTAGCGATGGAATTTTTTTGAATTTTCTCATCTTCTGTTTATCTTAATACCATTCTGTTCTGTCTGTAAATTATCCTTACTAATAGGAAATAATTGATCATGTACTGAATATATTTGGTCAATGATCTTCTTGACTACGAGAACAATAGCGGACCATGTAAGGACATCAGTTGAAGTAGAAAGAGTCCCTGTAGGTTTGTTGTGTTGGTATATTGCTAATTGCTTGTTATTTGCCAATACTAATGAATCTTCGGGAAATATTTTGCTAAATTTAAGAATAAAATTGAATGTGTATCTTACTACTTTTAATGCTGTTTCGTCATAACTCATCCTTTCATTGGTATCATTATTTAGAATACGTTGGATAATCTTAAACATGGGAGCAAACTTATCTATAGCACGTTCAATATGATGTTGCCAATCTATTATACCCTTCCCTCCGAAATTATGACATTTTATCACTTCCATCAATTCATCTATGATTTCTTTTTTTGGATTTTCGTTCATATTATCATTAAGTCATCTTTTTTCTATTATTATTTTTTCTTAGTGATACCATTGATTCATATAACAATGTAACGATAATTTAAAATGATCAGATCTTATCCCATATCGTGAATATTACCAGCACTTATCCAATCAAACTTTTTCATAGCATTGAAATTATTGACCACTCTTTTCTATTCATCTTCTTTATATAAGATATTTCTCTGTTCTTGTGATAATTCATCTTCGATACTGGTTCCCTCAAGATCAACTGGCCATCCATTTTCCGTATCTTTGCTAACTGGTAAAGTTATTCTAATAATTTCATTAAATTTAGGTGTCGTAGTATTTGATATTAGTTCCAAACTTCCCTTTAAGAAATTGCAAAGTATTACCTCGAACCCAATTTCTCCACAAATGTATTCATCTAAACCAAATGATTCCCCCCATTGGAATATCCTCTCTGCATATAATCTTTCTTCAATTACTGGTCTATCATCACTTCCGTCAGTATTAACGAACTTGGATTTATCATTCTTGGTATCACCAATAATATCATATAGTAACTTTTGTGTATCCATTTCTCCTGTATTCCGTTTTTGCAGTAGATGTACCATCTAAATAAATTAATTTTTGATAACCCTCTTTTAGCATCAAAAGTCAAGAAATAACAACCACCATTATTGCTATTCATCAAAGGACCAGAATGATCAAGAGTTGTATTATTCGGACTACTTGGTGGGTTTGAGGGTTCAAATTTAGGTTTGCCACAATGAAGCTCCTCCTATATGATTATTTTTTCATATTGTGGGGATTGGACACCAAAGGAATAAGTAAATTCATGATCCAATACTAACCATTCGAATGATTATGGAATTCTTGGTTTTAATGTACTATGATATAATGAAGTCCCCCTGGGCATGATTACCGGGAAGAATGTTAAACCTAAGGGGTGAATATCTGATACCGATTGTTTCAATACTGTATAGATGGAATTGAATATCATAGTGCTTTTACAAAAATCTGTAAATATAGTTTTATTAATACAATTTTGCCAAGAAATTTCCATTGATTCAATAGCGGTTCCATTGGATGATTTTGATTTTATAACTACGATAGATAATAAGTGAGTCTATATTTTCAAATTCTTTTTTTATCAGTGTAATAAAGGTGTTGGAAACAACCAGTGCTAGTATTGTAATAGAAAATATTATTTTCAGTTTTTAATCTAGTTGGTAATGATACATGATGATTATCTCTTAATCTGTATTCTTTTGATTTCTAGCTGTAGGATTAAGTTATTAGTTATGATAATAATCGAACTAACAATTTCACGAACTCAAGTAACTTTATGTTCTTATTTAATAAAAGAAAGGGAAATATGCTCATTTTCTAAACCTATAAAGTTACGTATCATATCTGCCAAACTAAAGAACTGCTTATTTCTTACATAATTCTCCGATCTTTATAAATAATTTTGGTGTTTTGAGTCGAGATATCAGTCATCGAGAATTCATCAATTCCTATTATTTTTGCACTCGATTTTATTTTTTTTTTTCCTTTGTACTATTGTTTTTTTTTGTCTTGACAAAATTTGTTTTAGGATAATGGTACTAAAAACTGTCTTATCAAAACACTGATATATACTGTATGTGCATGAGTAATATTATTGTCTGGTTATTTCTGCCTGTATTATATAAGTGAGTCATTAGTACTATTTAGAATAGATGTATTAGGACCAGGTGATCCTTTCTTAGTTGGTTGCAGTGACATGGAAAACCCCGGTGGGAGTTTTGTTGAATTATTATTGTCACTTATTGCTGGTGTATTAGTTAGATTTGACATCGAAATATTCGAAGTTTTCAGAGGTTTTGTGATTGTAGGTGTACTAGTTTGAGGTGTCATGAAACTTTGTTGATTTGATGCAAATATCTTGTTGTGAATATTCATGCTCTTTAGATTTTTTGAAGAGGTTTGTAAATTATTGGAAACAGTCGAAGTTGGTTTATTTGTGGAAATATTCGAGAATGTAGGTATGGTTATCTTAGACTTTGATTCTTGTTCTTCTATATCCTTTTTGATCCTCAATTCATGTACCTGCTTTGGTGAAAGAATAGATGGTTCAGCAGATTTATCTTTTTCAACGGTATTTTTCCCCGGTGTCATTGATGAACCAATACTTTTCTTTGTTGGCTGGATAACTGCAACTTTAACACTTTTACTTAGTTCATTATCCAAATCGGCGGGTTTGGGGGAGTTGTGTTTGCCTTCAATGATCTTATTAAAATTAACACTATTACCGTCACTTTTGTTATCGTTGTAATCAAAATTATCATTATTTAATTTTTCACTATGCGATTTTTGAATACCTTCTGTTAATTTATTGATAACTTTCACATATTCAGCATATTGATATTTTTTTAAAGTTGAGGCCATTGAGTAATTCCATATCAAAGGTAATAAGTTCTCTACAAGGACAACTTCATCGGTAATTAAAGTTGGTATCTTAGTAAAAAAAGGTAACGATTTCAAAAGAATTCTTGGGTCTCTAGTCTTCATAGATTTAAATAGGGGAAGGATCTTTTCTGTACAAGTATATGAATCAATGGCTTTTCTTTCGATTAGAACTTCAAAGCATGTCATGCAATTCATTTTGATAGTTAAACTTGTTGTCTTTGTAAATAATTGACATAATAAAGGTAAGATTTCATTCTTAATAGATGGGAACTCATAACAATCTAAAATTAAATTGATTTGTCCCAATAATTTCTCCTGAAGTTGCACGACATTTTCCTGGTCACATTTATTCAGAACATATTGTAATAATGGGTTTAAAATTTTTTCAACGAAGGATTCTAATTTGATTTTCTCCTTTAAAAATGATAAATTTTCAATAAGTGTCATTGAAGAATGTTCCAACAAAATAGGAAACACATTTGTATCACTAATTATGGGAAATATCTTTTCCAAAAAGGTTAATTGTGATACAGTAGAACTAATTTTGATAATTATTTCTAAATCTTTTGATACACTATGAGATTCTATACTTTTTTCATTGGTTAATTGAGTTAATAAATCTAATAAAATAGGTAAGAATTTACGCTGTAATAGGGTTGTTGGATATTGGGGTAATAAACTGATCAAACCATCCAAAAAGATGATCCTTTCCTCATTAGTCTTTGTTTGTAAATTATCCAGAAAATTCAGTGTTTTTATTAATGGATCTTGGAAGAATTCACTATCTAAAAGCTCGGTTATATTATCATACCTAGAATAAATGTCTCTGTTCATTAATTTTGGCATACAGGCCCTTAATTTTACTGGAACTTTAATAAAGATATTATCCCAAGAGATACTACTTATTTTTTTCTCAAACCTATTATAATCATTTTTATAATCACTTAAAGAATTTCCCGCCTTAATAATAGAATTGTTACCACTGTATAAGAAATTGATCAATAATCCTAATGAAAAATAATCGTTTTTGAGACTAAGGGTATTTTCATAGACTAATTCGGGTGCGGTGTAATCCAGATTTAAAGTATAAAATTGAGGGATTCTTGGATCGTATTGAGGGAACACGTATTCTGATGAATTCGTTCCCTGTGGTAATTTGATAATATGACCTAATCCAGATATTTTCCAATCTGAATTCTCATTAATAAATATTGATTTTGGTTGAAGATTCAAATGAACAAAATTAGCACGGTTATGAATAAAATCAAGACCAGTAATTAATTGTTGTATCCCTCTTTGTATAACTATATCGTTTTTAAAAAAATTCTGCGAAAATAGTTGCTCATTATCAGCATCTTCTTTAAAAGTGCTCTCTAATGTTCCAGTAACATACTCAGTAACAAACATAAAATTCTTACTGTGTTCTTCCAAAGGTTCTATTAACGTCAAAATATTTGGATGTTTCAATTTAGCTAGATTAATAACCTGATTTCTTAATATTTCATACCCTTCTTGTATTAATCGTTTATCCTTAGAAGAAGATTTTGATTTGATAATACCATACTTTAATAAATAATTTTCAAACTGCTTTTTATCGAAGACGAATATAGACACCTTGTTATTTCCAGTTAATGATGATGATGATGATTTAGGTCTACCGGTGAAAATGGACCAAGGTTCTGCAGTAAATGTTGGAGATGAAGAGAAGGAATATTTATTTGAAATCCCAGTTTTTGTTGACCAAAACATCATCATTGAAATTAGATACGTTTCCTTTCACTTTTACTTCTATGATTATTTATTTTTATTCAATTGTATCATACAGCAAAATATACAATATTGTATAGAGCAAATAAACAGAAAAATATAATAACACACAGTGTGGTTAATAAAGATTTACTTAACTGACAATATCTCTCCTTCTCTTGTTTTATCCTTCTTTGTTTTAATGAAAAACAAAAAAAGTTGAAAAATAAAAGCTTGTTTACTTTTTAAAGATCTCTGCGGTTTGGGATAGACGTTGAAAATATTGATTGAATTTTATTTTTCTTTCTTATAAAAGGAGAAAGGTTAAGGTTGAAACTGTGAGACGTTAAAGTGTATCTTCTAAAACTAATATATATGCATAGACTGGTTTTGGTATAGGCAGTTATTAGTATATTCCGTAACATCTTTGGATGGAGAATGTATTATAAGCAAAAATAAAAAAAAAGAAAAAAAAAAGATAAGTGTAATTGCATTTATAAAAACTGATAGATAAACTATTACAAGGATATACGAAGTGAAGATTATATTGGCTTTTTTTAGCCTGTATTCTTGTCTTCATTTCATTTATAGTTTCTTCTTGAACTGATCAGGTGTCTCGACTTTTTTTTTTGAATCCATAATCCTTTCTTTCTGAATCTGGCAATGAATTCGTGAAACTGATATGTTTTCTTCCTATTATCGAATTCAGCATTTGTTCTTCCTTCATAGACTACAGCAAGTCCCTCTTGTATCATTTGTAATCCAATATTTTTCCATCTACCTAACCATGACCAATAAACCACCCTTGCAACACAGCGATGGTATTGTTCAATTCTTGATGGTTTTATCAATACTTTTTTCCTCAAAATCTGATATCAAAGCCAATTTAATGCTTCGTCACCGAATGGTTAACCTTTGTTTCCAAAATGGGCCCTCTCTGGTGCTTCAATTCCAGATATTCTAATTGGAATTGTTGGTAAACTTCTTTTTCCTTTGTAGTGTGGTTTTAAGTTCATATAATAACTTGATCTTAATTTCAGATTTTTTTTAGAAGATTCTACTGAAAAAAGACTTCTTATCCTTTTAAGAGAAATTATAGATGGTGTTTTATGGGAAGAATTATTATATTTCGATATGGTTTTCACGTCAGTTGTTTTCGTCATTGTGTTAAGTTCTAATTCAGGAATTTTTCTTAACCATCCCCAGCCTCCAAAGAACCCACCAGGTAAGTGATAAAAAATGAAAGTTATCACCATCTCCAACTGCAGTAACTTTTCCATATAGCCATTTCTTTTTAAATAAATTTGTTGGAATATCCCTTACATTTCTATATTGTTTAAGATATCGGTTATAAGTCAAATATGATCCTCCAAATAAACTTAATATTAACGATAAACTATAAAATGTTTTCATTGGTACTATAACGACTTTCTTACTATCATTATTTGAAATGACAATGGGAGCTAAACAACGGTGTTTTCCATCTGATCCTCATTTCAGCAAACTAATATACTATCATTTGTATCTATTAATATAGGCTAATTTTGAAGGATTTTTTTTTCCTTCTATTATGAAACTTTTAAATAACCCTTGGTAGTTAGTATTACTTATAACAAATCAACAATCGAAATGAAAAGATATTTTTAAGCAAAAGAGGAAGAAAAAACAATTATGTAGCTAGGTAAAATAAATTAATGTTAATACATGTATTTATGCAACATTAATAGTGGTTGAAAGAAAACCCCAAATTATACATTTTTTATATATATTAACATCTTATAAATTGAAATAACCAATGTTGCTTTTATTGATGTGGTTTCAGTGATCTTTTTAATGCAGAAAAATACATAAATATGCATATATACAGTGAATTGAGGGAGAATAAATACTAGTTTATTAAATTTAGCTCCTTTTTTTCATAGGGATTGTAAATTATTTAGCAACAGTATATTAAATTAGAGTAGACCAACCAACAATAAGACTTTACGTTGTAAACATATTCTTGAAAAATTAGTAACTTACTAACTAAATAAGCATGCATTAAATTAAAGGACTTGTATGTTATTAGCTCTTATATAACCATTTTAATGAGCAGTTTCCTGCCAAAGTTGTAGTGTTAGTGTAGCAAGGAAGCAAGGAATTTGTTCCCTCTGTTCAATCCATGTAGAAAATAGTTCTTCCCAATTACTTAAGTTTAAATTTGATACTAATGTGTTTTTCATTAAATCTATAACCAGGTATTTATCTGGTCTAAAACAAGAATATACTTTAACTTTATTATTTTGTTGGAATTCTAGTTTAAATCCAAATATTGAATTAACCACTTCTATAAACTCTGATGATTTTTTGTTAAAGATCTCTTTTAACCTTGTGAATCTTTTATTAGATTTAAACAATTCTTTCTCACATTGTCTTAAATCAAATTCCATTGTCTTCACCACTGAGAGTGGAACCTCTTTGATATCTGTTGTTGAAGATTGTAACTTTTTCAATAAGTCTTTGTTTTCTTGTTTCAATAAATCTAGTTGTTTTCTTTTTATAAATTGTTCTTTTGCTAATGGATTATCTCTTAATTGTATAATTTTATTTTTTTCCTCCTTTAACATTATCAATCTTTTCAATTTTTCATCAAGTAATTTGTTTAAATTTTTATATTTGTCTAAATCTCTATTTAATTTAGAATTTTCCAATTGTAATTCATTTATTCTTTGTGAGTAATATGTTAGCCCATTAGATTGTGAAGAGATCCCCAGTCTACGTTTCTTGTTACTGCTATTTTGTTCTGCTTCTAGAGAATTTGCTAATTTTTCATTCAATAACTTTAAATCATTTGTTAGTTCCTCTGATCTATTTTTATAATAATCTACCAGAGTTTCTAAGCCCTTTTGCATTAACTCTCTGCTATTATTGTTGTTGTGATCCTCGTTACCATTGTTCATAGTATCTTTATTATACTTGAAAAATTCATTTAATTGATTTCTTAATAACTTACATTCTTCACTGATTAATATTTTCTGTTGTTCATATTCATAATTCAATTTTTTTAAACCTAGGATGTTCGTTTCGTAAGTCTTATTTAAATCTAGTAATTGGTTTCTTTCTGATGCTAACTCTTCATTTAGAATTTTTAAATTATTAATATTAATATTTAATTGATTATTATCTTCGATCAATACAATATTTTCTTTCCTAATCAAACTTAATTCACTAAGTACTTCAATTGGATTGTTTGTTTCTAAAACATAATCTCTATTTTTACCTTCTTGTTGGTCTTCTTTTCTTTCTTTAACTAAATTATTAGTATCATTGCTATGTCCTTCTTTTTCACTGTCATTTTCTTCTTCTTCCTCTTTGTTCCCTTTTTCTTCCTCTTGTTTATATTCTTTTTTATATAGATCCCATTCAGCCAATTTAGATTTTAATTCTAGTAACTCTAGTTGAGAATTTTGGTAATCCTTTTCTAACATTTCAAATTCTTGTAATTTCATTTGTAAAGAATCTACTTCAGATTTCCAATATTTACTTAAATCAGAAGAATTCTCTAAAATCTTGATCCTTTCTGCTTGTCTTCTATTAGTTTCTTCTAGTTGTGTTGTGTATTTAATTTGATCTTGGAAAAGTTTAGTAATTGTGGTTAATTCATGAATTTCATTAGTAGATAGGATGTTATTACTATTACTAGTTGCATTACTATCATTAGAATTAGAGATACCGTTTTCACTTGAACCACCGATATCACTAATTTTAGTATTACTATTAGCGATAGCGGAATTGGATAAAGATTGTTTTAACTTTATAATCTCTTCATCTTTCTGATCATTTTCCTTGGTTAATTTGACTATCTCTTTAGATTGATCCCCTATAGTAACTTCATAGCGATCAATTGATTGTTGCAAACTTTGAATTGTAACTTGATAATTTTCAGAATCGGATTCTAATTTGTTTATCTTTTGGTCATTGGTAAATTTTAAAGTGTCAAGTAATTGTTTCTTTTCAATTAATTCAGAATTTAATTTTTGAATCTTTTGATTTAACTCAATCTCCATTTGATTATATTTACTTTCCCAGGTTGTTAATTGTTCTTGAATATTTTGTACTTTATCTTTCATATAAATTATATTATTATTTGATGACTCTAATTCTTCTAATTTAAAATTATATTTCGTCTCTAAATGATTATATTTTCTTTGTAATCGTAATAGTTTTAACTCAAAATCATTCCTTTGAGTTTCTAATTTGTATTGCAAGGAAATTATATTATCCTCATTATTATCCCTAATCATCTTATCATTATCGTGATCGGGCACCTTATTCACTATGAGATCACTTTCTTCAATTCCATCAGATGGTGCATCTATAAAAGAAGTGGATTTTCCAGAATCAATATTATTAGAAGTGTTGTTTCCATCATTAACCAATTCATTCATTTTTTCTATTTGATTAATCACCTAAAAGAATGAAATAAAATGCGTTATTGTTGCTCGTTGTAATATAAATATTTCCTGGACGCTGTCTTCCTATGCCAAAAACAATTAGTTTAACTGTAAACTGTTGCATATATATTTATATATAATCATATAATATCCTTCTGTATGTTCTTCTTTTAAAAAGTTTCAAGTTTATATTTTTTCTTTTAATATTTTTTACCATTCTCGAGGAAAAGAAAAATGACTTTAAAGATTGATCAAGTTTTTTTTGAACATGGAAGTAGTATTAGAAAATAGTCCTATTTTAAAGTTTACACATACGTTTTTCTTTCTTTACTATAATTGATTGGTTACGAGTTGTTGAGAAACTATATTCTAATTAGGTTGAAATTATAGACTGGTTATCTGCATTTGGTTCAACGCCACAGTTATATTTATCTTTATATCCGTTTAAAATTAAGAATAACGTTATTTTTTGATTGAATATTATAAATGTCTAAAATGTATGTTAAATTTTGTCTATATATGTACATGTATGTATGTATTTGTGGATACTCTCTTTACTAACTTATTAATTAACAATATAATTGGAATGAATGTGTTTTGATTATTGTCTATCTATTTATTTACACCTGTGTTCAATTTTTTATTTTATTTTCGATTAGTCCAAGAAGTTTTAGATTATTAGAAGAATTAGAAAAGGGTGAAAAGGGTTTTGGCCCTGAATCCTGCAGTTATGGGTTAGCTGATAATGACGACATTTCTATGACTAATTGGAATGGTACTATATTGGGTCCTCCTCATAGTAATCATGAAAATAGAATATATTCGTTGGCTATAGAATGTGGTCCAAATTATCCAGATGAACCTCCAAAAGTTAGATTCATTTCAAAGATCAATTTACCTTGTGTCAATGATAAAACTGGTGAAGTTGAAGCAGATAAATTCCATACTTTACGTTATTGGAAAAGATCTTACACTATGCAAACTTTGTTATTAGATTTGAGAAAAGAAATGGCTACTTCTGCAAATAAAAAATTGATTCAACCGGAGGAAGGTACAACTTTTTAGAAAGAATTCAAGAATAAAAATATATTGGAAGAGATCCATCTTTTTTTATCTTCATTCTTTCTTTTATTTTTGAGTGTATCATTCCTATTTATTGCATTGCTCGTAAGTTATAAAGGAGTATAATTTTATTTTATTTTGTTATATTACGTTCTATTTTGTTTTAAAGTAGTAATATGTTATAATGTTACTTTTATTTTTATTTTTATGTCCAGTAATATATGTTATTCATGAGAACAATTTTATTAATATGAACATTGTTACTACGCTGTTGCCAATTATATGTTAATAAATTTAAACATCATATTTTGTTGTTCATTTGAGAAAATAAATAAAATCTGACAAGATGAAAAAATTGGAGATTCAAATCTTTTACAATCACTACCGTTGTTCACGTTTAATCCTTTTTTTTCAACTTTATTTTTATGTTTACTATTATATTATTTTTTGGTTTATTTAGGTCATTATATTATTAGCAAATATCCTTCAAAGAATAAACTTTTTTTTACTATTTCTTGAAACTGTATTATTTTTATGTTTCTTGGATAGTTGACATAAAGTATGGTGTTAGTTCTGCTTAATTATTTCGGTTTGAGGTAAAATATTTCTGTATTGTCCATATTTATTTTTTTTTTCTTTTGTTATTGTGGTTATTCATTGGTGGATTGTGACAGATATAATGTTCATTAGTGACCAAAATAGGAAAGAAATTCAGAGACACTCCATAATCTAAGTAATGATCCCAGATTTAAATGATAAAAATATGTCACAAGTTGGTATATACTAAAACGTTATGATATAACGGAATGTGATTATGAAAATGTGTACTAAATGGAATAATATTTGTTGTTATCATAAAGTATCACTTTGTGCTTTTTCTTTTTAAGGTTATCAATGAAGTTTCATCATATCATGAAACCTTAGTTTATGATTAAAATGGATTTGTAACGAAAGGAAATGATACATATGCCCCTCCACTCATCAGTGATTATTGTTGTGGTTATGTTACTTTTAAGAACAATTATATTGAGGTTTCATGTTTTAGCTCAAATTTGAAATTAAATGCTACAAAAATAGAGCTCCTACATACAATTTGGTGATATAGGATAGACTGATTATATTTTTATTTTCTTTCTCCATGGAATATATAAATCAGGGTCAGTTAGCAGTTGTGAACTAATTATTTGGTTTTTCATTATCAGATGTTTTTTTCTTAATTGATATATATCAAGATAAGATCCATACCAACAATATCATATACATATACGTATATACATATATTAAGTTTGTTGATAACCCAAACATTAAGCTAATTGTTGGAAAAAGTTACCAAAGTCAACCACATCGAAACAAAGAATACTCTGCTAATTAAAAAATGAAGTTGTCCTCTATCGCTTCCTGTTTAACTTTAGTTGCTTCCGTCTTTGCGGCCCCAGTAGAAACAACGGAGAATGATACACTTTCCATTCCAACAGAAGCTATCATTAATTATTTGGATTTAGAAGGTGCCAAAGATATTGCAATTTTACCAATGGCAAATTCCACTGATAGTGGTATTTTATTTTTAAATACCACGGTTTTAGATCAGGCTTTAGCTACCGAAAATGAATCCTCTTCCTTATCTAAGAGAGAGGCTGATGCATGGCATTGGATTAAATTGGCTTGGGGTCAACCAATTTACAAAAGGGATGCTACGCCAGACGCTAATCCTTGGCACTGGATTGATTTATCTTGGGGTCAACCAATTTACAAGAGAGAGGCTAAACCAGATGCAGAAGCTTGGCATTGGATTAATTTAGCTTGGGGTCAACCAATCTACTAAAAATTTATCTACTTTTATTTTATTTATATTTTAGTTTTCATAATTATTATATTTCGGTACTTCATCTCATAAGATTGAGTATTTTAGTTTATTTTTATTAAGATTACTATTTTTTATTTCTACTCAAAAATATTTCTTTTTCGTTCATTTGATTATTCTTTGTATGTTTACATAGGTATATAATACTAAACATTTTAAAGAACTTTTTTTTTTCCTTTGAGTATTTAACAACGTTCTTACCAAAGTATTAATTTGCTTATTTGTATAGCTTGTTTCTGTTCAAAAGACAGAAAGGTTTTTTAATATTCAAAAATGGCCAGAAGTAGCGTGTCTACTGAAAGGGGCAAAGTTTTAATGTTTTTAAAAGTTTTGGGCCCCAATAAGACTATTATGGTGAAATAGATATAACGGTTTTTTAAAAAATAAAATATAGAAATTAGATATTTTTTGAATTTATGAAATTTTCAGCTAAATATTTATGTTTTTTAGAAATATTTTTCAAAACATCTAAAGCATTTGTAAACAAAGTATTGACTGACGTTTCAAGACAGGAAAAGGTTTGCACTATATTTTTTAAATATTAGAGTGATAGACAATACACCAATTGTTTTTCCAACTAATCAACGAAAATTTTTAATTCTTTTCTAGTAAAACTATTTATAACCAAACATTAAATGTTCCTCAATTACACTATTAAAATACCGCTCTTTTTCTTTGAAATTATACCTAAGCATACTCACAAATAAACTAACAACCTCCCATCATACCTTTAGTTTATTAAAATGACAATATCACAAAGTATAAACTTTCCCTCTAGACATAAAAATATTTTTTATATAATTACCCCTACACAATTAAAATACTCCTTTAAGAAGACTAGGGCTTTGCCAGATAGAGAATAATACTTAGTTTGCAAATTCTATCTCATCAACCATTGAAAAGACACAATTTTACAATCCTTCTAACCTTGTAAGAATATGTTTATTAATGAATGGCAAGGCTTCAATCCTTTTTCTCAATGCTCCCAACACCTATTTTCCAACATATTTTTTCCCTAGCTTTGACATTAATGACTTGAAAATTATCGTAAAACCCACTTTGATATAAAATATATTGCACAGATAATCCAACAACTGTTTTACAAGCAAGTGGAATTGGTTCGTTTAGTGTTTTTATTGTAAGAAATAATTCAAGTAAATACCTTAAAATTACATGGACAAAGATCACTTTAATACTTGTCCTAAAACGTATGTTTGCATTATCCCATGTTCATATCCTTAACATAGCTAATTCCAATAAATCCCATTCAAGACCACTACGCTTTACATTTTATTTCTCAGACATAAGTGTAGTAATGGTCATATCATCATATATATCTAAAAATAACTAATCCAACCATTTTCACAAAGTTTTTTCTTCCTAATGACTAGATGTGTATCTTTTAATCTTCTACACCCTTTAACATTTCTACTGTTACTGTTACTGTTACTATAATTAATACCGTCATTCTTATTACTATTGTTACTAGAATACTCACTTTCCATAACAAATACTTTGGATCTTAATTCTAGTAACTTATTCCACCCTAGCGTTAACACTAATGCCACTAACAGATCATACACTTTGTACTGAGACCACTTATATTGTTTTTAAATATTATTTCAGCCCAATAGGTTTATATCATGTATGGATTTCACTTCCTTAATTTACACATAGTTTATCAAATTCACAGAAAGTGGTCAGTAGACTAGACCAATCTTTCATGCAAATATTATCCCATATATCTTTTATATGACCATCTTTTAAACAATTAGGTATACCTATCATTCCGAATATAATATTACTTAATTGACTTTTTTCTATATGTTTCATAGATTTAATCAGATCATCAAACTCACTTGATAAAAATTCTCTTACCTCAACAGAATCTTTTATGTCACCAGGTGGCCTTGAATAATGTTTGTATAAGACCGGGTTCTTAATATAACTTTTCGTTATTTTATCCTACTCAGACAGGTTTGAATCGAATTTAATGTGATTAATGCAATTTCAAATTGTTTTAATTCAATATAGCCTTTACTCAGATAATACTAAAAATCAAATGAATCCAAAGCTAATTCAATAACTTTTTCTCTTTACTTTAATTAAAGCTAACTCATAATCACCACTTCTGTAAGAAGAAATTCACTTGTATATTAAGAAGCTTAGATATAAAATTCAATAGTTGGCAAGAATTTGTGTCCTTTGGTTTTAGACCTTTAAATGTAGTGAATAAAGGCGTCAATATTTCATTTAGGATTTTGATAACAACAACATCCTTTTCACCATGCTGTTTTAATACTGCAGTTAATTACAGTTATAAAATAATCCATTATTTTCATTTTCAATACTCAACTTAGTCAGTAAAGCCATAGAAAAATCTATAAAGCAAACAGCTATAAAGATAAATGTTAATAATGAATCCATTAAATAATTATTGAAAATAGTTTGATGAACTGATCTCATGTTAACCCGTTCAGAGTCGAAACCTCTGGGTTAATATTTGCAAAATGGAGTAATGACTCTTTCACACAGTGAACCACCACCATAATCTATTTCGAGTGGGTATTCGAATAAACGGGGATAATTTTCTACGAAGATCTTTATTAATAACTAAGCTCCTTAAACAAGCAGCACCTTTTGGGGTTAAATATCTAATTATATTTAATATTTCTATGGGCTTCTCTACGTCTACCGAAATATTATAATAATTTTTAACTCTTCCAACACATCTAAACAGGGGAAGATCGACTTCTTTACACTTTACCACTTCTTTGTGACCCAACCAATGCGCTTGAGTGCATAGAATCTATAATTGATCCAAAAGTCAAAATAGGCTTCCACTCATTGGAATCCAGATCAAATTCCTCATTTTTCTCCCATATTAGGAAAACTATTATCATCTCTTAAAGGGATTAACAATTCGCTTTTATTCTCGTTTTGTATATCAAACTCAGAGCTATCATTTAATGGTTCTATTTTCAAACTGAAATGGTACCCTTGCGATTCCAATTGTGGTGACACACTTACCCAAGGTGTTTATATTTTCAAAGATTCCTTATATGAGACTGATAATTTACCCAAACAAACTTTTGCACCCATACCATTAATCAATCTATCACTAGCACTTTCTAAATGCAATTCACTCATATCACTTATAATAATCTAGCCTGTCTCACTCTCTTTAAATAACTGAAGACTGGGATCTTCTGTAACTAATTGTTTTAAACACTTTTCCATATGATAAATATTCCCCAACGTTTGTGGTTCAACAACAACACTATATACAGGTGGCGGAATTGCCATTGGATAAATCGGTAAATCCAACTCATCTTTAGCCTTCAAAGCTCTTATACCATCATTCTTACTCGAATGTGATATCAAAGTATCACATATAGCAATCGAATTGCCAATTGTAGGACCTGTAAGAACACCATTTTCACATATAGACAAATGATTAATCTCCTAAGTTTTATAAGCATTCATTTTAACCAATTTCCCAATTCTTATCTTTTGACCATTTGTAGAGTTATACACTGCACCACTATTTCTCAAAAAAAAAATACTATTCCACAAATTGAATAAGTTATAATCTTGAATACTAATGTCATACACAGATTATTGTCATTATTAATAACTAAACCCTTTCTAGATTCAAGGTCGAAAGGGATCATTTTGTTTAGATGATTCGTGTCCTTTAAAACTGGCACTCTAGCTTCTAATAATGAAGGTAAATAACCCCTAATGGCATCTAATAATGATTGAACGCTAATGTTTTTTTAAAAGAAGAACTACATAGAACTGGTGTTACCTTAAGATTCAAAATAGAAAGTCGTATAGATTTGTTTAATGATTGTGCTGACATATAGATGATTATATATATATCCAATTTTTCGTTTGCTTTTTAGTTTACCATCGAAGGAAAGAAAGAAAAAAAGCCTTTGCAAGAAATTAAAGATTTGAGCTACTCTAAGGGTTCAGATTTATTAAGAATTGTAATGGTATTTCTCCTTCCATTATAAACACCGTTATAGAAATAAATATTCATAATACCTTATCCCATGAATATGGTTCAGCATGGATTTAATTTATCAGGGAAAATGATCAAGAAATAATAACAGAATTTAGTTTGCTTTTTAGACAATTTTATCGATAAATCTAAAACTTCAAGAAATATTGAATCTATACCCAGATGAACAAGCGTATCAAAGTAAGATTTGATAGTATAGTCTACCTCTAAAATAATGTAAATGTTGTATTATTTTCTTTTCTTTTCTTTTTTAATAGGAAAAAAAATATCTGTATAAATAAAGTGATAATTGAACCGTTAGTTGTTTCCTTAAGCGAGATATCATATTACCCTCTGTTCCGGAAATAATCGTAAATGCTACCTCAACTCTCTTTAAAAAAGTATCATTTCAATAATATCGTCTTAAAGTTTATATCAATTGGGACTGGAAAAATGGATAATTTTTTAACGTTCTTTTGGAAAAAAAAAAAATTGAGCATTATAATTCCCATTTTCTTGGCAAATAGGATGGTTTAGAAAATTATTTTGTAATGATAAATATATAGAATCTATCAAATACGATAACTACACATGGGTATTGCATGAAAAAAAAATTACTTACTTCAATCGAAATTACACTAATAAAGAATTATATAGTCATATTACACGATATATCTTATGTCTCATCACAGAACAACCACTTTTCTTATCTATACTGATATTTTTACCAAGATAAAAGCCAAATATTAAAGATCTTAAAATACATTATAACTGTTTTTATATCTTGATAGGTATCCTTTGGAAACAAATAACAATATTACTTGTTGTCTACAATTTAGGTTTCTACACCTAACTAAAAAAAAAATAGAAAAAAAAAGCTAAAATGAGGGTAACTTTTTTGTGTTAACAAAAAAAATTTTTTTTTTTTAATTTTTTCTTTTGATTCTCGAAGCTCTAAATAATTTAATATAAAAGGAGGGGTTTAGGAGAAAATCCATCATTGCTCGTTTTTCTTTCTACAACTTGTTTCTAAATCTATATTTTTCTTTTGAATTTTATTCTAAGACCCCATCATCAGTAGTGGTTAATACTATCTCAAGATAATATTAATTACCATATTTTATAGAAACCTAAGGTTTAATAATTTGGATTCTTCCGTTGAAGGAGGGTAATGAAGAATTCGTTCTGATTTATCTTTCTTTGACTAGTTAATACTGGAATTTGAATTTTTGAAACCAAAATAATACCCATAGCTGAATGAAGTTTGACCAGCTCCAAACAAGCTGGGCACAGATTTCATTTCGTTTCCGGTTTCTTAGAATAATTTCTATTGTGAGAGAGTTCTCTTTGTCAGGGAGACCGTTTTTTGGAATTTCGGAAGGGAAAGGTGCATGTATTCAGAGGATAATGTAGTGTTGTCTGAGAGTTTGAATTCTGCAGTGCCCTCTTTCACGTTAGTACATCTTCTTACAAGTCTATATACTATATGTGGTGATTAGGTAACTGTTATTCTTATGCAATATATATCCTCTTGTCTCGGACACCTATTGCCGTTGTGTACAATATCCTATAAACTGATTTGTATATTTAATCCGCTATATTATTTCACTATTAACAAGATATATATGTATATAAACGCATAACCACATTTTAACTACATGTCCAGTTTACCTCTGTCATTGTACAAATTAATCTTATTTAACTAAACTCACCCTGAGACTTTATCTTTTGCAGAAGAAGTACTAGTTGTGGTTCCTCCGGAATTTTTAGTCTTAGCTCCCTCTTCTCGAAGTTCTCGTTGTCTTAATTCCCACTTAAGTCTTTCAGCAGCTCTATAGATTTTACTTTGAAGATAGAAACTACCACCTTTCTCTTTGCTATTCACATCAAATAAATAATCGAATCTTTTATTAATATTCTCTAAATTTAATGAATCGCTGTTATTTGGTTCTATATTCAAAATTTTACAACTTTCATCTAACGTTATGCCACCATATTCCTCCTTTGCAGTACGACGTCTATTGGTTTGAGCAGCACCTTGCCTTACCGACTGTGCAGCAGCTTGCTTATATGCAGCAGAGAACGCCTTTCCAAAGACTCGAGCACCAGTAATAATAACTTGAACGATAGCTCTGTGGGCCATAATGATAACCTATATATCTAGAATCTTTTATATTGCGTTTTCTTTGTCCTTTCAAATATTGAAACAAAAAAGAGTGATAGAGATAAAATTTCTCTGTTTATTGAATATCTTCAGTTTCTGTGACCATCCAGCAAAGAAGATATAAAAATATATATATATATATATAAGAAAGAAATAAAAAAAAAACTGTACTTGTTTAGTGTATGATATTTTTCATCTTTGAATCTTATTTAATATATTATTATTATTATTATTATTTTTTTTTTCTTGCTCACTTTTCCTTTCCAGTCAATTTTGTTCTCTTTTCTGTTTTGGTTTTTTTTTCTCTCTTCGTAATTTGGACTTAATGAGGGTAACTTTTAATACCTACAAAGAGAAGAAAACAAAATAAGCAGACAAAAATAAAAAGCCCGATAACTTACCCCAAAACTATAAGACCGTAAAATATATATAATATATAACCTAAAAAACGAAAAAAAAAACATTTTATTATGTAACTTTCCATATATATAATGCTATATTTGTTATGAATATATGTACAATTTTATGACTATTACTTATTATTTACTGTTATTATTATTATTATTATTATTACTAACAGCAATTATTTATGCAATCTACCAATGACTTGTCTATTAGCCTGTGTTTTTAAAATCTGATGAAATTGGTTTGCATACTCCTTAATCTTAATCAATAAACAAGTATCTCTATGTTGATTCCATTGACATGCACAAGGCGATATTTGCCAAATAGTATCAATGCAATGAATCAACCAATATTTATCCATATCACCGAGATTATCGAGTACTTGGTGACCATCAATAATTTGACATACAGGGTGCCTTAAATCCCATTGCCATTTAATCAACAATTCTTCATCTTTCTTAATGTCTCTTGTAGCAACAACAACGAAATGTATACCACAATCATCTTTGGAATCCAATGGGGTTCTAATGGTCTTTAATTCCACATTAGGTCGGCATGATCTTCTCAATTCACTTATTGCCAAGATGGAATCAGCGTCTTTGTAAATAGATTTAGAATTTCTCGTATCTACATAAATTGGCCAATGTGGATGGAAAAACACTTTCGGTTGTGTAGTGCCCAAGATACGGTATTGATTGACAGGATCAACAGTATAATTTCTTTGGAAGTCGATTTCACCGATAACTTCACTTATCATGTCGCCTTTATTGATATCTCTTTTAGCAAAGACACCTTTAATTATCTGATTAGAATCTGTCCCTTGTGGATTTTGAATAACACATGAATATATGATATCCTTTTCAAGTGGTAAAGATAGTCGTTTATTCATTTGTACGACCCAGTCATCATTATTATGGTCACAGACAAAATCTCGAACATATTTATCTTTATAAATGGATTTTATCCTTTGAACAGAGGACAAAGACACAGAGACGTCCCTTCCGGATTCAGAGGATCTATTAGACACATCACTATCAATTGAGCTTGATCTACTCTTGAGAGTCACGGAATTGTGTAATAAAGGAGATAATTGAACAGTGCCCTTTTGAATTGGGCTTGATTCCCTCCTACATAGATATGGGATATCACCGCGTATTTTAGTAAGTTGTGTAGCTACATCTAGTTCTGTTTGTGACACCGTGTTAGTGAAGTCCGATTCACGAGCAGCAACAACTGTACCATTAATAGTAATACCACCACCACCAACGGTATTATTACTGTTATTAACGATATTTTTAACTTTCCTCTTCTTATCAATAATTTTTTTGGAAATCTTATAATTTGACATAGTTAGCCCCGGTTGACATACATTACAATAGAATTTGATTGGCAAAATCTCCAATTTGTTTGTCAAGCCATAACATTTCATATGTTGCCACCTATTGCAATGGCTACATTGAATCAAAAGTGGTTTATACACACCGTTCATATCGATAATGTTTCCATTTGCACCACATTTACAAGTCAGAATATTTGTTTGTCTTGGAAGGACATAGGACTTAGGTACTTTCGAATCGTGTAAAGTTGCATGATTCTTTGATACAGTGGATTGTTTTGGAATACTAGGAAATGGGTTAGTGACGGCGACAGTGAGAGCAGCAGCAGCCACTAAACCTTTCCTTGAATCGTTGTTACTGCAATTTTTAATGTAATGACGGGTATTATATTTATAATTTTCAGTAACATTTGAAGATTGTGATGATGATATAGTTGAATTAGTGTGTCCGATAAAAGGATTTGATATGTTAGAAGATGTAGAAGAAAGGGAGTTAGAGCCCTTTACTGAATTAGAAGGAGATATTTCCCCATTTTGTGCGTTGTATTTTGAATTGATGTGAGTGTCTTCTTTTATTTTAAAATGTTGATTGTTGTTGTTTGAAGGAATATCACATTGTAGAAGTGTGATAGAGGCAGGACCAGGAGATATCAATGGATTAAAAAGATTAGTTTCCAGTACGGAAGAATTCAAATGTTTTTGGATTTGTTCTCTAACTTCCAACAATTTTAATTCAATAGAATTATTTGATGGAGTCATCTTTATAATTTATTATTGTTATTGTTATTATTCTCTCTGTTTTTGTTGTTGTATATTTATTTGTTATATTTAATAATAATAATAATATATATATATACAAAGGATATTGATAGAAAAAAGAAAGAAAGCTTTCAGTGATCTACCAGACCTTATATATATATATATATATAAGTTTAAAAGAATGAAGTATATACTTTTCGAAATATGACTAAATTTATTTTATTCGTATAGAAAATAAAAAAAAAAAAGCTCCCCCCCCCGCGGAGTAGAGTTATATATACATAAAATAGAAGGCAAGAGAGGTAAAAGAAACAACAAGACGTATTAAAGAAAGAAAGGAAGGAAAAAATTACAAGAATTTAGGACAAAAATGGTTTAATGCAACGTATAATATTATCGAACAACCTATACGTTTGGGTGGAATTGATTAATTATTTATTTGATCGTATTCTCTATTATTTTAAATGGAGTTAATGGAAATTTGATTTTTTTTTTGGTTTGTTTGTTTTTTTTTTTTTCATCCCGGAATTTTCGTATCGTATATAAAAAATAATAATAATAATAATAAAAATAATAATAAAAATAATAATATTATATATTATATATTATTAATATAGAAGTAGTAATGATTCAAATAAAGAAAGAAAGAAAAAAAACAAAAAATTAGCAACAAAACCCAAATAAACAAACAAAAAAAACAATAGCAACATTTCATTTTCCGTACCTTTTAATGTGTTTTTGAAGAAGACAAATCGTATTATGCAGTCGTATAAAAAAAATTGGAAATTAATGATCGTTCTTCAAATTAAATCAATTTATATAGTATATATATATATACATTATAGTTTTTTTTTTTTTTTGGTTTGAAATTTTTTGGGATTGTCTTTGTTTCTTTTCTCTACATATATTAAATCGTTTCTTTCGTACCTTTTGGTAACAATCAAGCTGTATTAATTACATAACTTTACTTGCTCGTTTTTTCTTTCTTTCTTTCTTTTTTTTTACCTACTACCACTAATATAATAACAAGAAATTAAGACATTGCATGACATTCAAGACTGTATCCTTATTATATCTATTTGGAAAAGGGAGGAAAAACAAAATAAATAAATTGACATAAATTTATATTGACTAACAACAATTCATCATATGTATTTATTATTGTTGTTGTTATTATTATTGTTCAAGTGTTGTATAGTTATTTCATCATGGGACAATTTATGTATCTTTTAATTCCCTCCTTTTCTTTTTTTAATAAGTCAATTAAAAGTAAGTAGTAGTAGTAGGAGGAGGAGGAAAGAAAACAGAGAAAGTATGAAATATGTATACAGAAGGACTATTTTCTTGTTCTCTTTTATGTCTAACATTTTTAAAGATAGTATAACATTAAATAGAAATTATCTTTATTCGATAAGAAACTCAGTAAAAATAACCAAAAAGAAAAAGAAAAACTTTAAATAGAAGAATTTTACAAAATGAAGTTTGTTTCTTATACATAACAGAGTCTTGATCCATCGAAATATATATATATATATATACATGTATATATATATTACACATTATACTTCATTTGGTAATAAATGAGTTTAATCTCTCTCTCTCTCTCCCATAACATACGAAGAATCCCTTCTATACTGTGGAAGTGAAAGATATCTATGGTTTTCTCTTTTATATCGTATAAAATCTTGAAAGACACACATTCTTTTTTTTTTTTTTCTCAAATCCAATGAGCACAATCTTTGAAAGAAGAAAAAACACACACCAAAAAGACAGATATTTATTTTATTTTATTTTATTTTTTTTGAAAGAGTACTCGTATGACTTGATCTTTGATTGTTCATTAATTTCCACTTTTTTTATTCATTTGGTAAAGGGGAGGGGGGAGGGAAAAATAAGCCAAAAATCTGATTCTGGAGAATTGTTGTAGTAGTAATTAATTAATCGGAAATAAACAATATATATATATATATATGCTAGAATGATCTTATACCTATAGACGAAATATATCATTCTTCTAGAAAGAGAAATGTGTGTAATGCACAATCCTCGCGGGTGATAAATTTTCACAGACTTTCGCAAATACCAAAGATGAAACAAGGAATATTATGAAAATATTTTTCCAGAAGTAAAAACATATAAATGGGTAACCTTGCTCATTTAATTTCCAATCTGGATGAAGAATATATATATACATTATTTCTATACATTATTTATATTTATATAATTGTTTATTCCCGGGGGAAGAGATCGAGGGAAAATTACTCTATATTAAATACTATAATAATATATTATACATTGTTCACAAGAATGATCCTAGACGCTAATAATATGTATAATAATATTCTTCATCCAGAGGAATATATATACTGAAAAATAAAAAAAAACTTATTTAGAACAAAGGAATATATATAAAAAGATAATCCATTTTTAATTAATTAGCTAGGTAAATAAACCTACAAGGGTGTTTAAGTAAGGATACAAACAGCATATATATGATTCAAGGAAAAGAATATCCATCGAATCATGCATAAACCACAAATTTTAAAATAACTGATAAATTACACAACCTGATTTTCATACTAGCTTTTTCTTGCTTTACCATTGTTTATTAAATAATTAGGTTGTTAATTAGTTAGTTAACTAATTTACTTTCTTATTTTTTTACGTATCTTTTTCTGTACAGTAACTGCTTCTCTTGTTATTCTTTGCGCCTTGTTTCAATAAGTACCTATGTTATAAATATATATATATATATATTGAATTATACCCTAGTTTCACTAGAGGGGGACTCCTTTGTTTCCAAATCTTTCAAATACCCATTTAAATTTTTTTTTTCCAAAAATTCAATTTTTATGTCTATTCATATATACCCCATTAGTGCTTGTAAACAATTTATTTCAACTAAGTAAAATTGTATAGCTATCAAAAAAAAAAAAAACAAGTGTATATACACAATATCCCCTTTAACCATACTAAATTTTTCTAAATTATTCTTTCAAAATGTAAGATTTCCTGGAAGTTGACTTCCACTTTTTTCCTCATGCGACTTATCTTGTTCAATTTCTATATTATTTAAAATATTGTTCCGGGGAATGTTAAAGAAATGCTCTTCTTTAAGATTTTCAGATAAATATTTTCTAGTGGTAATATTCATACTAGATTCAAATGAATTATCTAGTAAATTATCGTGTCTATGTTGAATTTCACATTGAATATTTTTTGAAAGAATATATGAATTTGAACCTATTTTGTTACAGTTATTAGTATCATTACTACCATTGGTATTAAGCATGTCTGTGTACATTGACTCTATATTGATTTCGTCATTGGAAATTTTTTCAAATTTCGAAGGAAATGCATCAGAAAAATTATTTAACTGTTCTTGCTGTATTTTGATATTTAAATTCTGTAACTCTGAATCAGTGTTCTTCCCTAAAGTAAATAAATTACTACATGAAGTACGATCAAAAGATTTCTTTAAAATCGAGGAATCATTTTCATCCGAAATTTCTCTGGGAATCGAATAGTTTTTAAGATTTTGTTCAATTTTCTTTGACAATCCATTCCTAATTTCTTTCTCCTCTTCTTCTTTCGTATCATAGATCTCATTTTTATCAAGGAAATCCCTGTAACCATTTTCATAGAGCTCATCACTATCATATATTCCATCTATATCGACATCCAAATCTTCATAAGTTTCATCATTTTTAATCAATGTCAAATTTGTATTTTCAATATATGCATCTGTTAAAGGAACTTCCCTTTCTTTCGTTATACCCAATGGATTGTTCACATCACTTCTTTTATATTCCTTTAAAAATTCATTGACTGTTAATTTTTCTCCTCTAGTATTTCTTGATGCAATTATATTGGATGGGTGAGTTGAAGAAGATTGCCAATTAGAATTTTGCCTTTTCTGTAACTTAGCATACAAATGATTCTTAACTGATGAATTACTCTGTTTTTTACCTTCTAAATCTTCATTTTCAACGTTGATCTTCAAATTCTTACCCCTTGAAATAAAAGATTTTGAATTTAGGCCAGCAAATAACATAGCTTGCTGGATATCACTTATTTCATTATTATTCTTTCTTAAAGGTTCTTTTTGAATAATAGTATCTTGAAAGAATTTAAAATCCTTTAATGCAGAGGCACAAATTCTTTCGTTTGGATCCCATTTTAAGCATTGTTTAATAACTTCTGTCAAATCTTTTAATTGTGGGTTTGGTAAGATTTTTTCCATACTAACACCTTCTGCAAATGGTAATGCTAAATTTAGCTTATTTAGCAAAAGTAATGAATCATTCCAAAATCCTCCAAAAGGTTCTGAATTAAATTGACGATATTCAGGTGACTTGTAAGGAGTCCCAAGAACCTCTAATATTCTCCAAACTTGATCTAGTTCATCGTTACCAGGGAATAAAGGTCTAAACGTGGTGAGTTCAAAAGCAACGCAACCAAAAGCCCATATGTCCAATGGTGTAGAATAAAAACCATTTCTTAATAAAATTTCTGGGGAACGATACCATCTGGTCGATACATAAGGTGTATATGAATTACAATTGAAAATGTTTCTAGCTAAACCAAAATCAGCCAGTTTGATAACATAATTATCTTTATAATCACCTGTTTTCAAATATTGTTTATCAAAATATAACGAGCTTGGTGTCACAAGAATATTCTCTGGTTTGATATCTCTATGAAAGAAATTGTACGAATGAATATGTTTTATAGCGACCAACAGTTGTGCTAGAATAGATTTTAAAGATGGATAGGAAAATACTTTATTTTTCCTATGCTTCATCATTTGATACAAATTTTGCTCCATATATTCCATCACTATATGTAATTGATAGTTCTTTTTATCAATAAATATTTCGAATATTTGTATTAAATGTGGGTTGGGTGCCATTTTTAAAATAAATTTTATTTCTCTAACTTTTTTATAATCATGTAAGGTTTTCAATCTTGTAATCATTGTCTTTATTGCAACTAATCTCTGACATTGAGTAACTTTATTGGGAGGGAAAAGATTATCTTGGCACATTAAAGTTAAATCAGCATTATTAAAATCTTTTAACAAACTATTTACATTGAACTGAGATTTTGCCAAAGTCACAGTCCCAAAGGACCCATGACCCAATGTTCTAATTAGAATATAGCGACTTTCAATTGGCTTCAAGGGAATAGAACTAGGTGGGGAATCCAGATCTGGAGGAACATAGCCACTTGCATTTGATTCTTCAAATTCAGAATATGATGTTTCCATTTTTATCTATTTTGATAATTTTGTATTTAAAATCTTTATGAAAGATGGATATATGCTCAATAAACATGTAACAACTCAGACAATTAAATGAAAGGCGGGGGGAACAATAAGGTATGATTGAGAATACCCAAAAGGACAAAATATTTAGAATTGAGTGTCCAATAATAGTTCAAAACAGTTTGTAATACATATATTAACCTTTGTTTAAGAAAATATATATATATATTTATATTTATGAGACAAGCGGATAGCAACAAATCAGCAGTACAAATTATTACCATATTTTAGTTAAAAAATTGGTAAAATGACACAAATATTATAACTGAATTTCCATGAAGACATATCAAAATTATGCAAAGAATAATATGATGTTGAATAAAACCAATAGAAAATAGTCACATAATCTCTGTGTGACTTGGTAAATTAGCCGCCCATTAGAAAAATAATTTTTTTTAAAAAAAAACCTAAAAAACAAACGCAGAAGGCATGTAAAGAGAAATGGGATGGTGGTATTTTTACTAGATTATCTAAAAAGATATTCATTCTTGGGAGAAATAAACCAATAGTAAATATCTTTGTCTTCTTAGTAAAACAAAGGTAAAGTTATTCTAAAGGACAATTAGTTGTAAAATCTTCATAAAAAGGTATTGGTCAATACGAGTAGGTGGACATAAAAAACATTAATGCTAAATAATTACCGTTTGTATACACGGTTGTAATAGATCTGGTATATTATTTTGAGGTTAATTTATTAAATATACCTTTGTGAATATAAGATAAAATTCTCATTTATGATGAAAACGTTGTTATTGGTTTCATGTGTAATGGTAGAGTCACGGAAATTTCGATTATTGTGTAGTTGTATCTGGAGAAAACCTGTTTGATATCACAAAGTCTCTAACCAAGCCCAAAATAATTAAAAAAACTATATAATGAAGTAAAGCTATTATTAAGTGAAAATTGTTTCCAAAAAAATGACGTATTACTTTAATATCATTTACTTAGAGACTAATGTATAAATCATATATTCATTTCTATGTTTATTCTTAATTTATCATATATATATATATATTGAAATTTTCTCATTAATACGCCACCATATTAGATAGAACTCCTTTTGTGATTTTTACCCTTCTAAAATTTTTTTTATGGAGAAGGACACCTTATCAGATTATCATTTAGATATACAAATAAAAATATAACTGCTATTAGAAACAGATGGAATACTATTGATCAATTTTCAAAACATTTCCCCGCCATTACTAGTTCACAGATGCAATGGAATTTCTGCTCATTGGCTTCGTGTTTTATTTCATTATATCTATAAATATTCAAACTATTAACTGTGCTAAACGTGTTGTTATTATTAAAAGACAAAGTATTTCCATATTCAGGTAAGGTTTCCAATATTAGAAATTTAAAAAAATTTTCAAACGAAAAAAAAAAAAAAGGTTAAATAAAAAGTCGATAAATGAAAGCGATGAGTAACATATATCAGAAGAAGCAAATCTATATTTTTCTTTAAGCAACTTACAAATTGGTAATCACACCAAAAACAGCAAGCAACAATGTCTTCTTTAAGTGCACAATTAGCACAAGTTGCTGCTAAAAATGCTACTGTTGCTTTAGACAGAAAAAGAAGACAAAAACTTCATTCTACTTCTCTAATTTACAATCCAAAAACTGCAGCAACACAAGACTATGAATTCATTTTAGAGAATGCAACTAAAGCTCTAAATGATTTAATTGAAATTGAACCCAAATTTGCTGTTTTCACTAAATCATTGTTCTCTGAGACATCTTTATCTATTGATAGAAACGTTCAAACTTCTGAAGAAAACAAAGAGTTAGATAAAGCAATCAACATTTTCTTAATGCTAGCTTCTTCTAAGTGGTACCTTGCTCCTACTTTATATGCTACTGAATGGTTAGTCCGTCGTTTCCAAATTCACATCGTAAATGCTGAAATGTTTTTATTATCAACTTTGAATTACTATCAAACTCCTGTTTTCAATAGAATTTTAAAAATTGTGAAACTACCTCCATTGTTTGCACCTTTGTCTAATTTCATTAGAAGTGAAAAGGCTGTGACAGATTTGACTATCATCAAATTATTCAATGACATGGACTTTTTAAAACTGTACGTTGACTACATAAGTAAATGTATCAAACAAAATGTCACATATACCAATCAATTATTATTTACAACTTGTTGTTTTATTAACTTAATTGCTTTCAATTCTAATAATGAGGATAAGTTGAATTTATTGGTTCCAATTTTATTGGAAATATCTGCCAAACTTTTAGGTTCTAACTCTACTGATTGTCAAATAGCAGCTCATACAATATTGGTTGTATTTGCAACAGCATTGCCATTGAGAAAAGTTATTATATTAGCAGCAACTGAGACTATTTTATCCAAATTGAATTCGGAAGAAGCAAAAAAATCTGCATTGACAACTATATGCAAACTTTTCCAAACATTAAGAGGTCAAGGGAATGTTGAACAGTTACCAATTAAATTGTATAAAATTATTGACAAGCATTTCTCTTTTGAATATTTAGTTAATTTTTTGAAAGAAAATACTACTATAACTGCTGATAAATTTATTACATGTTATATCAGAGCTATCACCAGGTATGATCATAGCAAATTAACATCGATTGTAAAAATTTTGAAAACTATAAAATTAGAAAAGTTCGAAATCAGATACTTAATTACAGATTTAATCAACTTGTCAGAAATCTTGGAAAGCAAGATTCAATTAGCTGAAGTGTTCGAATACTTCATTTCAGTGAATGAAAAGTTGGTTCTAAATTGTCTAAAATCTTTGAATATTACACCTGAGATATTTGAAATTAGGTTAGCAACATCCTTATTTTCTAATTTTGACGAAGATGTTGAACAATTAGAAAATATTGAGGCTGAAAAGGTTGTTGGAAAAGCCAATGAGATCCCATTATTTAAGGAATTCTTAGAAAAGAACTCTTCCTATATTTATACAGAGAATAAATCTCTATTATGTGAAAATGATGACATATTTGTCAAGTTATTAACTTTGTTTATAGAAGCAGTTGGTAGAAAATACTCACCAAGTCAATTTTTAAATACTTTCTTTACCACTTTGGAAGCAAGGATAACTTTCTTATCTAGAGTTATTATTTCACCGTCTACACCATCTACATTAAAGATCATTTCTTTGGACCAAATCGGTAAATATCTTCATAGCATTGATAAGGATTCTAATGTGTTTACTTTGGTACCATGTTTATTTGTAGCATTAAGCGATCTATCCAAAAATGTTAGGGCAAAGGTTAAACAAATTTTGATCCAAATAGCTAACCGGCCATCTTCAAAGCATTACTTTTTATCTAAGAAGATTTATGGAGAAGATGTTGCATTGCAATTATTAAATCCAAAAGACTCTTCATATTGGTTGAAAAAGTTCATTGATGATTATACGGTGGAAAACTATGAAGTATCAGAGTTACTGATACCCAAAAAGAATTCTAAGATATACATTTTGTTCTGAGCAAATCAAGCATTACATATACCTATTCCATATGCCAAGACAGTTATTTTGCAAAACCTAGAAAAATGTAATATTTCCCAAAATTCCTACGTTAAGCTTCTTGAACCATTTATTTCATCATACATTGAATCAAGAGTAACTTGGGAACAGAGGTGTAAACTAAATAAGACAAGTTTTTCCGTTTTTGAGAGAACTATTGTCAACTTAATCTCTTTTAAAGAAAAGAACCAATTTATGATTGATTTTGCAATAAACGGTTTAAAGTCAGATTATGAATCATTATCTGAAATGATTGCTGAAAGATTGACTACAGTATTTGGTTCTTTTAATTTTTCACAACAACTTCAAATTGTTCAATCGATCTTAGATACTACGGTTGAAACAGAACCTGTCTACGACTCTATTGGTTTACTACAAAGTCTTCCGTTATCTGCCGATATCTTCAATGTTATTTTATCACAAAACAGAATAAATTCTGATGACGATATCAAGACTTTTCCAAAAAGGAGAAGAAGACAATCTTCAACCGTTAAGTCAGCTTTTCAAAAAGAAGAGATTACTGTTTTGGCTGAAAGTCACCTTCGTAAGATTACCATCATTTTAGAAACGTTAGATAAATCTTCTGTTAAGGCAACTTCTGAATTATTATCTTCTCTTTTTGTTTTACTGTCCGATCTTGAGACTCTTGATCAAGATGGTGGTCTTCCTGTTTTATATGCGCAAGAAACCTTAACTTCCTGTTTGTTGAACGCCATTGAATCAATGAAGAAATCTGGTATCACCGAGTTTAAGAATGTTAGAGCTGATATATTGGTATCTGCGATCCGTAATTCTTCATCTCCACAATTACAGAATAAGTTATTAATGGTGGTAGGCGCTTTAGCTTCTTTGAATTCAGAAATTATATTGCACTCCATTATGCCTATATTTACCTTTATGGGAGCTCACAGTATTCGTCAAGATGATTCTTTCACTCTTCAAGTTGTTCAAAACACCATCAGAACTGTTGTACCTGCATTATTAAAGAATGAAAAAGCTAATACTTCTGACGAATCTGAAGTTTTATTAATGAGTTTTACAACTGCTTTGCAGCATGTTCCAAAACATAGAAGAGTCGCCTTATTTTATACTTTATTACAGTCATTAGGTTCTTCAACTTCAATTGGTCCATTTTTATTTTTAGTTTCTCAGCAATATTCCAGTTGCTTAGACAACTTTAGACTAGGCGAAGCTAAAAGTTTAATTGAATTTACCAAGTCTTTATTAGTTAAATTTACAGTTTCCGACCAGTTGTCTGGTATATGTGATTTGCTTCAACTAATCGCCAAAACACTAAAGTCAACAACTGATGATGATTTAAAAAATGAATTAAGTGTTATCACATTATTCTCGAATCATATTCTTAATAAGCCATTAGATGAATTAATTAGTTTTGTCCAACATGCATTTTCTTATATTAATAAAATCATTCAAGATAATGATACTGATTTCTTTAACATCAACGGTACATTCAATTTAAGAGTTTGCTCTGCTTTACTTGATACAGACTCTGATAAGGAAACCACTAAACTTGTTAAAAGTAAGTTTACCTCAATTTTAGAACAAATCTTAATTTTTATTAATGATGCAAAATCATATAATTTCGATGCAAAGGCAAATCCAGAAATATCAAATGATCAAACAACCGATGTTAATAATAGTTTATTCACTATGTTAAATACTGTTTTGAATATGCTACCAATCACTGATTTTGTTGAAAGTACTCTACCATTGTTAACTGATAGTTCGAATAAAGATATTAAATACCAAATCAGTCTGGTCATAGGTGATAAGTTTGAGATAGAATCCACAGAGGCTATCAATTCAGCTGCTAAAGTTATCAAGACACTATTGACAAGAATTCCAGAAGAGGTAGGAACCCCTGATTTGGCACAAGTAATGCTTAATACCTTATCAATTTTAATTGGCAGATTTGGTTCAAACTTGAATGAGAAATTAATTAACCGAAGTATCAATCTTGCTATTGATCTTTTAAAATCCGAAGCAAATGAGATTCTTGTTTCAGCATTTAGTATTATTAACAATTGTGTCCAAATTTTGGGTATTAAATCCATTAGTTATTACACTAAGATCGTTCCTGCTTCTACTCGGTTATTTAACAAAACAAAGACATCAGATGATTCTATGAAACAAGCACTACAATTAACAATTTTATTATTGGTAGCAACATTATTAAAAGTTATCCCTAGTTTTATTACCTCAGACTTATCAGATGTATTTGATATTATATTATTTACTGATGAAGTAGATGTCACAACAAGACTTTCCGTGATTGAACTTGTCGTAAAACATGTTGATTTGAAGGATGTTTTAAAGATGTTGTACAAAACGTGGTCTAATATTTGTAACGTACATGATTCAGTTGCTATATCGTTGTTTTTGAGTTGTTTGGAAAGCACAGTGGATGCAATTGATAAAAAAACTGCTACATCGCAATCACCAATCTTTTTCAAACTACTTTTGAACTTGTTTGAATACAGATCAATTAGTGATTTTGATAATAACACTATTAGTAGAATTGAAGCCACAGTTCATCAAACAGCTAATGCATATGTCCTTAAAATGAATGATAAAGTGTTTAGACCATTATTTGTTATCTTGGTTAAATGGGCTTTTGAAGGTGAAGGTGTTACCAACACAAATATAACAGAAGTTGATAGATTGATTGCCTTCTTCAAATTCTTTAATAAATTGCAAGAAAATTTAAGAGGTATCATTACATCTTATTTCACATACTTATTAGAACGCACCACCAAGGTGTTGATAAGATTTATTAACAAAGATATTGAAGATATTACTTTACACCGTTTATTATTAATCTCTTTAACGTCATCATTTAAATACGATAAAGATGAATATTGGAGATCCACATCCAGATTTGAATTAATCTGTGAGCCATTGGTCAACCAATTGAGCGTTATTGAGAATCCAATTGGTAAATTCTTAGTTAAAGCCATAAGTTCACTTGCCGCTAATAATAGCGGTGTTGAAGAACACAATCAAATAATGAATAAGTTGTTAGTGACTCATATGAAGGCTACTTGTTCATCGAGAGAGAAATTATGGGCTGTTAGAAGTGTTAAATTGATTTATTCAAAGGTTGGTGAGAGCTGGTTAATATTATTACCTCAATTAGTTCCAACTATTGCTGAATTATTAGAAGATGACGATGAAGAAGTAGAATATGAAGTTAGAACTGGACTAGTCAGAGTGGTAGAAAATGTATTAGGTGAACCATTTGATAGATATTTGGACTAAGAGGGTAAAACTATTTATATAAAATTTTAGGTATTCCAAGATCAAATATTGATTTTTCTACTTGTCTGCTACTAAATATATATATAGAGGTAAAAATAAATTCTTTTTTTACTTCATTAAGTGTGTATAATATAATATATAATAAACAAAATAAAATTTATAAGATTCAAATTATTACGTATAAGACTAGTGTATAATTTTTACAGAAAACAATAGGTCTTTTAACAATAATACTTATTTAGTAGTTAATTTATCTTCTCTCGCTCTTTCTCTTCCAATCGTTCTTAAGAAACGATGCATCTGTTATCTCCTATAACATGAAAAAATAAAAAATTTAAAATATATAGGGGGAGAGTGAAAGGAATTTTAAGAAATATAGGAAATGGTTTTTTAAAGTATCCTTCAGCAAAAAAATATCTTCTGTGAAATAATATTAAATAAATAGTGAGGAATATTTCTGAGGGAATTGATTATAAAATTAATTTTTCAACCAAGTGTTTACCTGTTTTTTAAGCTCTTATTGAAGTTTAAATAAGCATATGCTATAAACCATTTTTTTTTGGAACTGATATTTGTTAAAGATCACTCTTTATATGTAAGTCACACTCGGTTACTTTTTCGTTATACCTAGTCTCTCAATAGATTTCTTTTTTTTTTGTTTTCTTATAAAGAATTTTACCATCTACTAAGGTTAAATGAGTAGCGGTGCTTATATTATGATAATGTTGAAAGATATTTTGTGAATGTGAAGTATTACACAAACTACAGCTTTAGTAGTATATCTAAATTTAATATTCCTTTAACTTTATAAGTGTTTTTTAATGTAAAATAGTCTAAAACATCACAACCAACCTTAGTTTTGACTATGGTCAAAGCTTAATTAAAGAAATGGTATTATATGTTGATTGTTATAAGACGAAATGTTTTTTATTAAGAACTGAATCGTTTGATATAATATGACAAGTTAACGAGTTCATTATCTCTTTTAATGTTCTGAATTAAATTACTTAACAAAATGACATATAAAAAATGTTTCCATAGAATGAATATTTAAATATTTAAAAATAAAAAATTAAAAAAAATATAAAGGCGAATACGAGAGAAAACAGGGTAGTTATACGAATATGTGATATTATATTTTTTATTAATATCTGATTGTTCTATGCCATTAAATATGTCCCTTTATATAGGGGCAGGTTTTGAAATAGTAAATTAATACCTTTTAATATTTTATTTTAGAACAATTTTTAATAACTGTAGAACTTTGGTTGAACTAGTATTGAAAGTTCGAAAAGCCCAAACGTCTCTGAACCTAATTCTCTTGTTCGGTGGTCTATACCTAAAAGTACTTTGACAAAAAAATGTTTATTCCAGAGACACTCTCCACCACTTCTGTCATTTTAATAAATTGTTTCCGATTTTTTAATTTAAAAAATAAAGAAAATAAATCATCAAATCTACTCAATATTTTCAAATAATCACTCTTTGTATACTAAAATAGTGTCCTCTTCAAAAACTTATTGCTTAAATTCATTTCTCCTTAACTACACATTTTTTATCCTTTTCAGCAATACTTATACAAAACAAAATTGTACATGATAAATGTTTTTGTGTACCCAAGTAAAAGTTCTACAATACTTTGAAATTTTACACTTTACCGTACGTCACGTTTTAAGATTCAACAACTTCTTCAAACAAAACAATTGTTTTTTTAAAATAATAATTTTATACTCATGGACTTTTGTACATACATATTTATAGGTACATTCTTGGTAATTTCCTGTGATAATCAACTTTAATAACAGAAGAGATTCATAAAGATCAATATTTTTACCATAAAATAAGACAAAATTGTTTTTTTGAGCTTCTAAGGAGTGAATTCTATTAATGTTTGGATCGTTTAGGAACAATTTTCTATTATCAATCTTCAGAAGTAGAGAATGGATATTCCATACATGCTCTTATAAAGGGACTTGTAGCATTCTCGATAACATTTTACTCATTAACATTTCAAAAAAAAAAAATAAATGGAGGGGAAACAAAATATTTTACCCATATATAAAAAAGACGATCATATTAAATAGGTACCTAATACAAAATCCACCAGCAAGTCACGTATAATAATTTTGCTTTATGCAGAAGATGTAAATAATAATAATAATAATAATAATAATAATAATAATAATACACCTAGCAGAATGAAGACAAATATTATAAAATTCCGAAATAGAAAAAATAATTATCATGGAAAGAATACCTGTAATAATCCAACAGACACTAATAGAAACAGAAAAGAACGTGCATCTGCATCCGATAAAAAAAAGAAAAGTCCTTTACAATATAATAATAACAACAATAACAGTAATAATTCTGTAAACCAAGTAAGTGATGCTGATAAGATCATTATTCCTCAGAATTCAAATTCTATTGAGACAATGTCAAAACAGAGTAGAAATAGAAAGAAAAATAATTTACAAAATTACAATGACAATGCAAACAATAATGTACAAGAACATGTAGTTAACCAATATCTTGCCTATAAACAAATTCCTACACATTATACCCCCCCAAAGTGATAACTACTGATTTCGCTAGAATAAAATAATAACTCAAGTCCATATTTAGGTATATCCAATGTTCTATCCAAACTATCAGGATTATCAACCATTTTGACAACAATCGATTCTAGGATCACTACAACTGACAATGATCTTCATAATGAAACGTATATTAGTGATAATAATGGCGGAAACACTAATAGAAGTAATATTAACAGCAAAAAGGCAAAAAAAAGACATACACCCTGTATCTCAACCACTACTAAAAAATGATATGAAACCAGTAGCGAACACACACCTTTGATTTCAAACCAACCTCAAAGCATTATGAATTATCATCAAATTACTATTAATAATATGACAGTTCTTAGTACTCAAAATTCATCTGGGGTAAATACACCATTATAGAATTTGCGATATATGCCCTGACGCATCTCTTTTGAACCTTTAAATGAGGAACAACAATTTAATCCTTTGAGTGGAATAACAAATAAATTTACCAAAAGCAACTACATAATTAGTAGTATTGGACAACAGCCTTCTAAATCTTCTACTTCATGTTAGGTTTGATCGGGGCATTGTGCATAAATTACATCATAATAAATATTCCCACAAAAATATTATGTTCCAATACCAAATATATCAAAAACTTTAACACATCACTCGAGCCATCACTCCCTACAAAATACAACAAGGGAGCAAAAAGGGAAAAATATTTTCCAACACTAATATTAAAGAATGAATATTCATTAGAGGAAAGATTACAACACGAAAAGGAAATCATCAGATTAAATACAACAGGAACTGAGTAACAATCACTGAATTAGAATCAAGTACTGAGTTTTATAGAAACTATACTTTTAAGTTAAACGAGAATTTTCAAAAATATGAACAACAATTGACCAATTTAAACAAATAGTTTAGGATATACAGTATTCAAACTTAGAAGTGCTTATATTCCTAGATATTACTTTCGATTTATATTTATTTATTCCATAGAGAATAGATAATCTTTTTTATATTATGTGTAAAGGAGTAAAACCGTGTCACTCTGTGTTACCTTTATAATATATGCAATATTGACAACTATCTTTTTGATTGGTAAATGTGGATAAGGAGACAGAAAAACAAATTAGATTAATGTATATGCATGTAGGCGTTATTATTAATAAGAATAATATTAACATTTTTATTCAGTAAATATACTTTTACCTATGTGCATGTTTTAGAGTATTGATGTATCTAATAATTCCTTTATTTTTCATAACTTACCCTTCAAGGGTATGAATAAATAAAAAGTTAGATAAATATGATGTAATTATCAAATTACACAAATAAGTACACTATCATCTGGAAGACTTCTGACCAAATAATTAACAGTATATTGAATACACCTGACATTTAAATTTAGCGAATCTTTGTTACTACAGTCCCAATTTTTTTGAGTTAACACAAGCAAATAGAAGAATTTGTGATGATCCATCAGATACTACAAATTTATTAGAATCAAAATATAAAGATACAATAGGTAAAGAATAACCACGTTCTTGAACAGCAGATTCAGTTCTTAAATCCCAAATTCGAGAAATCTGATCTAAGGAACTAGTTATTATATTCTGCAAATTAAATTTTAAACAGAAAATAGAATTTGAATGACCTACCAAGGATCTCACAATGTCACCTCTTTTTAAATCCCTAAGCCGTGCTATTCTATCACTAGTAGCTACTGTTAACACAACATCATAACTTTGTAAACCACCAATCTTAGGAGACTTCATTATTATTAACAATTCAATTACACCGAGGATTTTAGAACAAAGTATTTGACAAATGATTAAATATATTGATAAATTCATTAGATATTAAATTTAAAATTTGTATACACCTACCTGTATATAGATCTCATTGTCTTATTGTTGAATTTTAAGATTTACTAACTACAAAATACGAAATGATACCCACACATGTCACAAAATCTACATGTTCATCACAAATATAAATACTAGGGTTAGTGTCCGACACTGAATCTTTTTTGAATGTATGAATACTTTTATTTAATCTTCACATCATTAAAGTAGAATCATTACTCCTTGTAATTAACATATTATAAGATTTATCTAGTTCCATACAGTATATGGTGCCTTTGTGGACAATTAAATTACCCAATTGAATATCCTTTGATAAATCCCAAATCTAAATCTCAGGCTTTTCATAACTAGATGGACATAAAAGACCAAATGCCAAAAAAAATTGGAATAGCGATATCAGTAAATGATGATACCTCACCATCTGGATCGAAATGTTGCTGTAAAGTAGGTGATATTTTATTATTAATCTTATTTTTCTTTTGAAAGAATCCAAGCAAATATCTAGTGAATAAATATCACTGTAATTTGCAAATACTTTTATACTATTATTGTTGGTAGTAGTAAGACAATCAATATATGAGGAAGATTCATTGATTGAACTGTTTCCAAATGTAGAAACTCTATTATTGGACACGGTGATCAATAAAGTAACAGATAAATTATAATCCAATAATGTATCTACAGTAGTATCATTATGAAGTGTGTCTTTACCTTTTTCTAAACTGAGTTGATCATTAATACCAGATAACGTGGCCATACAACTTTTAATCAAAGATAAACCATGTTCAATATTTATTTCCTTTCTCCCCATATTAGCAATGTTATTAAATAACAAATTTCTTCTAAATTTTAAAAATTTTAAAGCTTGTTCTTAAGATCATCAATTTTCGATATTGTAATGTTTTTTTTTGTTTATTTCATATTTGCTTAATTCATCCGTCATCTTAATTTCAGGTTCTTTTAAAAAGTTTATAGATTCTGCTTTTTCTATTGAATCAATTTGAGATTTATTATCAATTAATTATTTTCTAGTATTATTATTATCGTTAGAAAAGGAGAAAGTTCAAAACAATTGATAGAGAGACGGTACATGAACATCATTATGTGATAATAGTTGGAAAGTCTTACTTTCACTGATTAAATTATTTGTTAAAATATTTACTACTTGGTTGAGTTCTACCTTGTGAATTTTCAGAATCAATACTTTTGTCAATATTAACATGGTTTGGAAAAAGATTTTCCTTTTTTGTTTGTTTCAAGGTAGGAGACATAACTTTAATATAGGGACTATTTGAATATAAAATCGTGCTATGTAGATATGAAGTACTAACCAAGGTTTAAACTGTTAAAGTAAACGATTTACCGAGAAGAACCAATGAAAATCGTGTATTCGATTTCTAAATAACATTTAGGTTAGAATTTGAACTTGTTATAAACCCCTTTTCTTTTTGGCTGGGCACAATGAATATAATAGATTTAGCTATTATTGAATATGCTTATATTTGTTTAAATAACAGAGATAATAGAAAATGGATATGATTAAGTGTTGAATAAGGTCCATGAACAAAAATGTCTCGGGGGAAAGAGAAGAATGTGAATTGATAAAGAAACAAAAAATAACTTACTGAAATAAAGTAGATAAGACGATAGAATTATAAACAGTTATCTACTCTAAATACCAATGATATACATTAAACTGTTTTTTTTTCCTTATTTACTAAAATTTATATAGGAGTGGAGGATATATGAAGAGAAAACCAATGCTTGAAACAACATTAGTATAGTAATAAACAGGCAAATAATAAAAATGTAAGTGACCAATTAGGTATAAATAATAAAGAAGAAAACTATGTATACTGTTCCGGTTACAATTAAGGTGTATATTAAAGCAAAAGATCATCGTGTTCTTCTGTTCTCTTTTAAGTTACTCTCTTTTAATTTAATTTATTTTGATCGCATTTTCATTTTTTTTATCAACTATTGCTTATAAAAGGATCATATACTTATATATTGGATATATATTCAACCAACCAAAAAGATTAGAGAAAGTAAAGATACAACGTCAAAAAGTACATACCTGTAGTGTTATAGCTATAGGAAGAAGTACAAATAAATGTTAGCCTCAATATCTGTGTATAATAGTGTCAAAGAACAAATAATTTCATATTCTCACTGCATAAACAAGTCATCAAACATTTTAAACATATATACTTGTATACACACACATATATATCTGTTTGTATGTTCCTGTATTCCGACTATTTCAACTAGAAATACATAGTTAAGAAAGATCAACTGTTTTTTTTTTATTATTACTGTTCTCTGGTGATATTTGTAGAACAGCGGTATATTGTAATTTCATTATTCATTGGATGCTGCTATATATTTTAGTATTTTGTTTTATAGTGTTCTCATAAATCCACTTTTTGTTTCTTGCTATCAACGGAAATTTCTACTGTATCATCTAAGTTATGCTTAGTAGATGATGTAGATGCTTCCTCTGCACCTGATATCTTGTCTTTACTATCTCCATTTTTACTTTCCTCTTCCTCCTCTTCTTCTGCTTCTAAGTCTTCTTCTGCTTCTTCTCCCCCCTCATCATCATCCTCATCTTCTTCATCATCTTCGTCTTCTTCATCATCCTCCTCCTCTTCTGCTTCTAAATCGATTTCACCATTTTCATCTTCCTCAACATCATCCTCCTCCTCTTCCTCTTCTTCAAGAGTTTCCTCCTCTTCCTCCTCCTCCTCTTCCTCCTCATCAGGTTCATCATCTACCCCTGGTTGTTCAGGTGGATACAAATCACTTTCATTTTCATTATCCCAAACAATATTAAATCTAGTAACCCTTGGTTTCTCCGCCAAGATATTTCTGACAATATGATCCACCTGAACTTTAACAGGCGGATTCTCTCTCAACTCCTCCGAATCATATTCATTATTCACATAATACCCAACCCTAACGAACTCCTTCCCATCATACGAGCAACTCAACAAAATAACAGTCACAGACATCAATTCACTAGCAGGAATCAACTCTGCACTAGGTGGGTCAGCAGAGAACACGAATTTGTTGATCCCGACAGGCACAGGCCCAACTAAGATAGAGTCTAGTTCTTGGTCGTGTTCTAATGAACGAGAGGATCCAACGTAGGTCAATTTCCATTCAAGATCCTTTTGTAGTGGTTCTAGACACTCGAAAGTGATTTCGAATTCGTATGGGTCTGTGAATTTTGCGGGATTGTTTAAGACTTTGATACCTAATAAAGACACAATAGACATGATTCAAAAAAAGAAAGAAAAATCTGTGTGAATGCTTGTGTGTGTGTGTGTGGAGATTGTTAATATACTGATTATATCAATAATTCCTAGATTTGTTATATTTAAAATTGTATTTTTTTTTATTTTTTTTGGTTAATCAATTGAGTTTGGATAAGTGTATTTAAACAAATGTAACTATTTCAAAATTAGTGTGAGTAGTAGTGGTAAAGAAAAAACCTTTGTTTAATATTAATACCTTCCATGAATGAAGCAGTGACAAAAATAATGTATGAATTAATAGTTTGATTATAGAAAGAACACAACAAAAAAGATAAAAATCCTCATATCTCTAAACCAAAAAAAAAAAAAAAAAAAAAAAAAACGCGTCAAAAATACGATTGAAAAAAGGAAAAAGAAAAAGAAAAGAAAAATAAAGTATTGACGCGTCAGTCACATGACTACAACCACCCATACATCTTTTAAAATCACGTGCAGAGTCCAATAATCTTATCGCCAAGGCAAATACATATGCAATAAGTTCTAGACTCATTTTTTCCCCTTTTAGTACACAGGTAATTTATTTATATATCTTTTTGTAAGAGTAGTCATTTCTTTTTTGTATTTTAATAATGTAAATTCTGGAACTTAAAGTTGTTGCTTAGCGTTCTTCTTTGTTTGTTTGTTTAATAACCAAGTTTATTATGTTATTGAATAAGACAACAGTAATTGGTACCCAGATAATCTGTATTAAATGGTTCGACATTTTCTAGGCTGACTGTGTATGTGTAAGGTGTAGATAACTTTTAATTAAAGGATTACTCTAAGAGTCAAACAAAAACTAGATGGGATTTTAGGAAGGAAGAAAAAAAAAATAAGTTGTTAACTGCTCTCCTACTATCCCATTTTGGTTCCTATTTAAACGTAAAAGAGTAACTTTACTAACCGAAATATGCAAAAGCTATAAATATATATATATATACTGTGTAAGAACATATGAAATAATAGTATCCTATGTTACATATATTATATATTAGTATAACAACTATGTTTTTACTGTTTTATGTATATATATGTATATAATATACTTATACTTGTTTTGTTATTTATTTGGAAATCTAGAGTATTTCACAGAGAAAATTACTTACAATCCTAAAGTCAATTTAATATTTTTATGCAAAAAGAATATTATTCTTCTTAGAACAAAACTCCTATTTATTTATCGTTGTAATAATATCATTAAAAAAGACAGATTTTTTTTATTTTCGTATGTCCCATTTTTTCTATTGTTTACCAAAGAGGAAATCCTGTAGTTTTGAAGGAGAATTAAATAAAAATAAAAAAAGAAAAGAAAAGGGGTATCTTAAACTCTATTCTCTTCCCAGTATTTCCAGATCTGAACAGGTTAATTACATTTCCTGTTTGGGGAAAAGAGATTGTCCTTTCGAGACCATTTCAGGCAATATATAATAGAATGTTTGTCCCTCTGTGTATATTATTAAGTGATTGTAAAAAACAATATCTTAGCACATTCCTTGTCGACTACTGAATGCCTGACGTAACTTTTTTTGGAAAATTTCCTCTTCTGGAGGTTTTAGTTCTGGTCTAGAACTTCTCTCCATTTCTGTAACTTCAGTATTTTACACAATATCACAATACTCTTTATTTTATTTGAATGAATATACGGTGTTTCTTTAACTCTTGGATTTTGTCAAAAGTTACATTTTAAGCTTTTACCTATTGCCAAAACTGTAACTAACGTATAAGGGATCAATTGTAAAAACATGATAATAAGAAAAAGAGGAACAATAATATCTCCACTTTAGACGATAGTTACAATGCCTTCTCTCATGAGATTTCTTGCAACAACAGTTAATGGCAAAGATATATATATATATATATATATATAGGAAATATGACGATAAAATCTGAATTGAATTTGACTTGTTAAAGGTTTAAAGTATATATATTTATATAGAATGTACATATAATATCTCCACGAATAGAGAAGTATATAAGTTTATCGATTCAAAATAAGTATATATCGATTAAAACATCCCCACTACTTAGTACATTCATTTATTAATTGATATAGTTTTTCCTTCTTTTTTTTTTTTATTTCATTTTATTATAAAGATATACATCCTATATTAGTTAAAGGCTTTAAGATTAGAATATTAAAATCTATTGCCATTCCATTCCTTTGAAAGTACTATTTCAATTTTTATTTCTAATTTCCAAGAAACTAACTTTATTCACGTTCATTAATATACTCATCTCCTTTATTATTATTATTATTATTATTTATTTTTTGATACACACTTATTATTAACAGCCTTCCATTCTTTTACTAGGAAAAAATAAAAAAAAAAACAAACATTATGAAATTCTCTAAACTTCTACCACATTTTGCTCTCGTTTCAACTGTATTAGCTGTCCCCAATAAAGTACCTCCCCAACATCATGACCAACATCCTAATGCAAAACGTGATATCTTAGTAGTCACTGAATATGTCAATCAAAATGGTGATGTTGTAATTCCACCACAAAGTGTTGTATCCGCTACCACCGTTGCTACAAATGAACATACCGCTACTGCGACTTTATCCAATAATCAAAAGACTACCACTACTTTATCACCTAGCAGTGACCCTTCTACAACTGCTTCACATCATTCAACTAACACCAAAATTGACAAATTTGAAGATGGGAAGTATAAATGTTCTGATTTCCCATCATTTGTATCCGGTGTCATCTCTTTGGATTGGATCGGTCTAGGCGGTTGGTCTTCTGTTCAAGACTCTAATGGTCAAGCTGGTACAAGCTGTGAAAATGGCATGTACTGTTCTTATGCGTGTGATGTGGGCCAAGTTAAGACCCAATGGCCTGAAAACCAACCAGATAATGGATCCTCATTAGGCGGATTGTATTGTAAAGATGGTTATTTGTATAGAACAAACAAGAACTTTGATAATTTATGTGAGGATACTGACAGCCAAGTCACAGTGGTCAATAACGTCGATACTGGCGAGATCGCTTTATGCAGAACAGATTATCCAGGATCTGAAAATATGAATATTCCCACTGTGGTAGAGTCCGGTAAATCACAACCATTAGCCGTGATTGATCAGGACACTTATTATAAATGGAGTGGGAAACCTACTTCTGCACAATATTATGTGAATAATGCTGGTGTGTCAAAGGAAAATGGTTGTATCTGGGGGGATTCTCAATCTGAGGTCGGTAATTGGGCTCCTTTAGTGATAGGGGCAGGTAAATCTAATGGTATGACATATTTGTCCTTGATTGAAAACCCAAATAATCATAAAAGTGCAAACTTTAATGTTAAATTTAAAGGTGATCATATAAATGGTGGTGATGCTTGTTCGTATGTCAATGGAAAATTGTCTTCATCTGATGGTTGTACCGTCTCTGTCTTATCTGGTTCTGTGGAGATCATATTTTATTGAATCTTCATATTATTAATACTACTCATCACCAAACTTTCCCTCCTCCCCCCTCTTTTATTTTTTTTTTTTGATAACGTTTCCTCTTTTCCTACACTTCTTCGCACGACTTTTGGTTCTTTGATTAGTTTATATCTGTCCTGTTATTTTTCTTTGTTTGTTTTTTTTAACCTTTTCTCTTTCCTTTGTTGTATCTTTGATACCCTCATATTTACATATATATGTAATTTTACAATATATATATATATATATACATAATAAATTTTCATATATTTTAATAATTTCCATAAATCATTTCTATTTTTTTCTTTTTTTACTTCCAATAACCATGAATGTATATATTAATGCATTTATATATTCTTACCATGTAAAATTAAAAATAAAAAAGATATAAAAGAAAAAAAAAAGTTATTTCTTTGAACCCATATGGAATTGCACACCCCATAATTCCTTCTTGATACCAAATAATCCACCAAGGATTCTACTAGCACGTAACTTTTGCCTAGAGAAACATTTGAATCCCTTGGCCATCAAAGTCTTCCTCAACTCATAGTCCACAGATTCAATCTCAATAATCAATCTACAGGAAGGTTTCTTCCCATTATTTATCCTTTCCGTCCTAATCATTGCCCAATCGATTAAATCACCAAGGATCCCTGACTTAACATACACTTTTCTACAACCTATAGTGTTTATTGTAACGCAAATTGATGTGTCGTTGGATAACACATGAGATTCACTGACAGAGATTAATGCAATCGGCGTGTTTCTGTAGACGATAATGTTTGTATTTTGTAACAATGTTTCATCATTAATCTTTTGCTGGGCCAATTGATTTAATTCGATGTTGAATAGTGGTAGACCATTAGATTTGACTATTTTATCGATCTCTGTTTTGTAGACATTTTCCACTAAACGAGATAAAAGTGTGAAAACTACTGAAATTAACATGGTGGAAGTAATTAACATGGTGAAAAAATGTGTTTTATTCAAAAGGAAAAGATGGTATAACCATTGACTAACAGATTTAAAACCATGAGGATAAGATAATCTAGGTATCATGATGATTAAAACTATCAATGAGACCAAAATTAATACAAAGGGGTGTAATAATAAATATTTATTAGTCAGAGATTGTTTCTGTTTAATGAAATCGACAGAAAGGTTTAAGGCAGCTGTGGCATATTCTGGTGTTAATGTAGTCTGGAAGATGGTTGGTGGAGAATCGGTGTCTAGTGGCTTGTTTAAAGCAGCGTCGACCTGTTTAATTCTTGGAATTTTCACTTGATTTTGTACTCTGGTCATGACTATTTCCGTTGTCAATGTTTTTTGTTGTTTGGGAATAATTTAATAAATGACTATGTAACGTATAAAATAATATAAAGTAATATAAAGAATTATTTGTTATTTACGTTTTTAATTCTTCACACTACTCAATCTCTCTCTATTTCTTTAAGAGAATAAAAAAAAATCCTGAAAAAAAAAAAAAAATTAACGATATTTAATTAAAAAAAATTGAGAAGTGTTAAAAAAAAAAAACAAAAAATTAAAGCTTACTAATTGATAATTAGCTATTTACATAATGTCATTATTATTATCGCTTCACATGAACTTATGCGTTTGTATATATATCTAGTTGCACGAACACTTTGCCATATAAGAAAAAGAAAACTTCATTATTCAACAGGTATAAGAGATGTGAATAGATGATGGTACAAGTGAATTAAAGATAGCGCACCTACCTTGCTATGTAAATAAAAAAAAGACATAATTCCTCTTTTACTTGATTTAAAAGTTCATCATCAAAAAGAAAGCAAAAAAGAAAAAAAAAAAAGAGAGAGATATCTTCCAATACTGAACTCAAGCGTTCGTATGTGCTTGCCTCCTTTACGTTGTATTTTTTTTCATATATAAAAACTCACTTATGTTTATGTTTGTGTTTAAGTTCGACAATGCAAGATACATTACATAAGCAAATTTACAAACACTCTTTCATTCAACCATAAGGCTTTATTATTGCATGATGCTATATGCCTGTAGAAACCATTTCATTCCTTATTATTAGAAAGTATATTTACATACCATCTGTAAGTAAATTTTGTGTATAATTCGGCATTTCCAAAATGTGGACATCTCGATAACACTGAAAAAATTTTTGTTGCATTCTTATATTTGTTTCCAATTTTTGTTTTAGGATTACAGAACTGTCTTGATGAAAACTTTGAAAAAAAAGTTTTTACTTAAGAAACAGAACGAAGTAGGGCTCAAGAAAAAAAAAAAAATATTCTAAGTTTATTATTCCTTGTTTTATTTTATTTTTATTTTTATTATATTTTGTTTTATTTGTAACAAACATCACTCATATTATTCTTTTTAGTATGGAAATATCGAATAACAAAAATTTGCATGACCTTTTGTTTTTCTTGTTTTTACCTTTTGTAGGCAATTGAAAATTGATAACGAAGAAACAAAAAACAAATATTTTCGTTTGTTTCCATTGCATTCTTTTTTTCTCGTCTCATTATCTCTTTGAAGTTACATACTTATTTATTTATTTATTTATTTATTTATCAGTGCCATCACGGATTTGATTTCATGACTCTTAACTGGATCATATTGCCCTTCTTCATAAGTCATTAGTTTTGCATTTTTTTTTTTTATTCCATTTAACAATTTTGTTGCTATCAAATCCATATAAAATTTGTCTTATTTATATATGTAGCAAAAAAAAAAAGAAGAGAAGAGAAGAAGGAAGCGAATCGCAATGTGTGCACAAATTTGGTGCAGCCAACTTTCTTCAACATGTTTGACTATTGAATAACTAACTGTATTATATATTACTCTTGGTTAAATTTGGTAAGATAGTTAAATAGTCAAAGTTTTATATAAGTAATTGACACAATACAAAAGAAAAGAACTAGCAACGTACCTTCTATTTTTCTTTTTTCTTTCTTTTTCTTTCTTTGGTGTGTGAGTGTGTTTCTCACCGTGGTATTTTAACAATCAACTATTCGTCATTTATTAATACTGTTTCATTTATTAAATCTCTTTTTATATTCGTTGCATTTTTTTCCTTCTCATTTCCTTTTTTATTTTTTTTTTTAGATATTCTCGAAGTTTAACCTCCAGTAGATCTTTTTAAGACTGTTAATTCATCAATCACGTTGTATCATACAAAACAAAATTATAAACATTTTATACATTTTTAGTTGCCATTTGAAGTTTTATATTTAATTAGAAGTTATAATTTTAATATTCAAACGAAAGTGATAAAAATAAAAATAAAAAGAAAAGAAAATTCAATATGACCAAGTCAAGTCCCTTAGTTACTCCAGAAGATTTAGACACATTTGAAACATCAACTTCAGATCTAGTTCATAATAAAAATAATACTACTTCGTTAAGAGTATTTAAAGATATCTTAGCTGGTACTTCAGGTGGTATCGCCCAAGTTCTTGTCGGTCAACCTTTCGATACTACAAAAGTCCGTCTACAAACATCTAAAGCAGGCACTACATTACTCGATGTGGTTCGTTCCCTTATTAAAAACGAGGGCCTCTTAGCCTTTTATAAAGGTACTTTGACTCCCTTGGTCGGGGTAGGTGTTTGTGTATCTGTACAATTCGGTGTCAATGAAGCTATGAAAAGATTCTTTCATCATAGAAATCATGGACTACCAATCACTTTACCACAATACTATCTTTGTGGTATGACTGGTGGTCTTGTTAATTCGTTTCTTTCATCGCCTATCGAACATGTTAGAATTAGATTACAAACACAGAAAAGTAATGGTTCTGATAGAGAATTTAAAGGTCCTTTGGATTGTATTAAGAAATTGATCAAACAACGTAGTCTAATGAGAGGGCTACCTGTAATGATGCTTAGAGCAGGTCATGGGATAGGTTGTTATTTCCTCGTGTATGAAGCTTTGATCCAACGTGAATTGAAGAAAGGTCTAACGAGAGCCGAATTGCCCACATGGAAACTTTGTTCCTTTGGCGGGATTGCTGGTACCGTCTTATGGATCAGTATCTATCCATTGGATGTTATCAAATCTGTTATACAGACTGATAAGTTACATAACCCTATTTTTAAGAATTCTATGGTTAAAGTCGCTAAGACTCTGTATGCTAAGGAAGGTCTTAGTGCATTCTTTAAGGGGTTTGTACCAACTATATTGAGAGCTTCCCCTGCTAATGCTGCTACTTTCGTTACTTTCGAACTTGCTTTAAGAATGATGGGTTGAACATTTTAAAACAATCCCCTATCCCTCCCTCTTCCCCATCCTTCTTCTCCATGTAATAGATAATCGCACTTTTTTTTTTTTAATGAAATTTTGATAGAGATACCTTTATATATATATATATATACAAATAATATATTTCCCCCCATGTTCATATATTGAAAGGTTCCATTATTTACATCTTTATTGATATTATGTTTGTGTTTTTTTTGTCCTTTTCTTTATTTCTTGCTAGATGTTTGGAACTACACATGCATTTATATTTGACTGATAAATTTGGGGGATTACAGTCAATTTTCTTGTAAACGATTGTATTAACACTAGGAAACAGAGAAAGACAGTCGGAGAATTAAAAGGAAAAGAAAGAAAAAAAAATAGTCTGACCGATTCAACTAAACTAAATCGACAATATTTACTAACATAATCTTTGCAGTTTTACTCTTCCTCCTCCTTACTATAGTCACCTACGATTTAATGTGTGCCTTTAACGATAATTTCCGTAAATATAATTAAATAATAATAAAAAAAAACAGATATTTCTCGAAGAACATATTGTGTCTACAGATTCCAATAAAAATGATTCGAGATTAACAAAATAAAAATGCAGGCACCTTTCAAAGGCACATTAGTATATTATTGAATGGAGCAAATTTAATTAATGATTTTGTTGTAAGTGCAACAAAATCAATATAATTGCCATACTGTTTGTATATATCTTTTGTTCCAAAGAAAAAAAATTATTATTTATTTTGTTTCAGTCAGTTATCCCGTTCGAAGTTGATCGTTCATTACACTTAAATCCTCTTTTAACATACTTTTTTTTTGTTTGTTTCTTTCTACTCTTGTAATAATTGAAACAACAACAACTCTATTTATTCAAAAACAAAAAAAAAGCAAAATACAAAACAAGGCCTAATATTGTAATTTCTACACCAGTATCAAAATGAAGTTATTGGATCCACATAGTGGTTTGAAACTCTCTTCCATGTTGTAAAATATGAAAAGTATCTCTTGCAAGTATTATTATGAAATACATTAAAAAAAACCTATATATAGGTTTCCCTCCCCCTAGTTATTTAAGCATTGTAACACCATTTTTTAAAATAATACTTAATTATTTTCTGCTATATATATATATCTTCCTTCAAGATAAAACCATATAAATTAGTTAATTAATACATAGTCAAATATTAATATATATATTCATATATATATATATATTCATAAATATATTTATATTTTTCAAAAAGACTACCGACTGCAAAAGTCACGTGGACATGCTTACTTTATGGTGTAAGGGTGTAAATATATTACGTAAGACTAATAATTTCTTTTTTTTTTTTTACTTTTTCATTTTTCAAATTTTAAAAGTAGTTGAAAAAACAAATTTAACACTCAAGAAAACTTTGAATGTAATAGCCTACACTTTAACACTAGCTTTACCTTTTGTAGTTTGTCACCTTTATGCCTACCTTTTTAATAACCGTTTCTTCCATTTTCCTTATATTTTTAACATATCGTGTTTTTATTTCAGTTTCTTCGGTTAAATAGAGCTCGAGAAAGTTTGTGGTTATAAATATATATATATACATATATTCAATACCATATCATATACATATAAAACTAATTTACTGAAAAGAAAAGAAGGAAAGATGAGTTCCGCAGTCACAAACATCGTCTTCATGCTTGTCATGATGCAATTGTCTCGTCGTATCGATTTGGAAAATGAAACTAATATCATGTACATCAGAACAATATATTTGGTCTCAGTCGTTTCCGCCTACATCGTCTACCAAATAGTGAAACAAAGGATTCTGGCTCAGAATGATTTGACCAAAATTAAAGTTGTCACTCCAAAGAATCCAATGAAACCAGAAGATTCCGAAAAGGTTAAATATATGACCGTTAAAGAATACGATTTGGAACAAGTGGACCAAGCTATTAAAGGCGTTTGGACTGGTGTGGCCATGATGGCTTTTATGCATCTATATATGAAATACACTAATCCATTATTTATGCAATGTTTAAACCCAATTAAAGGTGCTTTAGAACACAATGTTACAAGAATTAACCTATGGGGTGCTAAAGCTGAAGGTGATTTACAAAGACCATTCAAGTCTCCAAGTATTCTTGATGCTTTCATGAAGAAACCAGAAGAACATACTGCTGTTGAACCTTCTTCTTCTTCTTCCTCCAATGAACCAAAGATTGTTGAGCTAAAAAATGAAAAGAATTCTGCCACTTCCACTTCTGAATAAATAGAATATTTATATAGGTATATTTATATCTGTTTTTTTTCATCTCTTATAAATTTTATTTTACCCCATAATAGAAATAAATAAATATATATATCTAGCTGTTTCTATTTTCTTCTGTCTTTTTATATAGTTTTGATAAAATTTGACATTACTATTTAACACTTACTAAGTATTTTTATAAATATCGTTAATTGTTTGTGTTCGATATATATATATATATATATATATATATATATATTGAGAAGAAGTCCCTGCATCATCATGATACTTATAACATTACAGCAGAAGTTTTAAATAATTCAATAAGAATAATAATAATAAATAGGAGAATCGGCTTAATAGTTTTTGTCGATATATCAACGATAAACTTTCATTCATAATATCCAAAACATCATTTTCATTGACTAATATTATATAACACGATTTGTTATAGTCATAAAATTTGTTTTATATGCAATTCAAATTGCTCTTTTTTGAAACAACATACATAATCCTCATTCCTCTTTACTGTATTATTCTCTTCAAAGACTAAAATGATTTGCAGCAAGTCTTATCATAGATACAAAATGTTAGAATTCATGGTTATAAACTGGTTTAATCCATCAAAATTACATTGGGAGGGCATCAGGGTATATATACAAAGTATTTTAAGATAGTCGGTATTAGATTATGCACAGTATATTTAAAGTTGGAGTAAAAGAAGGTAGCAGCTAAACAAACATGACGTTTTCTTTTGTTGGTTTTGTAAAATTACTTTTTATTTTCAATTTTAAGAATATCATTACAATAAATTACTAGACTTTTGAATGTCATTAGTATGCTGCGTAATTTCAAATTAAATGAACCTAAAAGTGAAGAATAGATGACGTTATTTGTATTATTATAAGGATAGCATATATAATTCTTGTGAAAATATATAAAAGATTATAGATCCCCACAAGTTATCAGTTACATATTTTATAATACAAAAAAACAATATATTAAAGAACAGTAATATTCGTGATGTTTAGAAAATCCATATAAATTCAAGACATGTTTTAATTTTATGAATATGGTGAATTATTCCTTCACTATTTGAAGTTTTCCAACATTGGAGCAAAAGAGACACGTAATTACAGTTTTGTTACTTTTAGATATACCTGTCGAGTCCAATTTATACTCTCCTACTAATTCATTGAAGCATTTTGTTTTGAAAGTATATTTTGCTTATTCAACTTTACCAACTCACTGCTGCTCTTTGAAATTTTGTTTTGTTTCGTTTGGTTGTGATATTTTTTTTTTTTTTTCACAAATTTTTTTAATCTGCGATGCCCTCTCTCTCCCATCATCACAGAAAGAAAGGAAGGAACGAAAAAAATTTTTTTTTCTCCACCTTTTCTACCAAAGATTAATGTATCTTCAATAGTATTGATAAAAAATATATAAAAGAGCTGTTTTGGGCCTGGTTCAAAGATGGATATTATTTGCTTATTTATTTGGTTTTTTGACATTTAATATGCTTCGTAGTTACATTTTGAATATTATATAACAACCCAAAGCATCACTTTTAGTAATCCCAAAAAATGTCTGAAGAAATCACTCACCCAACTATTGTCGACGGATGGTTTAGAGAAATCTCCAATACCATGTGGCCAGGTCAAGCTATGACCTTAAAAGTAGAAAAGGTTCTTCACCACGAAAAATCTAAATATCAAGATGTCCTTATTTTTAAGTCTACTGATTATGGTAACGTCTTGGTCTTAGATAACGTTATTCAATGTACCGAACGTGATGAATTCTCTTACCAAGAAATGATTGCCCATTTGGCATTAAACTCTCATCCAAACCCAAAGAAGGTTTTAGTTATTGGTGGTGGTGATGGTGGTGTCCTTAGAGAAGTTGTCAAACATGAATGTGTTGAAGAGGCTGTTCTTTGCGATATCGATGAAGCCGTTATTAGACTTTCTAAACAATACTTACCAAAAATGGCCGCTTCTTACAACCATCCAAAGGTCAAGGTACATGTTGGTGATGGTTTCCAATTTTTAAGAGACTACCAAAATACTTTCGATGTCATTATTACCGATTCTTCTGATCCAGAAGGTCCAGCTGAAAACTTATTCCAAAAACCATACTTCGAATTATTAAACGATGCTTTAACTGAAAAGGGTGTCATTACCACTCAAGGTGAAAGTTTCTGGTGTCACTTACCAATTATTAAGAAGGTTAAGCAAAGTTGTCGTGAAGTTTTCCCAGTCGTTGAATATGCTTGGACTTCCATCCCAACTTATCCAAGTGGTATGATTGGTTTCATGGTCTGTTGTAAGGACAAGAACGCCAATGTAAAGAAACCATTGCGTTCTATTCCACCAGAAGAAGAAGAAAAGCAATACAAATACTACAGTAAAGCTATTCATGAAGCTTCCTTTGTTCTTCCAACTTGGGTTGCTAAAGAATTAAAATAAATGTTATAGTACATCCATTTATAACGCAATCGTGGTAGTACTCCCACCATGCTGCCTTCTTTTGTTGTTGTTGTTATTGTTTTTCCTCCTTGAATCAAATACTCTCATATTCTAATATATGAATATACATATACTAACTATATACACATGTATAACACTTGTAAAGTTAATTATATTTTCAATTTTTAATTATTTTATTTCATACCACTATTATTATTAATGGATAATTTTTGCATCTTTCATACAATTCTCCCAACTCAATTGCCATCTATACCGTGACTCCTTCATTGCCCCTTGTTTCAATGTCTGGGAAATATCTTTGTCTTTCATCACTGATATTAACGATTCATATAATTCTCTTCTATCAGTAAATTTTAGCCCATTGACACCATGTTTTACCAACTCATCTAATGTAGGATAATTCAATGCAATAATTGGTATGCCAGACCCAAACATATCTAAAATCTTCATGGGTAGATCAAGCCCTGAACTTGAGCTATGTAACGAAACACCATAATCACATAATCTCAATAATTTAGGATAGTCTTCCGGACTTAACCATAGAAATTCAATATGAACACGGTTCCAACCTTTGAAAGAATTAACTTCTTTTAAAATTTTTGATTTTAAAGGACCTTTACCCGTAATTAAACACAATATTCTTGGTAAGGTTCTATCGAATTTTTCAAAAGAATTTTCATATATTTTTAACGCACCTACTAGAATGCCGATATCTTCATCTGGGGTAAATGATGTTGATGTGACAATAATTTTATCCCCATGTGATAGATCAAACCCGTCTGGTATAATATCTTTAAGAAATGGAGCAGAATCAAGCGCAGCTGTTCTTTTTCCTATAATGGTTTCAATGTTACTTTTATTAGTGGCTTTGTCAACAATATCGTTATTATCAATATTAAAGGGTCTAAACTGAGAAGCTGGTCTATCATACAAAACGTAACATCTATTTGAATTAATCCAAAACTTGTTAATAAGGAAATCCTTCATAGCATTAGTTACGGTTAAATTGTAATTAGCAATATGAGAAAAAATCAATTCGACAAAAATAGAAATAATCACCAAGGGATGGAATGTATTCCCTTTATATTTTAATCTTAAGATGGAATAAGCCAACTTATGCCAATCAATAATTAATTTGGTTCCTGTAATAATCCGGTATATTGCTACAATTGGTAAAATAGGAATACTTGGTGGATTTTGGATTAAAATATAATTAATACCTCTTAACTCCCAAAGATGTTTAATAATCCCAAACACTTGACTAAACACTTTCTGAACCATTCCAACTATGCCCTTCTGTGATGATTTTAGTCTTGGTAAGGTATGAACTGTAATATTATCATCTTTTAAAATGAATTCAGGTAAGGTACTATCCATATAACCACATAATTCAACTTGAAACCCTTTGCTACTAAAGCTTCTTGCATGATAACATATACGAGGAGAATGACCAAGATCTCCTAATACATATATGATAATTCTTTTTTTTCACAGATCCTGATCCCACCAAAATGTAACGGACTATATAATAAACCACAAATGGAATACTTAAGTACATGATAATAAGGCTTATTAGCCATCTAGGTAATTCTATGTCCCACATTAATGCTTCCCCCTTTTCTGTCGATTTATTTTTTTTTTCTTATGCGTTTATTTAGTTTCTCTTACAAACTTCTAATATTGATAGATTCTTTGGATGGATTAAATAACTGTATTTAGACTGATGATAAGACCCTTCTAACCTTCTAAACTAGCTGTTGCTGGAGGAAACTTCTTATACTACTACTACTACTGTCTTCTTATTCTAATTTCAGTGGCAGTTCGAACCTTCTTGGAAAACTTTTTTTTTGACAAGTTTGCTTTTTTTGTTTTAGCGGTTCGTTGTAAATGACCTAGTGTCAATATTTTCCAGCTTTTTTTCTTCTACACAATTAAATTAAAAGGTGGGTAAGATATTTGAAAGCAGAAGATCAAATCTGTCTTGACTTGTTAGTTGGTTCAACCGAGTGGATATTATCGTTAGCGAGAATATCCATTACTAGTCTATTACAGAAAGTGAATTGATAATTTCGTTCGCCTTTTTGTACTATTATTAGCTTTAAAGAAGGTTCTTAAAGAGAGTTAACCTGAAAAGTAACAAAACTAACTGTAGAAAAATATTGTGTACCCACCAGTCTAGAATAAGCACAGGTAAGATAATATACAGAAGAATAGGATGTCCTCTAATTTAACTGAAGAACAAATTGCTGAATTTAAAGAAGCTTTTGCCCTTTTCGACAAAGATAATAAAGGTTGTATTTCTTCTAGTGAATTGGCCACTGTGATGAGATCTTTGGGATTTTCACCAAGTGAAGCTGAAGTAGCTGATTTAGTAAACGAAATTGATGTAAATGGTAATCATAAAATTGAATTTAGTGAGTTTTTGGCCCTTATGTCTCGTCAATTAAAATCAACTGATTCCGAACAAGAGTTGCTTGAAGCCTTTAAAGTTTTTGATAAAAATGGGGATGGTTTAATTTCAGCAGCTGAATTGAAGCATGTATTAACATCAATTGGTGAAAAATTAACTGATGCTGAAGTTGATGACATGCTAAAAGAAGTTAGTGATGGTTCTGGAGAAATTGACATTAAACAATTTGCTGCTTTATTATCTAAATAATACCATTGATATCTTAAACTACATATATATATATATAATATTATTATTATTATGGAGAAAATGAATATATAAACATTTGTCATTAAATATATTATTAGACAAAAAAAGTATATAAATACCCAATTAAAATACATTTAATTTTATCTAAGTGGTTCAAAACAGATTGAAAACAAATATATTAATAGACTTTCAGTTGTTGTGAACCTTTTATTCCCTTTGCTTTGATCAGAAATCTCAATATATTTTAATTTAAAACATTAAAATTAAGGAATATAACCTTTTTAACTCTTGGTAAGTAGCTAGGATAAGACAGGTATTTTTTTGAAATGATCTTCAAAGAAACCCTATCATCAATTCATCAAAACTAATTTGTAGATAAATTGTTCATATAAAAAGTTGATATATATAACATGTAAATAAATAAATAAATATATATATATATATTTGTGTAGATATAAGTCCAATAAAATTTTAAAAACTTCTTGTTCAAACATTATGAATTCTATCAGGTGAAGCTGGTACCGCCTCTTTTTTATAAATAGCAAATGGGTTTTCATCAGCATCATTACTTTTAGAGTACATGTTACCTTTTGAGTTATTATTAATTTCATTTGGTAAGGGCATTTTGGCTCTCCTATTCGTAGGAATAAATATATCATTATTACAGTTTGGAATCGGCGGTTGTTTCCGCACAGTTGGGGGAACTGGAGGCTGTGCCCTCCTGCTTGGAGGAATTGGTGGTTGTCTTCTAGCCAACGAAGAATGGTTGTGATTTGATTCTATTGATATTTTCTCTATTTGTGGACGATCTAAGTTGGTTTCCGATGTGTCAACTTCATAATTATTCACAGAAGAATTGCCAGCAATATCACCTTTTTTCAACAGATTCTCAAGATTTCTTGGTTTAGGTTTAATTACTGGAGGTTTCTTTTTGTTTAGTTCAGAGTGATTCTTAGATGTGGAAATAGAAGACTTCCTTTCAAGTGAAATATTGTTCAATGATTTAGGTTTGGGTTTAACTACAGGTGGTGAAGTACCTTTATGTTTGCTGGTTCTATGAATGGACAAACTAGCTACTGATGAATTCAATTCTTGAATAAAAGTATCCGATGAGCCGATAGGAGGATTAGAATTTATAGATGAATGAGATACTGATGATGTTTCTTCAGTTAATTTATTACTTAAGTTATCTGTATCATTATGATCGGGTATGATTCTTGCTCGAGATGGTTCAATAGAAGAATTATCATGATTAAGTTCGTTTGCATTATTTATCTTCATTGCACCTATTTTATCATTTAAATTATTCTTTGAACTAACTGGTCTAAACGGCTTTGGTGGTGGTGCGAATTCTGTCATTGGATAAACTGCGGAGTTAATCAAAGGTTCTTGTTTATTACCTGATTCTGGACAAGCCATATTTGTTGTGTCTCTTGATGTTATAGTATTTTGTACATGTCTTGCTGGTAGTGTTGGTGCAGATGTGGTCTCACAATAATCTGGGGGCGATCTGCGGATGGACTCTCTCTTTTCTGGTGTATTAGAACTCTTTCTATAGGGTTTTGGAAGTGGTTGAAAGTCAACATTTCTTTCCGTATAGGTTCCAGTAATAGGATTATTGGTTTGTAAATTATCATTCTCCAAACTATTTTCATCCAACTTATATTCTACATCTTGACTAGAACATCTTTTTAGCGTGTCGTTTGCATTTCTTTGAGGCAACAATGGCGGTGGTTTACATGCTAACTGATCGTCACTAACTAAGGTAGAAGTATATACTTTTGAGGAATGACCATTATTTATTGAGTTATTCCTTTCACTATTTACCTGCCTATGAGGTTGAGGTGGTGGAGCAAAATTAGTTACTGGTTCATGATAAGTGCCTGAAACTGTATAATTTATTTTTTCCTTTTCCTTTTCATTTTGTTCCAAATTTTTTACAAAGTTATCAGGTTTTGTCAAAGGTTCAGGGTTTTCACCTATAGCAGTATTAGATGGTATTACATTATTCATAGGTTCCATAGAACTTACTTCTCGAGAAGAAGAGGCTATACTATTTGTTGAATACTTTAAAGGAGCACCTTTTTGGGAATGCATTATAGTAACACTTGGGGAATTTTTTGTCAATGATTCATTGCTACTTCTATCCTTATGCGTTGGTGGTGGTGCCATTTGACTCAAGTCTATCTGTGGTAAAATAGTGATTTTCTGTTTCTTTTTTTCTTCATATTCTTCTCTATTAAATGGTCTCACTTCAAAATGAGGACCTATACTAGATGGAGTAGAATTCGTAGATTCTACACTTTCAAAGGTATTAGTTTGTGGTCTTGCTGGTAGTGGAGGTCCTGAAGGAAGAGCAGGTGCTGGTCTTCGTATTTCATTTTGTAAAGGTTGCTGACCAACTTGTGGAACTTGTTGGATATATTGTGTTTGTTGTGGAATGTTCTCTAATTGCTGATTTTGTAGATTACTTTGAATCATTGTCATCGAGATCTGACTCTGCGGAGGTACTGAAGGTTCATTATATTGTGTAACATATGGGCTATTAGATCCCTGAGATGTTGCATTTTGAGGCATTGTTTGTGGCAATGTTTGTTGTTTTTGATATATCGGAGGTGGCATATCTCCTGTAATATTATATTGATAATTAACATAATTTTGTTGTGACTGATTCTGATATTGATTTTCCATATTTGCTGCCAGTTGATTTATATTTTGACTTCCAGAGGGTGTATTTACTATAGGTGCTTCTTCAGCGCATACTGTTTGTCCATTACCAACATATTGTTTTTGGCCTTTTCTTAAAGGAGGAGCAGGAAAATTTTTTGGATCAGTTAATCTATCGATAGATACGGCTTCATGTCCCTCTGCAGCCTGATTAGCATTAGTATTATTGTTGTGTCCTTTTCCTTTATGAGCATCGTACTGGTTTTTAGCCATATGATAGCCAGTCTTAGTAACGTATTTGGTACCTTGATAACCATATTTCCCAGCAGTTACTAAGCCAGATTTAATGGAACCTTTATTTTTTTCCCAAAAATCACCCATTATTTTAAAAATATAAACGAACGATCTTAATATTTATTCGGTGATCTTGTAATTTTAATATCACTAAATTAATATACGACACAAATAAAAAAAACTGTCACTAGTAATTACTATTACTACTTGTAACGGAACCGAAAGATTGTTAAATATATATATTTTTCTTTATTCAATGATAAGTGCATTCGAGCTACAGAAAAGTGAACATGTAGAAAAAAAAACCAAAATAGAAAAAAAAAAATGGGGGAGCATAGGAAAATCAAATTTGAAGGATTTAATTTCTTGGCAATCAAACAAAAACATAAAGAAGAGAACAAGTAAGACAAATGTTCCAAGACAAGATATCACTGTCCAGTTCTAAGACTTGTTGATAGTGTTGATAGTTTATATACTTGAAACATTCTCACTTTATTTCCATGATTATTATAGAATTATTAATATAAAAATGGAAGCAAAGTTCTTCACTCTTTTTCCTTATACATAAAATAAATATAAAAATATTCAAGAAAGTATAAATAAAATAAAAATATGACTCTAAGAGAAAACTCTTCACTCTATATATACAAGTATTTAGTAAAGTTTCTCTATGAAAAGAAAAAAATTTGACCATTGGTTTCCTAGACATTTAGCGGTATCTGAACGGCAAATATTCAGCTTTCTGTTGTTTAGTATCTACTGAAATTACGTTGTTCTATTTGCTTTATTTCAGAACAATTTAATTCAACAGTTACAGTGTGGTCTTTTGTTTATTGAAATATATAATGATTTTTATCTTTATATCTTATTAAATCCCAGATACGTTATATTTTATATACTACGAAAATTTTAAGAATAAGGCTTTTTTTTTTGAAATTCATCTATGTGTTGGTAGACATATACGCTACCACGTGTAAGAGATCTGGATAGACACATAGATAAACTTAAATAAATTAAAAGAGGAGCCGCTACACAATACTATATACCTAGTTTCTTACCTATATAATTGTTGCACTATTTGCTTGCACTCCTTTTCCTCTATAACTATATAACTTTACAAATAAGGTGGAGATGGAAGTAAATTAACTTTTATCAAAACTTGTTTCATTTATAGTGATTCTTTTCCTCTCCCTTCTTGACTTTGAATTTCATCTCTAATCTAACTACACTACACTACAGTCTATGAATGTGCATCTTCTGTCAAGATTTGTAATATTCTTGTATGTGTATAAATGATTTTAATTTACTATACGAATTTATTAGTACACAAGTCTCAGAAATATTTACAACAACCAAAATACATTCAATAAAACAAATTAAAATCAAAATCAAAACTAAATTCAACAAAACAAACAATAAAAATAATCAATTAACAAAATATCTTCCACTAGTAGTAAGGTTATCCAGATTGTACCAGTGAATAGTCTATCTCGATCAAAAACAAATTCTTCTAGGATACCATGATTACAAAAGACCTTGGCTACTAATAATTCTGCACAGGCAGCGGTAGTTAGCTTCTTCACGGTGGATATGAAGTACGATTATTTAGTGAGTCTTTTTGTAACAACCAAAATGCAATCCAGTCTACCTATTCGTTTCATACCAATAACAAAATCGAGGCTTATAGGTGACTAGGGCTGGCTAGGAACGACAAGTGGATTATGTGTTCCAGGCAGTGACAAGATTACATATTTGCCTTGTTGAAAAGCTTTGCGTGTTCTGACATATTTTCAGATTGTGAATATCATATTTAGCCAATATACTCCCTTAATATGTTTTTGGAAGATTTAATTAGTAGTTGTTTCATGACCTTTTCCTTCATTATATATTGCAAAGATTCATGATCTGTGCAAAGGAGAAAGCCAGTACCCAACAGATAACGTCTCCACTTACGCAAAGCATGGACAATTGCAAAGATTTCTTTCTCTCTAATAGGCCAATTTAATTCATGATTATATAACCTTCGACTTAGGTAAGCAACTACACTGATAACTTTATTTGAATTATGCTCACACATTTCCAAGGTAACCCCAATAGCACCTTTGCTGAAATCTGTAGACAATATTAGCGACTTCATAGGATCGAATGGTTTTAATATATGATCCTTCATCAATCTCTTCTTTAATTTATCAAAAGCATCCTGCTGCTGTTGCTTCCAATTAAACATTGGCTGATTGGCGAATAATCTCAGCAAAGATGCTAAATTTGAAAAATCTTTTATAAGCCATCTGTACCTACTAATTAATCCTAAAAACCTCTGGCAATCCTTATAGTCTTTTGGTGTTTTCCATTCTTCAATACTTTTCACGTTTTTTGGACCTGCTTTACCACCGTCTCTGTTAGTGAAGTGAACCAAAAAATCAATCTCTTCTAGGGAAAAATTCACACTTAAATTTCTGTGTATATAACTTGCGTGCTCTTAATGTATTCAAAATCGTCCTTATATGCTTCTCATGTTCATCCTTGTTTTTGGAATAATTCAAAATATTATCTAAATAGGAAAAGAGAAATTTTTTGTGAAATAAAAGAAAAGCTAATTGTTCTGTAGTTTTATTTTCATATATATTTGGAATCCTGGTTCAAGCTTTTGCAGATTTATTATTGTATTAGTGTTAATAAAATTAAAAAATTACTGTCAGTTATAAATATATATATATATTTGTATATACATAAACGAACGCATCAAGTTTTTTTTAAAGGCAAATATCTTGGTTGAGCTAATTTTGTTTAGATTAAATTTAGGAAATTAATTTGCAAACTGTAAATGCCTTTGTGTTTCTGTTTCAAATCCAAACAAGATATTAAGGTGTGAAATATGTTTGCATTTAAAAGAACTTTCTTGAAAACCTCAGGTTAATTTTTTAATAATATTAGGGACTACTTTGAAACTTCTCTAGAATAATTTCTTTTTATATAGTTATTTTAATAATTTGAATATTTTTTTTTCTTCCTTTGCTTTCAGACTTGAAGTAAAGTATAAACTTTTTAATGCACAAAAATCAAATGCACATTAAAGAGGTTACCACAAATCATATACTAGAATATGGTTATTAATTATATATAAGCCTATACACTTTAAATAGTGGTTGATTTTAACTAATTAACCAAATATAAATATTTTTTGTTATGATTCTTATTCTCGTGATTATCACTTAGTTTTATTATTTTTGTTATTATTATTATTAATCTCAATCTTATACCTATTACGAATGACCTAATATATACAACAAGAATGAACTTACTGAAAAATATCTCTGATACTCTCTCAATAATCAAATGTCTCTTGAATAAGTTGTTCAGTAATTTACCATTAGGTTTAATTCGAAGATTGTTTCAATACACTTACAACCAGAATGAAGAGTTTTAGCCGTTGTAAGTCCTTCGCCTTGACATTGAGTGGTACTGTGTGACTATATGTTCTCTGAGTATTAATTAGGATCCATACACAAATAACTGAGTTGTTTAGAAATTAACGTTTTATATGTCTAATTATAAAATCTTTTTGATAATCTGTTTTCGGAGAAGAGGACGTTAACTTTTGTCAAATTATTCGATTTTAAAAGGTTTTTTTTAACCTTTTATTATGGAAGCAACAGGTAAATGAAAATAAATTAATATTATAAATTAAGGAAAAATAAGGTTATCATTGATATTTTTCCGGGTGTATAAAAATTTTTTTGTTTTAAGAGCATTGCAATTGAACAGTTTGGTTAAACCAATTATTAGAGATCTCCATATATAAGTTCATGACTTGAATTTTCTTTCAAGGAACTGCTAAAGACAAAAAAGTATTGGAAAACCTGAATGTGCCATTAAAGTGAAGTAAAAGGCAGAAACAAGAGAGTATAAGAAAAAAACAATTGTCAAAAAATAAAATTAATCAAAACTACGTTTATTGAAACTTTCGAGAACTAGTTGTAATCATGTAAAAATTAACAAATAATTTCCATTTTTCATTTTATATAAAAATGTGGAGAAAATTTAAAATTTGCAATTATTGTGTGTTAATATTTACTTTAGAAATTTTTCCGTCGTTTTATAATCCTAAAAGAACACTTTCAAGAACTTTTATACTATATATTTTTCCATAATATACCTTAATTTCACTTTTTAAAGTAAGTTGAGAAGATTATTTGTTGATAACTACCTATGCCCTCATTCTTATCAAAATTTTAAAATGTCGAACCATAGTGGATAATTTTCTTTTTGTTATTCTGAAACCTCTTCAAAAAGAAATCTTTTGAAAGTTTGTATTTTAAGATATTCTAATATGGAAGCATTTTACAGGGTGTTGTTTGTTCTTAGGTTTGGTCTGGTAGAAAAAAAAAAACAAAAAATAAATTTTTTTTACTGGAGAATTCTTTGAATCCTTTTTCTTCTATAATAAATATATAAATTTTATAAAAAATATTACAAAACATTTTTTTCTCCAAAAAAAAAAAAAAAAGTAATTGAAGCAGAATAATATATTGAAGATATGACGGAAAAAATGTATGGATTTGTGAAAACTTTACAATAAAGACCACAAAAATAAAAGTACTACAAAATATAAAAAGTCATTACACTAATATTTCATTAAAAATATATATATTTTACTCAACTAATAAACTGTAATTCGAAAAATAGACTACTATGAAAGAAATTTTAAAAATTATTTATAAAAAATCAGTTAAAAATTCGTTATTAAACCTCTCTTTCGGTTTCCATTTCTTCCTTATTCATTATATTTCTTGTTTATACCAACCATTATTTATAAAAACAAGGATTTATAAAAGATATTTATATAACCAATTATCTTACTTGCTACACACTTTTAACAAATATACAAATTTGAGTTGAGCTTTAAATAATATTGAATACCTTTTCTTTCAGCAACATCTGCTTGTAACCTGCCATTGTCAAAGAATACTTTATTCATGGGGTAAAAACTCAAGAAGTCTACGTAAAAAAAGTACAAAATCCTAAAAAAGAATAAAGAAAGAAATATATTTTAGAAGTTCACACATCATATTTTCTTTCTAATGGAACATATATTACCTTGTAGTCGCTACAGAAATCCTAGATAACTATCCTATCAACAGTATCCTAGATTTTTAATTCTACAAATTTTTTATTTATCTCTAGATACAATAATGTGCACAAATTATAAGATTTATATGTCTAATAGAAGAATTAACCAAAATTTTTTTCATAAACTTAATAAAATCAAAAATTTCCACAAAACTCTAAAATGATTTAAAACTTTGAAAGAACCAGCTTTCGCGATATATTAGTATCAAAATTTAATATAATCTTACGGTTAGGTATTTCTTTTTACGGTTGACTTATTTGTGAGAGTAACAGTAATTTACCTGAATTGATATTAAATATAAACTCATTCTATATCTCTAGAGGTAATATTAATATATATATATATATATATATCCAATCCTTCTAACCTCCAATATAGTAAGACTAAATAATATGTACCTATATACTCGATTTCTATTCTTTTATTCTAGATCTTTATAATGGCTACTCCAGCTTTTATATATCTATGTGAAATTTTTCAAAAAGGAGAGTTTAGAAAAACGATAATAACCCTCAATTTTCTAAACCAATCCTAAACAGTAATATTGTAATATCCGGGAAAGAAGTAGAAGGAGACTCTAACTTTACAATCCTGTTAGAGTGAGGGTAACCAAACATCACTGTTGTTTTTTTTATTTACGCCGTCGTCGAGTTGTCCAATCTGTTATAGCTCACTTAAGAAAGGAATTATGAGTGTGTGGATTAAGAAGGATAATACCTGTATATAGTTTATATAGCAGCAAATATAGGGAGCGAGAGACACAGGAATATATAGATATAGATCTTTACCCATATGTATAATTATTATTTATCTATCTAATACACCTATTATTATATTTTATTTACAGAATCCAAGTTCTTCAACAGTACTTTAAACAGAGATTAGAATTGAGCCATTAGTGTAAGAAATAAAAGTATATTATAAATATCCAAAATATTACAATAAAATTCAAAAAAATGAAGGATGCGAGGTTCGAACTCGCGCGGACACTGTCCAACAGATCTTAAGTCTGCCGCCTTAGACCACTCGGCCAACCCTCCAACTATTCTGTCTTTTGTTGTAATCAGAACCAATTACAATATTTAGTAAAACTTTAACAGAACTATTGAGATGTATTAGCGAACCTGTAATACCTATGTGTTCTGGTTCTTTTTCTATATAAATATATAAAATACATAACAAAAATATAAACTAGAAATTCAGACGAACTTGGAGAACTTGGAATATAAAAATGTTCTCCTTTTATATAAAATATTTGACCACAAGTTCAACTAGAGAGCCGACTAGCAACTTGGATTCAACAGTAGATAAAAAACCATAAAACAGCTAATAATATAAAAACAATAAAGAACGAAGAAGTAATGACCAAAATACAAAAATGAGTCAACAACAAAATGATAACAATTTTTTAAAACAATAAGAAAGTTAAGCCACGTTACACTGAAACGACAGCGTATTACGTTTGATACAAAACTACTGGAGAGATGACGTTATCAATACGTCATCGCCTAGTGTGCTAATAATAAACTGTTGAGATATTTTTAGAAACAACATTAAGACCAAAATGTTGATATGTTTTTAACTCGTCCGATAAATGGAGAAACCAATGGAAAAATGGAACGAAAATAAAATAAAATAAAACAATAAAATTTCCAGATTGGGAAACACCTACAACACCTTTTTGTAAAATATCTGGTTGGGATAAAGGGTTAGATAAAATATAATATTAAAATAGAAAAGGTTAAGATAAACTTTTTGTTGATAATAATCAGGGCATTTACCTGGCCTACTAATCAAATCTCCTTGATCAATAACAGGGCATTTACCTGACATATTCATCAATTTGATATATATATTCTTGGTCTTTTCTTTCTCTATGTAAAAATCTCTTTATATACAAATAGACTAGTTGTATAATCTGTTACCATGTTTTCTTCTTAACCTTGTAACCTTTATTTTTATTTTTATATTTATTTTTCTAAAGTGAAAAATTTTCAATCCTCGACTCTAAACAATGTCACTTCATACGTTAGTAATCACCTTCAACGACTTACTTACTCTAATGTGACACTTAAGACTTATTAATTATTAGTGATTCAGTTAAAAACATGTTTAAAGATAATCATTTTCTCTTAGTAAAATCCAACAAAACTCTTTTCTTTTTCATCGACACGAATGTGCTTCTCTCGAGAATCGAACCGAGACTGTTGTCTTACATCCGTACATCTAACTAATATTCTTTGACTTTTACTACATACGTTACAATCTCATGGATAAATGGTACTATGGCCGAGTGGTTAAGGCGACAGACTTGAAATCTGTTGGGCTCTGCCCGCGCTGGTTCAAATCCTGCTGGTGTCGTTTTTTGCATATTATTTTTACTTTGTGATGATATAATATACTTTTATTTCTTACACTAATGGCTCAACTCTAATCCCTATTTAGAGTACTGTTGAAGAACTTGGATTCTGTAAATAAACTATAATAATAAATGTATTAGATAGATAGATAATAATTCTATCTATGAGTAAAGATCTATATCTATATATCTCTATCTCTCTATATCTCTATATGTCTCTATCTCCCTCCATATGTATATATATATATCTATATAAACTATATACATGTATTCTCCTTCCTAATCCACGTACTCATAAGTTCCTTTCTTAAGTAAGCTACGACAGACTGGACAACTTGACGACGACGCAAATAAAAAAACAACAACAGTGATGTTCGGTTACCTTCACGGTAACAGGATTGTAAAGTTAGAGTCCCCTCTTACTTTTTTCCCGGATATTACAGATGACTATAATATACTTTTATTTCTTACACTAATGGCTCAACTCTAATCTCTGTTTAAAGTACTGTTGAAGAACTTGGATTCTGTAAATAAAATGTAATAATAGGTGTATTAGATAGATAAATAATAATTATACATATGGGTAAAGATCTATATCTATATCTTCCTGTGTCTCTCGCTCCCTATATTTGCTGCTATATAAACTATATACGGGTATTATCCTTCTTAATCCACATACTCATAAGTTCCTTTCTTAAGTGAGCTATAACAGATTAGACATCTCAACGACGGCGTAAATAAAAAAAACAACAGTGATGTTTGGTTACCCTCACTGTAACGGGATTATAAAATTAGGTTCTACTCTTACTTTTTCTAGAATATTATATTAGGTAGCATTTTAATACCCAATGAGACGAATTATGGGTCTAATGTATTTTTCCAATTCATTTTGTTATATTTTTCGCAACGTGTTATTTTCAAAGGAGAGTTTATTAGTGGCGTAGGAATTTGCGAAATATACTGGTATCTTGAGAGACCACTCGAAGAAGGACTAGACAATGTGAGCGACAGACGAAGAGAATTATATTGTGTTGTATATTAGCTGTTTAATCTAGTTATTATTTGTGTATTTTAATTTTATAACTAGATCTATATACTGGAATTTTTCCAATTTAGGAGATTACTATACTAGTTGTTTATTTATTATGCTAGAACTGTTCCCTATATTGGAAATATAATTTTCTTATGGAGAAAATTTTATCTTCCAGAATTTATTTTACATATAAAGAAGAAATAGATAGATTTTACCATATATATAGGTTTATATAATGTATAGTTATCATACATAGAATAAACCGAAGAAGTCTTCACATAAAAACCATCACCATTATATTATTATCAAGAATTACAACAGATCTACTCACCACAATGTCTAACATCACCAAAAATATGGAAAATCTATCACTTTCCTCTCAGTAATATTGGAGATTACTCGCTAAACTCTTCTATTCCAACTCTATACAATATATTTTATACATAATTTATGTATTTCCCCCACCTAGTAACTCTCTGTATTCCACTTTTTAATCTTTAACTTTACAACCTCTTCCTTTCTTTTTAATAACCTCTGTCTTTAAAGTTTTCCAAAGGGAGGATTTTAGGAAGAAATGGGGGCATTGAAATTTCCCTAAATAGATAGTTAGAGCTTTCAACAGGTAAAGCTCGCATAATACAAACCACAATTTGATGGAAAGTAGATAGGAGAAGGTATTTCATATAGGTTGAATAAGTATATACATTAATTTCTAAATATTTCCACTGTATAGAGAAATGTGAAATAAGTATCTGAAAACACACACCGTAAATAATACAGTTATAAAAAAGTTGACGAAGCTAAAAAAGGATGGATTGATTGTCTATTGTAATGTTAATGTAACACATATAACACTAATTGCAAATATTTTTTTATTAAACTTGTGAATTTACATTATGATCATCTGGTGATATTTTTACTAATTCTATTTATTAACCCTTAACAATAAATGACAAATACATAAGTATATGTAAGCATGATTTTGATATACATACGTAACTGTTGTAAAGTACATATATCTGATAAGAAGTAGCGCCGTCACTAATATTATTATTAGTAAACATTCTTAACTTTAAATGTATTTTGTATATGTATTAGGATTCTATATGTGTTATATATATTGGAGAGGTTTGTCCAATATTGGTTCTTCGGTAAATGTTCTTCAATAATCGTTCTTCGGTGATCTAGAAATTATATAAAAGATAATAATGTATAATAGCATAAAAATGTAATGTGTAAAAGGAGTGAGGAAATAATTTAGATTATCGATTACCTCATGTTCCTTATATATGTTTGGAAATGAGTATCGAATATTATCGTAAAATGTTATTTGCCACTGTATTCATTTCTGGGGTAATTGGTAAAATATCATCTTAACGTTTTAGGAAACTAGGAGTATCCTACTTAAGTATCAAGGGGTAAAATATCTTACTAATGATATATTTACTATGAGATATTTTTGCTGGAATATTTATCCTCAAGGGATAATCAATTATTAAAATCTTATTGGTTCATCATATTTTATTCTAGAATCTTCCATTCCAGCAATATATGTGTTTTAATTTTTAAAACTTTGGTACTCTTTCACTTTTAAAATTTTTTAAGTTAACAATTTCCATATATCTTTTAATATAAAATGTTTCAAAAATAGTTTCTATTAAAATACTACAAGAAAAGAAAACCAACTTAGAAATTTTGAAATAGCAATAATAACTTTAGCTTCCTCAGTTATCTCTCACATCCAGGGGTATACATAGTGGTTATTCAAGTATTGTACTTTTTAAATTTTACGTTTATATCTTTCTGATAACAATAAAAACCCAAACTTACAATCTAACTATTGATAACATATTTAGTTTTTTGCGAGAAAATTAGAAGTATATAAAATATATACAGGTCTTAATTCAAGGTATATTTAATTGTAAAAGTAATATCATTTTTTATCTTGCTTATTTTTCTTTACAAATTAGTACATTATTACATACATTACTTTTTTAAACAAACATGGTCATATAAAGGTTTTAACAGACAAAAACATTAGCACTATCACTTCAATATGCTTTTAGTAAGAAAAAAAAAAAAAATCGTAAGAAAAGTTTTAAACAAGTTGATATAACGTTCTTTTTAGTTATTAACCATATAGCAAAGAAAATAAGAAACATATAATTATGCAAAATATAACAACTTTATATATGGGTTATATTTATGAAAGTTATCGATGTTAAGACAGGTATATTCATAAACTTCATTATTATTATATGTTTTCAAACATTGTTACAAAATTTTAATTCTTTTAAAAGTTGAATTTTTTGGCTAAGTATATACCATAAGCCACATTTTGAAGACGAGCGTCCAATTTGTAACCTTCCATCTCTAACTTAATTAATTCTTCATGAAGATCTGTTAATGGAACTTTAAAACATTCAATAAACTCATTTTCTTCTAACTCTGGGATTGGCTTTTGATTTTCTGGTAATGTCATATCAACCTCTACCATAACAAGGGACATATTGGTGTTGGTGAAACCAGGATCATTGTATATCACAGGACCTTGCTCAATGATTCTGCCAATATAACCTGTTTCTTCCTTTAATTCTCTCAAAGCAGCAGTAGGGATGTCCTCATTTGCATCGATCAAACCTGCTGGAACTTCAATACAGACACCTTCTACCGGTGGTCTAAATTGTTTTTGTAAAAGGACTTGATCAGGGGTTCCATCCTTATATTTTAAAATCGTGAACATTCCGATACCATCAACATTCCCTGAATTTCTTGTTGTTCTAACTGCGCTATCCCATACTCTTTCATTCCCATTCGGATCTTTGTAAGTAATCTTTTCCAAACCAATCCACTTACAATCACTTGTGTCTTTAACTTTTTCAATCTTTAAAATTTTTGCATTCTCTGGTTTACCTTTTAATACAGACATGTTCGAAAAACGGCTTGAGATGGGAATAATTATTTTGTTTAGTGATGTTAAACGTCTTATCATTTGAATTATATTAAACACACAAGATAAAAGAATATTTATTCAAGAAAAAATAAGCACCACCAAATATAGAAGTAGATTAAAATTGAATGAAATTACATCACAGTAACCAAATCCTTGGTAACCACCATTATTAACAAATAAGTATAATGTTTTTCCGATTATTATTTGAAGAATTTCCCTCTTAACATTTACACTCCCTCAAAGTGTGTTAATTTTTTTTTTTTTTAAATTTCAAAAAAAAGTCATGTTTTTTTTTTAATACAGATATATTAGTAATTGACTTGAGAAGCAACCTCTGCTCTTTGTTGAATTTCTCTGTTTCAAGTATAGTTTCTTGACGGTTTAGTTCAACAAAAATATATTAGCAAAAAAATACTCATTTTATCTTCCAGTGGTCAAAGATTTAGGTTATTGAAAGGACAGCATGGAAGGGAATATTAAGGCACAGATACAAAAATATTTAGTGGAATCTGGAAATTATGAAAAGTATGTATGATTGATCATTGTTGCTTTTTATTTTTTTCAAATCAATCATTTATTTAAAACAACTGTTTAAATTAATTGACAGATCAGTTGCTCTTATTATATCACCAAAGTTTGTTCTTCCATGACAAAGAGAACAAATATGTGTATAGTAAATTATTCCACATTTACTAACATCTATTTTTTTTTTGATTCCCTTATCTATTATTTTTATACTTGATATGTTTTAAGAATATCCAATTTATTAACTGAAAAATTATTACAAGACGGATGGGTTGATAAGATTAGAACTTTAACCGTGGAAGAAATTAACAAGAATGAAAAAGCTGGATATAATGAAATATTGAATAAAATTGAACCAGTAGCAATGGGTATGTTTGAGAATAATATTAAAATGCGTATTTACAGATCATATTTATCTCAAAAAATAACAACAATAACAAGTAACTGTTTAAAATGATATATAAATATGACAAGTTTAAGAGGAAAAATGAAATATATGTATTTGGTACTAACAAAGTAAATGCTGATGTCAATTTTTTCTATGAAATTTATTGAATTATTAAATATTCAAATATGCATTTGATCTATAAAGAGATGGTTGCTCCTGAAACACGGGAATTAGTTATGAAACAAATTAAAGACTTCCTTGATGATATTGTTGAAACTAAATAAAGTGATTATTTACAGTTAAAATTAACTTGTATATCAATATGGTGAGGTGATTTGAAATAAAGAAGGAAGAAGCAAAGAGCATAAAAAACTAATCAATTGATTGAAAACTACAAAGTCAAAATTAAAAAAAAATAAAAATAGGAAGGAAATTATTGGACACTCTCACTGCATTACTCATTTTCTTTTATGAAATTAAATTTTCTCTTCTTATAAGTGACTCTTAGTATATTTTTTATTTTATTTTATTTATTTAGAAACAATAGATAAATAAAACAACATCCGAATAATTTACACAACATAGAAGTCTGAGATCATAATATTTTAAATGTAAATATATAAATAAATATGTATTTATATAATATTTACTATACATCAGTTAGTAATATCGACAAAAAATTACCATTCTTCGAGAAACAATTACCGTGACAACCAATACAATTTACTCTTTTAGGTATTTCCAAAGGAAAATTCACCATAAAACAACTTAGAGGAATTTCCTTTTTGAACACTGAGGTTGGTTTGTGTATATACCGTTCAACAATTTGAAATCATATGAAAGGAAGAGTCCTTGATGAATTTAAATACGAATAAACATAAAAAAAGATGAGATACGATTATTAATACAGATTCAAAACTTAAAATTAGTGTACATAGTGTGATTACTCGTATTCCATGTGTGCTCCGATATGCTTGTTAAACAGTTCTTAACTATTATTTAATAGTAATATTAGATAGTAAAATTTCAATGTTACAAGGAGAAGATGGATTTTTACGAAGACCTAGAACTAGATCAAGAATTTTGACTATTATAAAAAAGGTGAATCATGTTGAAATATCGGATTGTGATGAAAATGAAGATACTTTGAAATTAGACTATGGTCTCGATTTAACAACTGAAATAAATATGGCAAATAACAAAAGTACTAGTTATGATACTGATTATATAGATGATAGTATCACACCTGTTAATGATGTACCAAATCAGAATATACATAGGGATGCCTCTTCTATCCAAAAGATTAACAGTGAGTTTGAAACTACTGTTAGTATTAAAGCAAATAAAAGAAACGGAAAAGGTGAAGAAAAATTATCTACCACGTCTAATAAAGATACAGAATACATTGTTTTGGACCAAGAGGATAATGATCAAGAAGATGAGACACTATCAAAGAAGCGTAAAGTTACCAGAAAAAGAAAAGCATCCACTAAGAAAAAAGCTCCTAAATTGACACCCTACCAAAGGAATACGCAAAGGTTATTCAATAACCATCCTGAATTAAAAAATGTCTTCCCAGATCTTCAGAATGCTCCAAAGTATATACCTCACCGTGCTACACAACCTGAAGGACTCAGTCTAAAACTACTTCCATTTCAATTAGAAGGTTTGCATTGGTTATTGTCTCAGGAAAATAGTAAATATAATGGTGGAGTCCTAGCAGATGAGATGGGGATGGGTAAAACCATCCAGGCTATTGCATTATCGATGTATGATCAAACCAAGAGACCATCCTTAGTAATAGCTCCTACTGTTGCATTGATGCAATGGAAAAATGAGATTAATCAACACACTAAAGGTAAACTGAAAGTATACTTGTTTCATGGAAACAATAAAACATCTGATATCAATGCTTTATCCGACTACGACGTTATATTGACCACATATGCTATTATTGAATCTGTATTCAGAAAACAAAACTATGGGTTCAGAAGAAAATCAGGATTGGTGAAAGAGAAATCTGTTTTACATAGCATTGATTTTTATAGGGTTATATTGGATGAAGCACATAACATTAAAGATAGACAAAGTAATACTGCAAGACCGTAAATATGATAAAAACGCAGAAAAGGTGGTATCTAAGTGAGACACCGTTACAAAATAGAATCGGTGAAATGTATTCACTCATCAGATTCTTGGATATTGACCCATTTTCCAAATATTTTTGTACTAAATGTGATTGTGCTTCAAAAGAATGGAAATTTTCTGATAATATGCACTGTGGCCGTTGTAATCATGTCGTTATGCAACATACAAATTTTTTCAACCATTTTATGTTAAAGAATATTCAAAAATATAGTGTTGAAGGTCCTGGATTGGAATCATTTAATAATATTCAATTGTTATTGAAAAATATTATGTTAAGAACCAAAGTAGAACGTGCAGGTGATCTAGATTTACCACCAACTGTTGTAACCATAGGGCGTGATTATTTTAATGAAGAAGAAAAAGATTTATACATAAGTCTATATATGGACGTGAAGAGAAAGTATTACTCTTACGTTGAACAACGCGTTGTGTTGAATAATTATGCTGACATTTTTTCATTAATTACAAGGATGAAACAAATTGCCAATCACCCAGATTAAATTTTGAAGAGATACCGAAATCCACTGGAGGATAAGGGTGTAATTATCTGTCAGTTGTGTGATAATGAAGCAGAAGAACCTACAGAGTAAAATTTTCACCAAAAATTTTGTAGGTTATGTATAAGGGAATACATCGAGTCATTCATGGAAATCAGTAATGATCGTTTCAGCTGTCCTATTTGTCACATTGGCTTAAGTATTGACCTGACATAACCATCTTTGGAAGTAGATATGGATGCATTTAAAAAGCAGAGTATTGTTAGTAGGTTGAACTCAGATAGATCTTGGAAATCATCAACTAAAATAGAGGAATTAGTTGATGAGCTATATAAGTCGTGCTCCAAGGTGAAAACTATCAACTCTATTTTATTTTCTCAATTCACTAGTATGTTAAATTTGGTGGAATGGCATTTAAAAAGAACTGGTTTTCCAATAGTAAGACTTTGAGGTGGTATGTCCGAAAGAGGCCAGATAATCAAATACTTCATGAATAATACTCGTTGTGAAGTGTTTTTATTGAGTTTAAAAACTGGTTGTGTTGCATTGAATTTGTGTAAAGCTTCAGAAGTTTTCATTTTAGATCCTTGATGGAATCCAAGTGTAAAATAGCAGAGTGATGATAGAGTTCATAGAATTGGACAGTAACGACCAGCTAAGATTATAAGATTCTGTGTGGAAGACTGTATAGAATCAAAAATTATGGAATTATAAGAGAGAAAAAAGCAAATATGATAAATGCCACAACTAACCAAAAGGAAGCTACCATTAATAGATTAACATCAGTTGATTTACGATTCTTATTTAATAACTGATTAGTTTCTTTAGCAAAATTCATGTAGTAAGTTCTTTCGCTACAACTTTTTTGCTTATTAAAAAGAAATACTAAAAAATGTATATAATCATAAAAAATATAGATAACAAACATGAAGCCGAATTTGAACGAGCAGCTGCCCCGGATGCAACAAAGTTTAACTGTTCTTAAGAGATAAAGATTTCTGATAAATATAATTCTGCTGGCTCAATAGGTGCTTACAGATATTCAACTTTGACCAAAAAGGCAGTATATACATACCATTTTGTTCAGGGATGACACCTGCACCTGCATACATGTCAATTCCAGTCCATTTAGCATATTTCTTTAAGGATTCCACAACACTTGAATTATCTAATTCTGACGCTCTAATATCGCCTAGCAAATCAACTTAAACTAGATGCAGCAATGGATATAGTGCGTTCTCTTTGTTTTCATCAATAATAGCGGTTTCTAGAGATTATTCACTGACTCCACAGACCTGAATTCGACCATTTCTATTAATAACATATTAACTGAACATTGAACATACCTCTACCAGATGGCGTAACATCTTTTAATTTCTTTAAGAATTCCAGATCGTCATCCTTAGATTTGATTTCAAAAAAGGAAACAACATGCTTGGGTTTCTCTGCAATTCCAAACATATTAAGAATACGACGGTGCTTGGCTAAAGTACATTAAACGTATACAGTAACGCTTAGTCAAGATATCACCAACAAAAGAAGGCATGATGTAATTTTGTGAAAAGAGTTTAGTCTCTTGAACGGTTAATAATTTGGGTCATAGTAAGGGTCAAATGAATGACAGTATACAACCATGGACACTTATCCATTCAGTCATTTTCACCTGGCATATCAATATTTTTTGCAGTTGGAACATAAAACCGAGAGCAACATAAAACAGATGAATATATATAAGAAAAGTTAAATTTATATGTGTAAATATTTCTTGTCACTAAAAATTAAAAGGATATTCTAAATATATATATGTGTGTGGTAATATTGAAGAAGTGATGTATGGATACAACTGTAATACAGGATGCTAAAGTATTTTACATAAAAAAGTAAACAAACACCGCCAGTTGAAATAATAAACTAAATAGAAATATTTACCTAAACCACAATTTGAAATATCTTCTGAAGTAGAAATGAAAGATAATGTTAGATTGGCGTTGGGACCCACAATTACAGGTAGTTGTTGTGTCTCTCAAATGTCCATAGGGTATCACCATCTTCTGTTGGTAAGCCATCTTTTAAATAGCAATAGATGGGACACTAGTTATAATATTCAATTCCTTTTCTATATATATATATATATATCTTGTATCAATTAATTCAATTGACCTGCAGCCCCAATGACAATCAAAACCATTTGATTCGAACACAACCAAATATATTGTTTGTCTAGCAGGTAGCTAACGACGAGTAAATAACTTAAAAAGGGTAATACCTGGCTTTAATAAAGACAATTAAATCCACACTTTCTAGAAGAACATTTTTGATAAAACAACCACGTATTTTACCATTCTCATTTAATGTAAAAGAAAAGAGCCATATAATATATAAAACTACATTAGGAAATAAAATAAAATAAAATAATCTTAATCATATCCTGAAAAATGTTTATAATAAGGAAAGTTTCCATTGAATAAATCCAAGAGAAAAAAAAAAATAATTACCCAAATGCATTTAAGTTAATTAACCAAGTGACTGAATAAACAATTATACATATAAAATTGTATTATAAAATGTATGTAAAACAAAAAAAAAGTTTTCCCATCATATGAAAAGCAAAGTGTTATTAACTAAATTAGCCATAAACCATTGGATATTCTAGGAAGAAATGGTTCAAAGTAAAATGTTTTAGGAGGTATTATAAAAATACTTATATTTTAATTTGGTCGTTTTCATTGTAAACCTTTTTTTTTTTCCAACAGTAGTACCGGTAATAGAAGAATCTCTTCTCTCAGTATATCAGTCAGTAATCACAAAAAGACAAGCAAGACAAACACTTAAACTGAAACAGACGACACATGTTACTTGTCAACCACACAATATATAACCGTCTTGTAACCTTGTTGAAATCTGGATAATCTTTCCAAAAACCACACAACAGGCACACATCTCTTCAGAATACAAGTCTCTTCGAAAATTTTCTAGTCATTTTTTCTCTTATTTTGTTGTTCATGAATATTTATTTTCTTTGGTGGGGAAACACAACAAAACCAAAGAGAATTTCTTTCTTTCTTTATTAATAAGCGATGCCCTTCAAATCTGTCTTTTTTTTATTTTCCGGTTTTTTTTCCCTCTCTCTTTTGGAAAAGTTTTTTTTTCCGTTTCTTTTTTTTTTTTCATCTTCTAAAGTTATTACAACTTCTACGTGTTGTTGTTGTTGAGATGAGTTCCCAATGATGCTCTTATTTACTTACTCACCATTTCCCACTAATATATCCGATTTATCTCATCGATTTAAATGCATTGAAATAAACTAAACTAAACTAAACTAAACAAAAAAAAAAAGTGAAAAAGTGAAAAATAAAGAATAATCCATACTTTTCTAGCTATTCATATCCTTTTAAAATATATCTAACAATACCTAGGTCCCTGCATCTATATTCATACACACACATCTAAAAAATACATACAATCTAGCACTTCTCTACCTTTTTTAAAAAAGCAAAAAAAAAAAAAAAAGAAATAAAAATACGTATATTTTCCATTTGAAAATTTTATTTATTGGTAAATTATGTCTGGTTCATTCTGGAAATTTGGACAAGATTATTCTAATGAATCGTCATTAGCCAAGCTTCTGAATAATGCCTTTATCAAAATAGAATCTAACGAAGTTATTCACAGTGATGGCAAAAGCAACCACAATGCTCGTGGGAAAAGTGATACAGACTCAGATAACCAAACGAATGAAGTTGGTTCATCGAAGGGTAAACATGCAGAACTTCCTGATACAGAAGCTGGATTCAAAGATTATGAACCTAATTTGGATATACTATGTGATCTTTTGGATGAAGAAGAATTGTATACTGAGTTGATGTGTTCTAATTTTAAATTGCTAATTTACCTTAAATACCCCTCTGTTTTATCAAAATTAATAGACTATGTTATGGTTGATAATATTCTTGCTAAAGATGAAAGGAAAAGAAAAGAACTCGAGGAAAATAATGGTGATACAGGTATTAACAATCCAAATTGTATCACATCAGATATAGATAATAATAATAATAATCGTAATGAAAAGGAAACCCTACAAGAAGAAGATGATGACATAGAATCTCAGAGAACCCACATGGCTGCTGAAATTCTTTCCGCTGATGTTTGGCCTATCTCTGCAGCTATCATGGAAAATGAAGATTTATTAAAAAAATTATGGTCTATAACAAATATAACAGGTGAATTACCTATTGAAGCATCAACGTATTTTATGAAAATTAATGATAGATTACTAGATATGAACATGCCAGGTATGATTGAATTTATCTTAAATCAAGATAATATCGTCGATAGGTTCTTGAACCACATTGACGATCCACCTTTAATTGATTTTTTCTTAAAAGTTGTCTCTACTGATAAACCAGACGTAAACAATGGCGTAATTAAAAGATTGAAAAAGGAAGGCCTTATACCGAAATTGATAGAACTATTAACACCTGAACATGATCAAGCTATCCAATCCGCAGCCGCAGACTTCTTAAAAGCTTTATTAGCAATCAGTGGTAATTGTGTGGACGAAATCGCTTCATCTATTGGCCCCAATGAATTGACTAGACAATTGACATCTCCTGAAGTTATGGAAAGACTTATACAAATCATGTTAAAAGGCGGTACTTCATTAAGTTATGGCGTCGGTATAATTATCGAATTAATAAGGAAAAACAATTCAGATTATGACTATGTACAAATTATGTTCACTACTCTAGAGACACATCCTCCAAATGATAGAGATTCCATATATCTAGGCCATATGTTAAAATTGTTCCAAAAATACATGCCTCAATTTAATGACATCCTAGTCAATACATCCATGCCAATTTTAGATACTTCATTTGGTAAAATTGAACCTTTAGGGTTTGAAAGATTTAAGATTTGTGAATTAGTAGCTGAATTGTTGCATTGTTCTAATATGGGATTGCTTAATGAAAAGAAAGGTGAAGAGATTGTCCTTGAGCGTGACAGAGTGAGAGCTCAACTCTTGGCAGAAGATGACGAAGAAGAAGAAGCAAAGAGTCCTACAGAACAAAGTGAAGTAACCGAAAAATTAAATTCTTTGACTATTGACACCGAACCGCCTCAAAATGAGACAGGTGAACCTTCTGTTGATGTAGATAATAACGATGAAAATATAGATGAACATCACGAAACATTTTCTGAAGTTATCCCTGATGACGATTCAGTGATAGAAAAATTGAAGGAAAAGGCTGTGGTTGGTGATTTATTGAAAATGTCATTGTTAGATACACAAATTATCACTACTATCGTTGAGATGTTTTTTTATTTCTCTTGGAATAATTTCTTACATAACGTTGTCTTTGATATTATCCAACAAATATTTAATGGCCCCTTAAAAGCTGGGTTCAACAGATTTTTAATAAAAGATCTTTTAACTAACACTGAACTCACAAAATTGATCATTGAAGGTGAAAAAGAATGCGTAAAACAAGAAAAGGCTAACAAACCAAGGTTGGGCTACATTGGACATTTAACTTTAATAGCAGAAGAAATTGTAAAATTTAGTGCGTACCTTGATGAAATGAATATTAGTTTTACAACTGATGTTATAACTGATTCTTTAGACGATCCAAACTGGAAAGATTATGTAGAGACTACTTTGACTGACAGAAGAGAACAATATGACCTTGTCTTGGGTGATATTCCACCGAACGGTGAAGAAGATAATGGCTATTATAATGATGAAAATTCAGATGAAAATAAGTTTACTGAACATGTATATGGTACCGAACATATCATTTTCACAAATGATTTGGAGGGAGAGGAAGATATGGATAACGACAACGATGATTCGTATAAAGATGCTATTAACAGTTTACCTGGAGAAGAAGAAAAGGACGATGATTATATTGAGGAAGAAAAGGAAGAAAGCAATAACTATGAAGATGGTAAAATTCCGGGCTTAAATGATTCTCTAACACATTTAGATACTGTAGTCGTTCAAGATAATGATATACATGTAAATGTTAATGGAATGAATGAAGAACTAAAATGTAATGATGACGATGACGACGACGAAGAAGAGTATGCTGAATATTCAGAGAGAGATAACAAAAAATACTATAAGTATATTGACCCTAATACTATGAAGGATGGTCTATACGCTGCCACTGTTGAGCACCATACTGACAACAAACATTTGGAGAATTATGATAACATAAAATTCCATGAACAATACAGTCCTACTAAGTTTACTTCAATAAAAACCAATAATATAATACCTACATCACCTGAAGGTTTATTTGATTATGAGCTAAGTTCATCAGATGAGGATGACAATCTTGTTCTAAGTCAAGATTATATTGAAGAGAACGATAAACGTAGGAAATTGAGTAAAAGTGCAGGTCATAGTGATGGTGAAGATAATGGCTATGATGATTCTTTAGATGATACAACCATCAGTGAAATGGTTTCGTGGCCTCAAGAATCAACTTCCCCCTCATTTAAATTGAACAGCACTTCTAATAGCGAAGAATCAACTTTGGCGCAGTTACATGATGAAGATATTTTTCAACATCAATTTGAAATAGAGATGATGAATGAATCCAATATCAATTCTGGACTTGATCAAGCTGGAGGTATAACAATCAACGATCCCAGCATAGCATATGCAATTCCAACATTATGTTTACGAACTGGCAATGATGATGACGACAATTATTTAGATCCCAATGATGATGGACAATCATATGCCAAACCAAATAACCCATTATATGGTAATATAACGAAAGGTATTACATCATATTATTCAATGAGTGTTTATCATTCTTCAGAGGGATATAGTACAACTGGTAATGCATCTGATGAAGAAGAACTAAGTGAGGATAGTGATGAAGGAGAAATGAATGATAAGTTACTAAATAATTTGCAAGACAGTTCTACAGAAGAATCCTTTATATTGTACAAATCTGCAAGCCATGGTGAAGAAAAATGGAATTGATTAATTTACTATGAATCTGTTAATTTCTACTACATATTACACATTTTTTCTTTTCTTTAATATCATCATATTGATTTTTTTTTAATTCCACTCCACTTCCCATAGTTTTAACATTGCATTCATGTTTATAATAAATTTCATTGCATCTTATTAAAATAAAAAAGATTATTGTATAATTATAATATATAGGACCTTTAAAATAAATACAAATTATAACTTTTTCAAACTGCCCTTCCCTTCGCTTTTATATATATATATATTTTTTTTTTTGCTAATAACATAATGTATTACAAGTTCGATGTCCCCGTAAAGCTTTTTTTTTTTTTCAGTTTTTTTTTTGGCTTTTTTTTTCTCGCTTCGTAAAGATAAAAGTTAATTAGGTTTGAATATCTTTTATATTGAACCAAACTAACTGTTTCTTCCTTTTTAATAGTTAATTTATATTCAACATATCTTTGGAATTGGAAATTACGAAAAGAAATAAACGATAAGAAAGAGTTCATTAGGACAAAAGCATAGTAACATCATGGCAAACAAGAAAATAGTCGCTGCTTATTCCCCCTTGGCACTTTACAACTTAATATCAGCGATTGGATGGGGTTACATTATGTATAATGTGATTTTTAATTATCCATTATTAGGTCAACCAAATTTTTTCTTTAAGACTAAAGATATTGTGACATTAGTTCAATGTGGTGCAATCGTTGAAATTTTGAACTCTGTTTTGGGTATTGTCAGATCTCCAGTTTTGACTACGGTAGCTCAAGTGGCATCAAGGTTGTTAGTCGTAATTGGGATATTCCAATTGTTGCCAGAGAGTGAAAATGCACAAGGGTTGCCATACATCACTTTATTAGTTGCATGGTCAACCACTGAGATTGTTCGTTACTTGTTTTATTTCTACACATTGACTTCGAAGAATGGGGCACCTAAGTTGTTGATCTATTTAAGATACAATTTATTTTGGGTTCTTTATCCCACTGGTGTAGCAAGTGAATTATTAATTATCTATTCTTCTTTGCAATGGGCACAATCCAAATACTATGTTTGGTATAAGTGGACTTTAGTTGGATCTATGTTGACTTACATTCCTGGGTTACCAATGTTATTTTTACATATGGTTGCTCAAAGAAAAAAAGTTATGAGAAGTCTAAAAGAAGCAAATAAGAAACAAGCATAGACTATCCTATATAAAACATTTTTAATTTCTGGGTATACTTATATATATATATATATATATAAACAGTTATTTGTCTATAAGTTTCATCTCTTTAAGCATTCCTAGTTATAATTTTCACTTTAAGGATTTTCTTTATGGGGAGGGAGGACAGAAGAACAAAACGAAAAATTTGCAAAGACAAGGAGACCAAATTAAAAAGATCTTTGAAATGAAACTACAAAAAAACCTTGATTTTTTTTTTGCTTCAATGTAGTAAACTAATACTTCATATGTTATATTTACAGTTAGTTAGACAGATATTAACTTAACCCTCGGTGTGCATAGCCTATCTATCTATCTATTGAACAAGTGTAATAATAACTTGGTAATAATATATAAAGAATATAAAAAGGATAGAAAGAAAAACAAACAAACAAAAAAATAAAGGAAGGAAAAAATAACGATGTTGAGGCCATTATTTAGACCAACAACTTTAAGCTGTTTCAATAGCTTATTTTATAAGCCACAGGGGGAGATTGTATCTTCTATTGTAAAACCAAACGTGGACTTTAATAGAAAACACTATTCTACTGAATTGCAGAATGAATCAAAAGATATTAATAATAAACCACAACAGACCATTGATATAACGCCTTTAAGATTGGCCACTGATTTGTATGCAGTGTTTAGAATACACAATCGTCCTTATTTAGTCACTAAAGGTGATAAAGTTATTTTACCATTTAAGATGAAACAGGCTGAAGTTGGCGATACTTTAAAATTGACAGATGTCATAACTTTAGGGTCACGTAATTTCACATTGAAAGGTGATCCAATAGACCCAAGTTTATACAAATTGAAAGCTACTGTTATTGAAAAGACTAAACGTAAATTTGAAATTAGAGAGGTCACAAAGAGACGGAATAGAAGAGTTCGTCACGCAAAGAGGAAAGGTGATTTGACGGTTTTAAGAATTAGTAAATTAGAAGCAATTTAGTCGAACTTTTAATATAATCACCATTATCAATGAAAGAAAGAATGTAAATATTTATAAGCTTGTACAAATCAACGTATCTACATTGATATATATGTACTCCATGTTTATTTTACATATATATTATTTTTAATGTAGAATATATTCACTCCACTTCTCGAGGAATCTCATTTATTTTGAGAAACTTATTGTTTTTCTATTGGTTCTTTGTTTTTTATTTTTTGTCATTTTCTAAGCTTGCTTGATCTAAAAGAATGAAGAGAATGAAGTGAAACAAGCGACAGAATGTGTTGATGAATCTATCAATCGATAGACTAATAGTTTGATTCAATTAGTTATATACCCTCTGTTCTCTAATTAGACTTTTCCTTATTATCTTTATTATTCCCTTGTCAAATAAATGGATTATATAATTTTAATAAAATTTTTTGAATAAGAGAGGGGAGAAAAAGGAACTGATAATTTACAATAAAGGAATATAAGCCCTATATCCATAAAGTTATAACCAAAAGTTCTCTCTCTCTCTTTATGCGTATGGACTGTATAGGATAATAACAACTTTTTTCTTTCGTATCACTAATGCCCTTTCTCAAAAAAATAACCAGCACTCATCATAATCATAATAAGTCAAATTCTGGATCAACCACATCTTCCCAGTTTCAATCCTCTACTAGTTCACCTACTTCATCCAAAAGCATAAATTTAGTTACCATTAATTCTAATTCTAATAATTCTAATAATAATAACAACAGTGACCAGAAAGGATCAAATATAATGTTAGATCACAATGTTAATATCAATAATAAAAATCAAGAAATAATATATTCTAAGGATAGCAATAACCCACCTGTTAGGAAAAAGAAAGCAGCTTCATCTCCAATTTCACTTAGCCACCATCACCATCATCATCAAACAAGAACTGGTACAAAAATTTCGAATATGTCTAACCTCTCTGGTTTATCCAGTTTAACTGAAAATGAAGCATATATGTCCCATTCAGACTCAGTTAAACTCTCCTCCTCACCATCAAATATACAATCTAACAATATATCTACTTTTTCTAATATAAATAACCTGAATATTTCAAGTACCAATAATGATTCTTTTTTATTAAAAAGAATCTCTGTTTCAGGTTCATCCACTCTTTCAGACAACTTAACTCTTTACACCGTTGATGACAATAACCAAAGTATTAATAAGTCGCCCACAACTTCCTTGTATCATAATCCACTTGCAATATCACAAAGTGAAAATACTGGGATTCCAAATGAGTCTACTATCTCTAATTCAAATGCTAATTCAAGAAAATCATCTGGCGGGAATAGTGTAAACAATCTTTCATTTGATAAATTAATTCTTTCATGGGATCCAACTGATCCCAAAGAATGGACTATGCAAAGGGTTTTACTATGGTTAAAGTCTCATGACTTTCCTGATCAATGGGCATCATTCTTTAAAAAAAATCAAATTTATGGTGACAATTTCATTAAATTACTAGCATATGATAATTTCCAGATGTATGAACGTCATTTAAGTATATCAAAGATGGGATCATTTGCCAGGTTTCAAGATCTTTTGAAAAAAACAATGACCAAAAATGTCGACATTAATCATATTATGAGACAGAAGAATTTGGGTAAAAATTCGATACGTCATAAGTCTCTAAATTCAAATAAAAGAAGTTCAAGTGATACTTTGAGTAAAAATGGACAAAACCATATTAGATCATCATTGACAGAAAATGAATTGATGCCTACTAACTCAGGTCCTTCCAGAACTCAATCCAAAAATGATGGAAAATCTGAAACAATTCCAATTAAATATCATCAAAAGACACTAAGTGCCAGTGCATTATATAGAAGAAGTCTTATATCGCTAAAGGGATCTTCTATTTCATCTGCTACATCAGCTGCTCCCTCTTCCGCCATATCACATGCCAATAACTATAATAATACTAGTACCAAGAAGCCGGCAAGGGAGAATAAAATTAAATTAAATATTCCTCAAAGACCATTATCTACTTTGGAATTCAACGCAAATTCGGATGTTCCGATTAATAATACCGCAACACCAAGTAATTCAAACGCATCACCTTTGTCTCCTGCAATATTCCGGAAACATAATAAAAGTAGTTCTTCCGAAGCATCTGTATTAAACGCTATATTTGGTTCATCCTCTAATATTTCTTCAAACCAGTCATCTGATGTTAATACACCTTTGAATCATTCCAAACATTATTCTAATCCAGAGAATGAAAAGATACCGACCCAAAAAATCAATATAACAACAAATCACAATAATTCACATCATAATCGTCATAATTTTTCTTCAAATCCTACTGCACCACCCCATTCACCAACGAGTTTAAAGAAAAAAGCAAGTTACAAGAAAAGACATAGTATATCAAGCGATAATTTAATGCATGTTAAAACATCATCAACCACTTCATATAATAGGGATACCGTTTCCATTAAATCGAAACCTAATAAAAGTGAAGAAAAAGAGACACTATGGGATAAACTGAAGAGAAGAAGTCAGATAGGATTGGGTTATTCAAGTAGTTCAGTTAACACACCCACTACAGCAACTACTTTAGTAGCGTCCACATCCTCCCTAAATAATATAATAAATAGTAGTAAATCAAATTCCAGTTTGGAAACCTTAACTAAAAATAATACAGAGAGTCATAATTCAAATGCAATACCCAAAGTATATTCAAAGGAAAGTTCCAATACGGGTGTGGAATCCAAAAAGAATGATCTGGGGAAACCGAAAAAGAAAGTTTCTTCATCTTACCAGAATGAAAAGATAAATAAGACTCCAAATAAAGTGAAGGAAGAGAGGAATCCATTTCAAGAATATTATCCAATAGTATGTAATATTGATCAAAGTAAATCAAATGATATATTTATATGGATATCTAAAAACAATATTTCATTTATTCCTGTAAATGTTAAAGGTATCAAGGATTTACATCACCTAAAAACGGTAATTCTAAACAAATTATCAATACCTCTCGAACATGATATTACAATCCATATGACAGATTTTTATAATAATCTTGGACCTCCTATTCCAGATAAGGTATTGGAAACAATAAATATGGATGATTTTAAATATTCTACAATGAAATTTTATATTAAAGAACAAATAAAAACAATAAGGAAGTCAAGAACTTTCACATTGTCCAATGAACCACATCAACAATTGAGATCCGTTAGGAGCAGGAGTTCTGTAAAATCTATTGCAAGTAGTATAACCACTGATGATGTTTCCATCGTTACATCATCCTCTGATGTGACATCGTTCGATGATCAATCTGGAGGATCTGGAAGACGCTACCCACACACACCAAGCATATATTATGATGCATCGACTTCTAATAAAAACATAGAGGAAGAACTAAGTTATTGGAATATCAAAGAACAGTTACCTTCCATGAATAGCCAGAAACAAATACTACAGGAGTCTACAGCTTTTGAAAATGGGGAACTTGACTCTACAATTAGTAAGTCCCAAACTTCAACTCCTACAAAAAATTCTAAGAATTACCTCCATGAAATCACGAAAAAATATACAAATGAAATGGATTTTAATAAAAGAAGAGAATTTCCTTATAGAATTCCAGAGTCAGCTCCTAGAAGAGAGGCACCGAAAGCACCTATAAATATATCACCACAAAGAACTTTATCTCATTACAAATCAGCACCGCATCTCAGAAGAACAGCAACTAAAATACAGAGAAAAGCTGTTTCTCCTTCTACTGGAAAGCTTGTAGGGTCTTTTATGCCAGGATCAACTCAGGTCATGGTTCCACAACCATACAAGGGTGTTTCTGATTTACAAAGAAAAACAAAATCAGAGGACGATGATATGGTGTTAAACCCAGCGACGAGTTTTATGTTAAAACAAAGAGCAAGTAGATCTAATTCTCATTCATCCACACACCATTCTCTTATTAACAATACACCACCATTTTTAAAGAGAGGTGTTTCTAAGAGGATTGTATCATCTGCATCTGCGGCTGACATTTTTGAAGAAAACGATATAACGTTTGCTGATGCACCTGCTTTATCTGACACTGACGATGATGATACTTCTTCTGATGATATTATATGGTCCAATAACAAAAACACATCTGATGAAATTGCTACAGAATCTGATATTAATGTAGCTAATACGGATATCAAAGATACTAAACCTCCTAAATCACCAAAACTATATAAGAAAAAAGAAAATTTTTCTTTAGCAGAAGATTATTTAGAGAAAGATCATGATTTGTCACGTAAGATGACATTAAGACCATCACCAGAGGAAGTTTACGAAAATCTGGAAAAATTCTTCCCACATGCTCATTTAGATAAACCAATTGTAGAAAAGCTGACAACACCTTGTTCCCCAAGTCTTAACTCTCAGGATAATTCAAAACAGTCAAGACAAAATAACACTGATGATAAAGTTGTTCCCAGGGGTATTTCTTCCTATGACCATTTACCCAAAAGAACAAGAACAATTAGGGCCATTGCTAATGAGGCAAAGCAAGCTAGAAAGAAGTCCATGAAATTAAAGAGACATAATACTAAAATGTGGGGTACTAGAATGATAGAAATAACCGAAAAACAATCAGTATCAATTAATAAAAGTAAAAATTCTAGAGGTGAATATAAAGAGTTTGCATGGATGAAGGGGGAAATGATTGGGAAAGGTTCATTCGGAGCTGTTTATTTGTGTTTAAATTTAACAACAGGTGAAATGATGGCAGTAAAACAGGTCGAGGTCCCTAAATATAGTTCTCATGACCAAAATATGATTGATATGGTAGAAGCATTGAAATCTGAAGTGAATACATTGAAGGATCTCGACCATTTAAATATTGTCCAATATTTGGGATTTGAAGAAAAAAATAATATTTATAGTCTATTCTTGGAATATGTTGCTGGTGGTTCAGTTGGTTCATTGATACGTTTATATGGTCGTTTTGACGAAGGTTTGATTAGGCATTTGACAGTTCAGGTATTAAGAGGTTTAGCTTACCTTCATTCTAAAGGAATCTTACATAGAGATATGAAAGCTGACAATTTACTTCTTGATCAAGATGGTATTTGTAAAATAAGTGATTTTGGTATTTCTAGGAGATCAAAAGATATTTACTCTAATTCTGACATGACAATGAGAGGTACTGTATTCTGGATGGCTCCAGAAATGGTTGACACAAAACAAGGTTACAGTGCAAAAGTTGATATTTGGTCTCTAGGATGTGTAGTTCTAGAAATGTTTGCTGGGAAGCGACCTTGGTCTAATTTAGAAGTAGTAGCAGCTATGTTCAAAATTGGAAAGTCTAAATCTGCACCACCTATCCCTGAAGACACCTTACCGTTGATATCACAGGAAGGAAGAAGTTTCTTGGATTTCTGTTTTGAAATTGATCCAGATTTACGTCCAACGGCTGATAAGTTGTTGTCTCATCCATTTAGTAAAGTTTATGAATCATTTGATTTTAAAAAAACGAAGTTGGCAAAGTTTATAAAATCTAATGATATTTTAAACTCTTCTAAGTTAAGAGTCACTTCTCAAGAAGGTTTAAAAAAGGACACATAGTTCAACAATAAGTTAAATCATAAAAAAACTTCAACTTTTGGATACTTATTAAGTTTTTATATAAAGTGTAATTCTTCTAAATCTTTTATTATGCATTCCTACATAATTTAGCAAATACGTCAAATATGGATATATAATTTATTCTTAAACATTACCCATTCTTGAAAATTATATAAATAGAAAAATAACTAAACTTTAATTTATATATCTACTCAGAAGATTTTTCTTCAGAAGAATTATAATGATGTACAATTAGAATGTTGAATCTTTTATTTGCACTCTCCCATATAATATCTTTCACTTTGTCTGAGAAAGGGTTATTCCCTACCAAGTAATGCTCAGTAATTATGAAAGTAGTTTCTTCTATCACATCTTCTTTTTCTGTTAACAATTTATTTTCTAAAACACATTTGATAAAACTTTCAGGCGATGTATTATTCTCATTCTTAATATCGGGATTAATTAAAATAACATCAATAGAGGCTATGTCGAACCACATCTGATCTTCAAACACCGAACACAAATCATTAATGAAATACCTATTCTTTTCATTAATAAGAATTGAAGTTTTGATGTTATATTGATTCTTTTTCCCCTCTGTAATTGATCAAAAGTAATAAGTATATAGAAAATAAATGTGATGATGTTATGCTGGGATTAGGCAAAAGTGAAGAGATATTTTTAGTTTTTTAATCTATCAACATTTAGACGATCACTGTTATTTGAAATTAGAAATAAAATACTAGATTTTAGGTCAGTTAATTGTAAAAAACAAAAATTAGATGGAAGTTCATTTGAACCCAAAATATGTGAAAATATATGATCAAAAGATCTATATTTATCATCATTTAAAACAGATGAACCAGTTGATTGATAAGAAGCACTTTTTAAAGGGAAAAACACCAAACTAGATTCTGGGAAAGATAATGAGTTTATATTTATAGCTTTCTCCTTCATTGTTGAAAGTATAACCTCACTTGAAAATGGCACTTTCTCTAGTCTTGCAAACATGAAAAATATTTGTAATAATGAGTCAGAATTTACAGTAAAATGTGGATCATCACTATATAAGGTTGAAGATTGTAATAGATCCGTAGTTCTTTCAGTTAAGAGGTTCAAATGAATTGTTCTTAGAGGTAAAAACTCTTCAAAAGGTAAGTGGTCTTCTTCAATAATTGTAAGAGCTGAAATAGCATCTTCTGTAGAATGGGTTGTACTTTTAGTCAATCTCTTTAATTTAGGCAGTATTTTAATACCAGAAAAAGTCACTTTCTTAGTTAACTTATTATTATTTGATAGGAATAATGGTACGTTATGTTAACCATTCCCTAACGTAAAATAGTTCAACATTTCCAAACATGAGAAAATTTCATCAGCAATATTAATAATAGTAACAATTTCAGATATTTGAAATGATTTTAGGTCTTTATATGTGTTTAACTTGTTTTTACGCATTGTAGAAAGAGTGATCGAGAGTGATTGAAGCGATGAATTTTCACTTTCCATATCTTTTTTGTTTATTATGTCATTGATTTCTTTTCTATAATCATCAGGATATGTTATCATTGTCATTAGAGTTGCAACGAATGTGGACACTAGAGCCATTAGGATAAAAATACCATAAATTTTCTGGTCAATAATACCGGAATTCAAACCAACTGTCAACACAACAATTTCTACAATACCTTTACACGACATCAATATACTAACAGTAAGTGATTCTCTCCAAAATAGTCCATTTAATTTTGTTACTAAACAACCCGAGAATATTTTGCTGGTAATTAAAATTCCAATACAAGCAAAGACGAATCCCCAATCCTTACCTTCATAAAATAGTGTTAAATCCATGTTTAACCCTGCAACACAAAATATATTGGAATCAAAACTATATTTGGAATATCTTCCATTCGTTCAGCTAATTTAACAACATAATTATTTTCTCTTGGTACAATCAGCCCCGACATAAATGCACCAAAAAGTGCATGAATACATATAATATCAGTAAAATAAGTAGATATAAATATAATGAACAGGATACACATTGTAGCAAAAGGAGAAGGTTTTGATCTATCCAATATATGTGTCTTAATAAGTGCCCATTTCAATACAAGCCTAACTGGATAAAATTAAATCAGAAACAAACCAAATGTACATAACAGAATATAAACTGTATTAACTGGACTTGATTCAGAATTTGATAAATAATACTTAAAGCTAATAAGATCCAACCAAAAATATCATTAATAATACCGGCACCTAATACTACGATACCTGCTCTATCTTTTATAATTCGTAATTCATTCAATATTCTACATAACACTGGAAAGGCAGTCACTGATATTGAAACAGTAATAAAAACCATAAAGACAGTAAATTTAATAGTTCTTTCATTTTGGTCCATATTTGTGTAATTATGGAATGGAAGTAGAGATAAAAAACAACCACAACTAAATAAGATAGATAATGTTTCTATTCCAATAGTGACAGGTAATTTAATGTTTTTCTTAATAAATTGTAATTCCATTTGAAAACCAAAAAAAAACACATAGATAAGACAACGACTAAATTTGTTGTTAAATTTAAACCAGATATGGATGATTTATTGAAAACATCTTTCTGTATTATTCGGTTTTTAACCAAACACAGTAGTCCCTATTGCAATACCAGCAATTCTCTCCCATATAACTTTTAGTTAGCGTATTCTGGTAAATACTCAATGTAGAAAATTGCACATTGAAAATATTAAACAAATTAAAAAATAGGAAGAGTGTGAATGGTGATCCCACATTACTTTTGAAAGTGCTAGTATCTGAAAGTACGCCATCCACTTGTGCAGCCATTATATATATATATATCTGAAGAACCAGAAAGCGCCCCAAGTTGGAATATAAATAAGAATAATCAAATATCTTTATATTTGCTATTTTATTTAGACGACAAAAAAAAAGAAACAACATTCTTTTAAACTACATTAAAAATTCTATGAACGCCATTTATTAAATCTACTTTAAAAAGGACTTGTTTGAATATTATATACTTTTCTTATTTTTTTAATAGTTTTTATAATATATCTATGTCATCATATTTTTGATATATATGTGTAATTTGTAAAAATATCTGATTCATTTCTTCTGCATGACAAAAAAAACTGTTAAAACTGTATATTCTTGTTATTTTAATATTCTTTCGTTTATAAATTCCTTTAAAAATGTTTGATAGTAATAAAATTATGCATATAATCTATGTTTTTTTAAAAATAAATGAAAAGAGTAATTAGAGTAAAAAAGCAATAAAGATAGTTAGAGTATTGTTATTATTTAATATACAAAAACTATTACTAGCTTAACCATACCAAAAAAAAAAAAAAAGCACAGGTGTATTTGTTTTAATAAATTATCATAAATATGAACTTAAAAATGAATAACCTATATTGAAAATTGAATAAATAATACTATTTATATAGTAACAAAGGTCAAAAATGAAAAAAAAAGTTTCTATTAAATGGATATTCTTAATGTACATTAGGTAATATATATATATATATATGTGTGTGTACATATTATTCTAACAACTCTTCTTATTTGCATCGCTCCTTCTATGAGGCCTTGTATGGAATGAAAAAGATGTGGTATCAGATGAATTTGCATTGGAATGATTAGACACATTTGATGAGGACGTTTCCTCTTGTTCATCATTAATAATATCATCAATGAGTTTATCGATTGCATCATATATTCTTAAAAATGCAAGATGTGATTCATTTAATGGGAATTTTAAGGGGGTTCTATCAGATATCCAAAAATTATCATTTTCTAAATCGGTCAACATTAACTCATGGGTAGGATATATACTATGAATATTAGTCCATTGTTGATAACTTAATTTAAAATTTTCATCTTCTAACGATGTCTTATGTAGTATTTTTAAAGATTTAATTAAGTGTTTCAAAATTTCCAATTTCTTACTTTCATTCTTGGACCTATTACTAGGGGGTTTCGTTAAAGATATAAAGGATTCTGAGTCGTAGTCTGCCAAATGTGGGATAATCTCTGAGTCAGTGTCTTCAATATCTGAGATAGATCCTAAATCATCAAATATACGACGTTGTTTTGGATTCCAATTTTTGACTACCATGTCTCTAAATGTACTTAAAGAAAGAGAATCATGATCTTTGTTACTACAGAGACTATCGTGTACAGAATTACTAATATCCTTATCATCTTTAACTTTACCATGTTTTTTATAACGGTTGATGAATTCTCCAATAATTTCATTATCTGAAATTTTAAATGATTTTGGATTTAATTTATTTGACACCTTAATTTTATCAAACCCAATATTAAATTTTTTAGCTGGTTGAATATTTAATCTATCAGATAAATCAAACAACAGATCACTAACTGCAGATATCAAAGCACTCATCATTGGGATAGCACCGATCCCCCATACAACAAAGAATGATCTACCTGCACCAGTTGATGGTGCAAAATCACTTCCATAACCAATAGTTAAAAGACATAAAAAGCAAAAATACATGGAATTAAAATAAGACCATCCTTCAGAGATACAGAAAACAAGGGCACCAAGCAACCAAAATAATATGAATATGATCATTGTAGTCAATATAGAATAAATATTACCTCTATAATAAGCTCTCCTTTTCATTTTTTTCATTAAGTAGAAACCTTCTTCATTATCTATACGCAACTCTCCATTTAGGATTTGATCCCACACTTTGGACCTGCTTGACTCTAATCTATGGTAATACCAAACAGGGCCAGAAGATTTTTGTATAATTGATCTTGTCATATAAACGATTAACCCAAGGATAAAGATCCCAGATAAAGAGAAGAAAAGGATCATAACTTTAGAAGCAACATTATTCGGTAAAATATCACCAAACCCAACAGTTAGTAAAGATACAACACAAAAATACAAAGCATTACCGAAGGATATATGCATTAGGCCAGAAAATAAACCAGCGCCCCATATTAACCAAAGAGAAAAAAATACAGTAAAAATCATGATTATTCTTTCATTTGGTAATATATTGAAAGTAGGAGGATATTTTTCCAATTTATAGCCAATAAAATGAGTAGTTAATGTTAGAGCACACCCTAAATATAAACCAGAAGTGAAAGAAGCATACCAAAATCCAAGCGTCCTTGATTGCCCCTCGTGGATCAGTGAGCTACAAAGAATAACATCTACTAATAACAATACTCCAGCAGCGGTCCATCCAATAATATTAAGTAACTGTGAGGTGAAATAACTTAATCTTCTAGCAAAATGACATAGAAGGACCAAGTTAGATATAAAACCTAAGACCAAAGATAGAACATTAATTGCAAAGATCCAATGTGGATCCGCCAATTGATTACTGTTAATATCACCGTCATGAAGCTTAGGGTTTGAAATACCAATTTGTCTCCATTTTTCTACGACACAGGCAACAGAGATAGTATTCGCGATAGGACCTAGGCATGCAGTTATGACAGGGAAATAGCACGATACGAAAAACCAAAATACAAACGATTTTGTAGTTGGATCAGCATTAATTATACTGATTCTATTATTTTTGAATTTTAAGGAATCCCTAATGGCAAAATTGATGGCATGGATTTCATGCTCTTGTCTCCTTTGTCGTTGAGATTCAACCTCACTCATAATCTCATATTCCTCTATATACTTTGACCTATTAAATTGTCTTATTCTTATCTGGATGTTTACTTTTACATGATCTCAATATATTTTAATCGTGTCTTTACTTGTGTATAATATATACTTTTTAAGAGTTCCTTTATTTTTAATCGATCTTTCAGTGTTTTTTTTTTCCTTTTTTTTTCTAAAAAAAAAACTCTTCTTTCATCTTCTGGAAAACAACACACACATAAAAGAAAAAAAAAAACCCATTACTGCGTATTGAGAGAGAATCTGTTGTTAATAATTATACGAATATACTTTGTGTTAGATAGATATCAATATTAACAGCTGATATATTCTAGTGATGTACTTAGACTTGTAATCTTGTAGTCTTTTACAAACATACACACAAGAACTATTTAATATATATAAGTAATCTATTTTACATGGAACGATAAGGTCCATACGTAATCCTTGAAATATTGGAAAAACATAAACGCTGACTTTAACGATTGATTGATTGATTGATTGATTGATTATGTGGTTTATTTTCAACAACAGTGTCACAAACAGTAACTAAATCTAAAAATGTAATAATATATGGTTAATTGTACAATTTCTGGAAAAGTTAACATAGATGCTGAACTGTTCTTGATAATATATATATATATCACCCACTATGTTTAATGGTGGAATCCTATAGTATGGGTAAACTTTTGGTTGATTGAAGAATATGCTTCAGAGAATAATTGAAGAAGCAAGATTTGAAAATATAATAATGTTGATTCGATGTTATATTATATTTTTAGATACATTCCATCACTAGCATATTTAAATAGTATACATTTGGTCACACTTGGAGAACTCTCTCAATCAACCATAAAAAACAATGTATATCTATCCACATATATATGCGATATAAAGTATGGCTAGAAATGATGAATTTAATAAATATGATATAATATTAGAAAATATACTATCCACTTTAAATAAACAACTGTTATTAGTCAGTGAATTTGAACCAATTAAAGTTTTGAAAGTCATTGTTGGTACTAGTACAGCCAAGACAAAAGTTTTGACTTCAAGGGTGGTCTTTCTGTTGTTACGTCCCAATATTAAACCGATTGAAATTATTGTAACAACTTTCATGAATAAAGCTGCAAAGGAAATGATTAAAAGATGACAAATTTTGTTTAAAGGTACAGATATTGATTTAAAAAAAAAAAAAAATTATTGGAACTTTCCATGGGATGTGTTTACAAGTTTTAAGTAAATTTGGTTATAAGATTGGATCGCAGAAGGATTCGAGAATCATTCAGGAAAGAAAAGTTGATAATATAACCAACAAAATTGTAAATAGTGTGTCGGATCAAACTAGAGATCATGTCAATTCTTTTAAAAGATTAATTAATTTGTGTATGTCAAATATGTCGGACGATAGCTGGACAATAAACTGTCAAATGATTAAAAGAGAAATATCCAAATTGAGATCACATGTTTTGATCCCAGAATAATATAATAACGAAGTAGAATATGATACTGGATTAGCTTATTTCTATCAAAACTATCAAGATAAATTAAATGAATTAAATGAATTGAATGTTTTGGATTTCAACGATCTCTTAATGTATCGCTTCAGTCTTTTGACTAAAGAACGTTATTTATCTAATATTAAACATACATTTGTTGATGAATCTCAAGATATAAATAATATTCAAATTGATCTAATATCTTTATTGGCGAGAAGTGACCCTGATCAAAGTATCTAGTCATTTAGAAATGCTTTAGATCAAAATTTTCAAGAGATGATAAATAAATCACCTATTCCAGGTTCTCAAATTATCTTGATTGAAAATTATAGATCAACACTAAAAAATTTTAAATATAAGTGAATTTTTGATTCAATAACAATCGAAGGGGGAGAACTATGAGAGCACCTTTATGTGCACAATTTGATCGTGATTTCCCACTTGTTGATATAAAATTTCCCTGTTCTTTTCTTACAAGGTCCATCTTTAGCCAAAGAGTTACTATACCTGAAAGCATTGCCAAATTTGTTCACCTTCGATGATTTTGCAATCTTAGTTGGACAACGTAGACAGATAAAAAGTATTGAAACTTCATTAATTGAACATAGAATTCCATATGGGATTATTAGAGGTAGAGCGCTTTGGGAATTAAAAGAAATTAGATCTATTTTAAATCTTTCCCCTTTTTACTATATCAGATAATGATAAAAGTGCAATTTTTACAATGTTTGAGCTATCCTTCAAGAGGTCTTGGTGACAAACAACGATAGAAAAACTTAATATCAAAATGATTGGAATGAATAAAAGCCAAAAATTTAGTTTATTAGATACACTTAAAAAAAAAATTCAAAGCAAATCCCATTTAGAATGAATACAAAGATACGATACGTGATATCTTTTTTTTTTCTTAATATGATTGATAACTGTAGAAGTAATATAGATAATAAAGTGACAGAGTCCATATTGGATAAATTATTTGATCAACTTTATCAGGATCTAGGGTTAAAAAGAGAATATTTCTATGAGAATGACAATAACAACAAGAAATTTTCAACAGATGTGGTGAAAACAACATCACCGAATTATGAAAATGCTAAGCACAAAAATGTGGGAGTACTTAAAAGATATTTCCTTGGTGTTAAACAACTCGAAGACAATAAGATACCACTAGATAATAGATTAGAAGAAGCAACAATGAAAGATACTAATGTGGACGATATTACAGTTCGTGAATATATCTCGAAATTTTTCAATTCGATATCAATTTTTAATGCAGCCAATGAAGATTTAGAAAATAATGAACAAGCAACACAGGGAAGAGTTACTATATCTACAATCCATGGTTCAAAGGGTTTGGAATGGCCTGTAGTTTTCATTCCTGGTTGTGTTGAGGGGATTATACCGAGTATCTTTTCTAGAGACGATGATGAAAATGGAGAAGAAGATAACGATGATGACAAGAAAGATGCCAAGGGAGGTAATGATGGTAATGATTCAAATAACTCCTCAAATACATTGAATGGCATCACAAAACGTCCTAGAAACACAGAAATTACTTTAGATGAAGAACGTAGAATGTTTTTCATAGCACATACAAGGGTACATTTGTTATTGTATCTTTCTTCTATAGATGAAAATGAGGGGAAAACTCACGTTAGGTGGACTAAGCCGTTTCTTAACTTCAAACTTGCTTGCTACATTAGTTGATAACCAAAAAAGTATTTGCTACTATAAAGAATATTAAATCTTTATATCATATAATGAAGAAGCCTCTTCCTAAAACATTACTTCAAGATTATGTAGATTTTATTTCAAATAGGTATGAGAAGATGGTATGAGGTTGCCAACAAATTTCAAATATTCAAAAGTTGAATTTAGAAAGAAATAAAATATGCACAGCGAGTGCTCTTTTATCTGATTTTTAGTACAGCCGCAGAACAATCAAAACTTGAAATAAAGTTTAACAGATCGAAAAAACCAACATGCCTCTTAATATAAAGAAAGTAAAACAATCAATAAAGAACAATATACAAATGATAAGAAAAAAAGATCATATGCACCAACGTCCAGCATTAGAAGATCACTTAGTCCAAAGAAAAATTTTTGCTCCATTTTCTTTATAACAGAGAATAACCCACCAAAAGGGATAAGTACACGATTAACGAAAAAAAAAAAACGAGGAACTACGCAACCAATTAAAGAGTTGTATCGGTACTACGAATAATCATCGTGATGAAAGTAATTTTATCAGGAAACCTTTAATAGATGTTAGTAAAGTATTAATAAATAAATAAATTATTAATTAATTAGACCTAACATATAAATACTGATATTCCATTTTGTCATATAATTTATAAAAGAAATGGAATAGTCATATATTATGCATATTATATCAAAAAAAATCGAGAGGAGGTATATATATATATATTTCCCCCTTTTTCTATCACTTTTTTTTATTTTTGTTTTATATGGGTTTTCTTTAAAAACAAAAGGGGATCCTTTATTATTCTAATTTACAAGTACATACGATATCATAACCTGATAAATATTTTATTAATATATAGTAACAACGATACAAGTGCAATAAACGAAGCATACCCTATTAGAGTGCTTATAGCTAACAAATCAGGCATATCTAATGTGGAAACAGACATATTAATCAAGCCAGTGACGATATTGGCCAAAAGGAATAAAATAAGACCATTAGTGTTCATTGCTTCTAAACATAACGATGTCGTTTGACTCATATCATTTGAATTATTAAACACTTTGTCAATGGTACAGTATATTGTTAAGTACCCAATATTAAAACTCACAATCCATAAAACGTAAGGTAAATTAGCAAATCTTCTAGATACATCCTGTGGATGTACAAGAAGAATAATTTTTGTCATTAGACTAGTGACACAGAACCAAATGATCAAACCTTTTAGTGGTTTTACAGTGGTTATCCTATCCCAGACACCGACTGATTTTCTCTCGCTTTTAGTATTTAATGGAACAATCGATGCTTTATATAGATTATTTTTGGTAGGAATGTTACCCAATAGGAAACATCCTATACTCTCACCCCAAAGAAATATTGCACAGTAACCAACAAAGGAAACAATACCTTCTCTATTAGCATTAATGATATTATCTCTTGGAGATAGAATCAAGTAGTTTATAAAGACGTCATCTTTAACTAAGAACCATTCATATATTCCAGATATTACTAAAGCTATAATAAACCTTGGGATATAGTCAGCGATTGGGTCTATGATAACTAATACTAAGGGTAACAATGACAGAGTCATAAAGAAATTCCAATGAACCCCATATTCTGTTACATGTTCCTGATAATTTAAATATTTAACAAAACATAATCTAAGTAGACCTAAGAACAGCAAAGTATGACATGAGTTAATTGCATTAAACAAACGTTTATGGAATGGAATTCTCCTAGTGGATTTCAAAGAAGAACGAGCATACACCAGCCCGTTGCTGAAAACAAAGGAACCTACCCCCAAATCCATTAGTGAAGTCCCCCAAGTCTCCACTTTAGCAAACCTACGTGGGAAAATTGGGAAATCGACTGCTAGAATGGCAAGACAGGTCATAATTAACATATGGGATCTATAAGCTGTAATGTATGATTTTTTGACTAAAGCAAAAGTTGATTGATTGATTTGTGGATCTTGTTTTGGTGGTATTTTCTTAGTTCTATTCTTGGTAGAGGTGTAATAATTTTTCCCAAAGATACAGACAGCAAGACAAGGGATGATCATTGAGATAATCAGTAGGCCAATGTTGTTGGAATAAATGGTCATTGCAAAGAGTAAACATATCCAATTGAGTGAGAAATCCACAAATGGGTTGATATGATTATCGGGCGAGACTCTATTCAAAATTTTAACACATATGTAACTAAATACAGCCACTGAGGATACCAAAGTAATCTCATGGATGGTACCACCATGTAAACCAGTAACAAAATTCTCCTTCCTTTCTTTCAAAGTGGACATGGCAGTGTATATGTAGTCTTGTGGATGGAATACTGAGATGGAAAGATTTGATAGTCAGTAAATCTAAGTTTCTTTTTTACTCAATGAAAGAAAAGAAAGAAATAACTAATATATACAGCTTGTTATTATAAATTAATAGTATTTTAGTACCTGATGGTATATAATACAATAGTAGTAATAAGTATTTGTTACTATATAATACCTTTAACATACAATTCCGATGAAAGAAATTATCACAAGATTTTTTTTTATGGAAAATTAAATTTTTATTTACTTTTTAGTTTCTTTGTAATTTTAGGGTTTGTTGTGTTTTTCTTCTCTCTTTTCTTTTAAAACAGAGTGAAGTAGTGAGGGTAAAAGACAAAAAAAAGGAAAAAAAAAACAAAAATTATTTATTATTTATTAAATGTACCAAGCCCTTGCTGCATCGAAAATACATTCAGAAATTCCTTGGTTAGTAGCTATAAGTTGAAATATTTGATAGAATAATACACCTTCCCAAAGTAATAACATTCTATAATAAGTTTTGATTAGACTATAATAGACTTGAGAGAACAGTAGTACTTTTAGGCTACGTACTTTGTAAAACAAATATTTAAAGTTAGATGGAACTTGTAACACTTGATCAAAATGTGTGTGTGGTTGTTTCTTGAATCTTATCTCTATGCAATATATTGAAAGTTTTATTAAGTTACATTATAGAGAATTTCCTCTCAACTTTTTTTCAAAGGATAAATAATTATTACAGACACAAAGGAAAATACAGAAAACATATATATATATATATATAATCATTCTTCAACAAGATCGGATATTGAGTGAGTAAAATTACCTATTTTTTTTTTTTTGTCTGTGTAAATCACCCAAAGAGAGTCATCCGTTTATACAATAAAAAAAAAGAAGACTATTACAAAGGTAAATACAAAATTTGATAATGTGACAACTACACATCTTTTAACAACTATATAGTTATTAACAATTTTAGAATTATTATAAAGTACAACCACAAGTATTCGTCTATTGCTGTGGTTAATATAAATTGTTTTTTGTTTTTTTTTTTATAATTTGAATCAAGTCAGAAATTATGTATAGCTTAGTTTTGTCACTTGACCTAATGGTTTGATAGTAACTTGATTAATCATAATTCTATATCTATATATATATATTAATGTATCAGTGATATTCTAATGCCAAGAATGAAAGAGTTATACAAACAAAATATATTTTCTTAACTCAATAAACTTTTAAATATAGAAATAAGATATCTTTTCTATTTTTCTGAAAAGTAAAACCTAAGTTAGTCTAGAATAATAATCTGAAAAAGTTCATTGTTCTAGAGCTAATATGGTTCAAGTTAATGAAATATTTTTTTCAAGTAATATTTTAACCATCCTTTTTGTTTTATCTATATATATATATTTTGTTTTATCTATATATTTACACTTTGTTTTGAAATATGTTTCTTAAAAAAAAAAAAAAGACGGGGAAAGAAGGTCTTAAAAAATTGCTAGTATTTTACACATAAATTAAAATAAGAAGGGTTGAAGTGAGGGAATAAAAAGGGCAAAGAATTGATTTTGTAATGAAATCTTGGCTTTTGAAAGTTCTGCAATCCATCAATTGAGTAGAGAAGTACGTAACTTAGATATGTATGCTTGTTGATGTACTAATGTTAATCTTCTGTTGTTGTTAATTAAAACAAGTGATATCACCAATATATATATATATTTAAGTGGAGATCATGATCGTAAATAAAGTGTTATTCAGGGGTGTATTAGAACCATCCCGTTATCAAGATCCAAGAACTTATAAGATGACACCAGCTATGATTAGAGCTAGAAAACCTTTCATTGTGTGTAACATGATCGGTTTGACTTTTTTGGTAGGTTTGACTGGTGGGATATACTACTATACTTATAATTTTTTACATAAAGATAATGATTTTGAAGATGTTCCAATTCCACCGATTGACGAAGAAGAATTGAAACAACTACAAAAGGAATATGAACTGAGGAAAAATCAATCGAATTAATTTATACTGATTAATTATATTATTACATATATTCGTATAATTTTGTATATATTTGGTATTCTCTGTTTGTTTGTTTTAGCTTTCTCTCCTTTTTTTTTTATGTTTTTTTTTTCACTTTTTCCCCCCGTCTGATGGTATTTTATTGTAAATAGGTTTTAAAATATTAATATTAATACTACTACTACTACAGATGGCATTGATCCCTCGATATATATATATATATATATTCTTTGTATGTATGTATCTTTATATTCATTCAAGTCAGTTGAACAAACACAATGTTTTCTGGTCATTTCCCACTAGAAGATCAAGTGGTTCTAATTACAGGTGGATCTCAAGGTTTAGGTAAACAATTTGCCCATAAATATTTTAGTGAGACTGAAAGGACTAAAATTATCTTAGTTAGTAGATCGAAAAATAAATTGTATAATGCTGTTAAAGACATTGAATCAAACCAAAACAAACATAACAATATAGATGTTAATGAACCGATTTCTCTATTGGACCATGATACTTTAGACACTGACCTAATTTTAAATAAAAGAATCTTTTATTTACCTTGTGACTTATCCAATTTCAATGAAGTTAATAACATGTTCGATATCTTATTGCAATCGCATCTATATCCAACCGTTATCTTAAATTGTGTCGGTGGCTCAATACCTAAACTTTTTAAAGATTTGACCCCCCATGAATTAGAATTGGGTATCAATCAAAATTATAAAAGTGTCGTAACTTTATCACACACTCTATTAAACAAATACCATCAATTCTCAGACTCATACAAAAGATATAACATTACTAAAGCATTAAAAAATACCTACAGGTGCCATTTAATCTTGTTTTCAAGTGAAGTTTGTTTTTTCCCATTCATTGGGTATAGTCAATATGCACCACTGAAAGTAGCCATGAAATCACTAATCAGCATACTAAGACAAGAATTATATTCGCCTGAATATAACGGCTCCATCAAACTATCCTGTGTGTACCCAGGGAATTTCAAAAGTGAAGGTTTCGAATTGGAGGAATTGACAAAACCTAAAATCACTAAGATGATTGAAGGTCCATCGTATCCAATTTCATGTGCTGAATGTTGTAATAAGATCGTATATTGGTTGGATATGGGGTACTGTGACGTCACTACAGATTTCATTGGATGGGTTTTGATGGCTCTTGATATGGGGCTAAATAAAAATAATAATAGATCGTTTTTATATTGGTTACAGTTGTTGGTTGGCACATTAGCTAATTTAATTATTGTACCCATCTATAATATCGTATGTCAATGGCAGATTAAATCATATTTTAATGAATCCAAAAAAAATAGTGGAAATGATAGAGAAAAGAAGGAATGAGTAGTCCTTTCTCACTCTCTACGTCCCTACACATATATAGTAGTTAAACTTTTATTTATATATTTACTACCATCCTTATCACAATATAATATCTTTTTTTTTTTTTTTCATCTTCTTCTTCCTTCATTTTGGTAAGAATTAAAAAACAAAACAAAACCAAAACCAAAATCTAGCGATGAGTTTAAAAAAACATTGAATGAATAAAATAAATAATAACTGTACGTTTCTACATGCACAAAATATATATCTACTTGTATTTTCAACAGTACACAGTCAAACAAAACAGATAAAGAGATACTACATTTAAACGATACCACCCAAAGATGTACACTTGTAATACGTGTTGTTTAGAATTTACAACTAGTGATCTTCAAAGAAGCCATATGAAATGTGATTGGCATCGTTATAATTTGAAGAGGAAAGTAGCACAATTACCGCCTGTCAGTGAGGCTGTGTTCAATGATAAAATGGAAAAAATGGGTTCCGCTAATTCAAAAGTTGGTGCTATTGCTTCGAGTAATTCTTCTGATGATGCAAAATTATCGAAGAGGGAACAAAGAAGAAAGGAGAAGGAGGCTTTATTAGAAAAGAAAAGACAGTTGTTGGAAATGGCAAGGCAAAATATGTTAAGGGCTATTGAAGAACAACAGAAAAAATCAGAATTAAATAATGTGATGACTGTAGAGGAACCGATTCAAATAGAAAAGATTGTAAAAGATCAACAACAGGAAAAGGATGGAAGAGATGAAGAGGAGGGGAAGGAAGAGGAAGAATTGACTCCGGATCAATTAGCTGAAAAATTAATGGAAGAAAAAATCGCAAATAAAGTAGAAATCCCAGTTAATGTATGTTTATTCTGTAATCATAGTCAAAGGGAAAAGCATTTATCTAAATTTAAAGATATGGATACAAATATTGATCATATGTTTAAATGTCACGGATTCTATATTCCAGAACAAAAATATTTAATTGATAAAGAGGGATTGATTAAATATATGGCTGAGAAGATTGGTCTCGGTAACGTCTGCATTGTTTGTAATTATCAAGGTAAAAACTTAGAAGCTGTTAGAAATCATATGTTGGCTAAAAGACATTGTAGAATCCCATATGAAACGTTGAATGAAAAATTAGAAATATCTGAATTCTATGATTTTACCAGTACGTACACTGACTATAAAAAGGATCATGATGATAAAGAAACAGCTGTTACTACTAGCAATGAAATTACTATCAACAGCGAAGCAAACAATGATGAAGATGAATGGGAAGATATATCTTCTGATGAAGAAAACGAGGAGCACGAAGAAGATATTCCAGAAGATTATTTGTACAATGATGGGATGGCTTTGCATCTACCAACAGGTATTAAAGTTGGTCATAGATCATTACAACGTTATTTTAATCAATCTTTAAAACCAGAAAAGATATTAACAGAGGGTCAAGGTACTTTGGTGGCAGCAGATACAAGATCTTTTGTTACCAAGTTTGATAAGAAAGTTGTTCAAACACAACAAAGAGTCTGGCAGAGTGAAGTTAAAGACAAGAAGAGGAATGAAAAACGTTCAGCCAAATTTGTTAACCATCAACCTCATTACAGAGATCAATTATTACAATAGTTATATCAAAAAAGAAAAGTTTATCGTTATTTTACGGTACTGTATATATATATATATATATATACCACTCATCTATTCTAACCAGTATATTATTAGTATACGTTTTCTACCAGTATTGACTTTTCAATACAACTATGTATTCAAATAAAATATAGGATACAAACTAAAGAAGAGAGTCAGGTAGAGCATCCAATGATACAAACTTCAATTTAGTACCTTCACTCTACGTTAGGAATAATGGACGTGTAATATGAGTTTTCTTTCTTCTTCTTAGGTATGAGCTTTCAAGTGAAGTTTTGAAAATAAAAAAAAAACATGCACTAAGAAAACTTAAAAAAAAGTTTTGTTTAATTCCTTTATTATTAATAGAAAGAAACAAAAGTGTATCCTTTTTAACTTTAATTACAGCTTTCTATTTTTCTTCTTTACTTACGTCAAGTCTAATAATTTCAAGGAATATCCATCAACTTTAATTATTTATTTATTCCTTTGATATTAATTCAACTTTAGAATGTGGAAATTTTACGGTATTAGAAGATTATTAACTACTACAACACGATTATTCAATATCAAATCAACCGAAATAGCAAATAAAAGTTCAACAACAAATCCAATCAATGAAATAAAGGGCAAATCTTCTTGTCCCATGGGTACTAAGCTAAATTTAGATATATGGAAAGATCCAAAAAGAGATCCTGTAGCTAAAGCAGATAATGAATATCCTGATTGGTTATGGAATGTGATTCCATCTGATGATTCTAAAGATTTAAAGAATCAAATTGATCCACTTATTAAAAGAGCCAAAGAATTAAGAAAGTTACGTAGAAATCAAATTAAACAAAATAATTATTTAAATAAATTAAAATAATTTACTACCACATCATTATTTAATTTCCTCTCCTTTACTATCTCATTTCTTTTGCTTATTTGGTATAACCAAAAAGAAAAAAAATAGATGATATATATATATATCAAATATAAACATTAATTGAAAACAGCAAAGATATCAGAGCAAACTTCTCGCACAGATATTATATCCACCTTTCCAATTCGGTATAGTCAATTGCATACAGTATTTTGTATTCATTATATACGTATCATCCTTAACACACTTTATAAATATATAACATGCAAAATTTTTATTAGGGATGATAATAACCTTGTAAATAAAATAATAAACTGTTAAAATATTCAATAACATTTTCAATTGTAAGTATGTGGTGATTAACAAATAAAAAAATTATTAAGCCAATATATGTAAATGCATATAAGTATAAGTAATAATTACTTTTGATGCCGTATTAGTTGTTATTTTTTGTCTCCCACATTCACTAAATATCGGCGATTCTACCATTAAGAGATCAAGCTCCATGTCTTGACGGATCTTGTTTTGGGTCATCGATTTCTCCCGTCTTTGGGTTCACATTACCCTCAAATTCCCGAATCGTCTTTGCAGATTCTGATGATATTCAAACAATATCATTTTTATCCTTTAATGTCTTTCATAAAGCTTCTAAACTTTCTTTATTACCTGCACCAATTGATCCGGTATTTTTATCTCTACTATTTTTACTGCCGTTTAATATAATATACTGTGATATTCTCTTATCGTATCTTCGGTATTAACTTTTTTTTTTGTATTCTTTCAAATTCGTCTTACTGTTCCCTTGGTAATTCAAGTGGATATGGTATCTCCTTCCCATATTTTAATAACCTGGTTAATATCAAATTACTTTCCAAAATTGGATGTTTCATTAAAACATTAACTCCAGTTATCGATGATCTCATACGTAACATTTCTGCATTTATATAAAAATATTTCAATATTTTTTTGTTCTTGTTCTTCATCCTTTCTGTTGATATATTGTTACACTTTCCAATAATGTAAAACTCTTTAATACAGACTATTTATATAAAAGTGTTCATCACTTCAAAAGATAAAAGGTGATCCTTAATCTCTATTGCACGAAAAAAAAAAAATAATAATAATTGGAAACGTTAAAGAAGAAACATAATGGTGAATAAATTTATATATATAGAACTTGCTACTGTATATGTGCATAATATAGGCGCAAATGCATATACCTTACCATATCATATGAACACTCAGATACTCATTCTAACACCCTCTAACAAGTCTTCGATAATCTGTTGATTATCATCTTTGTTTTGAATAGTACTCAATATCCCTAAACATTGTAATAATATTAATTTATCTCTCTCCGTAACATCACTTTCTTCCTTCTCATTTATAATATAAGTATAAAAACTTTTTGATATACCTTCGTTACTATGAATAAAATTTTAGTAATAAAGCAAGACAATCGAATCTCTGAAACACTTTAATAGCGTGTTTTCAATGGGAGCTTTCCCGTTAAATATACTAACACCATTACCATTCATATTACTACTATTATTGTAATTATTAAAATTAGCATTTGTCGTAGAACTTATTGTATTAACATTATAACCATTAATTTTCTTGTTGTCACTACTATTACTACCACCATTTTCATAATTATTCCTATTTATATTTAAATCCCCACTACTACGATTAATTTTACTGAAATCAATATTCAAATCTAACAACACATTATTATTCATTTGTGGTATTAAATTACCTGATGATACATTTGCACTAACTTAAGTAATTGCACTTAATGTATTGTTGCTATAATCATTATTTCCTTTTACAATAGTATTGTCACTATCTGATCGCTTCATACCAATAATAAGGGGTTCAATGTTGTCGTCGAGACTGCTAACTTCACTCTTATCCATATTGTCATTATCATTACCATTATTTTGATTACTCTTATTTTTGTTCGAGATATAATGGCTCGAATTATCTTCATTCTTGTTATTTATTGGAGGTTCTTGATTTCTTTTATTAACATAATTCAATTTTAATTGATTACTATAACTTGTCTCTAATGGTAAAAGCACAGCTACAACATCATAATATATCTCTTGATAAAAAATTTGCCATAAAATACCCAATCTTTTCAAAGCAGTGTTTATAATATCTTCGTTAGTATAATTAAACACCACTTGATTCTCAAATACATACAACGAAGTTACAACAAATTCTTCCACTTCCGAAATTAATTTAATCCATGTTACAGATATCTTTGATCTTGTTTTCAATTTAATATAAAATCTTAAAATACTGTTCAAATCTTCTATCTTTGCAGGCAACTGCCATATTCTTTGTCTTTTAAATAGTTCCACAATAACACTACAATAAATCCCCCATATATTGCCTGATAAAATAACCAATTCTTGGGTATTGAAATCCTTATAATTAGTTTCTAAAGACGGTAAATTTTTCAATAAATCATGTAATATCGCTACATTTGTAGAATCTAACATATCGTCTTGTTGTGTAATAGCCAATGCTGCATCGTTGGTAGCATTCAAAACAGTGGGGTTAAATGAATACACTGATTTACCTGAATCCATTATTCCTCCTGTAGTATTGTGAATAAAATAGACAGGTGATCTATGTTTTCCTATAGAAGAATGTAAAAATTTATCCAATGAGTTTGGTATAACAGGTTCTGTAGTGTCCTTAAGATGTTGATTACTTTTACTACTGAATAATTTTTTTGTAAGTTTAACAAATGGATTATTCTTATTATTCTTGACACTATTATTACTACTACTATTATTAATTGTAGATGTGATCGACATATTAGCAGTTGATATTTTTCTACCAATTGAACTAACAGTAGACTAGTCCCTAGGAGATCGAATTTGATTAGTATTAAGGCTTTGCGTTGAGACTATTTTGCTGCCACCGGAATTAGTATTTGAATAATTGTTATTATCCTTACAGTTATTGTTATTATTCTTCTTCTTGGAAGAAAGTTTTTCGGTATTGTCTTTGATTTTTGATAAACTAAATATAGTATTTATTCTAGTATTATATGGTTTACCATCGATATCCACATTTGAATGTAATGAAATACAATTACTAATAGTATGTCTTGTGCTTAAAGAACGTAATGGTCCAAATGGTTTAAAAGATTTATTAAGAGAATTTGAACTTTCCTTTATCGGCATTATATGCGTTATTTTAGTAAGATTAGAGAAATTATCAGAATTATTCAAATTTTTATTATTATTATTATTACTATGACTGATAGTTTTGTTACTCTTTGTAGAAGATGTAACTGATATATTTGTAGAATCTAGAGTCGAAGAAGTGGACGAGATGGATGATTTACTTGGTACTCATATTGAATTTGTTTGATTTGGAGCCTTGGAATATGGATTGAAGCTCTATATTTGACCATTTGGGTATATGATTCTTATTCGATAAATCTCTATACTTATCATTAAAATTTTTATTCAACTTTTGCAAGTTATCTTTATTACTTAAAATTATATTATTATCAATAATACTACTATTAGTTGCTTGTTTCTTAAGTTCAAAACTATCATTATTTGTATCAATAGTCAAATCAGATATCGTCAATGTGGTGGTGTTGCTTTTCCTGCTATTACCACGTTCCCATGAACTTCCTTCACGCAGTATGATAGTTTGAGGGATGATATTAGATAATACACCATATATCCTTCATTCATCCTTCTCAGAACCATTTCCATTTATAGTTTCATCTTTTTTTTTTTAAGTAAATTAGAAGAAGATCGAAACGTCACGCTTCTCTTTTCCATTTTCATAGTACTTGATGGCAATTGGGTATCAGTTTTCTATTCTAAATTACTGCTCATTTCTTTTTAATTATATGTATACATCCAAACCACTTTCAGTTTTTAACCACGTAGAGAAAATTTAATACGGCTAGGGTAACTTAGGATAATAATAGTATTAATAAAATAAAGATCATTGCAAATCTGACTCACTTGTCTATTTGGGAATAGTGATTTAAATGATGTTCCATATCACTTTACTTCTTTTTCTCACCTTTTTGTAGATTGGCTCTTAAAGTGTTATGTATAGATGCAATCATATGTTTAAAGGAAGATTTAATGATTGATATTAGAATATTTTCAAATTCTTAAAATTTTAAGTTTTTAAAAGTTATTTTAGACATTTTTATATAAAATAAGATCTTGGATTCTAAAAATAATGACACTCAATTGTTAAATGTTATGTATACTAGTTTAACGATTCTAGTACACAAGTAACCTTATATGAGGAGGGCTAATATTTTGATATATTTGTTTAGTTAAATACTAGTTTTTCAATAAAATAAATAAATAAAAAATAAAGAAACCTAAAAAGAGAAATCAATGTTTTTTGATGATGATTGATCCAGTGGATCTATATGATGCAATTGACATAAGAAGTGTTGAAAATACATTTACAATAGAATCTTATGCATCTGGCAACCCATCACTCTCAAATAATAATATCCTGGATTTTAATATAGAAGAAACCTATGACGATGAGGAAAATATTCCAATAACTGTTTTAGATTTACCACCAGTTAGATGTAGTACACCAAATATAACTCTCACAATTCTAAAGGTATTACTTAATGATAATCAAATAAATATCAAAAGTGAGAATAACTCCAATGACAACAACAGAATAATCAATTATGATGATACTGTTGTTTTAGACACCCGGTTACAACAGTTTTGCTTAAAAAGAGATATAGAGCCAAGAAGTCAGGGAGAAGTAGTTCAGTGATATACTACTCAATGACCAAATTCTTTATTAAACGCAATAACAAAGATAATAACTAAAATACCTATACTGAAAACAACTGAAACAAAAGATAAGTTATTAAATTATTATACTTCCATTATCCAATTTTTTTGAACAATATCATCCTAAAGGTTCAAATGAAACAAATCTAATTGGATTAATATTAAAAGAAGCTAGTCTTGGAATAAGTGAATGTTGTGGTAAAACTGCACTACCTTCAATATATCGTGATTTCCGATTTAATAATTTACGAAAAATTATAAAATTATATGAACCATCTTTAACAGCCGATAATTTAGGTTAGAAAATATGGGGGTCTTCAATGATTTTATCACAAAACCTGGTGGGAAAAGATGATAATTTGAATATTGAACAAATTAAAGGATCAAATATAGTGAGAGTCCTTACATTGGCTTCTAGGACGAGATTAGTGGGCGTTTTATGGGCTACTAAATGAAAAGAATTGCATGAAGATAATGCCACCAATGTTGAAATCTATTTGACAAATTTACCTGAGATTGTAGATAATTTGAGAAAAAAAAGTTTTAGATAACGAACTTGATCAATTAGTTAAAGTGGATATATTAGGTTGGACTAATCCAAGTACATTTATAGAGACACATGGAGGTAATAAATGTAATATAATTTTAGTAGCAGATCCAATATATTCATCAGATCACCCCATATTGATTATTAATATGATTGTTAATTTTTTAAAGCCAAATGGAATATGTCATTTGCAAATTCCAATAAGAGACAAATATGCTAAAGAAAGGTAGTTATTAAATGGTATTTTAGAGGACTGTAAATTATCTGTTGTAGAGCAAAAATATTAGGAAGGATATGATGATTGGGGGTTAGTTAAATATCTATAGAGAAAAGTTATGCGTGAATAATGATTATATAGACGTATACCATTCTTTATGAATTTATTTGTATATAAACAATTGTATATAAATCAAGTATTGACCCTTTTATATAGTTTTCTTCAATATTCATTTATTGAATAAAAGAACTTGCAATTATTGGTTGTGCTACTCTATTAGGATCGACATTATTACGAATCTTAACATATTCAGATTTTAATGGTTTATACCAAACATTTAGATCTTCAGGAGGTAATCTTAATAGAGTGTCTATAATTTCACTTCTTAATTGCACAGTTTCAGGTTCCTTTATATGATTATCATTATTATCAATTAAATTTGTCATAACTTTTGGTAATTGATAAATTAAATAATTTGTTGAATAATCATATTTAGCCATTTTTTGTAAGAGTACCATTTGTTCTAAATAAGGCAATGCGAGTATTGAATCTGAATTCAACTCATTTTTAATCAATTCAAATGTATCTTTATTTGAAATCAAGTTTCTAAAGATAGGTAATTGGGATGCAGTCAAAATGATATAATTTTCAACAAGTGATCTATGGAATCTGTATAAATATTCTGGATTAATAAAAGATAAATAATCATCAACGAATTCACTTTCGATTGAAACATGCAAATATTGTTCATCAAGTTCTTTAAACGTATGCATATCTGGGTCGATTGATGGTGATAAAAATGAAACTTTTTGAAAGAATTTAAAGAGTGTGATTTTACAGAAACCCATCAAATCAGGATACTTATCTCTTTGATCAAATATTGAACCCATTAAAAATATAATAGGTTTTAAATATTTTAATAGCCAATATTGTTTTTTATTGGTACCGTTATTGATGCGTGTAAACCACTCACTATAATATTTGATTACATGTAAAAACAATAAAATATCATCGTCAAGAATTTTCAATATGGTATTATCAGAAAAAATAAATAAATTAACATTAAATTCATTTTGCGATTGAATATTTTCCAATAAGATATTTAATAAGTTTAATAATCTGACTGTGGGTACCGATTTTAGATTTTTTTTAATAATATCTAATAATTTATAATTATTTTTTAAAACATTGTCTCTTATTAATTGATCGGATAATAGATTAGCCCAAATTTTATCAATTTCATTGATTATAATAATTGATGTATTTTCATTAAAGTATAAATCCAATAAAATATCGAAAATTATTGTAGATGCAAAGATCCCCTTTGGATAAGAATTGAATATAATTAAACATGCTGAATGAATCAAAGGGACAATGTCGGATTTTAATGCCATTTGCAAGTCTTCAATAGTAAAAGTATTTAAAATATCTTCAAAAGAAGTTAAATTAATCAAATTATTTAACAATTCCAATAATGTATCATAATCTAAATCCTCAATTGTATCAGAAGAAGAAGATAATAATAACAATTTTTTAATTGATAGTAATGTCTGTTTAGTAGAAAAGTGGATATGTGTTAAAATGCTCAATTGTAAAGAACATTCATTGATTGTAGAATTCAATTTTTCAATTAATTTATTGTTATCTTCACTATTTTCATCTTTGTTACCATTAGAACATAAATCTGTCACTAAACTATTAAACTTTTGAATCAATACTTCGAGTTGAGTCATGTTCATATAGATAATAATATAGAAATGTGAATAGATGTGCGTATATATGTTCTTAGTTGGTTCTATTTAAAATATTTACATCAAAGGTAACTAAATATACACCTACAAACTTTACACACAGTGGTTTCTTTTATTTTAGTCTTTTTTTTTGTTCTTATTTTTTTGCTGTTTTCCAGTTTTTTTTTTTTTAAAAAAATGCAATATATAGAAAAAATAAGTGTGACATTTTGAATAATAAAGTAAGAAACGTTAAAATACAGGGTTAATATCATTAGTTATTATATATTTACTGGATTTGTTATTATTTTCCAATGTCAGAAGAAGAAATATGTTATATATTATATATGTCAATCAAAATTAAAGCCCATTTCTGCTCTATCAATAAATTTAATATAATACTATACAATATTTAATAGTGAATATATCATTAATGATATTACTTTTATCAGGTATTCATATATATTATACTTACTCTTATTCTTGTTAAATATTGTCAAGAATAGAGCATATTTATTTGACACTATATTTAATGAATTTAACGTTACAGATTCTTGCTCAACATCTCCAAATCATATTTACGATATGGAGGATATCTCTGAACTAACCTATATCGTTTAAACGGTAATGGTTACCTTACAGACAAGTGTAGCCTTTGTCAAATATCCTCTAAAGTTTCATTTTTTAATATCAAAAACTTGTATAAATGTCTTTAGAGTTAATGATTGGAGTACAATAAACTTCATCCTTTCTCTCTCTCTTAAATCATTAAGTATTTCTATATCAAAAATTTATGAATTTTCTCCTTATCTCTCAGGTAATAATAAAAGTACCAACAACAGTAACAACTTCTGCAGAATACACTTAAACGTAAAGACATTTTTATTTTTTATTTATTTTCATTAATGCACCTTGCAGAACTGTATTACCATTTCCTTTTATATACCTAACACTATAACAAAAACTAATAAAGCCATTGACCTAAACTAAAACGCAAAAGAGTATTATATATATAATATATATATATATTATATTAACCTTCTAATGAAAACATGTGTGTGTTTTTTCCTACTTTTATCCTCGTGGAAAGTAAAATGATCCAATTAAATAAGATGAGATTTTAGAAAAATCAAATGTTCATCTTTAAAAGACAACATTACATCTTTCACCATTGTAGCTATAAATATATCGATTCGATTAAATAAAAACAAAATGGTATTAAGGACAAAAACATTCGTCAAAAAAGTTTCATTGCATGTTAAAAATGTTTAAACCATCCAAATATCTTAAATTGAAAGGATTATAATATTAAGAGTGACACTCTTTTTTCAATCTTAGGAGTGACTACATGTGCTGCTCTGTTTGATAAAAATGAATTAGTTTTAAGTGTAGACAACGATGTAACACAATTTTGTTTTCAAAACTTACTTACCGTACCCTATAGAAATATTAAACCTTAAAATATTTTATTATACAGGTATGGTAAAGTTGGATATCTACTATATATAGTTCTTGAGACCTTTACTTCTTCTATTTCAAATAGTTATTGTGCAAATTTAATAGGTATTTTAATATATATGGATCTTTGTTTTTTGCACTTTTGACAAGTAAAGCACTAAAAACAAATTACTGCTCAAAGATTATTCAAATTTCCAAACCTTTATAAAGAAAAATCGCAATGTAATAAACTCAAGTTCTTAGAGTAAGATTATTTTGACATTTTTTTAATATTTTAAGAAAATTGTCAAAAATTGTTTCCAGAAATATTCAAGGTGTCATAAACCCAGTAACTTTCGCAAATTATAAGAATTTTTGTAACATTTCCTAAGATTACACAAAAAAAAAAAATAATTAATTATTACCAATTTTAAAAATCTTTTTAAAAGATAGAGTAATAGTTATGGGAATAAAAAACATAAAATTGTTTCTTCACAATCTTCACAAAACAATATTGCAATACTACAGACGACGAATTTACATGTTTTACCATCCAATTTTTTTTTTAAAATATTTTGGTTACATGTTATCATTCATATCTAATTACTAAAACTTTGTGAATTTGAATGGTTTCACAATCTTAAATTGGCTTTTTCATTTGTCTCGATCTTAAGTTTATTATCTTCATTTCTTTTACAAAAATTTATAAACTGGTAACATCATTACTTAAATGATCTAGCCTTTTTTTTTATCCTTTTTTGTTTCTAAGTAAATAATAAATTAAAAGCTTTTGAACTTCAAAGAAAAAAAAATGTACTGTATTAGAATGGTATAGACTTTATCAAAAACTTGCTTCTTCTTGTAAAGTTATTATACGAATATCTGATGGGTATCAATTAAATACGAAAAAAAAAAAAAAAATAAAAAACATACAGTACGGGTAACTAGTCTCACTCACCATAATGATAACAATCATAAGTATCAAATCATGATAATAATTAAATAATAAATCAAATTTTAATCTTTACAATAGTTTCAACGTATTTAAATAAACTGTACTTTGTAAGTATATATATAGCCTTCTTCGTGGCCTAAGAGATAAAAATAAATATGAAAGACAATAAATGCATGTCAAAAACATCTTACCACTTTTTTAAACTTAATTATTTCTAAATTTCATCAGTATTATAATATTCTAATTTCATCATAAAATCAAGTAATTCAACACGTAAGTTTCTTCTCTCTGCAATCGGTATAGCTGCTAAATCTTCTGCTGAAAAATTATGTAGCCTACTAACCAACTTTCTTGTTTTCTTTGAAGGGAAATGACTTCTTAAAGAAAGTGTAGTTTCCCTTGAAATTCCTTCTATACCTGTCTCCTGAGACTCCTTTTGATGATCTTCTTCACTGTTTAACATAAATGAATCTTGCAAAAACTCATCATCTTCTATCTGTTCATCACGTTTAGTAGTCTCCTTTTCCGTAGACTTCTTGGCTTCAGTTATTATGTCATTACCACCAATATCACTATTATTCTTTGGGCTTAATAATAAATGATTTTGACTGTCTAGAGCTGGTTGTTGTTTTGGGGTTGGTGGCTGAATGTTCATGTTATCATTATTTGTAGTCCTCTGACTCGTTTGCTTCTCGTGCAACTTTAATGAGTTAAAAATTGGAATACGTATTGTATTCGTTTCTCCCTCCTTAACACCACTAACACGATCCCCATTATTTTCTTTTCTTTTTAGTACATCCACCTCCTTCACTGATAGTGGTTGTGTGACCTCGGATTTTCCCTCGTTATCATATCCCTCTACTTGGACTTCATTACCCAAACAATTATTAGTTGCATTCAAATCTGTGTTTAATTTGATTCTATCAGATTTTTCCTTCTGTTCTAGTGTTTGTTCTGGTAGCTGGTTAGCTTCAACTGCATCTTGTTGACCATTAGCTTTTACTTGGGGTTGATCAGGCACCACTTCAGTGGAGATAACCTTGGAAGATTCTGTGGATATTTGTTGTAATACATCACTATTCTCCTCCTCCTCCTCCTCATTTTCATTAGTTGGTTGATGAGGTGAATCATTAGTATTTTCTCTACTTTTGTTAGCTATATTCGAATCAGGTTCTACACCATTATCCTCTAAAGAACTATACCTTTCAACATTTTTTTCATTAATCACCAGTTCATTTTCATTGCCTCCTGAATGTGATTGGTTTGCCATTGAATGGGAGGAATTTTTTTCTTGTGACGTGGTGTTTCCCTGAACATCATTTACAAAGCCTTGTATGTCATTTGTCTTCATATTCACATTTTTGATACCTTTATCAGCCATTTCTGACTGAAGTTCAGATAAAGTGTTGGCTTCAGTTAATAAATTACACATAATAGAAGGATTATTGTTCACCGAGGAATCCATATGATCATCCTCTATTTTTTCCATTTTTTGTTGTTTATTAGGAGTATTGATAGTACTAGTACGTTGAGACAATTCCTCCAATTTCCGAGGTTGGGTTTTTAAATTTCTTTTAATTGGGGAGGAGAACGATGAAGCATTGTTTACATTCCTTATATTGTCCTTTTTTGAAAGTGGAGATGATAAAGGTCTTAAATTGTCAGTTGGTGCAGCTAATGTGATTGGCAATTTTGTATTTTTGGTAGATTGAAATATCTTATGGATATCGATACCAGGATTTATATTTTGTGTCGACTTTTCTTTACCTTTGTTAATTTGTGATAATCTGTCAATTTCCTCAATTGTGGAAGAAATATCACTAGTCCCAACTAATTTACTCTTTCCGTTATTTATTTCTTCTGGTAATGATGAAGGAATCTCTTCTAAATCCTTAACCTTTTTATTTCCATTGCCTACATCTAACAGCGATTGCACACTTACTCGAATAGAACCAACCTGTGTACTGGTGGCCACCCCTAATTCAGTTTGTTTTTTAATATCAGATTTAGGATTAATATTATTTTTATCCCTTTCCAAACTGTTAGCTTCATCATAAGATATACTGTAACTTGAGGTAATTATTTTACCCTTTCCCGTGGAATCGTTAGCAGGATAAGCTAATATAGCTTTTGTGGCGACATTTTGTTGTATTCTATCAGATTTTTGAGTTGCTGGTACCTGTATTTGAGATTTATTTTCAACTTGGTTTTGAGCATTCTGTAAAAATTCTTCTGAGGAAGTAAAAAGAGTCAATTGTGTTCCATTCTTTTCAGGACTTTGAGACACTTCAAAATTCAACACACGCATCTTAGTCAGTTCTGATACAATTTGGTCTACTTGATGGAATCTATGAGGTTTATCTGATTCTTTACCAAGTACTTTTGGAATACTTTCCAATAATTCCATTTTGAAGTCAGATTTTGTGATAGGAAGCAATGAAATAACAGAATTCAAAATGTTTACCAAAAGGTCACTGTCTTCATTCTGGCCTTTCGTTAAGATATCCCTAAACAATTTCAATTTCTTATTCTTTTGTATTTCAGATATCGTCGGTGTATCATTAAACAGAGAAGAAACCACTGTATCAGCCAACTTATTTAGAACAACAGATTTTTTTGAATTTAAAAAAGCTCTAATCAAAGAAATAACAAAATCTACCTCTCTGTATTTCAACATTTGTATTATTGCTTGATCTATCAAGCCATCTATTTTCCCACCATTTGAATACAAATTAACAATAAGATTAATGGGGAAATGATTCATTATTTCATACACCTTTGCATTATGATTAGAAAAAAACATTTCTACATAATTAATGTTCGTAGAATGTAGCGTTTGTTCTACCACAGTACTAAATACATCCCACTTCATTTCTTCATATGATCTAGTTAATAATTTCAAAATCATCTTCTTTTGATCATTTGTAGGAATATCATCGGATGATTCAAATAAAACAGAGGAGAATAGTTCAAAATTAGTTGTTACAGAAACTAGACCCTCTTCTTTCAATAACCTATCTAATATGTAAATTTTATTTTCATTGGAAACTTGAGATATATTTTTAATGAAAAATGGCAATAAAGATTGTTTTGAATCTTTATAAACATATGGATAAATATTTGGTTTCATGGTTTCCAGGAGACTTGGATATTCTAATAAACATTCTTGAATAAAAGTAGTCATACCCATTGCATGTAATATAGGTAATAATGTGTTAAAAACCAATGGAGATTGACTGTGTAGTATTTCCTTTATGATGCTCATTGTAAAATTTAATAACCTAGCGTCGTTTGTGGAAAGACAACCTTTAATGAAATACAGTAAAGAGTTTAGAGGCCATGAAAGACATTTAGAAAAAACAATGTCCAAATATGACTGTTCCATTCTTGGGAATACAGTTAAAAAGTTATCGATTATACAGGGTTCAGGAATACTTTCAATAATACATGTCAATACTTGAAACGATTTGTAATCCATTGTAGCTGACAAAAGCGTTGAACTTAACCAATTAACTGTATAATTGTGACATTGTTCATCTTCAACATCTAAAAATTTATAAAAAATCAAAAGTTCTGGTACCTGATTTCTAGTAGATTTAATTATATCCTTTAATAACCTAACTATAACATCATTATTATTAAATTTTATAGTCTTGAAATGTCCCAAATAATTTGCCAGATTTTTGTCCTCCTCTCTGAATAAAAGTGGGGCGAACTTCAAAAATAGGTTAAAAGAAAGTGTATAAAATATGTCAGTAGAATTCATGGGTACATGACAAAGATTTTCTAAGTAAAAATATAGTAACCCAGTTAATTCCATAAAAGTAGTAGAGTTTATTTGGGTTTCAGGTGTTACATTGATTAAAGTACGAAGTAAAACCAAACAATTAGTATCTTCGCCATGTTCCCTTATAACTTTTGTGGCAAAATCTTTAATTTCTGGATACCACAAATTTTGTAAATTTTTAGGTAATGAAGGTATTTCATTTAACGAAATTCCCCCAGTTGCTATGACCTTAATAGGAATCACCAGTCGAGGTACAGTGGATTTACCTTTTGAATTTCCGTCATAACTTGAAGAAACATGCTTTGTATCTGTATTTTCACCTAGTAAATTAATAATTATATCGACAATTAACTTTTGTAATTCATGATTCGGGGATCTCATAGAAAGTAGTTGTGTAAAGGAAGGACTTAATAACTCGTTCCAGATTTCGTAGAAAAGGGTACTTGAAGTTTCTATTGGTAACTTTGAATTATGAAAATAACAAGCAATTGTGTAAGTAATTGCTTTAGTAACAAAGGAAATACCAGTTAAAACACTTTTTGAAAATGTTACACTTTGAGACATAGAAAATGGAATGTTAAGAATTTCATAACATTTGTTTCTTTCTGCAACAGAAAATTTATGCAGATTCATACAAATTTGATAAATTAAAATTCTCCAGGATTTTAACGCCAAAATTTTGGCATTATTGCTATTAGATTCAAAAGCAATTTTATTTAAAATTAACCATTTGTTCATTTTTATGGGAATACTAATGAATGTTTGTATCATAACAGCATTGCTAAATAAAATACCAACCAAAATTAACCAGAGATCCATGGCAATTTTGTATGCTCCTTTGGATTGTAACAAATATATGATATAATGAAACAACAATGTTTCAAGTGTAACAGAATATATATTGACATCATTTGGTATAGATTGGACGTTTAAATAATCATGCTTAATTTTTTCAAAATATTTAGGAGGTAACGTTTTTTTAATAGGAGAATAAACAATTGTAGAATATAATTCTTTTATACTAGTATTACTTGTATCATATATTTTTTTCAACAAATCTAATAATATGGATATTGAGGCAACACTTAATTTCTCAAAATAGGTCTCATGCTCTATAATTATCTGTGGTAGGAGATCCCCATATAACCAAATATTCATATGTTTTATCATCAAATCAGGAAATTTGAGCAATAGAGAATTTACATAATGTAATTTTTCCAACATATAATTTTGACTATTGATAGTCTTAATTAAAGGTATAGCGTGAATTAACTCAACAATTTCGGGTCTTGTGGCGTAATAAGTATAAAATTTTTCATCTTTCAAAAAAGTAAGATTAGAGATAAGTATTGGTTTATTAGACCTAATGTCAGTCAAAGCCTTTAAAGAATATTGATATACTGTTTTAATTTCTGATTGTAAACTTTTATTATTGGCTAACCATTTGACGATCCTAAAATTTGATAACAATTTAGTGAAAAACTTAACAATCTGGTTATAGAGTCTAGAAACAAATGGATTCATTGGATTATCGTTATCATTATCATTATCAGAATTTTTATCATCAGATATTTGATTACTGCCATCGTTATCCTTCTTCTTGGTTTTATTTTTATGGGTATTTTTAGGTTTAGTATTATGCTTGCTGGTACCGTTATCATCAGTAATATCATTTTGTAATAATTGTTGTTGTGTCAAATACCAATGCGGTATACAAATCTTTGTAATCCTTGAAAAATTCTCAATTAAAACATCGATCTTTTTATCATTTAATTCACGCGTATACCTCATGTTTACACTTGATATAATATTATTAAAAGTAGCATAAATTTCAAATCTTCTTTCATTATATGGGTATGAATCTTGTTGTAAAATAGATAATCCACCATCGATAATGTTTTTAAACTCAGTTACATTTTTATTTTCAAACAAATTATGGATTTCACCGCTAGACCAATATTCGATTTGAGATGGTTCGTATGTTACAAAATTTGTATTTCTAAAATTGTCATTAAGATGAGGAGATGTACTAGCAACAGTATTATTACTTGAATTGTTGACGAGTGTAGAATTGTCTTTGTTAGTTGGTTCAGGAGTACAGATTTGATTTATCGACAATTGTGAATCTTCATTATTAAGAACAAAATTATCCTTACTCTTCTCAGTATTAGCTGTTTTAGATACATTTATAGGATTTCCTATCTTAGTTTTATTTTTTAAAATTGATTTTGGAGGTGATTTATTAGTTTTTGGTGAAGATGCTATAATATCGTTAAAACTTTGTCGTGTATGTGGTAGCCTAGTAGGTGAAGTAGTTAAATTGGAACTTTTTTTAATGGGAGATGATTCAATTTCAATCTGATCTGAAAATGCAACCGATTTTTTGATTGGAGAAGAATTCAGATTATTATCGTCTTCGTCTTCAGTTTCATCTAAAGCATTTGGATTAAATAATTGCTTACTTATTACCTTCTCTTCGGTTACTGTTTTTCTTCTCTTTGGTGTAGGTGACTCGTCATTGTAGTTGCTGTCATTATTATTGTGTTTTATAGTATATTGACTTCTCGGACCTGTTTTAGTATTGTGATTCTTATTCTTACTAATATTGTTGTTGGTATTCTTATTTCCTACTATATTTGATGGGCTTTTATTGCGAATCCATGGTAAAGACTTTTTAGATTGTTCATTATTTTTTGATGATCTTTTTGAAATATGTTTATCTAACATTTCCAAAGCACGTAAACTCTTCTTAGAGGATGATTTAGGTGGCATTTTTCTTATTAGCTAAGTATATTGACGGAATTGAATTGAACACTCAGGAGTTGTTTCTTCTTTTTTTTTTTTTTCTTCCTTTCCTTTTTTTTTCTTACGTTTTTGTCTTGGTAATACTTATCTAAGTTACTTGAAGAAATTGATTCTTCCCAATAAAACTTATTATATTTATTAATTGGTAAAAAGATTCAAGACAAAAAGAAAAATGAATTTACAAATGAAATTCTTATTAACTTCTTCTTTTGTGTGTGTGTGTATGTGTCACGATAATTTGTCTACCTTTTGTACTTTAGAGATATTGAAACAGAATAGGTTTCAGTGTACAATACCATAAAATCCATCCTTTAGAGTACTGATTGAGAATCTTCAAATTTCGATCGCAATATATTTTTTTTTTTTTCATTTTTCTTTTTAAAAAAATTTTTGTCTGTTTTTTTATTTTCGTTTTGTTTTTTTTAATGTTTTTTTTAATCTCTTGATAGGGTCTATTTCACATGGCGTCAGTAAAAAAAAAATCTGATTCTAAATATGGTTTTTAATAATAATGGAGAGTGTAAGATTAAATGATAATGAGACTGATTGTGAGAAGGATGAAAAAGAAGCAGAAGAAGCAGATATACATATATATATATATATATATCGAGTGAAGAATGGTTGTTGTTGTATGGAAGGTTGTGTTCTTAGGGAAATCATCGGTTGGTAAAACATCAATAATAACTAGGTATACAACAGGGCAGTTTCTTAGAGATAATGCAACTATCGGCGCAGCGTTTATTTCACGTCAATTGAAATTGGATTCTGAACATACTGTACAGTTGGACATATGGGATACTGCTGGCCAGGAAAGGTACAGGTCTCTGACTAAGATGTATTATCGTAATACAGACGTAGCTATTATTGTTATTGATTTATCTAGTTTTAATAGTGATAATACTCTAGACGATATAGATATATGGATCGAAGAACTATTTAAATACAATAGCAAATGTTGTGTATCTAATAACTATAATAATAGCGGTGGTGATAGCATACCAAATATTTGCGATAAATTAAATATTGTAGTTGTGGGTAATAAAATAGATTTATTAGAAAACGATGATGATAAAGTGGTCATTAGACAAAAAATTTTACAACATCTTGAAAGTAAAAAAATGCACAATTATGGGGATCCAGTTATAAAATATTTAGAAGTGAGTGCAAAGACAGGTGAAAATATATCTAATCTCTTTGAACATATCATTGTTAATCTGATACCAAAGGATAAATTAAATGCGACTGATAATGAAAGTAACGGAAACAATAACATAATAACCCTAGATAATCATTCAAAGAGGGATGAGTATATAAATAATTTACAATGCGGTTGTTAATATTTAAATAGCATAAAATAATTACAGTAATAACAATAATAAAGTATACATTTTTTAATATAAATTATGTATTATCATTGCAACTCTTTTACTATTTGTTATACGTTGTGATGAGATTACTAATTTATTTACATTTCTCTTGGAATAGGCAATTAAACAGCCCCTTTGAAGAGATTTCCTTTGACTAACTCTTCATATAATTGTTCGATTTCTTCTTTTTTCTTCTTTTTAAATTTTGTGTTTTGAAATCAAGAGTTTTCCTTTAAAAGATTCATATATCATCTGGGTTTTAAACATTCTTGTGTCATTTCAATTCAAATACAAATCTTGTAGCGTTGTCAATTTATTCATGAACTTTAGCAAAAATTATTACTATTTTTACTTTCTCTCTTTTTATTTTATTTTATTTTTTATTTTTTTTTGCTTGGAAATTTCAGATGGTCCATAAGTGAAGCCTATAGTTTTGAACTAAAAGGGAACCTAAAAGCTTTATCGTTTGGAACAGAATTTTCATCCGCAGCAATATCAATCTGTCGTAAAAAAAAAATAAGTCTTAAATCTAGAACCATTTACACCAGTCTCGAGTAGATCGATCAGAATCACGTAAGTAGCAATACAAAATAAAAAACAAATTTTAAAACCAATTTTAAAGCCATCACGAATCAAAGCATCAGCAAAGACTTTACAGATATATACTACTCTTCTTGGATATATTTGGGGTTATTACTTTTTTGCAAATAGTTCAGATAATACAGAGGTGATATAATTATATGCGATATCATAACAACTAAAAAATATAGGAAAACAAATTATTTAAGACCATTGAACTACATGGATCTCTTAAATATTTATGTGTAGTTGTTGTGACTATAGCAGTGTACACGAACGAGAATACTATGTCCTTGAATGTGATGAGCTATATTAGTTAAAAGAATAAGCACCTCCTTCTTTAACTTATCCTCCAAATATATATATGTATATGTATATGTATATATGATCCATTAAGAAAAAAAAAATTGGTATCAAGCAATTTAGAAGTCACAGGTAAAGTATCATATAATTAATTAGTCCAATAATTAAAGTTAAACACTATTGTTAGACATTAGAAAATATTTAAATATAAAACGGATTAGAGTCCGAGATTTTAGACGATAAGTTTATCGTAAATAACAATTTTAAGATGAATCTGGAACCCACTAATCAATCACCAATATCTAGAATATAAGGGTTGGGGGAAGACACAGAGAGAGAGAGAGAGAGAGAGAGAGGGAAGAATATAAAATTTGATAGGAGATATCAGTTGGTGGCTGTATGCTGACGCCCATTCCCTCATTCTTTTGGTGAAATCAATTTATTATAATTCTAAAATTCTACTATTTTGAACCGATCCCATTTCATTAATACATTAATTATCACGAATAGCAAGGATCACTTAGATAATTTTCAAAGGCTATATTTTTTTTTTAGAGTTCAGAACTTTTCAGGATCTATTACACACTTGGAAGTTATATTTTTGAGTGGAATTAAAATTTTCGTATATATATATATCAGTATCAATGCAGATTAAGGAATGTTTCTGTACCAAAATTGTATCATTTATTTTATTATTTCGGACCAGAAGCATTAAATATTGAAATCGTTAAAGAAAATGGCTTTCCTGCCGCTATTTGAACCATTCTCTAAAAAGGCAACTTGGTAAATATATCTTATTTACCAATGAGAAGAAACAAGAGGAGGAAGAAGAGGAATAATGCTGATAGACAGGGGGGGAGTTACAATGCATAACTTCTCCAAATAAAACGAAACGAATGCAATAGGCGTTTGAATGCACTATTCGTATATTTAAACTGTCTATTAACTATTGTTTAAAGGAAGTTTGTTTAAAGGATATGAATAGATTAATTTAAGAGAACATTATATTTATGTTGTTTATTGGATTCAGAATACTTGCTAGATATTCTATTTATTAGCTTTGTGGGAGAGAATAAATTTGATAAAAAGAGTTTGCTTACCTGTATTATCGTGTAATGAGTATACATTTTAGATATGATTCACATAAGGATCAACATTTGTATAGTAGAAAATATTTTTTTTGGATACGAAATAATAAATAGGTTAGACAAATTTTGGATAATTTACAAGATGATTATCTTCTTTCTTAAAAAACATTTTTTTTTCTTTTAAAAATTATTTCAAAATGACTATTCTTAATGTAAATATATGTAGTAGTAATATTAATATAACGAATAATGAACCATTTTTGTTTGTATTAAAGGGAAAATAAAATGTATTATTTAAAGAAATTATGAAAGTGGTTACTTTTATTTTCTATTCTTCTCTTGCAATTAAACCTTTTCGTTTGTTTAAATGAAAATATTATTGAAAAAAAAAATATAAATGACTGAAAATTGAAAATTGAAAATTTATAAATTTTCCAGCTTCGCTGATGACTTGAAATTATAACATGGAATGTTTATATATTATAGATAAAACTTTCATTTGTTGTTATTCATTTATTTCAATATAAAATGCAAAAATATTTTCAATAGCAATATATATATACCCAAAGAATGTCTGAACAGCAACAAGAAGATATCGTGGATATCCCAGACTCCCATATAAACTACGATGATGCAATTGAATACTGGACCAATATCCCAGCGACAGTGAACGGTGTTCTTGGTGGATACGGTGAACAAACAGTAGTCCCCACAATGGATGTCCTTGGTTCCTCTTTCTTTCTACGTAAACTGAAATCAAGAATGATATGTCCTAATGGATTCATAAAATATGGGGTCGATATCGGTGCTGGAATAGGTAGAGTCACTAGAGATATGTTGCATAAGTATTGTGATAAGATAGATTTAGTGGAGCCTGTAGAACCATTTATTAAGCAGATGAAAGAAGTTGAATTGGTAGATTTGATGAAAGGGGGGAAGATTGGAACCGTTTATGAAGTTGGGATGCAAGATTGGACTCCTGAGAAAGGTAAATATTGGGTGATTTGGTGTCAGTGGTGTGTTGGACATTTACCAGATAAAGAATTTGTTCAATTTTTGAAAAGATGTAAAGATGGTTTACAACCAAATGGTACCATTATTGTTAAAGAAAATAATACTCCATTCGATACAGATGATTTCGATGAGACTGATTCTAGTGTCACTAGATCGGATAAAAAGTTTAAACAATTGTTTGAAGAGAGTGGATTGAAATTGATTGCTACAGAGAAACAAAAGGGTCTACCAAAGGAATTATATACTGTTAGAATGTATGCTTTAAAACCACAATAATGTTAGAATGAAGAGGGGGGGAATAAATGAAACAAGGAAATGAAATAAAAAGAAAAATCACAACGAGATTGTATTAGTAGTATTATATAACATTTATCGATTTGAAATTAAAATTCTCATTTTTTGTTTTATTAATTATTTTTTTAGTAGTATTTGTATGTATAGAGAATATAAATATCATAGAATAATTCTAATAACTAATTGGATAAAATAATGCATCACCAAGCATAACAAATACATTTTATTCAACCTTATAATGCTACAAAGCTACTCAGTGTCAGCTGGTATACACATAAGATTTTATTCATTTGTTACCTTTAAAGATCCTCACAGTAACAGAATTCAAATAAACGAAATACGTAATTTTTTTTTTTTTTTTTAAATTTTTTCTTGCAATTTTGTGTCTTTTGAACTCTCGAAGTTTTGTTCGCTGTAAATAAATAATATCTAAAAAGACATTTGTATATTATTACATATATGTAGGCCATATAAAATTAACTTTTGATACAAGGTCACAAGAAATATCTCGAAGGAAGAAACTTTACATATAACCAGCTAGAAAATATATCTATTATACTTCAATAGTCTTCTTTTTTTTTAGTTAAACAGCTAAAGAAGACGGTCGATATTTTCTTTTCTCTATCTTACGTTTCTCGTTGAATAATGATAAGTTCTAGCAGTGAATTTCAAACAATGCATAACGATTCACAAGATTCTATGGTTTTGTCCCCTGAATTAAGTGAAACGAATTCACAATTTCCGAAGTTTGATTCAAATTTAGATAGTACGAACCCTGGCGGAGGCAATAACAACGACAATAAATCTCTTTTAACTAAGAATAATGTCAATACTTTTAATGAAGATATATCAACTCAGACAGTTAGTAGAATCCAAGATAGTGAACTGTTACAAAGTACGGCCATCCAAAAAGTACTCAACTCTGATGTTGCAATAAATGCCTTATTACTTAAATTCAAACAATCAATATTAACATGTGAGGAATTTATTAAATATTTAAGAAAAAAATATATGTTTGAAGATGAACATACACAGGAGCTTTTAAAACATTATAAAAATTTCTTTCAAGCTAGTAATGGGGTCTCCTCATTGAAGAAGACTTTCCATGATATCTTACAGTTTGATGAGAAATTAGGTCAAGTTAAACAAAGTTATGTTAGAGCATTACAAAAAATGTATGATGAAATAAGTTCTTTACTATTAACAATGACTAAAATTAGAAAATCTATTAAAGAAAGTTCGAAGAGATTGGAAAAGGAGGTTGTTGATTCTGTCCACAACGCTGAAAAGGCACAAAGTCGCTATAATTCATTATGCCAAGATTATGAAAAATTGAGGATGGAGGATCCAACAAAGACAAAACTGACTCTAAGAGGTTCAAAAACAACAAAAGAACAAGAAGAGGAATTATTAAGAAAAATTGATATTGCAGATCAAGATTATAGATCAAAAGTGGATCATTCTAATTCATTGAGAAACAATTTTTTACAAAAAGAGAGACCTAAAATTGTGGCTGAATTGAAAAATTTGATTTTAGAGATGGATACTGCCATGGCAATACAATTACAAAAATATACCATATATACAGAAAATTTGATCCTAAACAGTGGTGTTACAATAACTTCCTTTAATAAGTTAGAAAATTCGATGAAATCAATTGCCTCTTCTGTGAGAAATGAAAGAGATCTGTATATGATATTAAATAAGTATAATAATGGTAATAAAAACTCATTGTTAGTTAATAAAAATTTGATTCCAATTAAATATAAAAAGCATCCATCTATGGAGAAATATGAACGTACCAAAGCAAATTCGGCTCCTAAATTTGCAGTGGACCCATCCAGAAACTCGATTCCAAAGAGGCAAATATCAACACATAATGATTCTCCTTTTACTAATACATCAATATCGCCAGCAACATTTGTTGGTCCAATAAGCTTAAATTCAAAACTATCTTCACCAAATTCGGAATCATTCACTGCCACTAAATCACATATCAGTTCTTCTATGACTCCATCTAAATCAAGTTATTCATTGGCAAAACAAAATAAGTATCCAACTTCATATAACAATAATAATGGTGGTGGTATCAATCATACTAATACTGTAAATAGTACACCACCTGATGGTAACGATCTACAAAGCTTTCCATCTTTGGATCCTGGTAAAAAAGAATATATCTTACCAAGTTTATCAGCAACATTAACATCGCTTAACACAGATGATTCTGACAGGCCAATATCACATGTACAGACGACTTCTAGTTTACCACCTGGGACACAGAGTAACTTTAAGACATTTAATGTTGCTTTAGAAAATTTAATTGAATTTGAACAAGATATGGTTCCAGCTATTGTACGCCAATGTATATATGTGGTTGACAAGTACGGATTGGATTTAGAGGGAATCTATAGGAGATCAGCAAATGTGTTAGATGTTAGTAAATTAAAAGAAGACATTGATACAGATCCATCTAATATATCTATGATTTTACCACCTAAGGACTACACTGATTCAGACATTTATTTAGTTGGATCTTTGCTAAAGACCTTCTTTGCCAGTCTTCCTGATACTCTATTGCCTCAAAGTATATCAGGTGAGTTAAAAACTTGTTTTGCTATTGATGACTATACAACTAAAAAGAATTATATGCATGGGTTACTATATAAGTTACCTGATGCGCAATATTGGACCTTAAGATCTTTATTATTCCATTTAAAAAGAGTATTGGCTCATGAGGAACATAATAGAATGAATTTGAAATCATTATGTATAATATGGGGTCCCACAATCGTCCCGCCAAATGAAGAAGACGTTAATGATGTTAATTATCAAATTGTGTTAATGGATGTGTTGATTAATGTAGCTGATCAAGCTTTCGAACCCGAGTGATTTATTGTTATTCATGTTTAAGCTATAAACTTTTGTTACAGTACAATTATTGATGTAAAGTAGAAGGAATGGGAGAAGAAAAATACATATTTTAACAAGCTGTGATAAATAATTACAATGTCTTTAGTACAAAATATTTAACAAGTTATTCTTTGTGTTATTTGCGTAAACATTTCAGGATAGATTCAGCTAATTGTTAGTTTTAAAGTTATAGACTTATTTTTTTTTATTGTTACCGTTTTATATTTTAACATTTTATTTCCATTATCTCACAAATTATACAAATATATAGCACTCTTCTCTCCAAGTTGATTCGTATATGAGAACAATTATTCTTTGTTTTTAATAATATTTGCATTAATATATCTAAATCCATCAATTAAAGTTTTTAACTATATGAAATTATAATTATCTTACGAAAGTGTGTACCTATAAAAATATCTAAATACACAACGTAAAAATTAAACTCTTAGAGTGTTTGAGTTGAAAATCAAACATTCATATGTATAATCAAATCTTATTTTCTTTTTACACTTTATTAATAATTTTGATACAAATAATTTGTTAGATGAAGAGACAAATTGCTGTTTTTGTGATTTACTAATACATAATATATTAATAAAACTTTCTACAATAATACTATTTTTTTTTTTACTTTAAAACAATACAGTGTCGCATCCAGTGCTGTTTTAATTTGAATTGAAAATTAAGGTCAACCTGCCATCTTAACGGAAGTTTCGATAAAAACATAATGAATTATTTTATTATTTTTGGTCACTTTAAAAGTTAGTAATACTTCTTCAATTAACTTTTCCCCCATTCCTCTTTTTAAAGGTATTTGTAACTCATAAGGTTTCGGATGGTACTATTTCAACATTTACATGATGTCATTGAATAAGTATAGAGGTGAATGTAACACCATTATCAAAAAAGGTTTTGTTTTCAATAACTTCTTCTACGTTTTTTAGTTATTTATTTATATCGTCAATACACCCACTTTATAGTTTCAAATATAACTGTGAATTGGAATCTTTAATAACATTATTAAGTTACTTTTCCCCCGGTGACTTTGAAAGTATTTTAATAAATTTTTGTTACTAATAAATATTATAGAACATCACCTACTTCCAGCTACTTTTTTTTTTTGATAAAATGACTCAAATATAAATAGTCACAACCATAATCAACATATATGATGTCATCTTTATATTTCTCCTTCAACTGAATATACCTCAGATTAAGAAATAAAGAAAATTGCAAAATTTGTTTAATGTATCCTAGACAATTATTAAAAAATATTTTCTAAATTCATTCAATAACGCAGGACAATATTCCCTACCTTGTATATAAACCAGGCCTTAAAGATTCCGCATATTGGTCTGTTTTTCTTTTTTAATATATATATTACCGTTGTATACTATCCTGTATATTTTTGAGAAACTTAGTAAAAATTTCACCATCTTTCAGCCGAAGGTATAAAGCATGTGATGAAGTCCACCAAGTGGTGATCTTTTGAAAATTCTTCATAATTAAATATGTCATAGCTTGTTTAATAATAAATAATGCATTGTGTAATCACTCTATTCCTTTTTAGTTATTTTTCAATAAACTAAATCCATAACTTTAAACTGGTTGTTAATATAATAATCCAAAAAAGTTTTATATTTGAATATAAATATTAGACCTACCATTACTGGATACTTCAGAAATATCTGATTTCAAACTTAGCATCATTTTTTATTTTATTATTCATGTGTTATATAAAATGTGCTTTTGGAGGTTCCCACTTTTCATATTCAGACAAAGTTTTGATATTTCATATCAATATGTATATCGAAGTTTATTGTCACTGACATTTTCCGTTAGACTCTTTTTTAATTGTTTCTTCTAGTGGGATTTTATTGTATAATTCTATGCATGTAAAGAGAGAGACAACCTGACCTTTAGAACAAAAAAGTCTAGAGGGAAACCATCATAAATGAATCATATTAGCTGTTCTTTAAAAATTCGAAATTAACAGAAAACAAATCAGTTTTACTTCCAAAATTTTTCACAGATGTTAACAAGTTTTTGAATGTAAAATTAGCACAGCTTACTAAGGCTTTAAAGGTCTGGATAATTTCTTTTCTTAAAAATTCATTAAGAGTGATGTAAATGCAGGTATATGCTTTTTACTTTGAGAGTGTTATATATTTGTTTATCCATATTTCAATATCTTTAGCAATAATAGATGTGATCGGAGGAGCATAATTCAACGTATGATTTAAATAATTTTTTACGAAGAGTTTCATGAGATTGTATTTGATTATCGTTTGGCTATGGCTTAGAATTTTTTGTTGTTAAAGCTATTAAAGAAAAATCCAGCTCTATGGCCGTATCAACTTAGACGATAGACAGGCTACTAGTTTAGTTCTTGTTTTCATGTGTATTATTTTTTATTAGGATGCAAAACAGGTTTGTTGTAGTACTTCATGTATTCGTGAAATGACGATTTCCCTTGAATAGATTTTCTTAACTTTTGTATTTGAGTCATTTTTAAATTTGTTTTCAATTAATTTTTGAAAAAAAAAAATCAAAGAAAGGTTAAAGAATTTCATTTTTTATCTTAAGTTATTATACAACAAGAGACGTGTTAAATTTTAACAATTTTACCTTGGAGGCAGTTTTTACTCATTAACCAATTTTGATTTCATAATTATTAACTTAATTAAATTAAACAATACAACAGAACAGAATATTTCAGGGTCAAATTTCTCAAAAAGCCGGTATTTTTCGTTGTAATTAAAATATGACTGTTCAAAATCAAGTAGATCAAGCTAGAGAATTGGCAAATCAATTCAAGAAACAAGGTCTTTTTGATAAATTAAAGTTGGAAATCATTTCTAGAAAATCAAATATTGTTACAAGAGAAAATGGCACATTAAGTGATTCTTTAGAAACAGTGCTTAAGAATTTAACAACTTCGATAGTGAAAGAAATGGTGTATAAGGATGAGGATTTAATTTTCAAGAATAGAGGACCAACAAGTGCTTTATTGGAAGCGCAGTTACTTAAGGATGACTACAAAAGACTTAACGAGGGAAAGGATGGTATCGATTTGAATAAATATTTACAAAGCTGTATAAACGATCCAGCCTTGTATGACATTGTATATAAGGAATTAGAAGAATTGGCTGCAAAGGAAAATATAACTGTGAATAATAACTGCAATAACAAACCATAAAACCATTTTTATCTAAGAATACAAGAAAATCATTTTTGGATGATAGTCCACATTTGCGAATTTTACAACTCAACTCGGAAATTTTATTGAGCAAAGGCGATTGTACCACATTACTTTAAATGTTTATATCTTCAGTTTTTATATTTATAGTAATAGCAGGTGAATCAAATGAAATGGATGTTATACATAATAAATCAGGATTTCCTATGAACAACTCCGTGTCTGTAATAACTTTAGAATTTAGAAATATGTCCATCGATCTTAAACTTTTAGTGATAAACCTTATTTCATATGGTTTTTTGAATGAAATATTTAAGGAACGAGGTTCCATGGTATTCAAAGATGAAGAATGTTGTCCATTCGTTTACAATAATCATCTGTTAAAATGTCATCTGTACCTTTACTGGAATAGTCCATATTAGACAGTTCTTGTGAATTTAGTTTGGATGCAATTATGTAAAACAAATTTAATAAATTTGTTTAATTTCGGTTGATACCTCTAGATTTCAAAATTGATGCATCTCCTTGTTGTGTTATATCATTATATCTTCTCTAAAAAAAAAGAAGATAAAAGTTGACTAAACGTCCTAACACTTTTTGTTATCTACTAAAACATTGACTTACTTTGTAATTCATCATTTTGTTTCCAATTTTCAAAGATGTTCTCTTTTGACATAAATTTTATTTTTATTCGTGTTAATTTTAGTATGGACATTCAATGGTTCTTTTTTGATTATTATGATCAAGAATAAATTTCTCCTGTCTTTTAGCTTTAAAATATTGTATTTAAAAATACAAAACACATAAGGGTTTAACTGGACCTACTAATGAAGCATTTTCTTTTTACAAACTGGAAGGAGCATTAAGGTATTTTTTTTTCTTTTGCTCTAATTATGTCATTATATAAAGATTTAGCTATACAACAACTAACTGTTAAAAAGAACAAGTCTCCAAAGTAGTGAAACCCACTCCATATATATTATGATTGAGTTTCTAATTAAATTTGTACGAGAATAGTTATTGTGAAAAAAAAAATATTGTTTAGTCTAGATTGTTTTATTAATTTTGTTACATCCAATATAATATAAGTGTTTAATAATTGGATGTATTTAACAAGAGAGGAAGAAATGTTATCTCTAATAGGTTCACTTCGAATAAAATGAAGTAACGATTGATTGAAATTTTTTGTTTTCCTTATAATTTTCCAATTCATATTCCCATTATTATATTAAAGACTATTATAAAGTAACGTTGATGATTTTTGGTAATATTTACAAATATCTAAGTTATTCCAAGAAAAGATATATGAAAGGAAATAATTATATAATGTTTCCTTCCCTTTTTTTTTCAACTTTCTTCTTGAGTGAATTCCCTAAAGAGAAAATATATTCTTTGAATTGGTAGTATATGTATTTATATTTGGTAAATATGACCAAATCATTGACAAAAAAAAGTTGATGATCATCTCACTGCAGGAACAAAAAAACAATTTCCCATTTAATGGAAAAATGTACTGAATAAATAGAAATAGTTCTATTGATTATATACAGCTGAAGAAATGTGTTTATAATGATATATTATTGATTTTTTTTTCTGCTTTGCTCTTATCAGAATACTCCGAAAAAAATTAAAGAAGAAGCATTTGACTTTCTAAAGGTCGAGTAATTTACACTGTTCAACACATTTGATGAAGTTTGTTCTTGTAAAGTAATTGAAAATGGTTCTATTTCTCGAATCCTTGTAGCTGTTGAGAAGTAAATCCAATACGGGATAACCGCCTAATCAGAAATAGCCAACACAACTAGACTAAAAGAAATATTTTTCATTTTTGTCCCCCCCTCTCCTTCCCTCAAACGGACTGTTCAAAATTTCAACCTCGACAATAAAGAAAACAAGAAACAGTTAAGAGAAACATAGTAAAAGAAAATTGGACGTAATGGTCACACGTTGGGTGATGTAATTAATCTTGCTCGTGTCACATTTCATCAGACTAACGTAAAACAGGTTTAATACAATCAAAAAAAAAAAAAAAAACTAGGTCTTCTATATAACCAGAAATACTTCTTAGAACAGAAAAAATACAAAAAAAAAATAAAAATAAAAATAAAAAAAATATTATAGGTAAGCAATTTAATCGAATTATAAAATTTTACATATGGGATCCCAACCTTCTAAACAAGACAGTACCGTTAAATTTTCTATGGTGGGAAACAATTTAAATTTCTCAGATGATATACTTAAAAGATTGGTACAATCTAATGAAACTGACTTTTCAAGAAATGAAAAGGTAGAGGCACTCTTCGAAAAAGAAGTTAATAAAAGATTGATTCAGTTAGAAGAAGAAACATTGAAAAATTTTGAAGATCATTTGAAATTATCTTTAATTTTAAGTGAAATCGAACCTGAACCATTAACTTCAAGCTCCTTGGATGATAAAATTCAAAAGATAGATGAAAAATTGACAAAATTGCAATCAATTCAAAAAGATATCCTTGATGATAATGGAAAAAAAATTAGAGAAGATCTTCTGAATTGTTTGATTGATAATAAAGGTAAACCTTTAAATTGCTATGATTATATTAAACAATTTAATAAAGTTGTTAATCAATGATTATCTTAAGAGAAAGATGATTGAGTGGTTATTTTATTTTTTATGTTGCTCCTTTTCTATTAGTATATTCATTATTCCTAATATTTCTATTTTGTATATCTTTTTTTCATTTTCTTCTTTTATTTTATATTCTTTAATAATATGAACTGACATTACATCTCTGTATATAAATGAAATATATAAGTTGTAATGAATATGTATATAATGTTAGTTAACAGTTCAAATCCTCAAAAAAAAATTAACCAAAATAAGTGAGAAATGTTCATAAATAAAGATTTTTTTTTCATAACCCAAATCCCTTATATAAAAGGATTAAAGCACTATCACTTTCACCACCACCAGCCAAGGATTCAATTTTTTCCTTTTCCACAATGCTAACTTTATCGTCATTAAATTTATACCAAATATTTTCATCATTATCATCTCTAATAAAGGCTTGATAATGTCCAGATTCGGAATTAGCACCTTGATGTGTTATAACACCAACTAAGTCATAAACACAGGATGGATTCTCACCTTGTTGTAAATTACTAGGGAAGTGTTTCTTAAATTCATCTAACCAAAATTGTTTTTCACTTTCTTGAAGAGCCTTTTTTGTTTCCATTTCCTCCTTTGGGGTCATCATAATACCATTACTAAATGGATCAACTTTACGTTTTTTGGATTCTCTTTCTTTTTCTTCTTTTTCTTTATCAACTTTTCTCAGTTCCTCACGGACTTTGATCTTTTCTTGTTGATATTCACTAGTTAATAAATCAGAGACATCCAATTGAAATGGAAACACAACTTTACGTAAAATTTTAGATTTCTTACCACTTGATCTTTTCCAGAAAAATCTAACAAATTGAACGGTCAAGAATTTAGGTAACTTAATTATTTCCTTTTTGACTGAAAAATAGGAGTTGTTGCCTGTAATTTCAGATCTCTTTTCAATAACTTCGTTTAAAGAATCAATCAAACCATTTTTTAAGAAATTTGTAGTTCCAGAGATATGACATTGTAATTTAAAATCATCCTCGTCTTCTCTAATAGTGACGTCATTCTCATTATTTTTATCTTTAATAGTAGTTCTAAATTTGATTCTAAAATCTTCAGAAAATTTATCGCCAAATACTACAGTAAATGAATGAAATAATTGAGTAAATAATTCTTCAGCATCTTGTTGTTTGAAGAACCCAGATTGTGGGTCTGTTTCAGCAAACTGCGGATAAGCCATTCTAAGTGTAGTTAACAGAACTAGAGGCATAATAGATTGGAATTTTTTGTCCTTCAAACCTTCAAAACAACGTTTTATTTCTTGAACCAATTTATGATGAATTTCATCCTGTGGATTGATGTTTGTAAAGCTATTTTTGTCATAACTTAAAATCAATTCTCTTAGTTGATTTAAACTGTATAACCCTTGTAAAGTAGCATTTAAATAACATGTGTTCCCCATATTCTTAAAACCAATTGGTAAGTCATTGATTTTTTGCACTTGTTGATCAGGGGAAAGATCTTCAATGAAATGACTAACCACTTTTGGCTTTGAAATCAAATTTGCATCGGGGGTACCTAAAAGCATAATTGTCGATCCATTTTTGATTAAAGTGGATAAATTTGATACCGATGGATCTGTTAAACCTGTTTTGACCATATATTTTTGACGCTCGATAGGAACTGAGGTCAACTGTTCAACTTGCTTCTTTAATTGACCAACAGTTGTTTCATCAGTAATCTTAATTGGGTAAATTTTACCAGCGTGTTTAATATTAAATTCTAACGACATTCTTGTTTGTTGATTTATATAGTACGTATTATTAACTTCCTTTGAAGGCAATTTTGCAATTAATTCCTTTTGTGGCCTTCAAGTGCCTTTAAAACTAGTTATGTACAGAAAGAAGTATAACAGTAGTTCCCTGTGAATTCAAATAGTTTCAGATTCTACAAAATTTCTAGCCGACTTTATATTGCCACTCGGTTTAGAAAATCTGTAAAAAATCCCCTTTCGAGAGATGGGAACACAGAAATAGAAAAAAAAATTATTAAAAAATAAAAGATGAAAAATAAAAGGCAGTTGATATTTTTTAGTAAGATGGTAAAATTGTTAAAGTTGTTTGGTGAATTTATCTTCAAGAGTTTTTAAAATTTTACTGGTTGGTTTCCTTTTAATAACAACATTGTCAATTGTAAATAAAAAAGAAAAAAGGCCAAAAACTTCGATAGTTTTTATTATATAATTATTGTTTTTTTTGAGTCTGTTTATTTTTTCTTTTTATCTGTTTTACTCTTTATCCTATAAGAATAAATCGAGATAGTTCTAATTATGAGCGCATCGACCGCCGTTCCTCCTAGAAAAAGACTGTCGGAAGGTTTAACCGTCACACAAAAGGTTTTTATTAGATCTAGAAATGGTGGTGCTACCAAGATCGTAAGAGAACATTATTTAAGAAATGATATTCCATGTCTTTCTAGAGCATGTAACAAGTGTCATAATATTGTTGTTCCGGATGCGTCTAATCAATTACCAAAGTTTGTATTATCCGAATCACCACAGATTTTACCTAATGGTATCGGGAAACATTATGTTGTTCTTGATACAAATATTATTCTCTTGGCTATTGATCTTTTAGAGAATCCAGACTGTTTCTTTGATGTTATAGTCCCACAGATTGTATTGGATGAAGTTAGAAATAGATCTTATCCAGTTTATACAAGATTAAGAACTCTATGTAGAGATAGTGATGATAAGAAAAGATTTATTGTATTCCATAATGAATTCAACGAAAGCACATTCATTACTAGAAGGGAAAATGAAACTATTAATGATAGAAATGACAGAGCCATTAGAAAGACTTGTGAATGGTACGCATCCCATTTAGCTAAACATGATATTAAAATTGTATTAGTATCTAATGATAGATTAAATAGAGAAGCTGTTCAAAAGAAAAATGAAAAACAAACATATGTGACAAAAAGTCTTGTTGAATACGTTAATTTATTGCCAAACGGTGAAGAGATTAAAGATTTGATCCCTAATACCGATTCTACTGAGTCTTTAGATGATAAGGACAAGGAAGAGTTATCTGATTTCGTTTTCCCAGAATATTATTCAACTGCAAGGATTATGGGTGGTATCAAAAATGGTGTATTGTATCAGGGCAATATTCAGATATCAGAATACAATTTCTTAGAAGGTAGTATATCATTACCAAGGTTTTCTAAACCTGTTTTAATTGTTGGACAAAAGAATTTAAATAGAGCATTCAATGGTGATCAAGTTGTTGTGGAATTATTACCAGAATCTGAATGGAAGGCACCATCTTCTATTGCTCTGGATTCTGAACATTTTGATGTTAATGATAATCCAGATGCTGACGATAGTGAAGAACCAACAGAAAAAACTAACGGTGTCTTGATATCAGATAAGCAACGTCGTTTATTGGTAAGAGATGCCATTCAAGCACAGAAATCTAAAAAGGTTCAACCCACTGCTAGAGTTGTAGCCATTACAAGAAGATCTTGGAGACAATACGTTGGTCAAATTGCACCAAGTTCAGTTGATTTGAAAAATGGTGGCACTCAAAATGTATTTGTTATTTTAATGGATAAATGTCTTCCAAAGATTAGAATTCGTACTAGACGTGCAGCTGAATTATTAGATAAGAGAATTGTAATCTCAGTTGATTCTTGGCCAACTACTCATAAATATCCATTGGGTCACTTTGTTAGAGATTTGGGTGGTATAGAAACTGTTGAAGCTGAAACTGAAGCTTTATTATTAGAACATGATGTAGAGTATAGACCATTTTCTAAGAAAGTCTTGGAATGTCTACCAAAGGAAGGTCATGACTGGAAGGCGCCTACAGATTTAAAGGACCCTGAGGCTAATGCTAAAGACCCACTATTGAAGAATAGAAGAGACCTAAGGGATAGATTAATTTGTAGTATTGATCCACCAGGTTGTGTAGATATTGATGATGCCTTACATGCAAGGAAACTGCCAAATGGTAATTGGGAAGTTGGTGTCCATATTGCAGATGTTACACATTTTGTCAAGCCAGGTTCTGCTATAGATGCCGAAGCCGCTTCTAGAGGTACATCTGTTTATTTAGTCGATAAAAGAATTGATATGTTACCAATGTTGTTAGGTACCGATTTATGTTCTTTAAAACCATATGTTGATAGATATGCATTTTCGGTTATTTGGGAATTAGATGATAACGCAGATATTGTTAACGTTGATTTTACTAAATCTGTTATTAGATCTAGAGAGGCATTTTCTTATGAGCAAGCCCAGATTAGAATTGATGATCCTGAACAAAAGGATGAGTTGACATTGGGTATGAGGGCATTGCTTAAATTTTCTATAAAGTTGAAAAATAAACGTTTAGCTGCTGGTGCGTTAAATTTGGCATCTCCGGAAGTTAAGGTTCACATGGATAGTGAAACTTCTGATCCTGGTGAAGTGGAAATTAAAAAATTACTGGCAACTAATTCTTTAGTTGAAGAATTTATGTTATTAGCTAATATCTCCGTTGCTAGAAAGATCTATGATGCATTCCCACAAACAGCAATGTTGAGAAGACATGCAGCACCACCTGCTACGAATTTTGAACTTCTTAATGAGATGTTACAAAGAAGAAAAGGGATGTCTATATCTATAGAATCTTCTAAAGCATTGGCTGATTCTTTAGATCGTTGTGAAGATCCAAAGGATCCATATTTTAACACTTTAGTGCGTATTATGTCTACACGTTGTATGATGGCAGCTCAATATTTCTATTCAGGTGCATATTCTTACCCAGACTTCAGGCATTATGGTTTGGCAGTAGATATTTACACCCATTTCACATCACCAATTAGACGTTATTGTGATGTTGTTGCTCATAGACAACTTGCAGGCGCTATTGGTTATGAGCCATTAAGTTTAGTTCATAGAGATAAACATAAAATGGATATGATTTGTAGAAACATCAATAAGAGACATAGAAATGCGCAATTTGCAGGTAGAGCCAGTATTGAGTATTATGTTGGTCAAGTAATGAGAAACAACGAATCAACGGAATCAGGCTATGTTATTAAGGTGTTCAATAATGGTATAGTGGTATTGGTACCTAAATTTGGGGTAGAAGGTTTGATAAGATTGGAGAATTTAACAGATGACGTCAATGGAGCTGAATATGATGAAGTTGAATTTAAATTATCCTTTAAAGAAAAAAATTCAAACAAAATAAGGCACGTATATGTCTTCGATAATGTTGAAGTACAAGTGAAATCTGTGTTGGATCCTATAACTAGTAAGCGTAAAGCCGAATTACTACTTAAATAAAAATAATAATATGTACAATATATATATGTATGTGTGTTAATATTATACAGCAATATTAAGGGCATATTTTGAAGTTAGATGTGTCAATAAAAAAAACAAATTAGTTTCAGATATTGCATGGTGTAATTAGTTAGAAAGAATACTAAAAGCTTAATTTTATTATGTTTCATGTTATATTACTTAGTATTTTTATTTTTGTGTATAAAGAAAGAAAATCTTTGAAAAGAGAAATGTAAATACTTCATTGAAGTATAAGTTGAAAAAGAAAAATTTTGATAATGGCGTTATGGGCATGGCTTAATAGTAATATTAATGCAAATACAGGGCATACTTCTCCCAGCTCATTATTTAAACTAATTTAAAGAGATTTAGAAAATAAAGTTACTGTTTTTTTTTTTTACTAAGAAACCTTTTATTTTTGAAAAGTAACCAAGAGAGAGTTATTTTTTATCTACATCTTAGTATTATGATTGAAAACTAACGCTTTATACCAGAAAAAAGAAAAACAGAGAATATTAATTAATAAAATTTAATAAAAACTTAGAAGGGTATGTCAGAGAGCCGGTGAAATTGGTAGAAATAATTATAAAATAATATATTAAATTTATTTGTTTATTTTACGTTGTTGAAATTGCTTGCTCTACTTTCTTGTGAAAACTCAGATTTTCAACATAAATTTGAAAAACTCAAAACAAGTATAAGTGTAAGAAGCCCTAATTGGAAAATCCTGAAATACGTAGTCCGCGGGTAACGCTTAATGTCGAGGCGAAGGACTTGGAACAGCCGAAACTCTGGGCCCAGGCTGTGAGTGTATTCGAACGAATGATCGTCGGATTGACCTTGGTGGCAAATTACAGAGAAACTTATTTAAGAGACCTCTGATTATTGAGAGAGTGTGCCAGAGGTAATTATCAGCATTCATATTCTTATTAGATCTATTAGGTTCTACCTAAGAGAAATAATAAGACTAACAATAAGACTAACAATAAGACTAACAATAAGACTAACAATAAGATTAACAAGAGAATATCCCACATCTATAATAAGGATTATATATATTGGTTTACTAGTTAGAATCAACAACTATATAATTTGTAAGTGTTTATATATAATTAATATCCATATTTTAGTATATTACTTGAGATAACCCCTTACAATAAGAAAGAGAAAAAAAAAAAAAGAGAGAGAGAAATTAAAGATACAACTAATTTTAGTACACAAAATAAAGTGTAAAATAACTAAACCTATTTTTTTAAACAAAATAGTTTCTGTATTTTCCATTAATACAAGAAGTTCCGTTAGCATCACACTTCAAACTGTTTTTCGACAAATACCGCATGGTGATCTGCTATGGCCCCGAATATTACATAAAAAAGGAACTATTCAATAACATTTTGGAACCATACACATCATAAACTTTACCTAGAGAGAGTGAAAAACTGGGGAAAAAATGAACAGTGGAATGGAAAGACAGAACGCTATAGATTGTTGTAGATTAAAAAGGCTTGTGAAAAACTAAAACTTAACTAATGAGAGAATAAAGTAGGTATACTTTACACTTGGTAGTATAATATATGTCTTTTAAGAAAAAATAAACGCTGAATAAGCCTTTGAGTCCAATTTTTCTTACATGATATATATCAAATAAAAGTCTAAGTTATGAGATTCAATTTCTAAAAATTTTCAAAAAAATGGTGTCTTAATATAACATATATATGGATACTGCTGGAATGGAAGGTTACAGAATAAAATCTGACGAACCAATAAGATTTTAATAATAGATTATCCCTTGAGGATAAAATTTCCAGCAAAAATCTCTCACATTAAATATATCATTAGTATGATATTTTACCCCTTGATACTTAAATAGGATACTCCTAGTTTCTTATAACGTTAAAACGGTATTTTACCAACTACCCCTGAAACAAATATAGTGGTAAATAACATTGTACAATAATATTCGATACTCATTTCCAAACAGATATAAGGAACCTGAAGTAATCGATAATCTAAGTTTTTTCCTCACTTTTTTTACAGATTACATGTTTAGGCTATTGTACATTATTATCTTTTATATAACTTCCATATCACCGAAGAACAATTATTGAAAAACATTTCCAACATAAATAATACATATAAAAGCTTAATATATATACAAATTATATTTAAAAGTTAAGAATGTTTGCTAAAAATAATATTAGCGACGGCGCTCATTCTTATCAGACACAAATAGGAACTTGTGCTTCACCACTCTATTAATTAATACTTACTTAAGTTTTAACCAACTAGGTTTAACGTTTACTTTTTTTAGGTGTTAGACAGTTATGGCTAAACAATTTAAATTTGTCTCTTATCTAATATTTACCAATTCAGGTTTTTTTTGTTTTACTGCTATATTTTTAACCAAAACACAACCAGACCAACTACTAATAAAATCAAATCATATATGATTTTAATAAACCTTTAGAATATTTGGATTACGGTTTGAATTACTTACCGTATTCGACCTCTATATAGATTAAAGCTTTTTTGTTTAAACGTTCTTTTAGTTTTTAATGCACTATGTTATTGCATTTTTTTGTAACCTATGTAAAAGAAGTAGGGTCGACAATTAGAAACAATAAGGTGAAAACGTAAATATAAGAGATAACAGGTTTTGAGAAAATAATAAAGGGAAGAGAAACAATTTGGTTTGATGTTCTTTCAGAGCCACTTGTATCAGAAGATGTCGCGAACTAAATAAATTATGAACAAATAAAACAATAATCGTCTATTATCTTGTGTTTTCGTAATTGCAAGAGCTATCAGATTAACGTTTTGATTTATCGTAGCTGCAAGAACGTGTTTCCACATTTGTAAGACTCATGAACAATATTCCATTGTATCCTGGGACGCCTCATTGTGATACAAAAATTTAAGACAAGTTTCATTAGAGAATTTCTGATTCACATGCGGGTATATATAAGTATGCAAAATATCCGAGTAGATTCACGAATTTGTTAGTTTTTAAGACTCTTGTTTCACTTCTAATTCCTTTATGTAATTTATATAGAAAGAAATAAAGAGAAGAGATCCCGGTATATAGTTATATAGTATTAGAAGAGGTTAATACTTTCCTAACCTTTTCTATTTAATCCCAATACTTTATCTAACTCTATATAGCAACCAGAGTGTTTTCAATTTTCTGTTGTACAGTGAATTTGAATTAAAGATAAAAAAGAAAAACTAGTTAGGGTTTAGAAAAATAAAATAGGTTTAATGAGATTTTCCAATAAATAGTTCAAGAAATGTTTTATAAAAAGTCAGGGTTTAACAGAAATAACTAAATGAATTTTAGAAGAATAATTTTGTAAGAAGATTAAATACATATTAAATGAGAAAATAAAAATATTACAAGGAAAACAATAGAATGTAAAATAAACGAAATTGGAATAAGAATTTACTATCGTTAAGAAATTTACGAAGATAATTTTCTATTGTTTTTAAACGAACAGTTTTCGTCCATTGAAAAGAAATTATTGAACGTTAGTAAACATTAAGTTAAACAGTTAAAAAATTATGGTTTTCCTTTTTATATATAAAGACCCAATTGTTCAACATTGGAAAAGACATTCATGTCTAATTTATAGTTTTATATATTTATTATATAAACTAAATAGAACAAGTGACAAATTATATAACGTCCTTATATAATAACAATATTACAATTACTATCCGTTCGATAGTCTGTCATACAAGTTTCAAATTAAATCAGTATCCAACCTACAACATTTTCAACGGATTTTCCTCTCGGTAGCCAAGTTGGTTTAAGGCGCAAGACTGTAATAATTGTCCCTCTCAGGGACTCATAGGTGATCTTGAGATCGGGTGTTCGACTCACCCCCGGGAGATATTTTTTGATTTTAACTAAAATATAACATCTCGTGATACGAAACGTGGCTCAAATGTATTTTTCCAAATCAGTTTGTTTATTTTTTGCAAAGTGTCGTTGTTTATAAAGTTGCAAGATATAATGATATCTTCAGAGGCTGGCCACTGTAAGAAGGACTAAGCAACTTTATAGACAGACGAGCAAGATATTGAGTTATATACTTTTGTACATAGGCTTTCTGCTCTAAGTATTTTTATTTATGCATTTTTTATTAAAATAACTATGTTTATGAATTTTATTTTAAAATACTAGATGTTCACACCTGTAATCTAATCTAGGATTGCTACAAAAACCGTTTTTTCGTGTGACACCATATGAGAAAATTAGTAGGTGACTACACAAATGACAGTGGAGTCACAGATATTTTTTTTTTTCTTCTTGATCTCCTTGTTATTATCAAAAAAAAATTATCAAGAAGCATTAGAGAAGGAAAGGTAATTTTTCGAAGTTCCAAATGAAGTGTGGGAACACTCAATTATCAATAAGGAAGGGAACAACAAAAACAGTGAGAACAGCATGATATGGAATAATGAAGACATGTCGTCATGTATTATTTATTTCACTATACGGTTGGAAATAGCTTATTGCTTGTATACTTTTTATCTATTTAAAACAGTTATTTTATTTACTAGTAATTCTTACCGAAGAGGCAACTACGTTTATTGTAGAATTATCAAATTCATTTTGCAGTAACAAATATTACAATTACGCCTCTGTACACAACTCAACAAACCCTTGGAAGAAAAATGTGTTTCTTTTTCATATATATATTTGTAAACACATGTATTTATGGAATATAACTTATATGCTATGTATTTAGAGAGAGAACGATCATTTAAGATATTTATTTTAAGCGAAGCTGGGGAACACTCTCTCGTATTAAATACTAATCAGAAAAATTGACTTGATCACAAAGCATATAACTCCCTTAATTATTGAATACTGCTAGGAGGTTTGCTAAAAGAGTTTAAATAAGAGTAAGTAATTATTTTTAACATTTAAATATATCTAAAATGGAATGTATTGAAAATTCATCCATACCAAAAAAAAAAATAAAAATAAAAAAAAAACTTAATCATTTGCAAATATGCATGTGTTTCGTTGTTTCATTAATGTTCTTACAAGTCATTTGACATTTTATTTGTGAAGCGAAATTTCCATATTGATTTTTCCCTATCATGTTTATTTAAATATATGATTCAAAAAATGAGGAATTAAATGTAACACGGTATAAGAATTTCTCCTGAATTATGTTTCACACTATTATACCTTAATGCCATTTTGCCACCATTATCAGAAGGTTGACTCCATGCAACAAATTGTTTATCTACAATTTTTCCAGGGATTGTATTTTGTCTTGCAGCATTTAACAATTTTGTTGCAATCCCATTTAATCTCTGAGATTTACATACCCATATTCTCGATATACCCAAAATAAATTGCGGCCTTGCTTTTTCTACAATCACTTTATTCTTATATATCATCCAACGTCCCCTATCCTTTCCTAATATTTCAATAGTAACAACACCAACAGCTCTCCCATTTTTAACATAAACAAATGCTTTTCCTGCATTATTCCCTTCAGACCAGAATGAATTTTCATCATGAGGTGCATTTAATTCATTATTTACCACATCCATGATCTCTAATGTTGCATTAACTTCAGCACTGTGATCTGGTCTTATCATAACAATTCTTTCACCATTTGATAGACAATCATTTTGAGATAATGAGGGTGTGGATAATAACCCATAAGAAGAATTTTCTTCCCAATGAACATTTTGTCCCCAATTATTTGACCATTTTCTCCCATTTATTCGTGAATCATGGAACTTATTATGCATCATAACATCTTCATTCAAGTGATTTAAATATGTCATCCCACATTTTGTACATTTAATCACTTTATTTGAATCGTTGTTTGAAAATAATAATCTAGATTGAACAAATTTAGGTTTGTTATCTGTTTTAGTTCCTACCCGTTTGCTACTTCCAGTTTTCTGTTTATGATTTCTATTTTTTGCTAAACCCATAATTTGAATCAGTAAAAGAATAAGCACTTCTAATTTATCCTTTGTTAATACTCTATTTCTTGCATATGTACTATATTATTGCATTATAATACTGATCTTTATTATTTGAATATTGCTTCAAACAAAACAAAAACTGTGAAGTGACAAACTCAGTCTTTTTTTCAATATAAGTTAAAAAAAAAAAAGAATTAAAAACTGATGTAAGTTTGTTACAATATGTTAAAGGTAGCCCAAAGGCTTTTAAGATATCAAATATTGGCTTGTAGTACACATCTTTACAACAACAAAAAAAAAAAATTTCTTGGGAATTAGAAATTGTTTGGGAAGTTTTTTTTGTTTTTTTTCCCCCTTCTATAATTTATTTTGTAAATTCCGGTTATCTTTAAAATTCCATTTCATTTACATGAGTCATTTTATAATAATCATAGATTCGAAGAATTTTGAACGTTCATTAAAAAAAAAAAAAAAAAACAAAGAGGAGAATATATATATTACAAGTCATTTGGAAAGTGATAACAATTTTGTGACAATGAGTAACTATTTAGGGTGGCTTAGATGATAATTTTATATGTGTAACAATATCACTAAGGGGAATAACTGTTAATGAATTTAATTGAGAAAGAGTTGGAAGAACCGGATAGTCAAAGATGTACTCACATCATTCACATTCAGGAAGTTATAGCCAACATGGAAGTAGTTCTTTAGATTCAATGGTTGAACAAGCCGAGCAATTGCAAATGAAATTATTTTGTTTGACTGAACATATACCAAGAAGAAATGCGAAGTATTTGTATCCTGAGGAAAAAAAAGATCCGGATGATGTTGTCAATCTTGCTAGATTAAAAAATGATTTCGATAAATTTGTGTTACATGCACAAAGGATTAAAAGGGAAAGATTTAATAGACTTACACAATATATTATTGGTATGGAAATCGAGAGTTGTGACGATGATCAGATAATGTATGCTAAAGAAATCCTGAACAAATATGAAGGAATAATTAGATTTTGTGTGGGATCAGTACATCATATAAATGGGATTCCTATTGATTTCGATTCAAATTATTGGAATTTTGCATTAGAGTCATGTAATAACAATATAAAATTTTTTTTAATAACATATTTCAATGATCAATATAAGATGTTACAAGCTATCAAACCATTAATTGTAGGACATTTTGACGTCTTCAAATTATTTTTACCAAAAGATTTAAGGTTTAATTCCGAGACTGGTCAAATAATTGACCAATACACCGAAACTCAAATTCAATCTATTGATGAAATTAAAATGGTAAAAGAGGTCCCATCCTTAATAAATCATTGGGATGAGGTTAGAGATGTAGTTATCAGAAATCTAGAATTTATTAATTCATATGGTGGTCTATTAGAAATAAACACATCTGGATTACGCAAAAATTTAGAGGAACCATATCCAGGAAAGGACATTTGTGATTTAGCAAAACAGTATTGTGGATCGAGATTTGTACTTAGCGATGATTCACATGCTGTGTCTCAAGTAGCTACATGTTATCGTCAAGCATTATATTTTATCAGAGAAGTTATTAAATTGAATAAAATTTATTATTTGAATGAAACAGATGACGGACGATTAGAGGTTTTACACCAATCAGTTGAAGAATTTACAAATGATCCTTTCTGGACAAATAAAGACCTGCCATAACTTAAATTCATGTAACGATGTGTACAAGATATATATTATATCATTATATTCACAAAGGATTTGTGACACTGATTGTTTTGCGTCACTTAAATTCCTCTCTTTTCCTTGAAGTTTCTATATAATATATATTATTGCCCTTCCTTCCCCCTCCATACAAACACATACAAACAAACACATACAAACACACATATACAAACACATACAAACAAACATCCATACAAACAAATATCCATACAAACACATACACTTATATATATATATCTATATGGAAGAAATAAACCCAGACAGACTAACGCCCATGCACCCAACATGAACAAAAGAGGAAACTGCTACTTTTCTTTCTCAACAGATAAATAAATAAATAAATAAATAAATAAAAGAATTTTTCCAAATTTTATCATAAGGAGGGAAACAAACAATTAAAGACGCAACGGTTTAAAGAAAAAAAAACATAATAAGAAGAAATGCGACAATAAAAGAAGGTGGCAGATCAAGATTATTTAGGATTGTAAAAGCAATTAAACTGATAACTGTTGTAGGAATTGATAAGATAGACACAATCAAGAATCCAAAAAAGTAATATATTAATAGTATTAGGAGTACGAATACAAATAAAAAAAAACAATTTATAAAAATTAAGTATGGGTATTAATAATCCAATTCCAAGAAGTTTAGAAAGTGAAACTAAGAAGGCTGCAAAAATATTGGCTAGTTTTGTTAAGCCAAATCAAATATTTGGTCAAGATCAAGTTATTCCACATGATGTTTTAAAAAGAGCTAAAGGTTTAGCCATTATTACTGTTTTAAAAGCAGGTTTCCTTTTCTCAGGGAGGGCTGGTTCTGGTGTCATTGTGGCAAGATTGAAGGATGGCACTTGGTCTGCACCATCAGCAATTGCTATGGCAGGTGCCGGTGCAGGTGGTATGGTTGGTTTAGAATTGACTGATTTCGTATTTATCTTAAATGATTATGATGCAGTTAAATCATTTTCTGAATTTGGTACTATTACTTTAGGTGGGAATGTGTCTGTAGCTGCAGGTCCATTAGGTAGAAATGCAGAAGCCGCTGCATCTGCTTCTACCGGCGGTGTTGCTGCAGTATTTGCTTATTCTAAGACCAAAGGGTTGTTTGCTGGTGTCTCTGTGGAAGGTTCTGTAATCTTGGAAAGAAGAGAGGCTAACAGAAAATTTTATGGTAATAATTGTACTGCAAAAATGATTTTATCTGGTAGAGTCAGACCTCCACCATGTGTGGATCCCTTATTCCGTATTTTAGAATCTAGAGCATTCAATTATAGAAGTAGATACGATAATGATGATGATGATGATGAATATAGTTCTGGTGATAGTAGATTCTACGACGACATTCCAGACTCCTTTGATTCATCAAGTTTTAATGGTCGTTCTAGAGGCTATTCAAGAAAATCAAAAAATAATCGCTATTCCGATGATTTTGATGATTTTGATGACGATTACGACAATGATGACTACTACGGAAGAAGTCGTAACAGTAATAGAAGAAGCGATTATAACAGCAGGAGGGATAGAAGAAGTTATAACAGAGACTCCAAGCCCCGTTTTGATACTGATGATTTTGACGATGATTCAAATGATGCAAGTGAGTATTATGCAACTCACAGAAGCTCACTAGGTGCTCGTGGTGGTTCGAAATCTCGTTGGGAAGATGATGTTTATGACCGCAATCAGAGATATTCAAATACTAGAAATGATTATGATAACAGTGTGGATGATTTATCAAATCAATTCTCTAAGACAAAGATATCTTCTGGTTCTGCACCTGCTGTTGCTTCTCGTTCCCCAAGAATAGGTTCTTCTGGAACTCCTAAAGCAGTGGCATTGTACAGTTTTGCTGGAGAGGAAGCTGGTGATTTGCCTTTTAGAAAGGGTGATGTTATAACAATCCTTAAAAAATCAGAGTCTCAAAACGATTGGTGGACTGGTAGAGTTAATGGTGTAGAAGGTATTTTCCCTGCCAACTATGTTGAATTAGTATAAAATAATGTTGTATATAAAAGAGAATTGACATATTTCGTTTTTTTTTATTATTAATAATTCTCAAATTATTCAATTACTTATCATCTTATTCAGAACATGATAAATCATAAATGCATCTTTTAAGCTCACGTAATTTGTTTTAGTTTACAGTCCTTCTTAAATTTATTCATTAATATATCAATCCAATGGTGATATGACATGTATTTACACTTGGATAAAAAAAAAAAGATAGAGTATCTAACTTCTACATAGTAATAATTCCATTAACCTAACTATAGTGTATTAATTTTTTTTTATTATTATTATTATTATTTTATTTTTGAAAATTACTTTGCAATTAGATATATATAAACTGCTTCTGTTACATTCTTTTTGTCAAATCAATAGCATTGCTGAAAACTTAGAAAAGTGTGTAAAAACAAGGTGGTATAGTAAAAACATAAAACAAACAATATCATTTTCTAGTTTTGTAATAGTTTTGATTATTTCAAAATATCCTAAAAACACAATAGAGTCATAAGGTTTATATTAAAAACTAAATATACTGGAAGTCAATTTTAAATTTATCTTATTCATGGATATTAATATAATGTCGTTTTGTCGTTATTTAAAAAATATATAGATACATCTTTTAAACCTGCTTATTTTTTATTCAAAACTGGTCTTTTTTATTTCTAGTTTGTTTTTTAGAAGGTTTATTTTATATGCTAGAAGATATTTTATATCAAGTAAAATATTTAATTCAGTAATATTTGAAGAATCAACTTTTACAATAGTACTATTATTTGTATAGTTTTTCTGAGAAAAATATATACGATCATATATTTCCACTTTAGCATCATAAATATAATCTTCATAAGAAAAGGGGAAGAGATCTGATCTTTTATCAAAATATGACAATTAGAAATATCTGTGCTTTTAATAATCCTAAAATTATGGTTGGTTAAAATAAGTATAATATATTTCAATAGCCAAATAGACTTACTTGGTGGGGGTGAAAATTATAGACTAGGTTCTTTAAAATAATTTCTTTGAATCGTCTCTACCAAAATAGAAGATGGAATTTAAATAAAAACTGGATGTTGCAGCTCAAGAAACAGCAAGTTTCTTCAATAGGCAAAAGTACTTTTTTTTCCAAAGCTATTTCATGTTAAATCTCTATATTTTCCATAATCAACCAATCTTGAGTAAGTTGACTCAATTTATTAGGTATTGGAAAAGAAAACCATTTGAAATGGCGAACCCTCAGTTTTTTTTTTTTTTTGAATTTTTTAGATTCTTCGAGAAAGAAATATGGGTCTGAAACCATCAATTCACTTATTTTCTCCCTTTTATTAATAGATTTATTTTTTTTTTTGTTGGCACCTTGAATATTCAAGTAATTTGATAATGACTTTCTTTACTTTGAAGTTGATATTTTTGGAGCTAATCGTACATGGGATGTCCAATTGAGAATCAATGGGCTCAATTTTCCTGCAAAGTTCTACTTGTATGGAGATCTTATGTCTTAATATTTTTTTTTCTACAACTTCTGAATTTTCGAATTCTAATATGAAAATAGTTATTGTTCTGATGAGTATAAGTTGTCGTGTTGCTATTAAATCTGAAAATCTCTTACTTCACTGTATTGTTACACACAATCGCTATGCAACAAATGCTTTTAGATAATTATGAACACTTTCGAGCAAATCCCCATTAAGAATTGTACCAAAAGAAAATATATGTTCACCAGATTCAAAAGTTATTATACTTCTTTTGGTGTATAAACAGTATACATTTATTTTTGAAATGAAATATTTGAAACAATTATAGCTTTTATAATATGTATGCTTTGAATTACCATTACCTTTTACAATAGCAGTACATTTTTCTAAGGTAGTAGTTTCAAAATCATTCTAACAATGTTGATAAAAATAATATCTTTATAAACTTAAGTTTACCTTTATTGCTTATTCTTTTTTTACAAGAATTGGAATATTGAAACGTATTTTACCCAAAAATCTAATATTAATCTTACGAAAACTTGTTTTCATTGGATTTGTTATTCTCAATTTACCAGAGACAAAAATTGGCGACCATCTCTATCTTGCTTCCCTTTTAGAAACAAAACGTTGTCATTTCCAACCCCGTCCAAACTTATCTCTAACGCGATTCACATACTGTTGTTGTTGTTGGAAATTTTGAATATTGAAAAGACAGTTCTCAATTTTTTTTTTCAAGTGAGTTGTTGTTTAGAATTTTTGCTATGGTTTTGATAAGTTTTTGTATAACCATTGTCATCCTTTAGCCACCATAAGTTATTAAGACTAAATAAACATACACCAAAGAATCATGAAAAAGGTTATTTATGGGACACCATAAAAATGAGACGACACGGGCGGCTAAACAAATTTTTGATATATTAGCTGAAAGGGACAAAGGAAAGACTGAAGGAAAGAAAGAATATAAAAACGGAAGGATATTTGTATAATCTAAAAATGTCACATCATATGGATCGGCTCATCATTCCTGAATGGAAGGGTTAATTCCACAAAGGCTCCAAATTTATAAATCAAATATAAATAACTAAATACCGTATAAAAGTAGAAAATTTGATGTCCATATACACATATATACGGTCAAAGCATTATATGAATTGAGTGTAATATATATTTTGATACAATTTGTATAAGTTTGCCCAATATTATTACATATTACAAATTTCCTCCTTCTTAAAAAAGCAATAACAACTTAATCTGTATTGAATAATAGTAACTTATTGGATAGAATACATTCTTCTTCTCCTAATGGATCGAAAAAATATACCAAGAAATATCCATCCTCGTTAATAAGATATATTTTTCTGACATATATCCAATCTAGATCTTGATCTTTATCTTTATTTGGAATTCCATCAGATTGATATATGTGTGGATAGTCATTTTTCTTGATGCGTTGTGTATCCCCCATAAATACTAAAGTTGATGACGTGTTAATATCATCTGGAATCCTACAAAATGCAACATGTCTCCTTGGGATAAGATTTGATTTAGATTCATCTGCAAAATACTTATTAAACTGTTTACAAGCTTCTCTACTCAATGATTTCGATGATGCTTTTAATAAATTTTTTATATTGCGTGGATATTTTATACTTTGGAGTTCATTAGGTACAACTACAAATTCTTCTTCTTCTTCTGATCCTAATGTACCAGGCATATCAGCTGGTTTAGTAGTTTCTGCACTGATCAAGTTATTTTGGTCGTTGCTGTTATTACTGACAGTTAAAGTATGTAACTCTTGTTCAATAGAGAATATATGGATTTTGTGACTTGAACTGCTCACGATCAGATATTTATTATCCTCGGAAAAAGAGATACAATTGATTATTGCTGGGTATCTGCCTCGTCGAAATTGGCAAATTCTTTCTCCAGTAGAAACTTTGAAGACTCTTATTATTGTACCGAGTTTAGATGCAGTAGCAAGCATTGTTCCATCTTTGCTTAAGGTGGTGACTTGAAGCTTCCTCTTATGTGCTTCAATGATTAAATAAGGTTGTAATGAAGTAAGATCAAATATCAAAACATCTCCTGTAATGTCCTTCTCATTGTTATCCGTCTGTGTAGTTGTATTACCACTATTAAATTCAGAACTATTTCTATATGATTCCTTTCTGGATGGAAAGAAAGTATCTTCTGATAATTGTTTTTGAGACGTTTCTTCATCAAAGCACTTATTCTTTCCAGTTATATTATAAAAATAATTTTGGTTTTTTATTGAATTTTTTTCATTTGTAGTATTATAGAGACGATAAGCCAATAGTTTGTTTTTTGGACCATATGAAACTGATAATGTGTTCTTGTTAATATTCAAATCATCTATAATATATAATAACTTCATATTGCATAAACTGTAGATATAAATTCGATCCGTCAAACTTACGATTAATTGATCCGCTGTCATTCTTACCCAAATAATTGTACTTGGATAAGTTAATGTACAAATACAGTTCAAATTAACTAAATTGATCAAATGCAGATGTCTAGTAGAATAAGCAGGGCCTTCACCATTACCTACGACAGCTACTAAAGATGATGACCCAAATGTTTCAATTATGCTATATTTCCCTCTCTTTTCGCTAAAGATGATTTTTAATGGGTCAATATTAAATATATCATATCCGCCTCTTATATTAGTAACGATAGATGTTCTATGTCGATTTATTCCTATATATGATGTACCATTCTTTGGCATACCTTGATACTGTGTGTTACCTTTTTAAAGTATATATGTATCACTTGTACCTAAATGTTACCCATATAAGACATTAAATATTGGTAACTGAAGACACTCTCAAGAAGCTTTTATACAGTTGTATATTTCATCTGCTGTTCTGTTAATTACAAAGTCTTTGTGGAACCAGGTTTTGAGATATTCTACGGGCTTTTTTTTTGGGTTTCATTTAAATCATCCGTTGCTTATTTTTATTTTTATTTTTTTTTAGTTTTTTTTCCAAAGTATTATTTCTGTTTTCTAAATATAATTTGCTCCGATACCTTGAAAACTCTTGGAGTAATGTTTAGAGAAAAAAGGGAAAATAAAAAGGATCAAAAAAAAAAAAATAAATAAAATAAAATAAAAGAAGAAAATGGCAAAATGTATAATTTTTTTTCATTAATTTTCTTTATTTTTGATTAAACCTTCATTTTTCATACCATAAAAGCTTTCCTGTTATCATTACGGAAAAATATTACTTCATCATATATTTTTTCAACACCTATTTTTTCTTTTTTTTTTGCTATCTTGAAAATATAAGTTTTTATTATCATTACTATTAGCATGGTAATTTTTAATATATCTGGCATTAATGACTTTTATTTTTTTCTGCATCTAAGAGTACAAAATTAATGTGGGTTATCAAATATGGTAACATTTCTAGTGACTCCGAATAATGTATTATTACACAATATTTCCCTAGATTTTCCTATTTTATATTCAGGTGATAAAAAGGGACCTTTAACCTGCACAAAAGAATTTTTATTACTTTCGTGCTTTAACACAAGATAATTTTTCATGTAAAAAAAGAACTTCATCATTACATTAGCTTATCTTTTTCTAGAAATTTGAATACGAAAAAGAGATGGTTTGATTTAACCGTCCCAAAAATGGTTACTATAGGTGTCGATTATTTTGTTTTCTGTGAAATTTAGTTTTGCTAGGAAGAGCTATCGCAGAATAGTGAAATAAATAAATAACTATATATATATATATATATTCGAAAGTATTAAAAACACAGGAACATCAAATAAATATTAAGGAGCAATGGTTATTTTTAACCTTTTATTTATTTGTTATTATTTTTTACATTCAATTATTTATTTATCATTATATATATTCTTGATACCATGGATCTGGGACCATCAAAATATACCTTTCCATAGCTTCTCTAAATCTATTTTTATATTGTCTTGGTGTGACAACAGTTGGCTGTTTAATCACTTTATTTCCACCTCCAACCAAACTCTTCTCTTTCACCCAACTCTCAAGCTTCTTATCCCAGGTAAAAGTTCTAATAAAATCAATTATTCCCACTGTCAATACCATGTTGTCATTGTTAAGACCAACGACTAGGGAATAATCCATTACATTCATTTTAGCTAGAAATAGTGTATCATTCCAAAGAGAAGCTCTTAATAATTTCTTATCATATTCTCTGACATATATTGGGGATTCATAAATATATTCTACCATATTTTCATCTAAAAGAACTTCATTTTCTTTACCGGTTTGTTCAACGTGTCTATTTCTCATAGACCCTTTCAAATCAAAAATTCTACTTGGTTTATTGTCATAGAATAAATTTTCCATTATAATAACATCCATCTTATAATTTTTTGATAAATTTGGATTCTTCACTTGAATTTGATAAAACCCAAATATTTTGGCTAAAGCTGTCGGCAAATCATGGAAAATTGCCTGAGCCATGTATTCGAAATAACTTGGGGCAAACTTGATAAATGCATCTAATTCAGAATGAGATAGCTGCTTGATGACAAATCGTTCATCTAGAGTCTTTAGAAAAGTGCTGCCGCTTTTACCACCAGATGAATCCCATTTAATACACCTTGACAAACTTTGTATAAAATTATTGTTACAATTAGAAATTCTCCTAAAAGCATCAAAATGTTCAGAGAAGAAAATTTTGCATGACATTACCGTTGAATCATCCTCAAATTGATATCTAAGATGAACTGCTGTTTTTTTAGTCATAATTTTTTCTAATATCGCTGGATTTTCATTTGAAGTATGTGAAATGGCACTATCCTCTGTTGTAGAGTTCATATTTGTTATGTGAGAAGTACTGGCCGCAGAATGATTTTCCGTGTCCATGGTAGATATACTTGCATTTTCATTTTTCGGAATAGAAGATGGATTTTGCAAATATGATTGATACACAGTCAACATTCTTTCCTTATAATCCGGCATATTTAAACAAAATGCCGCTAAAGAAGAAGGTTCGTCTTCTCGTATAATTACGTCGTTATCTGCAAATACATGATCTGTCGGAGAAATTGGATAAACTAAAGGCTTCCAAAGATAACCAGATCTATCCGCCCAAAAGTTTGTTATAGCTTTGATCAGTGAAGATTTTTCCGGTTGTGTTACAATGACTTCTTTTTTGGGAGGTTTTGTTCCTGCAGTAATTATCGAGGAAGATTCAGCATCTTGCGTTACTTGTTCTAGTAATGAATTGTCCGTTTTATTATCTTTATTCCATACATTTTCTCCCCAGCGAGTGATGGAGCTCTCCAACTCATTCTCTAAATTGACAGAAGCTTCTTTTTCTAATGTCTTATTATCTTCTGTTATGAGGGTATCTGTAAGTTGAGATGTATTTTTAGGAGTAGGAATTTCTTTGTCTTTTTGATTCCCTGTATCATACAATGGTTCTGCAACCGCATCTTTGACATTCTTGTATACTTCAATAATTGGAGCAGATGATTGTAGTTTATAATTTTTGTATTTATTTTTACTACCTCTTAATCTCTTAAATTCCTTATGAAGTTCAGAATCTTTAGGAAGGGCATCTAAATGCAATTGATCGAAAAAAGAGGCTAATTCTAACACTTTTGAATTCTTTTTAGACTTAGTCTCTTCAAATTCTGCATCGGTGGATTTGGGCTTTTCTTCTATACTTGGTTCTTCATACTCGGCACTTTTACCACTGACTTTAGAATTATTATCATCTTCCTTTATTGTCTGTATTTTATCACAATTTTCAAAATTTTCATCTTTTACAGCTGTACTCAAATCCCCTAAATTGAGATCTTCTTTATCTTTATCATTTTTATTAGAAACTGATGATGTATCTGTTGTCACAATAGCATTGTTATTAATTGTTGCAGAATCACTCTCTGCTGATTTAGCTTCTCCAAATAACTTTCTTAGCTGTTTCGATGTAATTCTAGTGATATCTTTTTCTGATGGAAGATATTTCTTCTCAAATAAGTTAAAATCATTATCCCAATCTGCTGCATAGTCGCATACTACTTTCAACAAACGATTTAGTTGTAAGTGTTGGTCACCTGGGTACTGTTGATAAAGGACCTCCAAATCTGAAAATAGGGTTTTCTTTTCTTGGTTCACCTTTTGTTTCATTTCGATGATTTTGTTTTCGGCATCTTGTTGCTTACTATTATGTATGCTGTCAATCTTGACATGTTCTAGTCTGTTCATTATACTATCATAGAATGTATTTATTTTGTCCAAGACCTTATAGTAATTTTCAACCTTAAATTTTATATCGATATTAGGTTGCCATCTCATTCTTACAGGGGGAGTGTTAACTTCATGGATATCTAGATCCGAATATTCCATTCTTATTACCAAATCTCCATAACTGAAATATTTGACGTGGTCTTTAGTGAAATCATGTGCACAATTTCCGATACCTGATAAACTTCCTTTCTTACTCCAGAACATAATTTCAAGATATTTTCCAAAGGAGTAATTCCAAGTTTTCTCACTTATTTGCAAAATAGGAGTGGAAGTTCCACATTTTTTACAATAACTCCATGTCAAAATAATATTTTTCAGTTTTGGAAGCTTAGTTTGAAACTTTTCAATCATAATATCAACCTTACCAGTACCATGAACATAACTTCTGTAATGATCGAATAGATAACTATTGCATCCTTGCTCACAGGGATAATGCGCAGTAAGAACAATATTTTCAATCAATTGACCTATTGTAATGTCTGTATCCCAAAAATAGTCAATATTTACCAGCTGTGGGCCGATGCAAGGAGTAGTAGTTTTGGTTGAAACCATTGAATATAGAACAGTTATAGCTTGATGAGAACCGGTACCTAACATATTATGTGATGACGAATAGAATACTTCCCATTGCTTACATCTCTTTTTGAATCTGGCCTGTAAATCTTCGATTTTCTTTTGTTGTAAAAAACTAGTAATATACCTCATATCTTTGAATGTAAGGGTGGATTCAATACCCAATTCCCTAATCTCTGGATTATTTATAGATATATCTTTATCTTCTAATTTTTCATGTTGTTCCTGTCTACGTTTTATTTCAACGTCAAGCTCTCTTGCTTTGCTTAATAGAAACGGCATTGAAAATTCAACAGTAGGTGATGTAGTCAATATTCTCCTACTAAATTTCTCCAAAAATTCTGCATAGTAACCTTCAAAAATGGACATACGTTTTTTCTTACTTTTTTCTAGATAAAAGGATGATGAAAGTTGAATAAAGTTATCATTAAAGAACGAACTCTCTAATTCTAAGGCAAACACAACATAAACCATAAATTCTGTAACATGTTTTATTTTTTCTAAATTTTCATTAGAATCACCTCTAAGCAAAATTGTCCCCCCTAACTCAGAATTACAACCTCTTAAAAAAGTATACGTATTACTAATATTGCCGTATATATAAGTTTTAACCTCAAAAGAACCACACTCCCCCATTTTCACGTTAGATGCTAATTTATCTATGGAAACAGCAATATCAGCCTCTGTAAGTCGTGCAATTCTTTCAATGATTTGCGGTTTTATATTATATTGGACAGTGACGCCGGCTTTTAAAAGTAAATCCAATGCATACCCAGTCACATTAGCTCCTACAAATATGATATCAGGGTGTAGGGAAGTTAATCTAGAAACTAACTTGTTTAGATATTCTTGTTCTTGAGCAAGTACTGTTTCCAGGCTTAAAAAGTGGTTCTCGTTTTTTTGATATTCTAAAGGAAACATTATTAACAAAATTCTAGGGTTGTCAATAAATGTAGGCATCAATCTGCTTGGCAAAGCTTTAGAAAAAACGATTCCATTTACATACTCGGACTGTTCTATTGTCCCACCAGCTATCCGTTTTATTTTAACATATTTTTGTCTATAATCTAAAGTGTTGGAGTCTCGAGCACTCAAGGTAATAGATTGTACTTTTTTTAAAAGAACCTCTTTAAATATAGTTTCCCATCTGTCCTTACCTTCAATATTCTGATCACCTAGGACTTGTTTTAGCAGTAAATGCATATGAATTGTGGCAACTTCGTTAAGTAAATTTTTCTTTAAACTATACGTGCTATTTGTTCTGCGATGATGATAATGCGATGAAATACTGGATAGCCGCCTCCATTGCGAGTTCGTGCTTTCTGTTTTTGATGATCTTTGATCTAATATAGTTTCACTTTGTTCAAGATTTTTACTATTGTTAGGAATTTCATCAACATGATTATCTGTATCACTCTTTGACATGTTATGGGTGTTTGTATCTTCTGAAAATTTATCTGCCGAATCTTCATCAGTTACAACAGATAAAAGATTGGGAGCACTCATGCCTAGACGCTCATAATCATGGCGATGAAATATTTTATTTCTATTTTTGGAACGTCTATTCCGGATTCTTTTTAATGAAGCTTGTGCCCTTTGAAATGATCTAGAGGTAGTTCTTGTTGATCTTATGGGATTTGTAGCTATTGGAAGATCATGTAAAGAAGAGTATATTGACATAGTACCTTCATCCTCAATACTGTTCTCATCGTTACTTGAATCATATTTTGAATCTGAATGCTCCGTTCCATTTATTTCCATTGAGTTAGCTTGAGCTAAATTTCCTTCCTTGTTTATGTCCTTTCTGAAATTAAACTGGAACTTGAAATTTTTGTTTGTTAAATTACCAATGATTGTGTTTGCAATTCTATTGCTGTCTTTCTGAGGTTCAGTAGTGTCATACGTTATTGGCTGTTGGTGGTTATCTGAAGTTTGTAAAATTGTATTCACTTTATTTCCTGAACCAACGTAATTTAAAAGAGACTTTCGTAAAGAATTCATACTTGGGATACGCTTATGGTGACTTTCAGAAGGTGATAAGGAATAATATTTTTCAGCAGATCTTGAGTATTGATATTTCTTATGTCTAGAAAAATATTGTTTAGGCAACATATCAACATCCCTAATAGTGAATCGTTCATTAGAATTTGAATAGCCAGGTGTATTTAACGCAGTGTATTTATTAATCTTCTTATCAGAACGGTCTCCATCAAATTCAATTTCAAGGGATTCACCTTGTTTGGTAGCAGGTATTGCCATTTTTGGAGGCGGTGAAGGAGTCATAACAAACAATTTCGAATCTTTATCAGCGGTGATGATACTCCTGACATCGTCCTGATTCAACAGTATAATTTCTTTCTGTCGCCTTTCTGGAGGTTCAGAGACAGATATAGGTGATCCACCGGTGGAAAGTGTTGATTGATCATCACTTGAAGAAATAGAACTATCAGATAATGCAGATTTTCTATTTTTTCTTTCCTTATACAATTTTTTTCCGCTGGGTGAAATACTATTTTCATTAAAATGATTATTACTTTCTATTGTTATATCATCAAATTCGTCTTCTTCATCACTGGAATCCATATATGTGTTAACATGTTCAAAACAATTGTGACAAACCCGCATCCTACCATTATAGCCCAATCTTTCCCCATCCATTAATAAAGTGCAAGCGTGACAAAAGATTTGACCACATATTCTACAATGGTGTTTTCTTCTGAATGTTGTAAATGGTTTCCCGCAAGAAAAACATTCTTTAGCACTTTCGTCCTTCATCCAATATTCTTTTGAAATTAGTGGTTGCCTTTGTTTTAAACCTTTTTTATTCTTTTGGGCATGGTAGAATCCAAATAAGAAACTTCTCGACAGTGATGTTGTCATGGATGAGGATCTGCTTTGTGTTGATAATTTGTCATCATAATCTAATAACCTTTGGTTGTTAGGGTTCCTGATAGGTATAGCTTTCACGGTAGATTTAGAGGCGTACGTACTAGATCTATTTACATTCATAGAATCACTTTTAATGGGGAATCTATGTTTAGAATTTATTGAGTGTGTACTATCATTAAACAGTATGGTACGTTGCTTATTTATATTTTGTTCGGATGGCGATATTTGGGAAGTAGAATTAGGTAGTTGTTCACTTGAGTCTGACGTTTGAAATTTTATTGTACGGGTAGCGTTATTGTCTGGTTTCATAGAAGAGCTTTTGTCGATATTTATAATATTATCAGATAGGGTACTGTTAGTTCTCTTGTCTGTAATTAAATCGGTATTTACATCAGAATTATTGTTATTATCATTTTCACTGCTGTTATTATAATTCATTTGATTAAATGTTGTATCAGAAGTATAATTCTCGTATTTATTCTCAACAGTATTATTTTTAATATTCTTATTTTCATTTACTGTTATAGGGCTATTTTTCTTATACATCTGATTACTAAATCGTTTGTCAAGTACATTTTCTATATCAAGATTATCTAATTTTGTTGGAACACTTATATCACTTAATACCGGATTTGTATCAACATCGGTAGTGGTGGTGGTTCTTAATGGCATGTTTGGTCTTGATAACACGTCAGGCATCAGAATTGCACTACTAGCTCTATTTGTATTAGCAGTACCACTATAGTCTGAGGTTTTTTGGCGTCTTATAAGGTTTGACTCCATTATTTGGTTGAATTTGTTCTCTGTGTTATCATCTGTAGTGGTATTCTCAACATATTTATCAGTATTCATCTGACTATATTATATCCCATTTAAAGGAAAGAGGAGATGGTATCACTGTTGTTGCAATTCTTTGTATTGAACGATTCCAAATCCTTATATTTATTTTGAATTGTGAAGCGGTTCTCAATGATCAAAATGGTTAGGGTAAAGGTATATCTTTGTGTCAAAAAAAAAAATTCTGTTAGTTTCTTTTATTGATGTAAACATTAGTGTATCTTGTGTTTGTGTTTTTAAAAATAATTACTTGTGGGAAATAGGATATACGAAAACGAAAAAATAAAGTAATGGGATTGATTGAAAAAAAAAAAAAAAAAAATCTGATCAAAAAAGGTTATGAAAAAACAATATTATAATTAACGAATGATAATGTAAATTATTCATTGGTGAATTGGTTACTAAACAAGTACATGTCATTCTGTTATATCACTGACGGTGAAGATACGTATAATAAAAGAATACAGGAGGAGAAGAGGGGGAGAAAATTACGGCGATCGATTAAAACATTATATATAAACATTTAGAAATTGCATATAGAATTATAGAAATGTTTCTCAAGAAAAATGTGTTAAGTCGTTTTATTATTTGGTTATTTTTAATCAGATATTGTTTTGGGTCAAAAAATAAGTATGAAATAAATGAAAACAATTTGAAATACTACGATGAAACTTTACCTATGGAACTTTCTTTAACAAATGATAATAAAGATAATTTGTTACTACCGTTTAATACTACAAGAACACCTGGAAGTAAGGAACATTCATCAATTCAAAAGTTTATTCAGGATTTTTACCAGAAGAAAATGAAAAATAAGTATAATAAAGAATGGAATCTACATATCGATAACTTTTCTGAAAATGGATACAATTTCACCAATATTATATATACAATGAATCCCATTGTTGATCGATTCATTGTTCTTGCAGCTCATTATGATAGTAAATTATTACCAGAGGGGTTTATTGGAGGGATGGATAGTGCTGTTCCATGTGCAATTCTTATGTATGTATCCAAGTTTATTGATCAGTTATATTATACAGATAAATTAAATATAAATCATGATATAGGGATCAAAATAGTATTTTTTGATGGAGAAGAAGCTTTTAGGGAATGGTCCTCGACTGATTCTTTATATGGGTCACGTCATCTGGCTAAAATGTGGACAGAAAGTGGGATAATAACTCAAATAGAGACATTTGTTCTATTGGACCTCATTGGAAGTAAAGGTAACTACAGTATTCCAAGTTATTATAGAAAGGGGCACAGGTATTATAGACAATTAAATGATATTGAAGACGCATACTTAAGATCAACGTATGGATTGGAGACGAAATTACATAAAGAGTTGAATAAAAATGAGAGACAGTTCCTATCTATTAATCAAATTATCATTGACGATGACCATTCACCCTTTTGGCATCAAGGTGTACCAATATTACATTTAATACCAAATCCATTTCCAAACAATTGGCACACATTGGAGGACGATTTCCAACATTTAGATCAAGGAAGTATCAATAAATGGGCTATTTTGATGTGTGAGTACTTATATGTAAGTTTAACTCTTTCATAAGTGTCTAATCTCACCAAGAAGTAGTTAATATTTCCATGAATGATAGTACATACCATATTTAGATGATATATTAACTTTCTATGAAAATAAAATAAAATAAAAACAAACTTTGTATTTAATTCATTTAATGAAATTTTTAGAAAAGTTAAGAGAAAATAATTTAGATGTGAAAAAATTCAAATACGATTTATGCTTAAAAAAAGCATCATTCTTATATCAATTAATAAATTCCAAATAAACAATATTGAATCTAGAGAAAGTAAAACGAATCAATGAATGGAATATTTTTAAAGTTTTATAGAAACTGTTGATAAGTTTTATGTTTAATAATCAAATGGTATAGAAAATTCCTCAAATGATGAAATTAACGTAATACACTTATTGAGACAATTCCAAAACCTATATACATTAAATTTGGAAATAGTCAAAAATATATGTTTTTGGGGTAAATATTGTTTATTAAAGAACAACAAGGTTTTTGAAATTATATGAAAATCACTTTCAATATTTGATATTTTGTCAAAAATAAATGGTTTTTGCAAAGTAGTTGGGAACGCATGTGTCTAGTAATACTTTAATTACAATATTTTTTTTTTAATATTTTTGTGTGATTTTAAATTCATTATGATGTAAACCGTTCACAACCTTTATATATTTTTTCAACTTCTTTCCCATTCTTGTTGTGAAAAGCAGTTTTAATCACGATTTAATAAGCATATCTATTTATATTTATAAGTCGGTCCCATGTTTCATTGCAATTGCATGTATTGTTTGTATACACACTACCTACTGTGTTGCGAATTGTTATTTATTTATTATTTTTTACAAAAACATATATAATATTTATCAACATTGCAATAAAACGACTAGAGGTGAAAAATAAAATATATATATATATATATGATATTATTATATTTTTCTTTCAGTGTTATTTTGCTATTAAGCACAGAGTAAATAATTTTTATGGTTGTTTAGTGTGCCTTCCCTTTCTTCTTCAATTTTTATGGCTTCTGAATATTTATCTTATCAATTGAAAAATTGTTAAACTTAATATATATATATATATATATGTTTATAAATATGGATGTGTGTGTGATACCTTAAATGTTCTTTTGTCGTGATTGTAAATCAAAATTTATTTTTACATATGGTAAAAGTGTCATTATGTAACATACTATGGGAATGTTAATTAATAGTAGTGTCAGTAGCAGTATCAAAGTGCACTTAAGTATTTAGTAGACAAGTGATTTCTGATGATTTTATTAATATTTTAGAGTTACCTAAACTTGAAGAATCCCTCTTTGTTTCAGAATTTACCATACCAAATAGTTTCTGAATTCAAGATACTAAAAAGAAACTACATATGCTATAAAGACGTAGGTCCGACATTTACACAGAGGCGTTAAATTCAAGAAAGTTGAATCAATTAAGAGAACAAATAACAACATCTATGAAGAAAATGAACATTATGCACCTGTTCTAATGGTTATAAACTTTTTTTTTTAACACAAAAGATGAATTATGAAGGTATAAAACAATACATGGGGAGTCAATAAGATTATTATGATTATCATACCATGTCTTATGTTTCTAATGTAGAAAAGGAGGGTTTTGTTCAACATAATGATGGTGGGAATATATGTAATCTTGTTGACATTCCTTCAAAAATACAGATGTTTAAACTTCAGTTTTCTTTTGAATATGAACTTTGATGTTAATAACTTCATAATTTGTTGTTTTATATCATTCACTTCAGCTAAAATAAACAAAAATGGGTTTCTTACTAGAAATCACTAAACCAGATTTTGTTACAAGGAAAGAAGATAAAAAGAAACGACAAAAAGTGAGAAAGAGAAAACGAAAAAAAAAAAAATTTATGAAGATTTTGATATACAAGAAAAAAAAAAAGTTTATAAGAATTTCTTTGGACTTTTTGCTCCAAATCAAAAACATTACATCGATCGTAATATCATATATAAAAAGCATCTGTTGTACATTTACCATACATAAGATATATTAAAAACTAAACTAGCAGCAGTGTGTATTGGAAAATGGCTTCTATCGGTTCTCAAGTTCGTAAAGCTGCCTCTACAATTGACCCAATTGTTACAGAGTATGCAGTAGGTTATTTTAATCATTTATCTAAAGCTACATTTGATGCAGTTCAAAGTAAACAATTAAATTTGCCTAAAGAAGTTGAATTTGTTCATGATTTACTTCTAAATGCAGGTGCCTCCAAAGACGCCGTTGATAAATTGGCTGAAAATGTTTTAAACGATTTGTCTTTACAATTAAAAGAAAATCAAGCTAAATTGGAGATAACTGGTGATACTTCAAAGAGATTATTAGATATCAATGTCCTACAGTTACATAATGAAAAAGCTAATATTAACACATCTTTGAATCTATTAGGTGTTAATAATGATATTGAGCATACTGGTAGAAAGATGGAGACTAGAGTTGATTTGAAAAAATTGGCTAAAGCTGAACAGAAAATTGCAAAGAAGGTGGCAAAGAGAAATAACAAATTCGTTAAGTATGAAGCTTCTAAGTTAATTGATCAACAAAAGGAGGAAGATTACGATTCATTCTTCTTGAAGATTAATCCACTGGATTTTGGTTCAGGTGCTGGTAAATCCAAAGATATTAAAATTGATTCATTTGACTTATACGTTGGTGATGGTCAAAGAATCCTATCAGATGCTCAATTAACATTGAGTTTCGGACACTGATATGGTTTGGTTGGTCAAAACGGTATAGGTAAGTCCACATTATTAAGGGCTCTATCTAGAAGGGAATTAAACATTCCAAAGCACGTTTCCATCTTGCATGTTGAACAAGAATTGAGAGGTGATGATACTAAAGCTTTACAGAGTGTCTTGGATGCAGATGTCTGGAGAAAGCAATTATTACATGAAGAAAATAAAATTAATGAAAGATTGAAGGAAATTGAAAAATTAAGGTCTGAATTTGAAGAGGATTCCTTAGAAATGAAGAAACTAGATAACGAACGTGAAGACTTAGATAATCATTTATTACAAATTTCAGAAAAATTGGCTGAAATGGAATCGGATAAGGCAGAAGCAAGAGCTGCTTCTATCTTATATGGTTTAGGTTTTAGTACAGAGGCTCAACAAATGCCAACTAACTCTTTCTTTGGTGGTTGGAGAATGAGATTGTCTTTGGCTAGAGCTTTGTTCTGTCAACCTGATTTGTTGTTACTAGATGAACCTTCTAATATGTTGGATGTTCCATCTATTGCATATTTAGCAGAATATTTGAAAACATACCCTGCCACTGTTCTTACAGTTTCCCATGATCGTACATTCTTAAACGAAGTTGCCACCGATATCATTCATCAACATAATGAACGTCTTGACTATTACAGAGGTCAAAACTTTGATACATTCTACAAGACTAAAGAAGAACGTAGAAAAAATGCCCAAAGGGAATATGAAAACCAAATGGCATATAGAAAACATTTGCAAGAATTTATTGATAAATATAGATATAATGCAGCTAAATCATCTGAAGCTCAAGCAAGAATTAAGAAATTAGAAAAATTACCAGTGTTAGAACCACCTGAAGAAGATAAAACTATCAACTTCCATTTCCCAGATTGTGAAAAATTGTCACCTCCAATTATCCAATTACAAGATGTATCATTTGGTTATGATAAAAACAATTTATTATTAAAAGATGTAAACTTAGATGTTCAAATGGATTCTAGAATTGCATTAGTGGGTGCTAATGGTTGTGGTAAAACTACATTGTTAAAGGTTTTGATGGAGCAATTAAGACCACTTAAAGGTTATGTTTCTAAGAATGGTAGATTACGTATTGGTTATTTTACACAACACCACGTTGATTCGATGGATCTAACAACATCTGCTGTGGATTGGATGTCTAAAACATATCCGGGTAAAACAGAAGAAGAATATAGACGTCATTTAGGTGCTTTCGGTATTACAGGTAGTTTAAGTTTGCAAAAAATGCAATTACTCTCTGGTGGTCAAAAATCTCGTGTCGCCTTTGCTGCTTTATGTTTAAATAATCCACATATTCTTGTTTTAGATGAACCTTCCAATCATTTAGATACTACTGGTTTAGAAGCATTAGTCGATGCATTGAAGAATTTCACAGGTGGTGTATTAATGGTGTCTCATGATATATCTGTCATTGATGAAGTCTGCAATGAAATTTGGGTGTCTGAAAATGGTACTGTTAGAAGATTCGATGGTGATATCTACGATTACAAAGATTATATTATTGCATCAGCTAATGAAGTTGGTGTTGTCAAACGCCATTAGATACCTGTTTTAAAGGTGACATAAAAATGTGTAGTACTGTGTTAATATATATAAGTATATTAAAATAGTGTTTTCTTGACAGATCTGCTATTTTTTTTATTGAGGTATATATTTTATTTGTTCCTTGTATATTCCAGGGATCAATAATAAAATCTGGGAACTTCGGAGATATAGAAGTTTGTTTGAAGTAATATAATGGTGCCAATCTCTCTTTGTTAAAATATTGGAACGTTGTTGAACATACTTCTCAAATACCTTATTGGAAACCAACAATTGTTCTATCCAATAATTACTCCTACGCCAATTCGTAAAGTTATTGTGGTGAAGGTGTATTGGATATAATTTTTGTTACAGTTTTTTCTCTTAATTTAACAATCTAGTAGAAAATTTACGAAATCGTTTTTAAGTGCCACTTGCCGCATACAAAATTATATTTTAATAGTCCTAATTTTGAGTGTTAAGGTATATTCAGTATGTAGTGATGTTTTAAAAAAGATCTGAATAAAAATAATCAAATCGAATCTTTAATTTGATGGGAACACAATAAAAAAACATCCTAAAATTTTACTTAAAGAGTCTTTTCCTGATATTTTCGTAGTTTTTTTTTTTAGCTAAAATGTATGAATTATTTGTATTAAGACATTAACTTTAGGGGAATGGATCAACATCTGACCTTGAGCTAATGTAGTATTAATATGTTTGGCTAAATTAATAAATTAAATTTTTTTATTATTTTTAAATATAGATAACACCAAAACTTGTTGGTAAAGGCTCTAGGCATGTGAACCTTATCTTTTAAATAAGAAGCTTTAAATTTTTTTTTAACTTTTAATAGACTCGAAAGAAAACACAAAAAAGAGTTAGGTGTGTTTATACTTTTTATTGTGACTACAGTACAAAAAACGTTTCTTTTGAGAGATAAACTAATTTACCGTTCTGAAGTTTTTAGGCTTTCTACTACTTCAGAGGTTTATACAACAATTTAAAATAAAAAAATAAAAACAATTGAGTCACTTTTATTAGTAGTTTTGAATACAGATTTAACAAAAAACTCAAAACAACATCAATTATTGTTAATCAAGTAAATATTTCGTGTTGTTCACTTGTCGACCAACTTAGAGTTTGACTTGTTTTTAAGTTTTTACTGATTGTGGAAGATGGAATGTTTTTTTTTTTTGGTCTTTGATTAAATTTTATTCAGAACCTGGGCCACCACCTCAGACTTATATTAATTAGTATAGATTTAAAAATAGCGAATGTTACAAAAGCTAATTAATTACTATCTCTCTGCTCTTTTTGTAACCCTTAATATTCTCTTATTATTCTTTCTTGATTTTTGATATGTAGACTATAAAATACTCTATTAAAATAGGCTTATATGCTTTAGTTTAATTCGCAAAACTCTGATTCCCTTTATATATTTCTAAAAGCTTGAAAACACGTGTATATTCATGAGTTACCGCTCTCTATCAAATTTATAATATAATATTTAGTGGTGAAACTTTACAGAGAATTTTTGTTGAAAGGTAAGATTCTAGAATAAGATATGCTGGACCAATAAGATCTTTATGATATAAGAACTTATTATAATATATCAAACAACAAAAATATTATCATAATATAATTATCCTTAGTAAGATATTTTACGCATGATAATTAAATAGGATATTCTAAGTTTCCTAATATGTTACCATGGTAATTTTTCAATTACCTCTGAAATAAATACAGTGGCAAGTAGTAATTTACTACAATATTCGAAGCCCATTTCCAAACATATATATGGAACATGAAACAGTCTATCATCCACATTATTTTCTTCACTACTCTTTTTATAGCAAAATATTTTGATAAGCCCTATATAAACCAAAAACATTTATAGAAGAACCTCTACATAACGGAAGAACAACACCTCTATTTTTTTATATCTAATACTTCTTCTATATTACACAACAATCAAAAGCTGAAAATGTTTGCTAATAACAATATTAGTAAGGATGCTACTTCTTATCAATTGTGATTCTGGTTAAAAGTAGCTTTTTCTTCCAGCTCAACGATTATTTACCATGAGAACCCTACTTTTTGGAAAAGTTGAAATGGAAAAGTAGTAAGAAGAAAAGATGAAAATTTCAAGAAAAGTATAGTTGAGAATTGAATTCTTCAAAACACAGGTTTCAAAGATAAGAAAAAAATAAACGATTTAAACAATTAAAGGAAATTAGTGGTTTTAATTTTAGCTGGTTCAAAATGAATATTAAATATTTTTCTTTGTTGAAAAAGAAATTTATTGTGTTCCCCCCTTCAATTAATAAAAGAGCCTGTAACATATTAAATTGAGATTTGAAATAAATCAGTTTTTTTTTTAAAACAGTAGAAAGAATAAAAGAAAAAAACTTTTTATAGTATACCTATAATAAAAATATCTTAAAAATGACTTATAAGGAAAAATATAAATATTTCACGGTGTCTGGTGTATTTCAGTTTAAACGAGTGATCAGAGTTATACATTACTTTACAAATAAAAACCTCGTACTTTTTTTTTTTTTTAATAAGTCAATTTTACTAGATATATAATCCAGAAAAAAAAATAGTAAAGAGATAAATAAGGTAATTTAAAACCGATAACTGTCGAGTATAAATTTATTAGTGAATTACAAAACTTGTATAATCTATTAAGAAATACTTATTGAATGTCTAAAAGCTAAATCCTACCTTAAGTGTAACATGTGTACTTCTAGAGACTTACAGATTTTTTTTCTGATTAATTAAAGTTTTATATTATATGTTATTTAAGCACAGGATACTCATTAAATATATCACTTCTTTTCTTAAAAGATGTAATTTACGTAACAAAAGGCAAAGAATATTAGTGGGATGTATAAGTTTAAGACAAGATTCGACATTCGCTTCTAGAGAGAAGCACATTCTTGTCGATGGAAAAAGAAAAGAGTTTCAAGAAATGTTTAAGGAAAAGAGATTAAGAAAAAGAAACTACAGAAAAAAGTAACTAAATGAAAAAGTAACAAACATGATATCAGGATAAAAAAAAAATACATACATGTCCCACAAGAGTCATAGGGTCACGCACTGTTGTTGTAAAGAACGAGTATATTCAATACTGGATTGAATGTTAACTTGAGGATTGTTAGTTTGAGTTGCTGGAATTTTTCCAATTTAGGAGATTACTGTGCTAGTTGTTTATTTATTATGCTAGAACTGTTCCCTATATTGGAAATATATTTTTCTTATGGAGAAAATCTCATCTTCCAGAATTTATTTTACATATAAAGAAGGAATAGATAGATTTTACCATATATATAGGTTTATATAATGTATAGTTATCATACATAGAATAAACCGAAGAAGTCTTCATATAAAACATAACCATATAATTATTATCAAGAATTAACAGATCTCCTCATCACAATGTCTAATATCACTAAAAACATGGAAAATCTATCCCTTTCTTCTCATGAGTACTTTCTGTAGACATAATGGAATTTTATTTATTTTTTGCTTACTTTTTTATATATTATATACATATTAATAACTATACTTAAAACTCTTAACTTCTTATTTCTCGTACTACTCAGATTTACCTTCTTTATATATTTTACGGTTTTGAAGTACACACAAGATTCTCATATCCGGTAGCTTCTATTTTTAGAAATGAGGCTTATCATATTCGGAGGCTTAGCCTATTATATTTGTAGGCTTTAACATTTTTTCACAGAATCTTGTTCAACACGCACTGGCAATAATAACTGTTACAGAAGAGGGAGGAGAACAATAAGAAGTGGAATCAACAATAAGATGGAAAAGTAAATGTAAGAAGAAGGAGCTTGGAGATAATGACAAAGAAAAAGTAACTAATTGGTTTGATGTTTTGTTATGGCCACGTGAGTCGTATGAAGTAGAGAACTAAATAAATTTTGAACAACTGAAACAACAATTATCTATTATTTTGTGTATTCGTAGTTGCAAGAGCCATCAGACTATTATTTTGTGTTATAGTATCTGCCAGAACGTGTTTCTACGTTTGTAAGACTCACGAGCATTTTTCAATTGTATTGAGGGACGTCTCATTGTTATACAACAATATCAGACAAGTTTTTTTAAGCAATTTCTGATTCATAAGTGGACATATATAAGTAGACAGGATATCCGAGTAGATTCAAGAGTTTGTGAGTTTATAAGAATATTGTTCTACTTATAATTTATATAGAAATATAACAAGACAGGGTAGCCTAGTGTAGAGTTATATAGTATTAGAAGAGGTAAACTCTATCCCAACGTTTTCTATTTTAATCCCATATTTTATCTAACTCTGTACACTTCCCAGTTATTTTACAGAAAAATGTAACATATGTAGCGAAAGTCAAAGAATATTAATTTGATGAACGGGTGTAGGACAACAGTCTCGGTTAGATTCTCAAGAGAAGCACATTCGTGTCGATGAAAAAGAAAAGAGTTTCAAGAAAGATTTGAGAAAAAGAGATTTGGAAAAAGGAATTACAAAAAGAAAGGAACTAAAGGAAAAAGTAACGAACATGACATAATAATAAAGAAATACATACATGTCCCATAAGAGTCATAAGGTCACGCACTAACAAGAAGAACTGTTACAAAAAGTGGAGAAGAACAACAAGAGGTGGAGAAGAACAATAAGGTAGGAAAGTAAATGTGAGAGGAAGAGGCTTTGAAATAATAATAAGGAAAAGAGTGACCCATTGGATTGATGTTTTGTTATGACCACGTGGATCAGAAGAAGTCGAGAACTAAATGAATTACAAATCAATGAAACAATAATTGTCTCTTATTTTGTGTTATCGTAGTTGCAAGAGCCATTAGGCTATTATTTTGTGTTATCGTAACTGCAAGAGCCATTAGGCTATTATTTTGTGTTATCGTAGTTGCAAGAGCCACTAGGCTATTATTTTGTGTTTTCGTAACTGCAAGAACGTGTTTCCACGTTAGTAAGACTCATGAGCAATTTTCTATTGTTTCGAGGGACGCCTCATTGTGATACAATAATTTAAGACAAGTTTCATTAGACAATTTCTGATTCACATGTGGACATATATAAGTAGGCAGGATATCCGAGTAGATTCACGAATTTGTGAGTTTATAAGAATCTTGTTTTACTTATAATTCCTTTATGTAATTTATATATATATTATATAGAAGTAGATCAAGACAAGATAGGGAAATAAGCCCAGTATATAGTTATATAGTCTTAGGAGAGGTAAAGTCTATCTTAACCTTTTCTATTTTAATATTATATTTTATCTATCCCTCTATCCCAACCAGATATTTTACAAGAAACGATTGTTTTGGAGGGTTGGCCGAGTGGTCTAAGGCGGCAGACTTAAGATCTGTTGGACAATGTCCGCGCGAGTTCGAACCTCGCATCCTTCATTTTTTAAAAATGAACCATTTTGAAGTTGTTATATAAATTTTGTACGAGGGAGTGCAGAGGTTTATAAAACAACAATTAACGAAGGTTTTATTAAATTACTGTACCTTTAACCTTTTTCCACTAATAGGTTATTTCTCCACATAAAACTTAAAGGAAAAACATTTTATCTTCTTTTTAAGTGCAAGTCATCAACTAATCGTCTGGATTACATCTATACTCTATAGTTTTTGAATGAAAGTGGATAAAAATTCAAGATGCCGTATCCAATAAATCTTAATTACAAGTTGAAAAAAAAAAAAAACAATCCTTTATTTTTGATTCTTATATTTCATCCAATATTAATTGAAGTTTTTTCTTTTTTTCTAACCATATATATGAAATATTGTGTTAAAAAAAAATGATATATACACAAGAATGTATAGATTAATGCAATACATTCTAGTTTGACGGTTTAAATTATTGAGAGCATAATGCAATATTGAATCACTCCGCTAGCGGTATCAAACAATTATATTCATGTTAAATAGTCATAGGAGGAAAGGGATTGGGTGGGACTTTCCCTCTTGTAAAGTTGTATATTTGTTAATAAAAAGAAAATTGAGGCATTCTTTTAATTCTTTAATTCGATTAACCTATGTTATTTTTTCTTTAAATTTCTTGGTGTATTCTTACAAAAACTTCTGTTATGTAGTCTAAATACTTCATTTCCTAATCTTAATAAATATCATTACATTTCATTTTCGAGAAAGCTTTCTTTTCATTTTTATTTTTTTTTTTTTTTAAGTATCCATTCAATAGGAAATATTCTATTTTATTTAATAAATGTTCTTTAAGATTTCAAAAAAAATTGAGAAGAGAAAAATTTTCTTCAAAGAAGATATAAAAGGAGAGATGATACAGAGGTAATTATCATTTAGGTATTTTTCTTCTAATTGACGAACAATCACTTTAATTCAATCTGTTATAAGAAGAAAGATTTATTGGAAGAAAGCCAATGGGAATGACAGACAGTAGACCATCTCTTCAAAACCCTTCTTTAGTTAGTGCTGCCGCTAATGAAGATGTTGGAATTCCGAACACTCAGAATAAAGAATCAAATAAAACTGTGCCTAGTCACCCAAGTAATGAAAATAATGATTCAAAACCAAATGAAGAAACTCAAGGATTAGGATTAAGACGATCTACTCGTGTGTCTAAGCCAAGAGTCTCTGTAGATATTGATATTGAACCTGAGAGACCTTATAAAAAGAGAAAGAAAGATAGTAAAAAACCTGGTCCAAAACCCAAAAATCAAAAAAATAAAGCTGTTTCTAAAAAATCCAAACCAATTGTTGAATCTAAAGATGTCAATCCCACATCAAAAGAGAAATTAAAATTAGAACAAAAGAAGAAGTCTAAAGAAAAAAGTTCCAAAAAGAAAGTGGTTAAGAAGGTAGTTAAGAAAGTTAAGAAACCTGTTAAAAAGGTAGCTAAGAAATTAACTAAAAAGGAAATATTAGCTTTGAAGCTCTCTAAGGGTATTGGTTTACAGGAACCATCTTTAAGTAATGCAAACTGGTCTTCTAGCGCACCTTTATTGTCTTCAGATTTCAAGAATCAACCTAGTGTTATTTCAAGATTAAGAAGTCCAAATACTAAACCAATCTACTATGCAGGTGATATTGTTAAAATTATGGCATTTATTAATAAATTTTCTAATTATTTCGGTTCCGATGTACTAGGTCTTTCTTTTCAAGATTTTGAAGTGGGCTTAGATCTTTACCCATGCTCTTCTCCAAATGAATCTAAGGGGATCTTTTCTGAAACAAAGGGTTGTTATGTATTATATCAAGATTATATTTTAATAAAAGAAGTTATTGCTTCACAAGATAAAATGACTTTAGTATTTATGACTTTACTAAAGCTTTTGTTTTCTGATGAGAAATCCTTTGGTGAGCCACTGGAATTACAAGATATAACACCATACCCTAAAAAGGTATGTCAAAATTGGTTGAATGAACTTAATAAAACCATTAGTAGCTGGGGGTACCCAAAAGAATGGAGAAAATTGACATCACCAGATAGAGAGACCTTTGAGGTGAAGTTCTTTGAACACGATGATACAAAATTTATCGACCCAACCACTAAAGAAGTTTTGACACCTAATCTATATGGATGGCCAAAGGTCATTGATACTGAATCAGGTCCACTGCAAAATTCTGAGTTATGTAATAAAGGTATTTTGGGGCTAGAACCTGCAGATAGAATTATATTCTTACGTGCTCTAGTTGATTGGTGTGCTACAAATTCTCCAATAATTCATAATGAAATCCAACAACTCTCCCATTTTAAGAGAGATCCAGCCTTTGGTATTGAAACTCAACACGTACCAAGGTATTTTATTGAGGGTCCAGATAAGACATTTAAATGTTTTAAAGAATTATGTAAGATAGTTGAATCTCGTTTTGAAATTCGTTCTCTTAAAAGACACTATAAAAAACAATTGAAGGAAGGTAAACAACCAGAATTGCAAAAAAAACTAGATTTAATCAAAGAAATCAAAAATGCATTACAGGCTGCAGAGCCAACTAAGAAAGAAGAGGTATTTTACTCTCTCTATGATAAGTGGTTAAATTTATTTGAAGGTGAGATTATTGATAATCCTTTATCTAATCCATATGATGATCCTATTTACAAGTTACGTTGTCAAGAATTTTTTATTGGTAGAATACCACGTATGGGTGATTTTTATATTCCTAGATTATACTCATATGGAAGTGAAAATAAGATAAATACGTTTACTGATTTAAGAAAGTTGCAGGATATTCTGGAGAAATTTGCTAATGGAACCTATAACTCATATACCTTATTTGAAAATTTTGGTCAAAATATGAGCGGGCAATTCAAGGTTCTATATCATGATACTCCATCATTGGTTCGTGATGTAAATAAAGGTAAATCCACAAATGACAAAGTTTATTGGTATGAAATGTGCCATGATTCAAAAACATTGAAGGAATTTATTGAATTATTAGATTATAAAATTGTTGTTCCAAAAGAGAAAACTGCTGATGAAGTGACATCAAAAGTTGAAAACGCAGATACAAATAAAGCATTAACTGAGGATAATAAACCTTCACAACTGGTTTCACATAATGATATAAATGAAAAGGATTCAGATAATATGGTGATAAATAAGAATCCACTTCCAAAAGATGCTAAATACAATACAGCCAGAAATAAGTTAAGGGAACTAAGAGATTATTTATCAAAGATATTACATTTATTTAAATGCTATGAAGAAATGAAAGAAAAGTATGGTGATATGGTACCAGGAAAGAGACAACTAAGAAAAATCAGAAGACAGAATTATGTAGAGGATTATTTTGAAGATTCGGATAACTAATGTTAAATATATCTACCTTAATAGTGGGACAAAGAATGGATCGAAGAATTAAATGTACTTTTGTGAGACAGAAAGAAACTTGAAGACGAAAAGATACTGCATCATTGTGGTATACTGTGAAAAACATTGCAGGTATTTAGAAATATAATAACTCATCTTATTCTAATTTACAATTTTATATAATATATATATATATATTATCTCCGTATAGAAATTAATATTTCTTTACAATGTATAATTATTATAAAAAAGTTGCATAGAATTAGATTTTCCTGTGATATATCAAAGAATAATTAAATTATCTATTACTCTTTCAAAGAACTTCTTACTTCAACGAATTGTGGATTTACCTTGATTATAAAATTTAGCAAAAAAAAAGAAAAAAAAAAAAGAAAAAGAAAAAAAGAAAAACAATTCAAAGGGACAATAAAGGAAAATGTCTATAATACATAAATGACTATTAAATTATGTATGCAATGTCAAAAAAATTTAAATTTTTCTTTTAATTAGGATTATTTTCTGTTGAAAGGTTCCCTTGATTGGCATCTTCGGATTTCTGATATTCTAAGATCTTTTCTTTATTTTTGGTAGCTGCTCTAACGATCTGTGCAAAAGCATCCTGAGTGAGAGCAGACTTCAGGCTTGCATTATCATAGGATCTTTTTGTATTATTATCAGCATTACTATGTGATTTTAATGACGGAGCATGGTTTGTATTACTGATCTTTATACCACTTATTTTATCTGATAATAAGTTCACAGAACTAGATATTCTATTTTCTTCCAAATCAGAGTCTGTTTCATTTGCCAAGCAGTACATTTGTCTCAATTTCTTGATCCTATTATTTAGTTTAACAATTTCAACTGCTTCCTTAAATTTCTTACGGGCATCGAAATTCTTTTTAACAGTTGGTAATAAATCTTTACGTTGTAATTCTTTACTAGTAATCCATGGATCATTTAACAACTCAGTTGCCGTGGGTCTTGTTTCTGGATCCAAATCTAGGGCTCTCAATATAAAATCTTTTGCATCTTGAGAGACATCATCCCAGTATGGTTTATGGAACACAACTGGATGCTCGTATTTGGTGCATTCATCCAAAAACCCATCTACAGACTCAGCAACAAAGGCAGAATACCCGCACAACAGTGTATACGTGATTACTCCTATAGACCATATATCACAAGGTTTCCCATGTCCACTAGATGTCAATACTTCTGGGGCCACGTAACCAAGTGATCCAGCAGCCTTGAATATCAAATCATCTCCGGATTTTAATTCCTTCGCGATCCCAAAATCTGCTAAGACTAATGGTGATTGGTCTGATTTATCGATATATAACAAATTCTCAGGTTTTAGATCCCTGTGGACAATATTTTTGGAGTGAATGTATTCAACAGCTTTTAATATTTGAACCAAGATAGCTACTGCATCAACTTCAGTAAATTTGCCTCTTTTCAAAATCCTGTCAAACAATTCACCACCAGTAGCCAGTTGAGTGACGATGTAAAACTTGTCATCTGTTTCAAACCAATCTTTAAATTTGACTATGTTTGGATGGTGCAATTTTTGTAGGATGGATAATTCATCATATAACATCTTTAATTGAACATCGTTACCTTGCAAAGCTTTCTTTAATAAAATTTTTACAGCCACGTTTTCATTTGTTGATAATTTTCTAGCTTGTCTTACGACACCAAAGGAACCCGCACCCAATGTTCTGCCGAACACATAATCATATTTTTCCAATGACCTCATATTAATTGCTTAGTATTCTTATTTATTTACCTTTTTATTTGTGGATGTAATTAAGTTTCTTATTCGACTCCGAACCAGAATAGTAAATTTAAAGAAGAATAGAGTAAAGGACGAAACAGTTTTAACGATAAACTTCCTTGTTTCAACTGGTAATATTGAAAAACTTTTGTAAAATTTACGTAGATCTAAACCTTTCTTTAAACTATTGAAAATGTTCTATTACTTTCCAGGGAGCACATTTCTATGCTTTAGTAGTCTTTACCTTCTTGTTTTTTTTTTGTTTCTGTTTTTTTCGTAAGATTTTCCAATTTCTTTGGTTGTATCGAAATAGTCTATTTGAAAAGAGCAAAAGAAAAAACAAGAGAAGAACAAGGATTGGAAAGGTTTTGAGAAAAGTTGAATAGATCTCATTTCTTCTCTAAGAGCCTGAAGAGTGTGAAGATATTGTATAAAGATTACTTAATACTGATGTTTATATTTATATATTATTGTATAAATGTTAGTGTATATTGGTTACACAGTTATGTACACATGAATAAGAAAGGTATATTGTGTAAAGAAAAGAGTGTTATTATGCACAATAAAAAAACATGAGTATTATAAGGTTATGGTTGTTACTGTTTATTATTATTACAATTAATATCTACTATAGAAAAAAATTGTTAATATAAAGCAAAAAGAGGCATTTTCAAAGGGTTGGAGAGGCGGGGAGAGTAAAAAAAAAAAAAAAACTAAACAAGAGTTAATCTTGTAAAATCATTCATCATCATCGTCATTAGCAGGAATTCCATCAGCATTTAAACTTAAATTAAAGAAATCATCTGCATTATTTGCGTCTTGTAATGTACCTAAGTCACCTGGAGTCATAAACACAGTACTGCCACCTCTAGATTCTCTTGGGGAACCTGGAACACTCATTGGTCTAGCAATCTTAAACTTTTTTGCGTTGGCAACAGTGTCCATATTAGAGGCATTGCTCTCCTCACCACCGAATAGACGTTTGTATCCTTCCGGATATGCCCTTCTTAAAGCCAATTGTCTGGCTTTTACATACTCTAGACCCATTCTCTTCCAGTCCAATAAATCAGATAATCTTTCAGTTCTATTTCTTTGGTTGATTCTTTGTCTAAGCGTCTCCTGACAGAATTCTTCCATATAGTCAACCAATTGTTCGACCGATTCTTCGGGACTCTTGTATCTACGATCTACAATATAAATCCCATAATCTTTAGCTTGATTAGATTCGATTAAATCCTCCATATAGGCACCGAACCCAGACAAGTTTGTAGAGATAGACGGAACACCTATGACAGTACACTCAGCTGGTGTATAACCCCATGGTTCATAATAAGATGGGAAGACACCCAAATGGCAACCACGAACAAATTCATCGTAATCTAGCCCTAATATTGGGTTATTGGCGTTTAAAAATTCGGGAGGGAAGATGATTTTGACCCTATCATCGGACTTATTGAATAATTGGACATGTCTAATTTGATTCAAAATTGGATCGTTGGCATCATCGACCATATTGTGTGTGACGACTGGTGGTAATTGGTTATTTGGTCTTTTTAATGTCAAGATTCTTCTCTTTAATATAATTTTGTCAGATTGAGATAATAATTCATTCAAATTCGTTGGGATTTCTGTGGTAATACCATTATTTGGAGATTTTAAAGCATGTTCGAAAAGTTTCTTACCGATATTTTTCGTCACGTCATTGACGGTATTCTTCAAAGCTTTAACTGCTGCTTGTGATTGTAATTCATCTACGGTGTAAGATCTGTTTTTAGCCGGCATGATAATGAAAGCGACGACAGTCCTGTTAGAACCCGCGACCTTTAATCTGTAATTCAAACGAGCCAAAGCTTCAATAAACATATCAGCACCTTTATTTTTGTATTCATATCTACCAGCGATAAAGAAATATAGGGTGTTACTCAAATCGAAATCGAAATTACCTCTAAAATGGCCCCTAACAAAATCATTAATCCTTTCCTTCTTTAACGCATGCAAATTTTGGAATTCATGAACCGCTTGGAATCTGACGACGTTAAGACCTTTTGGTAAGATACCGTCAGGTTTCCTCTTCAAAAGATGTTCAGCTTCGATTGCAGTGATATGTGAGACAGTAGTGAAAACGTCTGCAGTGTGAGCAGCGGCTCTTTCGATGCAGTATCTATGATAGATACCTCTTTTGCCTGCTTCTTGGTCACAGTCAAAATATTGTAAATTGTTATAGAGGTCAACGTCACCGGAAGCACAGAGATATCTCCCTAGTAGAGTAGTATGAGTAGTAAAAATGGTTACTACATCAATTTTCTTCTTTCTGCACAGGGGTAAAGCCACGCCAGCTAACCATTCATGGAAATGTGCCACGATAGCATGTGAAGTGTCCTGTATTGCCAGTTCACCAAGGAACCAAGTGACGATGTAACCCAAAAGAATGGTATCATTTGTTTCAATATCGTTATCAGGGGATGGGATACCAACAAGAGACCATAAATCTGCCTTCCATTCATTTAGATGGTGAGAACAAGAACCCAAATCGAAAAGAAGGACTTTGGGGGAACCTTCAATCAACCAAGTACCATAGACGAAATAGAAGCCTTTGTCATGCATATTTCTTAAGACTGTTTCAATTGGTTTCAAATCATTTGGAAATGCATTGTCTGCTTCCCAGTCGATTTGATCGACTTCAGATTGATAAGTAGCTTTATTTAAAGGACAGATAAGAGTATAATTTTGTTTATATTGTGCAGAAGTGATTGGGGCCTTTGATTTAAGCACAGAGTAGATACCACCGACCCTGTTGGCGACTTCAGTGGCAATTTCAAATAATAAATGGTTGTGTATATCACGAATCATTTAGTCTGTAAATAAATAAATGAATGAAAATATATATGTATGTGTGTTTATATATATATATTAAGTTAAAAGGTTCCTAAGTTGTTGTTGTAATAATTTTTTTATTATGTGTCAGTGAGGTGAGGTTAAGGAAAAAGACGGAATTTGGGAAAGTATCAGGACAACCAAAGGGGGACATAGGGACAGAAGAAGAAGTATTTGTCAACAAGTATATACGAGATATTTCTGCAAGTATATATATGTTTATAGTTTGCATATGTATAATTTTTTTATGTATGAAGAATGATATTTAAGTTAGATAATGTGTCTGGGAAATTAAACACTTTTTTTATAATGTGCAATAAGCAAAAAGTTATCTATAAAAGTATCTACAAAAAAATAAAGATAAAATAAAGCACCCCCCTTCTTCTTGTTATTTATATAGTTTATTTATATAGTTTATATGGTTTATTTGTTTTTTCTCCCCCCATCTCTCTCCTCCGTCCTTCCGTTTGTTTGTTTGTTTGTTTGTTTGTTTTTGCGGTCTTGTCATAGCTATTCTATCACCTACGTATTTAATATGTCAACCGATGAGGCACTTTTTGTTTTTATCACCAGAAGCCTATAGTTAATATTTGAGAATATATATTTATATATATATATATTAGTTTTTTTAGTTTTTTTTTTTTTGGTAAAGTATTTATGCCACAATATTAATCAATTGGTGGAAATACCAACGATACTACTTTTTTCTTTGGTTTTTTTTACAAATTATCTTCAAATTTTTAATTGTTGTTTTTTTTTTGGTGTTTTTGGTTATAAGGTTTAATTGCGCTATATACAATTATATTTATACATATATATATATTATTCTATTACATGTTATGACGATAAATAATTCTGTTTTTCTTGTTTTTTTCTTGTTTTCTAAATATTGGTTGAAAATTGTTGTTCATGTGTAATACCTATGAATAAAAGATACAAACGCAATTTTTTTTTTATTTCTTCTTTTTATGGATTCTAGTCTCTCCTTGTCCCTTAATCAACATTTTGCCTTTACGTTTCTTAGACCTTTTGGTATCAGTTTGTTTATTTTGAATTGAACTTGATGATTTTCCTGATTTGACATCTTCTTTACTTCCCTCAAAATACTTATTTAAAAACTCTATCATCTCATTCCGAGCAATTTTCCTTTCACTTAATTGAGCAAAATCTAAAGGTGCACTATACTCTATATTTTCTAATGATAATTCCTTGTTCTGGACTTCATTAGTATCATTATTTCCTTTATCTACACCTTGTAATTTTAACATATTTTCTACACTCGATACAATATGGAATTTATTCCAATTTATCGCTGCAAAACGAATTTTATACAAATTAAAACTTTCTTGGTTGTTCCTCTCTACTTGAGTTTTATACTCATTATATGTAGCTCTCTCAAAACAGTGTCGGAGGTAAATGTTCTGATCCCTGATAATCTCATGATCGGCAAGAACATCTCTATATTGACATACAATATCTTTAAACACTGAATTCAAAGGATGTTGCTCGTTTAAGAACTGGAATTGTTTCTCTTCACCTAGTTCAGCTTTTAATTTGGAAAGAAAATCGTTACCATTATCATCAGTTTCATCTTGATTATCTAATGTTGACAAAACGTAAAATTCAGCAGTCTTCTTTATAATATTAATATCTTCTGCAGGTATTATACCTGTTCGATCATAGTTAATATAAATAAATGGATGACACTTTTTTATGGATGGTTTAGTTTGATCCTCAATCTTCCTGTTCTCTTCTTCTCTGTTCATTTATCTTAAAAAACAGCAACAACAACAACTATCGAATAAATAAGTAAATGAATAAATTGATCAGCGACTTTCTCTAAGTATTTAAAACGGTATTCGAATTCACAAACCTTCTAAATTACAATATAAAAAAAATACTTTCTACCTTTTTTTTGTTATTATGCTAATATTTAAACAATTTTTTTTTTTTTTCTAAATTTCAATTTTTTTTTTTATATATTCTTAAAGTTGCTGAACTTTTTTGGAAAAATTAAAGGTAGACTCCATTTAATTAAAGAGAATGTTTGATGTGTTGAAAGTTAGTTACAAACACGCAATTGACGTGCATAACTGTAATGCATACGCACACAAATACATATATCTAAGAGACTTAGTTAGTGTATCTATCATATACCTTTCCTTTCTTTTTTTGTTTTTGTGAAAAGACAACCGATAAATATGGAGAACTTACTGAAGGTTAAAAATATTGTCTGCAACATAGCAAATTGCCTTAGACCGGAAGATTATATAAATTTCAAAAACGTTAATAAGCAGGTTTATTACGAACATTTAAATGAAGAATTTGAACAGGAATATTTTGCAAACAAATTGACTCTTATGGGGTTAGAGAAGATTGTTGGTAAAAATAACAGTACCGATACATTGATAAATAATAACGAACTAAAAACTTTGACCCCTGTAAATACATTTGATGAATTAACAAGTTTTGATATTCATAATGCTAAAAATACTTTTATTCAAATTTATAGACAATATTCCATATATTGTGAAAAATTGTTCAACAATAACTTAGCTGATTTTTTCCCTCCACCATATGATACGGACCCCGTGGTTCAAAGTAAGATCCTTTCCAACATAAAAAATTTTAATAACTGTAATATTGTTGATCCTGAATATTTCCAAGAGGTAGTCACAAATTACAATATCCTCAAAGAATCATTCGTTAATTCCTGCTTAAATGAGATGGAAAATAATTTTAATAATCGTAACTATGGTGTGGTCGGTAAATTTATTAGAATATTGTTACAAACAGATGAACAAAATATCGCAATCGATTTTTTTAATTCAAAGATTGAATATCCCAAATTAGTAATAGATGGAAATGTATCAAAACTTACAACTGAATATATATCTAAGATATGGGACCCTTTAAAGCGGTATCTTAAGGAAAATATCGAAATGATAGATATTTTATTCGAAAGACAGTATTCGATTGTTCCCACTTTCTATGAAAATTTTGTTCAACACACAATCTTAGAAGGAATCGATCAGTTATTAGAATTGTCGGACTCAAATCAAGATAGTGATTCAAAATTTTTGAATTTCTTCCCGACTGTATATTTTGAATGTGTTGAAAAATGTTGTAATGAATTGCCTGATTCAGTTAATGGGTCGATGAATTTACCAGAAAATAAGACATATCATCAATCACTTAATGAATTATTAAATGTTTATTTGGAACCAAAGGTGATAAAATATTTGAATTTGTCTATTGGACAATTTGAAAGGGTCTTAGAGAGACAATTTAAAAATTTTAAGATTGAACAAGAGAATAAAATAAAAACTGATTTATTAAATATGACTACTAAGAAGCAGATAGATTATGATGATCAAAATATGGAATCACTTAAAAAGGAGGATTCAGAGAATAAGATGAATTTTTTAGATTCATTTACAAAAGTGTTTAGAATCACTAATAATAAAAGGGAAGATAATGAAGAAAAATTAAACAATGATTTGACTAATTTAATGAACACAAATTTACAAAATATTAAAAATTTAATTAATCTTGAGTTGTGTTATAATGTAGTTCAACAAGCTCATGATAAAGTTGATACGCTTCTTAGATTTAGATGTATTCCACAACTAGGGCTTGTAATAAATGAAAAATGTGAGGAAGTTTTTAAGGTACTAGTAAAAATAATGAGTAGAGACCATATAAAACCGGCATTCGAAAAGGCCATAAATTTACTAGAAGAATATGATATTACTAACCAAAATACATTTGAAACAGAAAATATAGAAAAATCAGTAGAACCATTAATAAACTTTGCTGAATTAATTAATATCGGTGACATTATATTACAAATGATATCAATTTTTTATAACAACGAGATGGTCAATAAAAAAATTGTTGATAATAAGGATTCTAATAAAAAAAATATTTGGCAAAATCAAGTATTACAGACAAAGAAAAATTTCGAAGTAACATTAGACAACTTTGTTGCTGAAGGATTAAATATAGGTATCAATAAATTATTTGATCAAATAAAACTTGTTTTAAGCACATCCCAATTACCGACAGATTATTATCCCTCACCAACAGACCCTCCAAAAGATACAATCCCAACAAAATGTGCAAAAAAAGTCATAGAAATATTATCAAATCATTGTTTCCTATTAACAGGGGCTACTGATAAGGGAACTGTAGATGTTTACCAACAAGAGATAGGTAGAAGATTCTTCATTATTTTAGTAGAACACATCAAAGGACAAATCATATCTACTAAAGGTGCCGTTCAATTGATATGTGATGTCAATTATTACTATGATTTCATTAATAATAGATTGAAACAAAAAAATGTGCTACCTTACTTCCAAGGTTTAAAAAACATTTGTTCATTATATTTAATAGATTCTAAAGATTCAAAGGAATTGGGTAAATTGATCTGTGATTTAGGTAAATTTCAGGGGATATTCACTCAAGAAGAAATCTATGAATTTGTTCAAAGAAGGCAAGATTGGATTGCTGTTAAAAGAGAGGTGGAAAAAGTTATGTATGGTTTCGGTGTTAAAGATTGTGTTATTATGTAATGATATATTACCACCCTTAAAAATTGAATATTTTCTTGTTAGCAAGTCTGATGGTAGTACAATTAGTATTACAACCACTATCACCATTAGTAAAATTATACCAAACCTATACACTTTCCTATTTTGGTCGTATTTTTTTTTATTAAGACATAATGTGTACTTTTTAGATTGTATGCACGGAAAACCATACAAACTAGGATTAAAAACAGACTAAAAATTTTGATTTTTATAATTCAAGTATTCTATATATTCTTTACAAGTTACATATGGTTTTCTTATTTATTCAATACACAGAAAAAAAATTAACAAAACACAGATATACTATAGATTATTAAGGTAATTTTTAACAAAATCTATTTAAGTAAAACAAAAAAAAGAAAAAGAAAATAAGAAACAGAGAGTACAAAAAGCATCTACTGTCACATAAAGTCCTTGTACCATTTTGCAGAATTATAAAAAAATGAATTTTGATTCAATAATGATAGGTATTGAAGCTTATTATAAGAAATATTGTTAATTGAAAGGATTTACTCTAAATAAAAAGAAAGAGTAATTGCTATTTAAACTTATATATCAGAATTTTTACTTTTATCTCTGCTTTCTTGATCCTGTCTTTTTCTTTCTACATAACTCTGTTCAATTTTAAATCAACTTGAAAGTGAGAATAGTTAACATGGAAGAAAAAGGTCTATTTATATTATTTCTTCCTGCTCTTTTGTTCACATCGTTTTACAATTTTCTAATCAAATTAGCCCAGCACAAAAAAAAGAGACTTGCATAGAAAGGAAAATCAAAAGAACTGAACAACATAAAATAACCCAACAAAATAAATCACAAAACAGGATTAACATAAAATAGGGTAAGTTAATAGACCCAGAGACCACCTTACAATGAAATTTTATCTAAACTTTATAATCAAATAACTTTGTTACCATATTTCAATGGTAACAACAAGGCAACCGTCGAAACTACCTAAAACATAAATATTTTTATAACTACACCTACAATTCTTTTTAGCTTTAAATATTTATATTCTTTCCATTCTACTATACAACTCTATTACTATTAAAAATTTTTTACACTTCAACCTTATCAAAAAATCAAGGAAGGTAACGGCAGGAAAGGTATTTAACTTGTTGAATTTTGCAAAACATCAATATGGAAAACTACATTACCAATGTGGTAAAGTGAAGTGGTAATAGATATTTTGTTGTTAACCGGAAAATGTTAAAGCAACATCTTAAATAAATATTATATGAATAAAAAATGGTAATTGCCACAAACAGGAGTCACTTACTATATTGTGTTATGACTATTAAATACAAAGGAAATTATTAGTTTATTCTGTTGTCTTGTTGTTCTTAAATAAATTTTTCAAAATATTATACAGAAAAGAAGTAACCTAATCGTGAGACTTGAATCTTGATGTAGGTGTTCTTTATATTTGTTACGACAAGAAAGGATTGAGAAAGTTAAAAAAAAAAAAAAAAAGGAACAATGGACAAACAATATTAGGTTAATATTTGCTAAAAGACTTCAGGCTTTAGCGATATATGTGTTATATTCTTCACAACTTTTTTTAATTTTGACCAGATCGATATCCAGTCACAAACTGTGACAAATGTTAAGTGAAACTATTTAAAATATTCAGTAAACAAGAAGCTCTCTAAGTATATTGTAAAAGGTTTTCTCAAATTGTAAAATAGGATATGGTTATTGATTATATATAAAGACTTACAAATGATATAGTCGTTTTTCTTAATATCAATCTCAATCTTTTTATTCTTATCAATATTATCAATGTTCTTGATAATCTTCTTTTTATTTTTATATCTCTTAGGTATAGCCTAATTTATACAATAAGAATATTATTGTTGATAATTACATCTGACACTGTCTCGAAAATCGAAGGTTTCTTAAAAAAGTTTCTCAGAAAGCACCACTAAAGTTAATTTGACAATCTTTCAAAGCCCCTCATGGCCTGGGCCCAGAATCTCGGCTGTTCCAAGTCCTTCGCCTCAAAATTTGGCATTATCAATGGGCTATGTATTCTAGAATTACTAATTAGGTTCCTTATCTATATATTAACAAAGAAAAATATATAAAATAAAGACAATAATTAATACAAACGGTATTCAATTACTATGCTTTCTTTTGAGTATTAAAGTCTAATATTCCAAATCTCTATATATAATTTCTCTTGAACATTTTCTAGGTATAATATATATATAAATATTGAGAATGACCTGAACATTTGAACTAAATGTTGAACTAAAAGTCCTTTAAAAATGTCTGGATATGGTGATTATTTAGTTCACCGAACAGTAGTAAAACAATATGAATACTACGTTAGAATAATAATGGTTTATATAATAATGGTTAAGATGTTTTATGAGTTATCCTTTTCAGCAATATTTTGTAGAAGTATATATCGTCGTTGTTGTTTTAAGCATTTCCTATTTATAAAAATGTTACTCTAATTTCTGCCGTAGAACTCGTCCTTGTTAGCTCAGTTGGTAGAGCGTTCGGCTTTTAAACTACGGTTTAGACGAGGACAACCGAAATGTCAGGGGTTCGAGCCCCCTATGAGGAGTTCTTTTTTGTCTATTAGATCCACATAAGAACTTGAAAATAATCTGGATATAATGTTGATTTTATATCTTATTTTTTTTTTTTTTTCTGGAATCGACGTGGTACCTATTCTTCAGATACAGTGACTTCTGATTATCTTCTTATTGTTTAGGTTACAAGGGCTTTGAAAGAAAGTGGTATAATGATTTGTATATTCTAGGAAGTCAATAACGTTAATACTCTAATCTACTCTTGTTAAATCCCAAAAACACCTAATTAAATATAGAAATATTAATAAGGTTGTTGTTTATTTTTCGTTTGATCATTAGTCAAATAGGTTGACAAGCTATAATGGTGGATATTAATATAAATAATATTTTTTTTAAATCTTATTCCATCGATCCAAATTCAGGTCATTCCATATATGTCTTTGATTCAACATATCTTCCGGATCCACAACTAGTTGGGAATGATAAACAAGTATATGACTTACTGATTGATAAATTAATGGATACCCTTATAGAAAAATTACCTTCTGCCCCATATTCTTTAGTTGTCTTTTCGTCTGGATTCTCTCAAAAAAGGATTAGCTGGGTTTATGGTGTAAAAATGTTTGCTAAAATTCCCAAAGAATTAAAATATTATTTACAAAAGACATACATCGTACATGAATCTTTTTTTGTTAGAACTGTATATCAAGTATTATCCAATGCTATGAGTATAAAGTTCTTGACAAGGATGAACCGATATAATAATGAATTAACAACGCCGTTAGAAGAGGATTCCGCAGAAAATTCATCTTTTTCGATTATCCATGTGCCAGATTTAACTAGTTTATCCAGACTTATCGACATTACGCGTTTAAGAATATCCTTAAATGTTTATTTACATGACTATAATATATCTGAATATATTGACGTTCCTGAATTATATTTCACAAGACTATCTGACATAAGTAAAAGAAAGTATAGACAACTTATTTTTGATAAAATCTTCAAAAAATTAAGCCTACAAGCCTCTCAAACAGAATTGGTTTTCCAAAGACCTGGTTCTTATAAGAAAGTCAACATTTTCTTAGACATTATTGAACGGAACAATTACATTGATATATCGCAATGGGATATTTATTCTTTGGCATCCGTGTTTCTAAATTTTTTAAGAAACAAAGCCAATCCATTAGTTCCAATAGATTTAATTACCTTACCAATTCTAGATACAGTAGAATATACAGCTGAGATATTTGAGAAAATCATATCCTTTAACAAGTATTATGATCTTTATATTACAATTTTCCCCTTATTTATTTCACTCTTGGATTCCCCTGAGAAATCTCAACATACTTCAAAATCATTAAGTAAGGCCATTGCTCCAAGTTTATGTAAGGAAAAAATTTCAATAACGAATAATGACAGAATTGCGGTAGGTACTAGATTTATTAAGAATTTATTGGAAAATTTCAATCCTGTTATTAAAATATATGAACGATCACATAGGAGCAAAATGAATAAAGGTAAGCTAAGTGTGAATATTGAACAAAAGACTAACAATGCCATGACAACATCTCAATTACCAAAACCTAGAAAAGGTATTTCTGGTAAGAATAGCACTAAGGAGATTAAAATTAAAGAAAAAATGGAGATTAACGGTGACACTCATATTTCCAGTAATAATGTTACAGGTCTAACAAAAGTACTCACATCACTGCAATTAGACGAACAAAATTCAATTTCCAATTCAGTAGCACAGGTATTTAAACAGACCCCATCAGAATTAAACTCTGAAAAATCGCTACATAATTTGGAATACACATCCACACAACAACGGATTAGTAGTATTGAATCCATAGCACAACGTGTGATAAGTGAGACCTCATACTCTCCAATCAAATCCAACTCAACTGAATTTATTTCCTCTAAACCACATATTATCAAGACCAAGCCGTCTATTTCGTCATTAGGAACAACTAGCAGTTCCATTAGAAGTGATGATTTTAATGGCTCTGAAAGTTCTATTGGAAGTTCAACTAAAGAAAAAGAAGACGCTGAAAGAAGTGTTGCAAGGGATATGGTTACTGATTACTCAAATCATCAACCACCTGAACTTACAAAGATACAAATTTTTGATAAAGAATTGAAAAAAAAGAAACAATTGAAATATAAGGAGATCACTACAAGAGAAAAATTTTCCACTGAATCGTTCACCACTATTAAGAGCAGTAACAATGAAAGCAAAGTTAGCAAATTGGCGGCCTTATATGAAGAGAGATTGTTAGGTATACAAGTAATGAACGAACTTATGAAGAATAAGTAAAAAAAAAAAAAATAAATTTTTCAGAGGACAAGTATCCATTCTATTAACGAAGTTCAAGTGAACTTTGTTTTTTTTTTCTTTTTTTAATCATGCATTTATGAATAACTATTTCTGATTTCTCACAAATATTCCAATATAATTTTATTAAAGAAGTAAGATTTAATAAGATCGGTATAAATTATTATATATTACTATAACATGTGTGTGGTGTCCAAAATATAATATTAATGCAAAATAATGAAATTATGTTTATAATTACATGTATCGATTACAAAATTTTACCAAGAAATTTCACAAAGGTACATCACACATAATTTAATAATTTTGTGAAACAATATATAATACATAATAACTAATTAATAACATATTCATTTGAAAAGTAAACATGTAAACATTTAGATAAATGAAATAAATATATATCTGTATATTGAAAATACGTGTACCATTACGAAAGCAGAGAATCATGTGGATTTTTTTTTTTTTAATTTTTACCAATATTATTAATTACAGAACCAGCTATAAAAATTTTAACCTGACCTTTTGACATCTGACGCTTACCTTTATATAATAATAAATGATTTCCCATTTGGTGTTGTAATATTAATATTTAAGAAACCACCATTGTTACCGTCCTTTACTACTAAACCTAGAAGACCAACAAACTCAGGGAACATAACTAGTAGGAATATTGTCATAGTCAGCTTGATCAAGAAAGGCCAAAGGTAACATAGTTTATCTTTCTGAATTCCGAGAGAAGATTTTGTTAAAGGTAATGCCATCGCCTAAGAAATTTGGAGATAAAGTTACATATTCTCTAGTGGAACCCTCACCATAGTTTTTACTGAACTGAGAACGGCCCATGATCTGTTTCTCTTCCTCTATTCAAAAAAACAACCCTTGGATATCATAAAAAAAAAAGTTTCGTTCCTTTCCGTTCTTTTAGGTAATAAATTTTTTAGACTCAGTGGGAGGGGGAGGGGGGAGAGGAGGAGAAGGAGATATTGTTTAATGTTCGTCTTATATTTTCTAATTTGGACCCTAGTAGAAAGCATGATTATACTAGATAATATCAATTAGATCTGTTTGGTAGTTTCAAGAAAGAAGAAGGTTCAATAAGACGGATCATTAATAGAATATATATATATATATCACGAGGTTAGAATGTAAGAAGGATAAGTAAGAAAGTAGTATGTATATATAAGTTATTTAGTAGTACTCTTATGGTAGTCAAGAAATGTGTTAAATACGGCTATAACTGAGTCATAGATAAAAGAGAGAAGAAAGGTAAAAGAAAGAGGGAAATAATAAAACAATAAATCTAACAAAAGATTCCAATGCCTTAGCAATACGTATCAAATTGACTATCACAACCTTATTCTACTTGTACAAATTCAAACCAACAACATAATAAATAAACACTTTAATGAATATATATATGTATATGTATACGTTGTTTATATACTTATAACAAATAACTCACTCTCTGAGGCAAATATATATATATATATATATATATACACACCCACACACCCACACCGTTCATGACTTTTTTTCTCTTTCCTCCCAAAGAGTCCAGCCCCACGTGGGACAGCAAGATCAAAATTTCTATTGTTCTTTTCTTTTTTTTTTTTCTTTACTTTTTTTTTTTTCTTTCTTTCGATCTGTTTTGTTTGGATTACAAAGAAAAGAAAGAATTAAAATATATCTATATATATATATGTATATGTATGTATGTATAACACAAGGGTAGAATGTAAAATGTTTGGAACATTTGTCGTTTTCAAAGGTTATTATTACAACACACAGCATTAAATAGGAGAGAGATAGAGAGAGACAGAGAGACACGGGCATACACCTTTTTCAAACCCATCACAAACTTATAGATGAGATTCTCCCATTTTATTAAGTATAACGCCGTGCCGGAATGGCAGAGTCATTATATGGATTATAATGGACTTAAGGATTTGATTTATACTTTACAGACAGATAACATTAAATTGAATGGAGATGATCTAACTGAATCAAATAATACTAACATTTCCCATAATAATAATAATAATAATAATAATGGAAGATTTTCAAAGTTTAAAAATAAGTTTTTCTCATATCAAAATTCGAAAAAGTCATCTAATACAGGAAATAATAACAATAACAATAATACAAATATTACTGTTATTGATGAAGATGAAGATGAAGAATCTCAGTTCGATATCGAAAAGAAGAATAATCATAGCATCGGTATCATCTCTGAAGGTGATAACGAAAATGTCTTAGAAAAGACTTTTGAATTGGAGGATTTTAATGCCCATGCTTCTTCAAATGATTTATCGCATCATCAACATTCAACAACAACAACAACAACAGATATTAAACAATCTAAGAAACATAAAAATCATAATCCTTTACAAAAATATAAATTCTGGGACTCAAATTCAGATAACGATAATAATAATACTCTATATTCCACTTCCACTTCATCTAAGGAGTTTAGCCCATATGATTCATTTGTTGATGAGTTGACTTTGGAAAAACTGAAAGTTGATGATTTTTATAAAAGGATCGAATTGAAATTTTATAATAAATTCGATAATTTGGTTCATGATTTGGAAAGACAAAAAGTTATCCCTTCTTCTTCTTCTTCTTCATTTGCAAATCCTCAACCTTTAAATAATTTAGAATCCTCCTCCTCTATCATCCCTTCAAAGGATAAAAACATTTCTAATCATTCAGATATCTTTGCTGATGATAATCAAGTAGAAGGAGAGGATGACGAAGATGACGAAGATGATATACTAGAGGCTGATGAGTTCACTGATACTTTAGAAAATACTGCATTACTTCATTATTCACAATTTAATGTTGAAAAACAAAAACAATCCATTTTAAAACAAAGTATTGTTAACCTTTACATTGATTTGTCTCAATTGAAATCTTTCATTGAATTGAATAAAATGGGGTTTAGTAAAATCACTAAAAAAGCCGATAAAGTTTTAAAATTAAACATTAAAGCTGAGTTGATTCAAACTGGTAAATTCTATAAAGACACTTATATATTCCAAAAAGATACATTCACAACTTTAAGTGAAAAGATTAACGAATTGATAACTTTCTATTCCATCATTACAGATCAAACTTCTGATTTATTAGAAGCTAAAGAGGAATTAAAATCCGCTCTCCATGATCATATAGTATGGGAAAGAAGCAACACTTGGAAGGATATGCTAGGTTTAATATCTCATGATACTCCATTGGTCTCTGATTTACAAAATGATGATGAAAATATTAGTCTAACAGGGAAGTTGGAATTGGAATATTTCAAATGGCCGTTACCTCATCCAATTAATTTAAAATTTACCAAAATAGAGAATATAATGATACCAAAATTATTCTTCACTTGGAAAGCTTTTAAAATTGCATTTATTATTGTAGTCACTGGTGTATTGTTAGGTGTTAAGACCTTCAATGATCCAGCACAACATCGTTGTATGGCTTTGGTCGAGTGTGTGGCCTTTTCATGGGCAAGTGAAGCTTTACCTTTACATATCACTGCATTCTTGGTACCTCTATTAGTGGTTTTGTTCCGTGTATTGAAGGATTCTGAGACAGGCGAAATTTTGAAAGCTGCTAAAGCATCATCTACTATCTTATCATCTATGTGGTCATCAACTATCATTATTTTATTGGCTGGGTTTACTTTAGGTGAAGTATTGTCTCAATATAATATCGCTAAAGTTATTGCCTCTTGGTTATTAGCGGCTGCAGGTACAAGACCAAGGAACGTTCTATTGATTGCTATGGCTGTCGTTTTCTTCCTGTCTATGTGGATCTCCAATGTGGCAGCCCCTGTTTTGACTTATTCCTTATTGAAGCCAGTACTTGATCCATTAGAAGCTGATCAACCTTTCGGTAAAGCTTTGGTATTAGGGGTTGCTATTGCTGCAAACATTGGTGGTATGTCATCACCAATTTCATCTCCACAAAATATTATTTCAATGCAATATTTAAAACCTTACAATATTGGGTGGGGCCAATTTTTTGCTGTCGCTTTACCTACCGGTATTATAGCTATGTTGATCTGTTGGCTACTTTTAATTACCACTTTCAAGATTAATAAAACTAAAGTAGAAAAATTCGTTCCAATTAGAACAAGGTTTACACTAAAACAATGGTTCATTGTTGCGGTTACCGTTGGTACAATCTTATTATGGTGTGTGGAATCTAAGATTGAAAGTGCCTTTGGTTCCTCAGGTATCATTGCTGTATTACCTATCTGTATCTTTTTCGGTGCAGGGTTATTGACTACTAAGGATTTTAACTCGTTCCCATGGTCCATTGTCATCTTAGCTATGGGTGGTACTGCATTAGGTAATGCAGTCTCTTCATCTGGCTTATTGGCTACTATTGCTAAAGCTTTGCAGAGAAAAATTGAGAATGATACTCCAATGGCCGTACTATGCATCTTTGGTGCATTAATGCTAGTCGTTGGTACTTTTGTTTCTCATACTGTCTCCGCTATCATTATCATCCCACTAGTCCAAGAAGTCGGTGACAAATTGGCAAATGCTAAAGCTGCACCAACTTTGGTTTTTGGTTGTGCTCTATTGGCATCTGCTGGTATGGGTTTGGCATCATCTGGTTTCCCAAATGTTACTGCTATTTCCATGTTGGATAAGAAGGGGAATAGATATTTAGATATGGGTACTTTCATGTCAAGAGGTGTTCCATGTTCCTTAGTTGTGTACGTTTGTGTGATTACCATCGGTTATGGTATCATCATATCAGTCGTTCATACAACTCCGTGAGAACATAATAGGGTGCATGTTATGTTTATGCAGGAGTATATATTATGTATATACACATGTAAATATATATGTTCAGGTAACATAATATTTTTCAAATATCAGTATTTTCCTATTTTTTTTTTTGCTTTTACTAGAATTATTATTCATTATATGCTTATATTTTATATTCTAATACCTGTAACTATATAGTTGATCTTGTGGTTTTTATATTGATTGATTTTCGGTTCATCACCAATAACAATAAAAAAATTATATCTTTTTTTTGTGGTAAAAAGTTTCTGTTAGTAAGTTCGAGGATTCTATTATCAAAAATTATCCCGATATCTAAATTCAACAAGCAATATTCAAAAAAAAAAAAAAAAAAAAATAAAAATAAAAAACGAAAGAAAGAAGGAAAAAAAAATTCACATTGAAAAATTATTAAAATAAAAATAAATAATAACTAGGCAACGGAAGTAAGAATACGTAATTAGATTCATTCCAATATACGAAATCAGTTATAGACCTGAACCTTTTAATTAAACTCATTACAATCAGAACCTACGCTCTTTCTTTTTGTTTTTGAGAAATTTATACACCATATTAAATACATAAAAATATTTCATTGATGGGGCAAACATCTGATGATACAAACGATAATTCATTACAACAACTGACAGAAACTAAATATCCTATGGCTGTTGTATCTACCTCTCCAATTTCAACCGCTTCTTCCACTGAATTACTAAATAAGTCATTACTTGCGTCTAATGATGACCTTACATCTCAAGAGGAAGAAGAAACTGCAGAATTACCACCAATTGAATCACAGAGAGATGAAATTAATAGACTCTTCCAAGAACATAACAATAATGCCAAAGAAGGTGATAAAATGTTTGTGATCCCTAAGTTTTGGTACGATTATTTTTTTAATCCTGATGTTGATGATCCTTCTTTGGTGGAGCCTATCGATACATCGTTAATTTGCACTGATTATAAAAATTTTGTCTTAAAAGATTATAACCAATGCCCATATATAGCCGTTCCAGAATCAGTATTTCACAAATTTGTCGAGTGGTATGGCTTGACACCAAATTCACAACCGACGTCTACAAACCTAATTCTCGATAAAGAAACTAACAGTTTAATCACCGAATATAACAAATGTTTTTTCAGAGTTCAATACTTGCTTTCACCGGATGGAAGATCCAGAAGAATGAATAATCATCATCATTTAAGTAATATTAATTATTTTACCACATCTTGTATTGATACTTTATCAAATGCCCTACAACAAGCATTAGATTTTTTCTTCTCTATTGAATCAGATCTAGATATTGATAAGACCCCGATAAAAATTTGGTTTGCCAATGGCAGTGATCTAGATGAAAAATCAAATCACCTCATCAATACATATATCTTGACACCTGCAAACTTTTTGCGTTTTTCTAAAGTGGTTCGTATCCAATCTAATCTATTATCCTCTTCGTTGCGAGATTTAAATATTTCCGATGGATCATTTATTATAGAGGTCAAGCAGAATCATTTGAATTATCACTGGACTTCAAATTACTTCCATTATAATAGATTTTCACTATCAAATGGAAGAGTAGGTTTATCAAATTTGGGTAATACATGTTACATGAATTCTGCCTTACAATGCCTAATTCATATCCCTCAATTAAAAGATTATTTTATATATAATGGATATGAGAGAGAGATCAATACAAATAATCCCTTGGGTTATAAAGGGAATATTGCAAGGGCCTTCCATGATTTAGTACAAAATCTATGGGGTGACTCAATATTACCATTAAGACCTTGTTTTTCTCCTAATCATTTCAAATCTACGATTGGTCATTGCAATTCAATGTTTGGCGGCTATATGCAACAAGATTCTCAAGAATTTTTAGCATTCCTTCTTGATAGTTTACATGAAGATTTAAATAGAATCGTTAAGAAACCGTACGTAGAGAAACCAAGTTTATTAAGGGATGCAGATGTTGAAGACCCCGATACAATTAAAGAGTTGGCACAAAGGACATGGGAATCACATTTACTTAGAAATGATTCCATTATCACCGACTTATTTGTTGGAATGTACAAATCCACTTTAGAATGTCCCGAATGCCACAAAGTGTCTATTACCTTTGATCCTTACAATGATATTACTTTACCTCTTCCGGTCCATTCTGTATGGAATGCTAAAATACGGTTATTCCCCCAAAATTTACCACCTTGTATGTTGGAAGTAGAATTACCGAAGACGGCTACATACAAAGATTTGAAAGATTATGTGTCTAAATGTGTTGATATTGATGCCAATAATTTGTTTGGTTGTGAAATATTTGACCATCAATTTTATAATAATTTTGAAATGCCGGATTCCAATTCACAGTATTTGCCATTATATGAATTAATATCGGAATCCGATATAATAATTTTCTATGAATTACCTGCCGAGGACAATGATGTTATTGTACCTATTTTAAATTCTTACATAGATCCAGAATTTTCATCACCATCCTTATTTGGGGTTCCATTCTTTATTGTTTTAAAACCTGATCAACTTAACAACCCAACATGCATTCGCAAAAAATTACAAGACATGTATATTAATCTAAGTGGAGGGTACATTCCATTCAAACACACAGATAGTGAAACATCAACTTCATTTACCGACCTTCCACTATTAATGGATAAGTATAGTGCTGACGAATTATCCAACTATAGTGAAATTATTAAATTTGCTACACCTAATTCAGATGATGGAAAAGAATTCTTTAGAATTAAGATATTAGACGATAACATAAAAAAGAGGAGAAAGGGTATGAATGAATATTTGCCCCAATTTTGGACACCAAGACCTCACGTAAACTTGAATAGTTCTCAAGATATTGTCAATGTATTAGATGATATAGCCAAGGATATTTATAATTATCCTAACATTAAAGAACGAGAAAGTACAGAAGAAAACTTGTCTGAGGAAGAACTACAAAATGACAAGAAATCATTATCAAGTATGTCTATTTCTGATGAAAATGATAGTGATAATGATGAAGTAGTGATGGAATCTCCAGATTCTGATACTACAGATACTAGTGAAGAAAATACTATGACTATGAAGGGAGATTCTACAATTAATGGTCCAATAGTATCTACCGCTATAAAAAAGCTAATATCATCAACAACAGTTATAGTATGTGAATGGTTAAAAGATGATATGGAAGAGGCATTTTCTAGAGATAAAATAATCAATTGGGAAAATCCAGGGTCAATACCTAACAAAGAATTGGAGTCTGTTAAATTAGAAAGATCAAACCAGAAGAAGAAGCAAATAACTCTAGATGATTGTTTGACATTATTTTCCAAGAAGGAGATTCTTGGGTTAAATGATTCATGGTATTGTCCAAATTGTAAAGAACATAGACAAGCCACAAAAACTATACAATTATGGAATACCCCTGATATTATGTTAATTCATTTAAAACGTTTTGAAAATACAAGATCGTTTAGCGACAAGATTGATGATGTGGTTGATTTCCCAATTACGGGGTTTGATATCAGTAAGCATGTTGTTTGTAAAGACAATCCAAGTGGTAACATATATGATTTAATCGCTGTTGATAATCATTATGGTGGATTAGGTGGTGGTCATTACACTGCATATGTGAAGAATTTTGCCGATGATAAATGGTATTATTTTGATGACTCAAGAGTATCATTAGCTGATCCAGAGAATAGTGTAGCAGGATCTGCATATTTATTATTTTATCTTCGTAGAGGATCTTTAGATAAACCTAGTAAAATGAAAACTATTATTGATGAAACAAGAATAGCACATGAAAATCAAATGAGGGCAATATACGCTCATCAAGAAGAAATATATAAATCAAACCAAACAGATGACGAAAGTGATAATAGCGACGATGAAATGGATATTTCGGAGGATGAAGAGGAAAAGGAAGAGATAGAAAAAAATGAAGAAGAATCAGATAATTTCTTAGAGTCTCATGAAAACGGATCTTTACATAAGAAAAATATCGGTATGTATGATATACTACCATCTCCTATTGAGTCAGAGTCTGAATCTAATGAAGGTATTGAAGATCACGAGAAGGATAATGAAAAAACAATTAAAAATAAAAAAGTAGATGATGTATCACATGTACCAACAACTGAATACAGTACCCAATGTCAAGAAGTTGGTCATCTTAGCTTAGATGATGTAGAAAGTTCAGAGAAAGGACATATTGCTAGAAGAAAAATGCGGATTTTAAATAAAGTATACTCTGAAAAAAATGAAAGTAATGATTCTGCTTCTTTTAATTTGAGCAAATAAAGAATAAACATTTGGTTCATATAGAAGATTATATACAATTTAACAACTTTTCTTATATATATATATAAAAGAACATTTAGATTTATTTCATTTTTTATTTGTAATTTTATGTTTGTAAGTTTCAATGTAAAAAGCAATGAACAAGAACAAATAAGAGGATATGATAAAACACCCAGCTAGATTGGATGTGACAGAACTAAAACAGTCTCCACAATGGGGTAAATCAAGTCTTAAATAGTGAACCATTTTAGTATAAGTAGAAAAATAGATAAATGACAGGTCTAAGATGAATTGTACAATTTGAAATATTGTAATCCATTGTTTCCACCATACTCTAATTCCCTTTGATGAAAGAAAATAATACCAATACATTAATACATGTACAGCCAAATTTAAAGAAATGGGTACCCATGATATTGTTGTATAACCGACTAATTCAGTGTAACAGAGCAAAGCAGTAGCTCCATGGTGATATGTATGTAAAAAGGTCAATTTTTTATGTTTTAGAACTAAGAAAATTGTATCAAAAAACTCGAAATACTTTATTAAATAGTTTGCATAATAAAGTGTCATTATTGGCTGCGTCCAAGCTCCAACATCGCAAATAGCATAAAGCAATCCATTTTGATAAATTATTGGTATAACTTGTTCTAATAATAATAATAAAAGAATTAGTGAAGCAGATGTTAAAAACAAATTATGTAGTTGAAATAATGTATTTAATCTTAAAGGTTTTGTGCCTTTTAATACATATTGACCTCCAAAGATAAGTATGTAATAAAGGGAAATTGTAGATAAAACGGTATTGAAGTTACTTAATGGAACTTCTCCAACTCTAAAAATGAAATTGCTCGGAGAAAATCTTCCTTTAGTCAAGTACGTCAAATACTTATCGAACAAACTCCATAAAGGTTTTCTAGTTCCGTAGAAGTAAACTATTCTTGATATAAGATTTGTCATTTTCACAGGTGATTAATAAATTGAAAGATCTTAGCACGGGAATGGGGGGTGGCAAGTGAATTAGTAGTCGATATAGAAGATTTTGAATAAATAAGTTAATAAACACAATTTTTTAAATGAACAACTTTAAACAAGGTAAAGAATTATATTCTTTTTTAAAGATATGTTGCTCTGTAGTGTCTCCTTTTAAACTGTTGATAAAATTGTTGATTCCTAACAGTCCAATCGAAATAACAAAAATAAAAAAAGGGGGAAACAAGCAACGAATAGAAACTCCGATAATAATACCTGTTATCTGTCAAAAGTTCTAAAGGTCTCTACTTGAAGAAAATGAAAAGTCTTAAGTTGGTGACATTGACTTTTTGGGTTAAAAAGCTAAACAAGAATGGATTAAAGTCTTAGGTATAAGTAAATAAACTTATAAGTAAATATATATATTTGTATGTGTGTATATGTGCTTATATTAGATTGAATATCTAAACATGCAATATGTAAACCACCTAGAAACAGTTTTTTAACGTTTTCATACATATATAAATCTGGATTTGAAGAACATTCTCTCTATATATCTCCATCAAAAGAATTCTCTAATATACCTTTTTTTTTCTATCATAGTAACAACATAAAGTGAATATATATCATTCGGTGTTGCCTCTGCACCTGTATAATTTTGGTTTTTCTCTGCTTACTTAATCCCATCCACATTCCATTTCTTTACTAATGTTTTAATAACCTATTTTTTTCTTTTCAACTCTGTAATAATGTTTGGTATAGTCTTCTGATGACTTTTTGATCGGTCTGTATAATCAGATATTTTACCAAATCTATTGAGAAATCTTCAAATCCCCTTTAATGAAAAGATATATATATATATATATATTTATATTTATTTATTTAGTAAAAGTGTTGATTTTATCGGAAACTAATTTTTATAACCCATTTCTCAATATTTATTATTAAAAATATTTCTTTTTATTGAATCTGCGATGATGATGATGATCTTTGCTGTTTACTTATTCTATCTAGAACCTTAACCATTTTGACATATCATGTATTCTAAAACGTCATTATCAATATGAATTGTTCTCTGGATATGAACTCAACTGTAAAATTTAGGAGGTGAGAGAGTAATATTATATCTAAAAAGATGTTGACCTTTTTTTCCTTTCAAAATTTTCAACGAAGAGTTCCTCTTCTTTACATTTTCTTGTCCAAATTTGATTTGTCTTGTACGATTCATTCTTTAAACTTTGTACATATCTTTTCCTCCCATTTGTATATACTAATTTCTTAGTAACCTATCTATACAATTTTAAAAAACAAAATTGATTACTACTTTGTTTGTTAATTTTTTTTAGTATTACAATAGTGATATTATAATGCTTATTTATTTATTTATTTATTTATTTATTTATTTATTTATTTTTTGATCTTTTGTTGTTGTTACTCTTATTAATGTCTTTCAAGTTTTCATTCTTTCAACAATATATTTATTACAGGTTGGTAAACCTTTTGTATAAGAGCACATTTAATTTTGATAATTAAACTGACTAACTTTACCTCCAACAAGCTTACATCATTGAAAAATTCCCAATAATATAATTTATTTAAATAGCGTTTTCAATCGCATATTTTTTTCACTTTCAAGTAATTCGATACCAATTGGCACATTATATTTTCCTTTTTTCACTTTGTAGAATGCCAGTATTTAAATTCAATAGATCTGAGGTGAAAACATCAATATTTAACATATTACTTTATTTAAAAGCAATAACAATAACAAGAACATAGCCTATACAAAACAAGTGAAGAACTAATGTAATATGTTTTCCTAATCAGGTAAAAACATGTCTTCTGATACCCAAAGGAGAAAAGAAGAGAGAGAAGAGAAATCAAAATAAAAAAAATAAAAAAATAAAAAATTAAAAAAATAAAAAATTAAAAAAAAAGCAGAAAACCCAGCACTCACTATTGTTCTTCTTTCTTAGTACATAATAGATGGTTTACCCTTTTGGGTAATAACAAATCTAGTCTAATATTTCTTGTTCTCTTCGATGATCTCTCTGATCTTTTTTAATGTGGTTGAATGTAGTTATATATATATGTAGTAGTGCATACTTATTATTGTTGACCTCTTTACTTTCTAAAATAAACAGGTATGTTCATCACTTTCTGCAGAAGGTTCAGTCAAGGGGTTATAATATATAGGAACATCTAAATAGACACTACTTCAAAAAAAATAAAATCAAGAGAGATAGAGAGAGAGAGAGAGAATTCAAGTTTTATAATGAACACAAGAAGAAGATCAATGAGATTAAGAAGTCATAGTAATATTAAGAAAGCAAACCAATTTTTAACCCCAGAAAAACAAATTATATCAAATGACACCGTTCCGTTATTGACTCCAGAATCCTCAAGTAAACTAAATAACGTTAAGAAAAGACTGTTTGATGATGTCGAGAATGAAGACATCACTCCTAGTCTAAAGACTCCTTGTAAGAAACAACAATCACTACCTATATCCCCTCCTCATTCGCCACAGAAACTTGTCTTTGGTAAAAATTCTATTTATTCAAGGACCAAATCTCTATTACAAAGATCTGCTGGTTTATTTGCATCTGAGATTGGTTGTTTAACTGGTCGAGAAGAACAATTTAATAAAATTATTCATTTTTTGGATTCAAACATATCTAATAATACTAGTTCTTCTCTATATGTCACTGGTCCTCCTGGCACTGGTAAGACTGCCCAATTGAATTCCATTATAAGAAATAGATTTTTACCCATTATTCCACAAAATCTACCCAAGACGAAACGTTCCGTTAAATCTCAGAAAATCGAGCTGTTCCCTAATTTGAAAAACCAATGTTATTATCACTTGAATAATGGCCAAAATAAATCTGTGGTAACCACGCTGATCAATTGTATTGCATTAAGTGAACCAAAGATGATCTTCAATCAAATCTATGAAGCCTTTAACGTCCCAGACAATTCAAAGAAACCAGTCAAAACAATGGAAGATCTGAAAAAGTACATGGAATCATTTAACCAAAGGGTCACTTTCGTGGTCGTGCTCGATGAGATGGACAAACTGTTGAATTCTTCTAATAACGATACAATGGCTACAAAGATCATCTTTGAATTGTTCCTATTGGCAAAGATGCCCTTGGTCAACTTTCTTCTGATTGGGATTGCCAATAGTTTGGATCTAAAGGATAGATTTCTTTCGAGATTGAATTTGAAACAGGAACTACTGCCAAGTACAGTGGTGTTTCATCCTTATTCATCGGATGAAATGTTCAAGATTGTGATGGACCGTATCAATACAATCAATAATGAAGATGGTGTAAGTAATTGTATATTCAATCCAATTGCCATCAAATTCGCTTCTAAGAAATGTTCGGGGTCCAATGGTGATATAAGGAAATTGTTTGATGTATTAAGAAACAGTATTGAATTAGTGGAATTGGAAGTCATTAAACAAATGAAAAAAACTATAGAAATCAATCCAGATAATGGAACGATTAATAATTTCAAATTGATTAAAGTAGGAATGCCACATGTAGCTAAAGTGTTTGCACAGATTAATAACAATGTCTCTACAAGGTCAAGAATCTCCAGATTAAATCTGCAACAACGGATCATATTATGTTCCTTAGTTAACCGTGAATCCATCGATGTTTTCCATTACAACTGTTCGCTTGATGATGCATACGATTATTATAAACAGTTTTTACATAGAAGAGATTCTGTGATGAAACCATTGAATAGAAATGAGTTTATTGAAATCGTTAATAATTTAGAGACTTGTGGTGTAGTCACTATGAATCATGGAAGAGCAACAGGAAAGACGAAACATATTGTGAAAATGATTCAGACTTCAATAGATAAAAGTGAATTTGAAGAAGAGATTCAAAAAATGGATATTTTGAAAAGATTCATCTAACTAAAAAAAAAAGTACTCCCATTCATTCCCATTACTACTATCACAATTATTTATTCCACTTAATTGCTTATTATTATTGCTTTATACTCTTTTTTTTATTGCATATATAAAAGTTCATTTTATAGAACCTAATCATTTGTATATACTAATCCTAAAGATGTATACATATTTATAATGAAGATATTTACTAAATCATTCAATCACCTTATTGAATAATGCATAAATAGGTTGTGTCTTTTTGTTTTTTCTTGTTTTCTCGAGCATGAAATTTGTTTTCACGGAGAAAAAAAACTTTGTTTTTTTTTTTTAAATATGCAGGTACAATTATTAAAATCATTAGTTTTAAAAGATAAAAAAAAAAGCAACTAAATAAATGAGCAAATACATAAAAAAATATTAATTAGCCAAATGCTTGTAAACAAATCAAAAATATAAAAAAGATCTATCTTGGGTTAAGAAAAAAGCATCTCTTTGCTTCTAGATATTAACAAGTGTTACAGTTAGATTGTATATTAACGAAAGAGTGGAACAGAGGTACCAAAACAGTTTTTTTTTAAATTTTATATACGGTGAAACGGTAGTCCGTTAAGAATATATAATCTGTTAATTTTACAGGTTCATAATGTTATCTAGACTACGTCCATATCTCCATATAGTCATATTGTGTATATGCTGGTACATTATTTCTTCATTAGCATCACAGGTTACTAAACATATTTTAACTTTATGTCCACTCCCATTATTTCTGGGGGAATTTCAATTTGTTTTCACTGCATTTTTAGCTTCTATATCGTGTCATATTGCATATCTATCACCAAAATTCCGTCATATTTTCCCTCAAGGTACTTTCCCAGACTACGATTCTCGTATTGGATTTTATAATTATGGTAAACCAGATTTCCTACCAGCAATAACAAAACCTACAAAACATATCATTGAAACCGTTTTACCATTAGGTTTATTTCAATTTGTGGGTAAATATTTTGGTCACAAAGCCACCTCATTAGTCCCTGTGTCTACAGTGGCAAGCATAAAGACGTTATCACCTCTATTTATATTAATGTCTCAAAAATTGTTACATATTAATACATTAAAAATTGATAAATCTTTAGCTTTTAGTTTATCTTCATTAATTCTTGGTGTTTGGATTATCGTTAACGAGGATAGCAAATATCATAAGAAGAGTCAAATGGCAACGTCATCCAATTACTCTACATCATATGGTTTAATATGTGCTGTTATTTCCATGTTTGTGTTTGTTGCACAAAATATCTATGGTAAAAGTGTTTTCACTTTCAAGAGTACTCCCATAACCGAATTTGAAAAGAGGAACCATTTACACCGTGAATATTCCCCATTACCCATATATAACGAACAAGAAAAGTCATCATATGATTCACATTCAAGGAAACCTAAAAAGTATGATAAATTGACATTAATGATCTATATCTCTGTTATTGGGTTTCTTTTATCACTAGGATGGTTCGTTACATTGGAATTACCGATCATATGGAGACATATACGTGGCGATGAATTATCAGATACTATAGAGACGATCCCATGGAGATTGTTTATTTTAAACGGTACGTTCCATTTCATTCAAGCCATGATCACATTCCATCTATTAGGTGAAGTATCTACATTGACATATTCAATTGCGAATTTAATGAAAAGAATAGCCATTATTTCTGTCAGTTGGTTGTTTGTTGGTGGACCGATCACATTTCTACAGATATTTGGTTTACTTGTTAATACTGCAGGATTGTTTCTATATGAAAGATGTAGTAATAAGAATAAGTCATTACAAAAACTACGTCCTGAATGATTTTTTGTAGGATGTTATGCTTTTTTACCTACATATTATTATTTAACACCATTATCCTACTGCTTTTTTTTTTTTTGCTGTATCGTATAGAAGAATCTTTGATCTTATATATGAAACGCACATATATATTTATACTTGAACAAAAAAAAGAAAAAGAAAATTAAGGTTGTAAATACATATATATTATTTATTCATTAATTACGTACATATATATATATATATATAATTCCTCATAAATAAAATTCATTTTCATTATTGTGGTTAAATCTCATTAAAAAAGAAAAAAAAAGGAAAGAAAGAAAGAAAGAAAGAAACATTACTTAATATATTAAGCTGTGATTCTATCGTTTCTTCTAACCTGTGACACATTACCAGTAAACTTCCCCTTTCTAAGGATCATATCGATAGCAGCGGATTGATCCAACCCTTTACCCAATTCATTCTCAATAGCAGATTTGGAAGCTTCACCCAAGTCACCTCTATTACCTCTTGATCCAGAATCCATACTAGTGAAAATCTGGAAAGTTTCCACACAGTCAGCCAAATGATCAAAATGTGGAGGTGATTCTAGTAGGTACTTGGACACGGCGTCCTGGGACTTGACGAAGACTATCAGGTCACTATCCTTGCCCTTGTATAGATACTCACCGACCTCTGTCTTGTGTACAGGTTTTGTTGGTTCGTTTTTGGTGTGTGTGTCTACGTTGTTGTTATTAAAAAATTCGTGTTCACCGTGCATGATTGATATATATATATAATTTATTTAAATAATGGTTGTTGTTGTATAATATAATTGTTGTGTATGATTTGATTGGTTGGGTATATATTATCAAGTTAAAAAAAAAAATAAATAAATAAATAAATAAATAGAAATAAAAAAAAGAGAGAGACCTACATTAGACAAATTCTTAGCTCTTACTCTGACATAGACACATACCATATATACACATATATATATATATATATATATAATTGTCTTTGGAGCAATCCTTCCTTCGAGAATACTTAAGTATTAATTAACAATCTCTCTCGATACCAAATCCAAACGAACAAGGGATGTATTGTGTGTACAATAATAATAATAATAATAATAATAATAATAGCCGAGATCTGGAGTTTTCCTTTTCCCCTTTTTTTAAGGGATGTTGAATAAATAAAATAAAATAAAATAAAATAAAATTACTCGAGAATTTTCTTTCTCTTTCTTTCTTTTCTTCTTGTCTCTGTATCCACTACCCCCCCCCTTTATTTTTACCTATTCCATCTCTTTCTTTGCCCCCCCCCCCCCCTTTCATTCTCTCATAATTTTTTTTTTGTCAAATTAATTATATCCTAATTTGGTAATTGATAGATTATTATTATTATGAAAATAGAGAGACAGAAGGGGTTAGGGTAAGGATAAGGAGAAGTTAGGGTTTGATTGACGGAAAACCAGGAAAAAAAAAATATATATAAACATATATACATTTATTCATTTATTATAATTAACATTTATTATTATTATTATTATTATTATTATTATTATTATTATTATTATTATTATTATTATTATTATTATTATTATTATTATTATTATTATTATTATTATTATTATTATTATTATTATTATTATTATTATTATTATTATTATTATTATTATTATTATTATTATTATTATTATTATTATATATTCTATCTCTATAACAGTTATGTTTGTTTGTTTCTTTGTTCGGCTAATTTTGTTTCTATCTAGTACTGACTACCAACTACAAATACCTATTACTTCTATTCTCTAATCTATCAAAACTGTGTATATTATTATTATTATTATTATTATCATTTTTATTATTGACATTATTATATGTTAATATATTTTTATTATTGAAATAGTTATCTTGGAAACCAGGTAAATATTCTAAAATATCATCACTCTTGTTGGTATTATTAACATTAGTATTATAATAATTATTATTATTGTAGTTTCTTAGATGTGCAAAATGATTATTATAAATTGGATTGGGAATAAATGGCTGGCTCAAATATAAGTTTTTCTTGTTATTATTACTATTAGTAGTAGTAGTAGTACTAGTAATGTTATTATACTGTTTAAAAGATCTTCCCCATGATAATCTTATTCGAGAATTTCCAATAGGAAAGCCTTGCATATTATTTATAGCTGACTCTCCAGATTCTCTATCTACAAATTGAATAAATCCACAATTTTTCCCCTTTGGTATATTAATATAGATCATAGGTCCAAAGGGTTCAAATATACTCTTTAATTCTTCTTCAGTTACACTTGATGATAATCCACCAATAAATACAGTGGTATTATTTGGATCAGTAAAATGGTTTATTTGTGGGATATGTTGATTAGCTATTGAAAACTGTGTTTTAGGTAATTGTACTGGTGTTGTGGTTGTGGTTGTGGTTGTTGTATTTGTGGTTGTTATATTAGATATAATTGCATTACTATTATTATTATTGTTGTTGTTGTTGTTACCTTGACCTAATTTAATCGCTCTACCATTTAAATATACACCTTGCATCTCTACTAATGCATTTTGTTGGTCTGTTGGATCACTAAATTTAACAAATCCATATCCCTTCGATAATCCTGTATTCAAATCAACCATTACTTTTGCATTCATTGTAGATTTATATCTGTTACTAAATAATTCAAATAATTGGCTCTCTGTAACACTACTTGCTAAATCACCTACAAATAGAGAAGTCGCTTCATTCCTTTTGTCATTATTATTATTATTATAACTGTTATTGTTAATATTATTTGACCAATTCAATTTGAAGAATTTGTTAGGGAACCCAGGGATTGATGTCCCATTATATTTTAATAATACTTGCGATGCCTCTTTATTCGATTCAAATTCTATAAAACAA